>CM076575.1:1171567281-1172767281 GCA_034641835.2 Pinus albicaulis | reverse complement strand
TTTTTTTTCCTATTTTTATGTTGTTTTTCACCCATAAACCCCTAAAACATTAAAATCTCTAACTTCCGTGTGTTTCTGGCCCTATTGCGCAGGTAACAAAGATTAGCCGCGAATGAGACGACATTTTTTTCTGAAATCTGCTGCTAAGAGACCCACAAGTGCAGGTCACACTTTTCGGCCAATAACCTACGACCTGGGCTGCAGGACACACCTTTCAGCCTGAAAACTATGACCTAGATAGAAAACAGGTCAGAACCTGTGACCTGCTCTTTTTTGTGCAGATTTTCTGAAAGTTTTATGGGTTTGTCTGAAGCTTCTCTCAGGGTTGTCCAGCCTCCGTCTTCGCCCGTTTAGAACTATTCTTGTTCTGTTTTACTCAACTAAGTGGGAATATATCCCCCTAGGGCTTCAGTACCCTCCACTTTTTGTGGAATATTTTTAGCTATTGGAGGTGTCTAAATTTTCAGAGTTTCAGCCATTTCTTTTACAGATCTAATACCTCCTCTTCAGATCCCTTTTAGATCAGCTATTTTTCCATCCAAATCACCTCATATAGTTTTGTTTGGTTTTTCCTTTAGGGTCACCTCCTTTTCCCTACTACCTTTAGCTTTTTTCCTCCTCTTTCACAACAACCTTGCCTCTGTCTCTTTCCTATTTTCTGCACCTCTTTTCAGCAGACTTATCCATTAGATCCCTGCCCCTCTCGACTTTAGATCTATTGGCTTATTTTCAGTGTGTTTTGACTAGATTTTTTCCCTCTGTTAGACTATTTTTTGAGAGACCCACCTCCTTGGGTTAGATTGATGCATTGTTAGTTGTTAATTTTCTGTTATTTCAGTATTATATGCTATTCTCTGCAGGTTTATTTTCAGTTACACAACAAAAATTTTATTTTTCTCTCAAAATGTCTTGGTTTAAAAATTAAAATTAATGCACGGCACACACTCACCCTAAGCGAAGAAGAGCTTGGTTAACATTGCCAGGAAAAGACTTTAAAACATTGTAAAATAAGTTTAAACTACACCTCTTTGCCCTTGTTGGTCGTTCTTCTTCCCTCTATGCTATGTTTTTTTTGTCATCATTGTGCCCCCAAGGCGTATATCCTGGAGACTTCTTAGCCTTCATCCTCAGTTTCCGGTTGGTCGACCTACTCCTTCTCGTCATCATCGAGTTAGTCCTCCTCTGAGTTTGCACTCCGACTCCTCTTCTAATTCATTGGGTTCTCCTTCTACTTCTGGTTCTCCCCCTGTCACCTTCACTATGTCTAGTCTAGGGCCTAACGCTAGCGGTAATCCTGGCCCTACTGCTGGGAATGATACTAGCGGAACCACCACAGCAACTACCTTAGATGTCCCCCTGCGCCCTTACATGGCAGGCCTTAGTCTCCCTGATTTAAATCAGTTGACCAATGACCCTATCTGCCACGATGTTGATTGGATTGCTATGCCAAATAAGCTCCCCTCCAACATTCCCAAGTTCAAAGGCCTTGTTGGAGAAGATCCAACCAACCATATCCGATATTTTCACATGTGCTGTTCATCCAATTCCATTACTGATGATTCCATCCTTCTTCGCTTATTCCAGCGCACGCTTACAGGCGAAGATTTTAAGTGGTATGTTGATAAGACCTCCTCCTCCCATACCACCTTTGTGAGCATTGCTCGAGCCTTCCTATCTTATTTCTAGCTCCCTCTCCAATACGACACTGGTACCAAACTCTTGACTTCTTTCCGTCAAACATCTGCGACTTGCCTATCTGACCATGTTCAGGAATGACGGTGAAGAAAGAGCTTATGTCGAGCTCCTAAATTTTAAGATCGTGTCTACATGGATTGGTTCCTTAGATCTCTCTTACCCGCCATCGACAAAGATGTCGCATCACATTTCCTTCAAACCAAAGAAGCCACCCTCAAAATAGCCTTGAAGTATGACCTAATCTATGCTCAGTCTGGTTATGTTTATACCATTCTTCATGACCTCCCCAGACCTGTTGGAACTAATGCCCTAGGGGAATATCATTATGGTGATGGTATCGTCGGAGCTCTTTCTCATCCGTACACTCAACCTCCTATGGGATATGGTCTCCCTCTGGGAGGGGCCAGCACCTCCAGCACTTTTCCCCCTCTAGGTAGCATGTATCCAGGATATGGCACACCTCATCCTTTTCCCAACCTCCTACTTACCTCAATGTTTCCCAACCTATCCATTATCCTTATCCACAGCCTGGTGCCCCAGCTCCTCCAGCATTGTACCTCCGCCTCCCTTGCCTTCTCAATCCCAACAAAAAAAACTACCACCCCCTCCAGGGAAAGTATTTGCACAACAGGGCGCGACTAATCCTCCTTCCTCTCAAAAGAAGAGGAAATACAATCAAAACCAATCTGATCTTGGTACTGGTGGACTTAATCCTCAAGGTGTTGACTCTAACGCTTCTAACTAGCAACAGGGCACTCAGCCTAAGTCGGACAGGCCTATTCGTACAAATAAGCCTTGTTCCTGTTACAGTGTTTATGGTCATTACACTCATGATTGTCCCCTTTCACCATAGATGAAACATATTTGGGAGTCTCAAGCCACATTGTGAGGACAACATGCCTCCCCTACTGCTCCCCCTAATGTGACCACTACTCGACCGGCTGTGTTTACCAATCCTTTCCCCCAGTAAGGATTTGTGGCTACCGAACTGCCTGACAGATAGGTGGCCACTCAACCTTCCCCTTCTAGTTCCTTTGATTATGAGATCCTCATGATGAACTCTGATCAACCTCTAATCATCGACCTTAACCTTCAAACTTGGCCTCATCAGTACCCCAAGCCTCCCGCTCCATCTGTCCATGAGTCATCTTCTTTAGGTTCTACAGAGCCTCTTTCGACATCCAATGGTCCCTTGCATATCCCTCAGCCCAAATTTGTGGTTCATACCAAGATTCCTAAGTGACTGTTACGCCAAAATGCTGCTTCTGGTCAAGCTGCTCATTTGTATATCATAGTAGATGATTTGGCACAATATCCTGCTACCATTTCAACACTGGAACTCCTCCAGTCATGCCCTTATTAAAAGAAGGCTCTACTATCCGCCATGGGCACTATAGATCCTACTGATGACCAATTGATTGTTTTTTACGCCCATCAATCAGAACATCCTCCTCTTCCTACTTCCATAGCCTTCCAAATCCCAGTCAAAATCCGAAACGATAACATTTTTCAATGTATCATTGATGAGGGGTCATCCACCAGTGTGATTTTTACTTTGGTTTGGAAAAAACTCAGATCTCTTGAGTTGGCCCCTTCCACGATCACCCTTCGAGCGTGGGATGGCCATGCCTCCCAGCCCATTGGCCTATTCCGTAATTTTCCTATCACTCTTGTGGGCAAGACTATTTGCGTTGACGTTGATTTCATCGATGCCCCTATTGATTATAACATTATTTTGGGGTGTAGCTACACCTATGCCATGTCTATTGTCCCATTTGTGGTATACCGTAAGATGTCTTTCCCTCATAATGGAAAGATAGTCACCATTGACTAGTTAACATTTCATGAGCCAAAATCTTAGACCTCCCCTAAGACGACCATCTCTTCTGTGGCCAATAAGAAAACCATCAATTATTTGACCAGTGTCTCTCTCGGCATCTACAAAGACTCCTATTTTCTTGGAACCTTCCCTGGCCTTCCTCCTCCCCCTGTCTCTGATCCCAGCTTATCGAATTTTTTCATGATGCAATCATCCTGGACTACCCTTAAGCGGCCCGCTTCAACTAGTTAGAAACCTCAACCTTGCCCATCGCAACCTACTCCTAGCCATTCATCTCAACCAGGTAGATCTCCTCCTTCTAGCCCTTCTCCTACAGTTGGTACCCATGAGCCCCTTTATCCTCCTGGGTTGGTTCCACTAGGCCTCAACCATTTGGCGTTGTCCCTCATGGTCATTACCCCACTGGTCAGATACCTTTCCTTGCTCCCCCTCTCGGAGTCTATTTAGTTCTCATCATGGCCACCCTTTCTCTCCCCAACCTAACCCTGGGTATACTCATCTAGTACCTTGACCCTCCAACTACTACCCCACCTGGTCACCCCAAACCCTACCTTTCTTTGACAATGGTTCAACTGGTTCCCCTAGCTTCTTCTGTTGCTATAGTGCCACCAGCACCTCAACATGACCCTTCTCCTATTGTGACAGCTTCGGGAAAGAAAGGAAAATCTCGCAATGGGGCGTCCAAAGACAAGGCCACCTCGACTGACCCTGCCCCTCCTCTGCCGACAAAGCCTTGTGCCTTGTGTGATGTCATCGGTCATGCCACCCATACCTGTCCTGAATTACCCCGTATTAAACCTATTGTTAAATTCACGTTCCCTGAGTCTACGGTCCTTGAACCCTCTATTCCTTCCTCGTCCATAGCCAAGAACCCAAAGACTATTCACACCAACAAACCTTGTGCTCTGTGTGGTGTCCATGGCCATTATTCCCACCATTTCCCCCACCTCATGCATTACTGCACCTCTTTAGAGGTAGTTCAAGAGTATGAGGTTGAACAAAATCAATCCGCCTCTCCCATACTTGCAAAATATGCTTCAGGTCAACTTGATGATCTACTCGCTCCCATTGACATTCCCCCTCCTGATGTCAAGATGACAGAGTCTGCGACCACCATCCTCTACCTATCATCATCTGTGAGAACCTCGGGGAACATTCCCTTTGAATCCTCCCCTATTGTTTCGCTCGACCCCCCTTAAGCGACCAACCTGGGCTCAACATCATTTGACCATCTATTTACTTGTTCTTCTGTCATCCCCCGTGATGATCTGTATGTGAGCCTTTCTTCCCATGATGATGATTTAGGTAGCTTTGTAGCATCATGTGGTTTCCCTTCCCCTCGTCATCCCATATTTTCCCATCATGATGACCTCCTGGAAGCCTTCTCCACCCCTGACCTTATCTTTCCTGCCCATAAAAGATATGACACCATCCATTTCTATGACGACCTCTACAGCATGAGCACAAGCTATACCTCCCGTAGCCCTCATACACCACCCTCTAGTCGGTATATGAGTCATAGCCATCCTACCCAGACCACTCCCTCCCGCAATTGTCGTTTGATGTCTACTTTACACTCACACTACCATCATTGTTCTTCCTCCTCCCATTTATTGTCTTATGATAGTATTCCATAGGACCTCTCGTCCACACCCTATATCAGTTACGCTGATGGTGCAAATCGCTATTCCTGGCATCTAGCCTCGGTAGGTTAGGCCATCTTTACCCCTTTGCATGCACTTGTTCTCTCGAATGGGGTCTGCATTGGTACTGCCACCAATAATCAGGCTGAATATGATGCAGTATGTGGTCTCTTAGTAAATTCCCTCTCTCATCACATCCTCCATCTACATGTTCGTTTAGATTCCCTGCTTCTTGTCGTGCAACTAGATGGTGTCTATCATGTGCATAATCCTATCCTTTTTAGACGATATTTACGAGTGAAACTTTTGATACGTGAATTTGAAATCATTACTTTCAGTCATGTACCTTGAGAACAAAATCACTATGTAGATAGCATTGCAAACCATGTTATAGATTGGAATTTATCACACGCATTTCATACAAGACAATAACATTCAAAATCATCAAAATGATGCATATCCGTAATATGTGTCATATAACATGTTTTAAGAGTCCATCTACTCTGATACATATGACATGGCCATAGCATGTTACAAAAAACTCAAAACTTGGGGGCACCACTCGCCCCTACATACAAACTGGGGGCACCATTCGCCCCTATATACACACTAAGGGGCACCACCTGCCCCACACTTCATCACTATCCAGAGGATCCTGAGCCAAACACTCTACTCCCGCATCTTGTAGATCGCGCATCCCGTGACCAGCCATCGCCATGCACCACATGACACCTCGCCATTTGGAGCGTAGACCAATACATGGCTCTATGTACTGGTTTTCTAAGTCTTGCCAACCACGCTTTGAAACACCGGTCAGAAGCCTCTCACATCTACGACGGATGTCCTCCAGGAGGGCGACCGCATCCTCATTCTGTGCCACTCTCGATCCACTAGGGCCTGTAGCTCTTGATGCTGCAGGTCGTCCCATATATCCAGCTAGTTTTATCGGAGCTATATCTGCATACCAAAAGTACACAAATCAGTACCATATATCCTATTCAAAAACTTTAACATGCACATAAAATATTAGTCACTTGTCACTTACCATCGGGCCCCCATACTCGACTAGGCAGAAGTGGCAAGTCCAGATCCCCACAATAACTCATCCCACTATAAGGATAGTCGTCTATGTACAACGACATCTGATCCCAATGGGCAAAGAACTCAGGTTGGAACAATTGTCTGATTTCCCCTCCTCCTCCTCTGCACAGTAGTCGCCCCCATCAGTGCATCCTAGGCTCTCTCAGGCCCCCATCTGGGAGCTGTATACGAGGTCGTAAGGTCGGGATCATCTCAAAAAAGAACAAGCACAATAAGGTCCCATACGCACAATCATGGTTCACTTGCCACTTGAAAAGCGACAGCTGTCGTTTCAACAAAACCAACATCATCTGGGCCCACCCATAGTAGGTCCCACTCAACACTTTCTCCACAATCATCATCTGCCCTCTAGTGATGTGATGGAGTGCTTGGTTGCCCAGGATTTGTAGCACCGTTGCGGCCACAGCATAGGTCTCTAGTCTCTCTAGGTCCCCGATCGATATCCGAGTTCCTTTGACTTGGAGGCCTGGTCGACAATGTCGCTCTACAAACTCCATGATGTTACGCTCCTGCAGTAACACTGGCTGTGTATTTCCCACCATTTCTAGTGGCGGGAGACTAGTCAGGAAATATAGATCCAGGACTATCAACTCAATCCTGTGCCCCTGCACTATAAAGACCTCATGATCGGGATCCAAATAACTAACAATCCAGGCCAACAAGGGCTCCCCAGCTCTCATCAGAGGGTTCTCCACAAAATTCAGAACCCCAAACCTAGCCAATGCACGACGGACACCTTGATCCTCTTGGATCTCCGACCGTAATGTACCCAGGTTTCTCTCTCTCTCCAGTTGATCCATATATCTACCATATCTGCACAAAAACATCATCTTTGTCAGTATACAGATAGGAAAAAATATATCCAACCACAAAAACCCAAATCTCAACCCAAAAACAGCACTGAAACCCCCTCCATCTGACATGTCACACTTTTTGGAAAATCCTAGGAAAAGTCACACTTTTCTGTTCAAAACCTGCTTCCTAGGTCGCAGTTTTTGGCCCAAAAAGTGCGACCCGACCATGAAGATGAAGGAGGGGTTGTTCCTGAGATTTAGGACCCTAATCTGAACTTTCAATCCATCAAAAAGAAAGAGTAGGGTTAGGCCTCTTACCTGCAACTAACGGATCTCAATTTGAATGGTTGGTTTGTCCGCTACGATCGCCACAAGATTTAGGGCCTTCTCTCCTCTCTACATTCACCACAACTACCCAAGAAAATGAGTGAATTTGGAGGGAAAATGCCTTATTAGAAGAGAAACCCTCGATTTTTCTTTCGCCAGCTGTGACCAAACCATAGCTCAGTTTGAAAAACCGTCTACACCATTAGAAAGCTCTCACCGACCACTCAAATGGGTATTTGTTAGTTTTTCATGATTTGATACTTCACCAAGACACATTTTGTCCATGAAAGGTCACTTCACGTCTCCTCAAAACTAGTTTTTCTCACTTACAACACTTGTACTTGGGGCACCACTTTTCCTCCATACTTGTCCTTGTTCGTGTTGATTTTCATCATGAGATACTATCTTGTACTCATGATTTTACGGTCCCCTTTGGATGTTCACTATGTGGTAGCATCATTGAGTCGCCCTCGTTTAGAGAATCCGAGTTGAATCATCATTGCATTCATGGAGTCTATCATGAGTCCCTTTATATCCCGTTATAGTCCTCCATCCTTCATTGCTTGGTTCCTCTCTCGTGTCGCACATTATGGCCTTCAGTCCCACTATCCCCTATCCCTCGTGATATTGTGTCAGTTGCTGCTAGGTCATCCATGCCCTTTATGCTCTAACAAAGGAAATCATCCATCTGCTACTCACTACCCCCCATTTCATCATCATCCCTAGTGTCATTCTATAGGTCACTCTACTACTTTCTCTCATGCCTTAGTTGAGGTTCCCTTATTACCTCACCTATGGAGAACCTCCTTCTGTCAACATTAGCTCATTCATTCCAAAAGACAGGGCTTGTGTGCAGTGTACCTTGGTTCCGGCTTCCACTCTTGTTCAATGCCTAGGATCAGGCAAAGGGACTCTTTATTTCCCTTTGACTTGATTTTTTCTCAGCTCTAGCTCCTTTCAGCATGATCGAGATCTGTATACTTGATGGTCCTGTGATGCAGCAACTGATACCATTGATTCTTAGTTGTGTGTGAGATGTCTCAGCCCTCATGAGGGGGTGGCCCTACAAGTAGTGCCCCACATGCTCGAATGACCTTTTCATCGCAGCCTTTAATGCAGCTCCATATATTTGATGATGTCGGCCTTAGCCGCTTGCAACACCTCTTTGATTTGCATTTATTAGTCAAATTTTGCGAGCCCTTCCCCATTTATAAGGGCATTTGGGTTGTATTTGTATCTCATGTACTAAGATATTATTGTATAAGTCCTGGCTGTTATCCCAGGCATAGAATTTATTTGGGATTCATCATTATATCTTGTATCTGGCTCATGTTTATGACAACCTGTACTTTATGGTTCAGTCCCTTGTTTACTGGACACACTATTCTTTTGTACTTTGTCTCGGCAGGCATAGGTATGACTCCCCCACCTCCTTTAGCGCAGTAACCCACTCAAAAAAAAGATACTTGTCACACCTATAAGTCTCATCTCCTCAAGGTATATTTCTTCAGCACATTAGTCTACCTTACATTCCTCTCTTTGACTTCCCTTTTGATGCCTGGTGATTGAGTTCTTACAACATACTTCGGTCATACAATTTTCTCCTAACACTCGCATGCTGGGGGGTAATCTGTTACACCATTTTTTGGTCATATAACCTATTATCATTAGATGGACCCAAGTACATTTTACCCTAAGTAAAATTGCTTTCACTGTGTAAAATAACTTAATAAAACACATTTATTAGGTTTTTTATGGTCTAAACAGGAAACCCCAAGCGGAAATATTAAACAAATCTGCATTTATTTGGTTTTCCCCATGGAATAATTAATTAAACAGTAACTTAATTATTATTATTGGTCATATTTAACCCAAAACAAGGAAATTAATTAGGTAAATTCTTATTTATCTTATTAGTTTCTAGGAGTAATTATTTAAACCTTATTTAAATAATATTCCTTGTTAAATTTGACTAAATCATTTATAAATAATTGAATAAATCATTATTTATTTATTATTTACAAATAAAGGGATTTGACCCAAGTCAAATTCCTTTCCCCTCCAACAAATATAATAAAATATTCTATAAAAGGTGGATCTAGATTTGGTTAATATTACTTTAATCATATACCAAGATCTAGAATGACTTAATATTTTGTTATAAATAGAAGGGTTTCCCCTACCATTGTCATATTTTATATTATTTTATTTGTGAGATCCCTTTGAGTTCTATGTTTGTTTGGGTTTTATACACCAACAAGAGAGAGAAATTCTAGATCTAAAGTGCTAAGGACATCCAAGAACCCATCCCATTGAGGAGAATTGGAAACACCTTTCTTGTTTTCCTCTTAGGTGCCATAAATATAAAATTATTCAAAAAATATTGTTCTTGTCTTGTCTATTGGATGCATGGAGAAAAACCTTATTTTTATTGCTTAATGTCTTTTTATGCATAGATCTGGATTTTTATGGAATTTTTCTTGCTCAACTAACTGTAGATCTGAAGATATTAGTAGCCATGTTTTGCTGTTAGGTCTATTTGTTATGCACAGCTGAAATGGTCTTTTTCGTACACTTACACTAAGGATTCATCATAAACACATTGGTGGACTGAATCCTTGGCAGCCACAGGCGCAAATTCCTCAAACTTCATATCAACAAGTACCATATCCAAGTTTTGGTCAACAGAACTCTCAAGCATTTGCTATGCAGGACAACCCCTATCTAGGTTACCAACATCAAATCCCATATGCTGGTGCTCAGAGACTTGTTTCCCAAGAAATTCCATCATATCCTGACTATGCTCAACCTGACCTTAATAGACAATTTCCTTTTGTTGCAACCTTGGAATTACCAAATTTAAACCAGTTAACTAATGATGCTATCAATTATGCTCCTTGGTGACCGGTGATACCACATAAAATACCCTCCGACATTCCTAAATTCAATGGAAACCCTGGAGAAGATCCATCAACTCATGTTATGACTTATCATTTATGGTGTTTATCAAATTCCTTAAATGATGATTCTGTTCTATTACGTCTTTTCCAGTGAACTCTCACGGGTCTAGCAGCTAAATGGTACATTGAATTACCTAGAGCTTCTTTTAACAATTTCACTACCTTAGCTACTATATTTTTGACCCATTTCTAGTTACTGGTCAGATACAAAACTGGAACGGAACTCTTGAACAACTTCAAACAGAGTAATTCTACTCACATTTTAGATCATATTCATGAGTGGCATCATTGTCGACGAATGGTTAAGACATTTGTTCCTGATCAGCTCCTTGCTTAATGGTTCATAAAATCCTTATTACCATCTATAATAGAGGATGTGGCTAAAGGTGGTGTCATCACAAAAGAGAAAGTCATCGCTCATGCCCAGTATTTAGACTTGATTTACACTCAGTCCGACATGCTCTATGAAAAAATCCCAAATGCGTTGCAATCTAATTTCAATGTTCCTCCTCAAATAAAGGACCCTCATGCTGGATATGGCTTGATAGGCACTACAAATACACACAACACTACTGCATCTGATCCTACTTGTACTTTCAAAATCAATGTCATCTCATTTGACAAAGGAAAAAGTGATAAGCAACTAGGAAGTAAGAAAACGGGGAAATCAAAGAAAAATAAAACTTCTAACCCGCAGGAACGATCATCTGATCAAACATCAGGACCATGAAAACCTCATTATCCATGCATAATCTATAACAAGGAAAATTTTGTTAAGGATTGTCCTAACCATGCTAAAGTCTCAAAAATCATCAAGACTTCTTATGCATCAGCTGTGTTGACAGACCCATTTCCAAATCTGGACAAGAATTTGGTTGCTATGGATCCAGCACCTAGTTCCCAAGTGTTGATGTTATCCACTACAACACCTTCACAAGATATTTTGGTGTCGATGCGGAATAAAGACTATGGTAGTCCGGCCAGTGATCAACCTACTACCTCGTTAACGAATCCATCTAATGAATTGGTACCACCTCCTGTTATTCCTGAATTGACGATTAAGCCACCAAAGGGAGTAATTCATAAATTCACATATAATCCTCAAGCAAGAGCTGCACAAAATTATAATATAGTTGAATATTTTTCTCAATCCCCTTCAGCTATGTCTGCTCTTGAGGTATTACAAAATTGTCCCTCCCAGAAGCAGGCTTTATTGTCAGCAGTTGGTGGAATTGATCCGACTGATTCTAATCTTATCATATTTAATCGTACGGGCTATGTGCCATAGCTACTAGCAGAATTGGCATTCTCCATCCAAGTAAATGTTCTCAATCACCTTGTTCATTGCACTATTATTAGTGAGGGAGCATCTATGTGCATTATGTCTCTAAAATGTTGGAAGTCACTTGGCTCACCACGATTATCACAATCATCAACGACGTTGAAGGCTTTTGATGGAAGAACATATAAACATTGTGGTATTATCAATAACCTGCAAGTTGAATTAGGGTGAAAAACAGTATGTATTGATGTGGAAGTTGTTGATGGACCCCTTGACTATAATATTTTACTTGGAAGACCATGGGTATATGCGATGACTGCCATTGTTTCTACATACTTTAGAATGGTTTCCTTTCCACATAAAGGTACAATCACAGTCATCAATAAATTATCCTTTTTTGCCTCCGTTTCGCAGGTAATTGGAAGTGTTCTGTATATTTACTTACCCCAACTAGAAATCCAGAACATTGGTGTAGGAATCTTAAAGGATTCCACTCTTATGGGAACCTTTACATTACCACCGCCAGCAACATCGATAGAAATTGCAAGCATAGAGACCTGTTACATGATATCTTCCACTCTATCTAGCTTAAGGAAGAGTACAGGTGATTCTGATATTTCTACATTGGATGATGTTTTTCCACTCAGCCTTATTGAGCTACAATAGCAATCAATCTATTTGGCTTGGGCGGAAAATCCGAAATCAGCGTTGCCAAGTGTTTGGGTTGATCGTTCAATAGATTTTGGTACTCCATCTTATCCATTTTCCTAAAAAATTTTGACAGATGAAAATATTTTGGAAAATATAATATCAGAAGGAGAACCATGGGAAGATTATCATCATCGTTCCCATCTTCTAGATTATGAATAAAATAGTCTTAGTGAACTATATCACCCATCCATTCAAAATTTCTTTTCAAATTATTTTCTGATTAATGCAATTGAATCTAAGAAAAATTTATCAAATATTGAATAAATGATTTCTATCGATATTTCGACTAAACCTGACATTGTAGAAAATATTCATGTTGGTGTATCTTAATCTCCATCAGAACTTGATTCATATCACTCTCTTTTTTCGTGAATTTTGTGATGTATTCGCTTGGTCTTACAAGGAAATTCTAGGCATAGATACTAGTATAGATGAAAAAAATATTAATATGTATCCTGATGTTAAACCGATGCATCAATGACTTCGACCTGTTCATCTGAAGAAAGTCGCTTCCATCAAAATAGAAGTTGAAAAACTTTTGTGTGTTGGTTTCATTTACCCTGTTCCACTAATTAAGTGGGTTGCCAATATTGTTCCTGTTATGAAAAAACAAGGAACCATTAGAGTCTGCGTCGATTATCAGGATGTTAATCATGCTTGTCTAAAAGACAACTATCCTACTCCCTTCATCGACCATATTATTGATGATTGTGCTGGATGTGAAATATTTTCTTTCATGGATGGATTTTATGGCTACAATCAAATCAATATCCACCCAGATGACCAAAATAAGATAGAATTCATCTGTCCCTAGGGCACATTCGTATATCAGAAACTTCCTTTTGGTTTAAAGAATGCTGGGGAAATTTTTTAGAGAGAAATAGAATATGCTTTCAATGACATCAAGCACATTGTTCAACCATATCTAGATGATTTACCAGCGCATTGACGAAATCAGACTAATCACCCGATGCATTTGAGAGCCATTTTCTTACGCTACCGACACTACAAGGTATTCCTCAATCCACATAAATGTGTGTTTTGTGTTGGTTTTAGTCGATTGCTAAGATTCATAGTCTCAAAAGAAGGAATTCGAATAGACCCACTGAAGGTATAGGCCATTCTTGATTTTCCTACACCATCAAACTTACTTCAGATAAAAAAAAATTCAAGGAAAGGCTAACTTCCTGAGAAGGTTCATTCCAAACTACGCTGAAATGGCTTAAGGATTTACTTGATTATTTAAAAAGGGGGTTCCCTTCCATTGGGACCAAGTTTCACAAGCTTCTTTTGATGCTGTCAAGGACCATCTTGTTCGAGCGTCATTAATGTATCCTCCAAATTATCAAAATCATTATTTCCTATATATCGTTGCGGCTAAAATTACCATCGCCATGGTTTTGGTCCAAGTAGAAGATGGAATTAAACATATAGAGGTTAAGTATTTGATACATGGAAAAGCTTGCCTTGGTAGCTGTTCAAGCTGTCCAAATATTTTTCCATTATATCCTACTTTGAAAAACAACAATAATTTCGAATTGCAACCCCATGACTTACATCTTATCACGTCAATTGCTAGGGGACAAGTATTCAAAATGGATCGTCATTTTGCAAGAATTTGATTTGGAATTCATCAAATCCAACTCAAAGAAGTATTTAGTTTTGGTTGAGCTTCTCTGTGACCTTCCCTCTGATAGTAATGCCACTATGTCAGAACCATCTATTCTAGACGACTCTTTGTTTCTGATCAAAACATCTGATCCATGGTATGGAGATTTCATCATTTATCTCCAAACCCAAACTTTTCGACTTAATACCTCTCGCTCTGATCAGCAACGTATTCGATACCAAGCCAAATATTATCTTATCGTCGATGATACACTTTATCATCGTGGTGTCGATACCATTTTAAGGAGGTGCCTCACTCATGAGGAGACCGAAAAAGTATTAAATGATTGCCTTGTTGGGGCTCGTAGTTAGGTCCCTATATTACTAGTATAGTCCCTTATTGTTGTTAGTGTAACCCCCTTATTTTTATTATTGTACCCTTGTAACCCCCATATTGTTATTATTGTGCCCTTAAATTATTATTGTTCGGCCGGTTAGGATTACATTGGGCCCCACTAGGATTACATTGTGGCCCCATGGACTCCTATATATAGAAAGGAGTTTTTGTAACTTGTATCATCCAAGAATTGTTCATTAACGAAATGTATTGGAGGTTGCCCCCTCAAAGTGGCTTATTTCTAATGCGTTGATATCTCTTTTCTTCTATTTTTGGAGCTGGATTCACAACATTTGGTATCAGAGCTTTGGATTCTAGGGTTTCGTTACTCCAAACAGGTCATTGTGGAATTTTCACTATAACTTTTTTTCTACAAAGTTTCAGAAGCTAAAATTTTTAGGATGCGAAGCCAAAATTTTGAGGAACATCGGTGAAAAATTTCAGAGCTTGGTTTCCAATATTTTCAGAGATATGATATGTGGAAGTTCGGTATTTTTGTAGGCTCCTCAATTTAATTTAAACAGGTCATCATGGAATTTGCACTATAACATTTTTTCTACGAAGGTTCAGAATCTGAAATTTTTAGGGCACGAAGTTGAAATCCTGAGGAAACTTGTCGCAAAATTTTAGAGCTTGGTTCACAATATTTTTGAAGATATGATCTGTGGAAGGTAGTGCTTTTTCAGGCTCTAAAATTTCATCTCAAAGAGCTGATCGTGGGAAAATATTCATAACTCTCTCTCTGAGCATTGGATTGGAGTGCTATAAAAAGTGGTTGTAAGTGGACAAATTTTAGTTTCTTTGCTATCAATTTTAGAACTAAAAGACGAAATAGTGACACGTGGCATGTCGTACAAGCTCACTCTGCTGAACTAGTCCATAATTAGGTCATTGTGGGAGATTGGACATAACTTTGCCTTGGAGAATCCCAATCAAGTCAAACCTATGGCATTCAAAAGATAATTGAAAAGGCTACCTCAAAACCAAATTTTAGATATTGACGAGCCGCAATCATAGAGATAATCCAATTTCAATATCGAGCTGCTTAAAAGAAAGAAAAAGGTGTGTATTTTTTTATGAATTGCATAAGTCTTATTTGGAGAATCAA
The DNA here is from genome assembly GCA_034641835.2 of Pinus albicaulis. Taxonomy (NCBI): domain Eukaryota; kingdom Viridiplantae; phylum Streptophyta; class Pinopsida; order Pinales; family Pinaceae; genus Pinus; species Pinus albicaulis. The sequence continues at coordinate 1,172,751,815 of CM076575.1, read as the reverse complement.
TTTTAATTGATTCCAAGGGCATATTGTAGAATAGATATCAGTATTGGGTTCTAAAAAATGCCCTGTAAAAAAAAATCAACACCCATTAAGCCTTCAGATGGCTCCACTATGACTCATGAAGATGAATAATTGCAACATGATCTATCAAAATTACAAGAGAAAGTGCACCAAATTTCTCTCTCGCAAAGAGAAACAAAAAATGAAATGGAAGTTTTGAAGAAAGGCGTGGAAGCGAATATGGATGGTTTTAAGAATAATATGGATGGTTTGAAGAAAGGCGTGGAATCTAAGATAGATGGCATGGAAGCTGGCATGGAATCTAAGATGGATGACATGGAAGCTAAGATTGATAAAAAAATGAAAGACAACATGGAAAACATGAAGAATGATCTAAAAGAAGACATGGAAGGTTTGAAAAAGTTGACACAAGAAATATTTCCTAATGGTGAAAATATAGTAGAGGAAGCTCATGATGAGAACAAAATAAATCTTAATTGTGACTTCATAAACTCTAATTTTGGCGGGAAGAACCACCATATTCCAAAAATGGATATGAGGAAGTTTGATGGAAAGGATCCTGTAACATGGATACTACATATGGAGCAATATTTTGATCTCCATAATGTGCAAAACACACAAAAGGTACGCATTGCAACTTTACATGTAGAACAAAATACATTTGTATGGTATCAATGGCTTTGATCCCGTAAAAAAATGGTCACTTGGTCAATTTTTATGGAGGAAATGATAGCAAATTATGAGGATAGACAGAGAAACACCTTCTTTAGCCAATTGATAAATCTCAAACAAAAGGGTTTAGTGGGGGAGCACATTGAGGACTTCCAAAAATTGAATATAAGGGTAAATGATATTCCAGAGGAACACAAGATTGATCTCTTCATAGGTACTTTAAAGGATAACATCGAACATGAAGTTTGCATTTTGAAACCTGATTCATTGGAGAAGGCATTCAGGTTGGCAAGAAAAATTGAATGTAAAATTATGGTGAAAATGAAGCCTACCACTCACTTGTATAAAGAGGGAGGTGTTGCTATGCCTATATTTCCACAACCTACAAGTTTGACACCACAACAATTGGAAGAAAAAAGAGCAAAAGGGCTTTGCTACAATTGTGATAGCAAATACACTAAAGGTGATAAGTGTGCTGAGAAGAAATTATTTTACATAGATTGTGAAGAGGAAGAAGAAAATGAACAAGAAGAGGATATACACCAGGAACCAGCCCTAGAAGAGGAAGAAATGAGTCCGACCATATCGTGTAATGCATTGGCAGGAATTACCACTCCTCAAATTCTCAAGATAGAAGGACATATCAAGAAGAAAAAGGTAATAGTGTTGATTGATTCAGGTACCACCCATAATTTTACTCATTGTAAGGTAGCCAAGGAATTGAATTGTTTCCTATACCCAACACCAGAATGTCAAGAGATGGTTGCAAATGGAGGAACTATAAATTTCTTTGGAAAATTTTATAATATCAAGATAACCATGGGGGAATATGTATTGAATAGTCCAATTCTTTCCATTCCTATGGGAGGTGCTGATGTTGTACTAGGAGTATCATGGTTACAATCTTTGGGGATGGTAGCTTTTAATTTTCAAGAACTTTTCTTGAAATTTTTTTTAGAAGGAAAGGAAGTCGAATTACAGGGTATTGCAGGGAAGATAAGAAAGATAATAAAATATAATGTCATGAAAAAGCTCCTAAATAAAGAACAACGAGGCATAATTGCACAATTATGCTCACTAGAAGTTCCAACATCAAAATCGTTTATTTCTGGAGATCTCCAACAAGTCTTGGACAATCATTCCAAGGTGTTTTAAACTCCCAAAGGACTCCCACCTATTTGTGAGTATGATCATGCTATTCATTTGATTCCAGGAAGTGTTCGTCCAATCATTAGGCCTTATAGATATCCTTATGTCCAAAAGAGTGAAATTGAACGTATGATTGCATAACTGTTAGATGCGGGTATAATTCAACCTAGTCAAAGTTCTTTCTTTGCTCCTGTAGTATTGGTACACAAGAAGGATGGATCATGGTGCATGTGTCCAAATTATAGGGAGCTCAATAATCTCACCATTAAAGATAAATTTTCCATTCTTGTGATTGATGAATTATTGGATCAATTTATTTTACAAAGTTGGATATAATGAAGACTGAAGATATTCCAAAAAAAGAATTTCGAACTCATGAGGGTCATTATGAATTTTTGGTCATGTATTTTGGCCTTACCAATGCACCTTATACATTTCAAGGGTTGATGAATTCCATTTTCAAACCCTTCCTTAGAAAATTTGTGCTAGTATGTTTTGATGATATACTAATCTATAACAGGTCTTGGAAGGATCATGTTGAAAATGTTGACAGGGTGCTCAAAATAATGCAGGAGAAACAATTATATGCAAAAACATCCAAATTTTTCTTTGGAGTACAAGAGGTGGAAGGGTCATATTGTATCTCACGAGGGTGTTAAGATAGACCCTAACAAAATTAAATCCATTAAGGAATGGAAAGTCCCCACAATCATAAAGCAGTTGCGAGGATTTCTCGAGTTAACAGGGTATTATCACAAGTTTGTTAAGAATTATGGGAGAATAGTAGCACCTATAACAACATTATTGAAGAAAGATGCATTTTCATGGACTCCTGAAGCAACTAAGGCCTTTGAACATCTTAAAGAGGCAATGTGCCTAGCACCGGTCTTAGCTACACCAGACTTCACAAAAACCTTTATTGTGGAATGCGATGTGTTAGGAAATGAAATTGGTGCTATTTTAATGCAAGAAGGAAGACCCATTGATTTTGAAAGTCATCCAATCAAAGGAAAGTATTTACAAAAACCTATTTATGAGAAGGAAATGTTAGCAATATTGCATGCACTAAAGAACTAGCGAACTTACTTAATGGGAAGACACTTGAAGGTAAAAACTGATCATGATAGTCTTAAACACTTTTTGGAACAAAGAATATCTTCAGAAGAGCAGAAAAAATGGGTTACAAAGATTTTGGGTTATGACTTTGAAATAATCTACAAAAAAGGGAAGCTTAATGTTGCTGCAGATGCATTCTCAAGAAAGAATGAAGAGGTGGAAGCATTGCTTTGTGCCATTTCTATTATCTAGCTAGATTGGATAACCGAAGAAGGATATGAATGGAAGAAGGAAAAAGAAGTATGGAAACTCATTCAAAAGTTGCAGCGAGATCCTAGTACATCTGATACATTTAGTTGGAAAAATGATTCTTTATGGTACAAAGCTCGCTTATATCTTTGTAAGAATTCCCAACTAAAACAAAATATTCTTTTGGAATTGCACACTTATCCTTTAGGAGGACACTCAGGATTTTTAAAAACTTACCACGGGGTGAAGAAAGATTTTTTTTGGGATGGCCTTAAATCTGATATTCAAAATTTTGTGGCGGAATGTTTGGTTTGCCAGCAGAGTAAGGTTGAGACAATTAAGACCCCAAGACTTCTACAACCTTTATCCATTTCAAGTCAACGTTGGGAGGATATTTCAATGGATTTTATCACAAGTTTACCTAATTCCGAAGGAAAGAGTGCCATCATGGTGGTAGTTGATAGACTTACCAAGTATGCACACTTTTGTGCGTTATCTCATCCATTTAAAGCAAGTATAGTTGCTACTACATTTATGGACAGAATTCAAAAGCTACATGGAAGCCCAAGAGTCATTGTGAGCGACAGAGATCCCATTTTTACTGGAAATTTTTGGACGGAGTTATTTTCTTGTTTGGGTACTCAATTAGCTCATAGCTCATCTTATCATCCTCAATCTGATGGTCAAACTAAGATTGTAAATAAATGTTTGGAAGGATATATTCATTGTTTTGTATATGATAAACAAACACAATGGATCAAGTGGTTACCTCTCGTTGAATGGTGGTATAACACTTCCTTCCATACTGTAGAAAAAATGACCCCATTTATGGCACTTTATGGATATCATCCACCATCCATCACATCATATTTAGGGGAAAACTCGAAGGTTCAAGCAGTGGAAGATCACATCGAGCATCAGTAAGAAGTTTTCCAACTCTTAAAGGATAACCTAAATTTGGCACAAAATCGAATGAAACAATAGGCAGATCAACATCGCAGCGAGAGAAGTTTTGATGTAGGAGATTGGGTATTTTTATGGCTACAACCATACAAACAAATGTCCCTCAAGCAAGCTAAGAAGGATAATAAATTATCGCCAAAGTACTATGGTCCTTAGAAGGTGTTGCAAAAGATTGGTACTATGGCATACAAATTGGAGCTTCATGCTTCTTCACGAGTACATCTAGTTTTCCATGTTTCATGCTTAAAGAAGGTTATAGGTGAAAATCTTCCAGTTCAAACAATATTTCCAGAACTTGATGAGGAAGGAAAAATCATATTGGAACCTGAAGCGGTCACGGAAACAAGAACTCTATAGCTACGAAATCGATCAATTTTAGAGTATCTCATCAAGTGGAAGAACTTACCCACCGAAGATTCTACATGGGAGGATGAGAATTTTATACAGAAGCACCCAGAGCTACTCAAGTGTTGAGGACAACACTTTTTTGAAGGAGAGGGGCATGTTAGGTCCCTATATTACTAGTATAGTCCCTTATTGTTGTTAGTGTAACTCCCTTATTGTTATTATTGTACCCCTGTAACCCCCATATTGTTATTATTGTGCCCTTAAATTATTATTGCTAGGTCGACTAGGATTACATTGGGCCTGACCAGGATTATATTGTGGCCCCATGGAATCCTATATATGGAAAGGAGGTTTTGTAATTTGTATCATCCAAGAATTTTTCATTAATGTAATGTATTGGAGGTTTCCCCATCGAAGTGGATTATTTCTAAGGCATTGATATCTCTTTTCTTCTATGTTTGGAGTTGGCTTCACAACACTTGTGGTGGACATTTATCTGGTTATGCTACCACGCAGAAGATACTCCGCGTCGGTTAATTTTGGCCTACTATTTTTTGATATTGTATCCTCGTAGTCAGAAGTTGTCATGCATGTCATATTTATGACCGTAAAATCCGCAAACCGCCATCGCCAATGCATCCTATTGTCTCTGTTGGACCATTTATGAAGTGGGGTATTGATTTCATGACCTATAACCCTCCTTCGTCTAGGGGGCATGGTTATATTATTGTTGCAGTTGACTATTTTACCAAATGGGCCAAAGCGATCCCTACATTCAACAACACAAGACAAACAACTGCATTATTTTTCTTCAACCATGTTATTGCACGGTTTTGGGTCCCACAGGCTATAGTTACACATCATGGGATGCATTTTCACAACCACATGATGTCTAAATTAATAACCAAGTTAGGATTTTCATATGATAATTCTACTCCTTATTATCCACAATTAAATGGACAAGTTGAGGCTATTAACAAAATTATTAAACAAATGATTCAACGAATTATAGGAGTCTGTAAAAGGAACTGGCACTTGATCCTGTACTCTGCAATCGAACCTCGATGAGAAACACAACTAGATTTACCCCTTTTCAATTGGTGTATGGTCTAGAAGCTATCTTACCAATCCAATGCAAAATATCATCATTAAAACTCATGATAGACTTGTTACCTGACACCTCAGAAGAAGAAGCGCATCTCCTTAACCTCATCCATCTAGATGAAACGCGTCGTGAAGCCCAATTTGCCAATGCAACGCATAAGAGATGTATAAAGGCACAATGCAACAAAAAGGTCGACCCTCGCATCTTCTTAGAGGGTGACTTGGTCCTTCTTTACGACCAAGAAGCTAATGTAATAGATACAAGGAAATTCGAGCCATTATGGCATGTCCCCTATATTGTCAAAAGAGTTCTTGCTAATGGTGCCTACGAGTTAGTTGATTATGATGGAATTCCATTGGCACAACCTAGAAATGGGTTGTATTTGAAACATTACTATGCTTAATCATGAGCGTAGTAATTTTTTGTTTTATATTGTTTATATGTTTTTGATTTGCATTCACTATCTTAATTTTTGTTTTTCAGAGTTTTCTTGACGTTAGAAATTCACTTTACATTTTATGGCAGATGTATGAATCTTCGGAACCATTTGTTGGATATTTTGATGGTGCTAGTCGTAGTACGCAAAATCTATCCTCTATAGCATGGGCCATTTTCGCTCCGAACGAAGAGCTAGTGAGTTTTCAAGGGATTTGTATCGGTAGATCGACGAATAATATCGCTAAGTATAGTGCGTTGATCAAACTTCTCTCTGATGCCATTTCATTTGGTATTAACCGCATAATCATAAGGTTAGACTCACAACTTGTGGTACTACAACTTACTAGTATTTATTCTGTTAGAAATCCAACACTTCTTAGATTGTTCCTAAGAGTTCGAATTTTGGAGAGACATTTTGATTTCATTCAATATCAACACATTTCCATAAATCTGAACACTTTAACTAATTCATTAGTTGATCAAGTTTTAGACAGACATTTGTGACATAGATAAAGAAAACGTTCACATCATTGAATTGGATTGTGCATTAAACATAGGAAAAACTCTGAAAAGACATAGATATATAGTTATAGGTTTTTAAAAAAAATTTTGCCCAAGACACGTTGGTCATACAACCTCAAAATGTATGTAAAAATCAAAAGTAAACTAGTGGTGCTCATGATAGCATGCTATAGATATAGCAATCCTATGGAGCAACCGCATCCAATGGCTAGGAACCCCAATTGTGTGTTGTTGTAGTTGCATGGGAAGCTCTTCGATCCAGAAATCAAGAATCCTGAAGTTCAACCCCTCTATGTGTTGTTGGAGCTCATCAAGAGTCTTAGCCATATCAAGGTCTTGAAGGACTGATCTCCCAACATCCCTCTCTGCTGGCGCATCCGCTTCACGCTCTAGTTCCTCTACTAGTTGAATGCGACCAATATCTACATTACATTAAACATCTATATTAGTCTTGGAAAGAAATGAAAAACACAAAAAAATTGTAAAAACCTTAGGAAAATAAAAAAACATGGTCAAATCATTCTTACCCATTGCACCCCACTGAGTGCCTTCTGGTAAAACTAGATTGGATCTCCTTGGAAGTCGACGCCCGCATATGCATACTCATTGATGGCGACAATTTGTCGCCGGAACTAGGCAAATAATGTAGTCGAGAACACAACGGTCAATTGGCCTACATGCCAACCCATGAGTTCTTCCCATCTCTACATTCGAGGATATCTAGGACTAGATATATCTAATGTTACATGTTGTGGCTGCATCAGTGGAATCCATTCCAAAACGAAGGAGATAAGGATGGAACAATAACTAAAAAATTTCTTCCTTCCTCCCTTTTCTTTATTCAGTTGTTCTTTTATCTGAGATAAAATAACTTCAGAACAATTGAAGACTGTTGGCTCTAAGCACTCTAGTGCATACTTCATATATGATCTGTTTTCTACATGGAGTGTAATTGTGCCAGCAAGTTTAGTGATCGTGAATAGGATGGTGCTCAAAGGCAAATCCATGACATCACAGATGTTTATTTTTCCATATTTTCTAGGTTCTAACCTCAAATAGCAATACTACATAACATAATCCTCACTGTTTCTCCTCCAACGAAAGATCCTGTGAGTGAAATGGGAAAACCTCTCCTCGACAAACTTGTGATAAAATATACATCCTCAATTGTTATGGACAACACTTGATTTTTTATGTGAAATTCCTTTATCACTAGATCCCATGCTCGAAGTAATAACTCCAAGAGTTCTATTTGTTGCCTCATTCTCGACAATTTGAAGTACTTATATATCCCGCAATCTCTTAAAGCTCTTACAACACTCGAATCATTCAAGGCAATCATATATTATTCTTCATGTTCTCTTCCTCTCCATGTAATCATCATTATAATCCAATGGAAACCTGAAAATCAACTATAAGATCCATTAGATACCATTCATTGCAAAAAACTAGGAAAATTTTGGACACAACATGAAAACCAAAAACTTCAACTACGCCCAACGCACTACCTAGGCTGAGACAGTGCATTGCACATGCAGGTACAGTTCATTGTACCTGCTATGCAACGCAGGTTTTGACATTCAGGGGTGCGTTTCCCTCAATTTGGGCAGAATTTAACCTAGGGGCCTCAAAACCCTAAAAAAATGAAAGGAATGGTAATGAAATGAATACTGAAAGAAAGAGGAGGTTCATGGCACTAACCTGGATCAAACGACGATGAAATTCATCCACAGAAACAACCACAATCAATGACTGATGTTCGGGGGAAAATCAGGTTCAGAGCTCCAAAATGCAAATGGAAACTATGGAATGGTAAAAATGAATAGTGAAACTACTTTATATAGTCATTTAATTACTTTCAAGTTCAATTTATTGCTATGAATATGGTTTTATTATGTTTTTTATCATGAAACAGGTATTTTTAATCCATTTGATGTTGTTCTGAACAGGAAATACAATTGATGAACAGATTAGTTGTGCAGATTTAATTCAAAGAATGACTTGACCACAAAGCGTACTTTATCTTCTTATTTTTCAAGCTTTGTTAAAAATGAAAAGGGATTTGAAGCACACTTTTATCTCTTTTTCGAGCTTCGATAACAACGAAAAAGGAACCAATGGAGTCTTCTTTCAGCTCTTTTCAAACTCCGATAATATGAAAAGATTGTTGAGCACTTGTCTTTTCGAGCTCGTTAAAGTAAATGAATTGATATCTACTCAGTATAAGTTTAACCCTTTTCCGGACTGAGATGGATTATTTACGAAAAAGGAATACCTTGGTTAAACATGACCAAAGAGGTTCTCTCAAATATCATTTTACACTTTTTTGGATCTGAGTGAAAAATTTATGAAAGAGTACTTTTGGAGTTCTCTTTCTTCCTCTTTTTCAGACTCTCTAAATATGAAAAAGGACCAGGCTATCACTGTCGTAAGGTCGTTAAAACATAAAATAGCGACAGGCTTGTCAATCATGGAAAGAATCAAGTTTCATTAATTGCTAGACTCATTAAATTATTAAATAGCGATACTTTATTCACCCGAAGGGTTGAATTATAGATCAAGCAAATGTTATCCTCCTTTTTTGTAGCAAGTTTCTCTTGAACATGAGACTTCTTTCACTCCATGTCTGTGACTTTTTGAGTTAGGTAATCATATTGACGGTTCATTCACACCTATGGTTCATCATACCTTCACTTTGGTTTTGGGTCAATGCTCCCAACTCATCACAGTGTCGTCGATATGTTCAAGAGAAGTCATCCAGTGATTAAGAACTCATCCATCTGCAATACTCATAAACCTTCATTTTCATGACCGTCATCCCTGAAAATTGCTATATCAAGTCATACCCTTGTCTCTGAAATCAGTAACTCCAGTTTTGCAATAAGGTGACTTCCTGTCGACTACAAATCAATATCCAGGAAGTTCACTTAGAAATATTAGGTTCCAGTACCATGAGGCTTGTTACAACATCTACAAGATCCTCGCTTCTGGAATTTTGACCGAAAGATTTTGTTTGGTATTCGACATCAAATCATCTATTCACGCCTTACGAAATGTACTGCAGTACCTTGAGGGTCATTGACATTAATGGTGCTTCTCTCGCATTTGTTAATAGCTCACATTATTGGCTGGTAATCAAATGATGTCTTTCCATGTTCGACGACAAGTCATATATTCGAATGGCTAGACTTGTACCCAAATGATCGAGTGAACGAGATAAGAAGACCACAGATCTAGTTTCATCCATCCAGGTTGCGATTTCAAGATTTTTGTACACATCATCTGTATGGTGACCTTACATACAGATTGTCATCCAATCATGGGCCTATATCTATAGGCATTTCTGCATCTGGGAAACATTCCAATGTAGACGACTTTCTGAATTATGTACATGTTATTAGATTGTTTTATGTGTTGACTATGGGAATGCCTACCCTCATAAATTATGATCAATAGATGATATATCATGATGTAATGCATTGTAATATTGATGCAGGTTACCACTCTGCTTTGTTTCCAGGCTCATCACAGTGTAAATGATCTCAATCAAATGTTCTTATTATTTGGAGCTCATGCTTTAGGGTGAAATTGTTATAGGTCAATTTGGGAACCATTCCCAATGACATGGTTAACTGGGCATCATCTCCAGGACCAATGATCAAGGGTCTATCATTCCCTATCATCTCAGTTTCTATATGCCCTAAGACAGGAAACAACATAAATCAAACAAGACTTTCATCAAGCAAGGGTTTCCATGGTTTGAATCTTATTATTTAACATATGAGAGCTCATCAACGCAGGCTCTAAGGGGCCTAAGTGCGTTTCATATGTAGGTAGCCCCATTCAAGGCTGCTCTGCAGAGCACTTCCCGACATTCAAAGGTGTGTTGGTCACATTGGGAGTGAAATTCTCATTGTTCCAGAATCTCCACTTGGCCAGTGTCTTCTAGAAGGGTTCACATGTGTCAAACTTCGGATCCAAGCATCCATTTGAAATCTAAATCAATGGAAACATGTCTTGCCTATTTTTGGAATGCTATTGATTGAAAAAAAACCTACAATTCATCTATAAATTGAACATAGATCTAAGTGTTTGAGGAGGAAGAATTTTAGTAGAGAAATGCTGGAGAATTTTCAATTGAGAGTTTGATTTGTGGAGCTGGTGCTAGAGAGATTTATGCTGTGATGAGACTTTGGAACTCTGTTGGAAGGTCACTTAAAATCATTCACTAGGTTGTAACCTCTCGTTCTATCATCAATAAAGAGTACTTCTTGTTTTTCCCTACATGCATCTATGATAACTTCGATTTTCCACATTGAAAGATCTTGGTTGATGAATGTAGTTTATGCTTAACTGATTTAGATAAAAATCTTGAATAGATATATATATTATTGCATCTTCTACTATTTCAATGTTCTTTCTTGTAGGAAGAATTCAACCAACAAAACCGCTTGAATTTGAAGCTGTAGCAGAAGCGACAGAAAGGAGACATTTGGAAGCGACTGAAACAAGTAAGAATCCAATCCTCTTTGTGTATATATTCTAAGTTATGAGAAATGGTAGTATAGTCTTTCACCTGTTGTTCTAGACTAGCACCTGTCTAGGGAAGTGTAATTTATCCGTAGATTACAATTTTGGCCCAACAGAAGGTTCACAGAAGAAATAGTACAACTCGCAATTCAACCCAATCGAGCTGTTATCATGTATAGATATACTCAGGAGCTTCACATCCATGTGCGTCTTGCCAATTATCAGAACAGAGCAAAGTATTCACAACTAATAATAATTACAGATCATAAATACTAGATCACAATTACTTTGTAGCCTAAGAAAATAACATAATCACTTTTCGTAGCTTAAATCAATAACACATAATCATATATAAAATAACCAAGTATCACGGATTCACATCATTAGTAATTTCCAACAGATTCATAGATTCCAACAGTACTTCTGCATTCATTAGTCTTTCAGATCTACTTACAATACCCAAAACTAGCCCATGCACATAGCCTAGTGGGGTCTGCACACAGCAGGACTGAGGATCTCTGCACACACAGTTGTAGGAGTCCTTACCCAAAACAACCCTAGAAATATCTACCCATTCACACATAGCAATCAATTCCAATTCTTCTCTACCTTAAGACTCAAAATGTTCATCTATTTATAACGATTTAGCCTAATATTTCCCGTGGTCTGCAAATCATGGTTTGTAGACTCTAGGTCTACCCGTTGACCCGTTACAATGATTTTGGGGCTTTGACCCACCCCAAAACCTTTTTGTTAGACTACAGTATGCCAAAAATATACAAAAATACTCAAAACTATCCCAACTCATAGCCCTTGGAGGACTGTGTTCCAAAAGTCCCCCAACACAATCTTGTGACTCGTCCCGAGTCACTGTGGTGGTGGGGCTTCGACCTATGCTTGCAATGCTTTGATCACCTTGGTTAACGGAGGCAGCATGCCTTCACTTTAGGTAGCTATATTTTGTGCAATGTCCACCAACTTTGCTGACAGCGGTCCTTTAGTCGCAGCAATGGCACTTTCCAAAGCCTGATTTAGCTGCTTAGTAGCAACATCGACATCCTGCAAAAGCCATCGTTAGCCCACGGCTTCAGGAGGTCTCCAAGGCTCTTCTTCTTTTGCCTAAGGTAATCCAGATCTACTTGGAGCACTTGGCTGGTGTGCAGTCTCTACAAGTGCTAGGCAGGCACCAAAGTGGGTAAGGTGGCTTTGAGCGCCTCAAACTCCTCTTCCTTTTTCCATAGGTCTAGGTTTATCCTTCACAAGATTGGATCGCACTGGAACTTATTCCATAACTGCATGGTGGTCTCTAACATTTGGGCTCCCTACATGATCTGGCCCATGATTACATTCGTTGCCGCGGTGACCAACGAAGTTTACTAGGCTTAGACCTTCGAGGATATTTTGGGCTGTAACTTAGCTTGAAGATCTACGATCTACTGCTCCATGCGTGCCTTAACTACCTGAAGTTCATCCCGAGAAGTCTTAAGTGTTGCGACAAATCCTTCTACATTGTCCCGAGGGGTGCTTGAGGCCGAAATTTCTTCTGTGATATCTGTGCAGTGTTGGTGAATCACGCTTTCAAGCTCTTCTTGCTGCACGATAGTGAGGGACACTTCAGTTTCCTTAGCTGTAATGGTCTTCTCAGCCACATAGAGCTACTAGTGCACTTGTTGATCCCGATGGCAGATTTCCTGAAACATGGTAGTGTGGAGGCCCTGCAATGCCTCCTGAGATAGCCTAGATAGATTCAACTGCACCCCTGCACCGACTTGGATATGCATCTCTAGTTTGGGTGCACTGATCACTAGGGCTGAACTAGGTAGGGAGCAGAGACAGCTCTCCTCTATACTTATTGCTATACTACTGGTAGCCAAGGGACTCCATACTTGAATCATGCTGGTATGTAGAGCATGAAGCTCAACCTAGATAGTGTCGATCACAGCTTTTTGCTGTTCCTCTAAGGCTACCCATTTGTCCTCTGTGGCCAGAGTGACTACATATCCAATTTATTCAAGGTCTCTGTTGATCAGCATGATTGTCTTATCGTGTTCTGCTCGCTGAGAGCACTGCTTCTTTTAGGGTCCCTTGATAGGCTCTCTTGTTTGCTTCGTACCCTGTGGGGAGGTGGTACCCCCAATGTCCAATCTGTTCGTGCCCACATCTGGCTGCGAATCGACCTGATTTTTGGCCTCAAATTCCTTCTCGGTGGTTTTCTTGGGTTGGGTATCCTTTTTCACCATTGTGCCCGAGTATTTCCCTGTACTCTTGATTGGGCCCCGAATTTCCTTGATGATGACAGGTGGGATCACCTGCGTTGTGCTAGTCCTTGCGGTGCTTCTTATGTCAGTTTTGAGGCCGATCTTCCAGGCAGGTAGCCAGAGCACGATTACACTATCAATCTCTTTGTCTTCTACCATATAAGGAAGAAAGGTCAAGGTTTTATCCTTGTGGGCTCTGATATGGATGTTGTGCATGGCAACCTGGAATTCCGCAATTCCCTTGTATCTGTCATATGTTGTTGGGGAAAACTGGGGTCGAGAATAGATGGTTGCTACCAAGCTAATCTGGAAGAGGACCCAGAACACTTGGTTATCCTCCACGTGCTGCACGTCCTTGGAGTCCCACAAATGGGCATAACGGGCCCCTTTGCACATGTCTGGAGCGAGCTTAGGGAGGACCGACTCCTCAGGGGCTTCCCATGCAATCAGGGCTATGAGGAACAAAAACCAAGAGTAGAAAAATGCCTTTCCCTACTCCTGAGATTCATGGACGTTGGCCAAGAATTCATCGCACAGGTACTGGGCCGAATTGAGGCAGACCCCCTTCCCACATTGGCCTACTAATTGAATGACATAGGTAGGGATGGTTGCTACCTGGAATTTTCACATTAGCTTGCATGTTATAACATAGTACCCACCTGTGTACTAGGGTCACTGATAGACTTGATGATGAGGCCGCGAGTGTTTCATTCCACATGGTAAGTCTGATGCACGTATTTAGCAATTTATACCTCATATTTCTTGCCCACGTGCTCGAAAGGGTGTGGCCCTTTCATGGGGAGGGCAGTAATTATGTGCACTAGTGTAGCATCAATGGGGATTCTATCACAAATCCATAGGCAACCATCGTGAATCAGGGCGAGCAACTATAGAGCCAGCTAGTCCGTGATGTTGTAGTGGTCGAAGCGTGGCATCCACAATAGGTCTAGGAGCCCAGATCTGGCCAATTCATGCACCTAGCACTGGGGAATAATTGTGATCCCATCGTCTACCTGAATCATGTCCAGATATAGCTTGGGTGTTAGGTCAGAGAAATATTAAAGATTTTCCAAGTCGTGATCATCGAATTTGATCTCATGGAGCCTTCCACATGGGTCGCTAAGGATAGGGACCTCTCCCGGGGTTAGTGGCATTTACAGATAGGTGATCAGGTTGTCAAGGTTCTTTGTTGTGTGCATCAAGGGCCTTCGTGGTTAGACAAAGGGATGCAACCAGCTAATCGGGTCAGCGGGCTAAGCCTCCTTCTCCGTAGCCTGAGCTTGGGGCGTCACTCGCAGGGACTTGACATTTCTTGGGGAAGTCCTAGGCTCCCCCCCAACCCATTTCATAGGTTTAAAAGGTTTCCCTAAGCCCTATTCTTTCTCTTTCCCCTTCTTTGTGGTTGGCATGGAGAGCACTTCTTCATCGTCAGACCCGATCTGCATTACTTCCTCAGTTACTAGCTCTGAAGGTTCGGCAGGGTTCATGGCCATCATTCTGGTGCGAAATATGAACTCGAGATTGCTACTGTCAGAGGGCGCCATCTTCCCAGACATGAGCGGGGTGCTAGGGGCACAAATTTTCTTACAACACAACTTCATCGAGGATAACCAAGCTAAGTACAAACAATATGGAACCTTTGTTCGATCTATCTTGCCCTTTTTATAGTTTTTGTGATCGACCAATGGTAGGGTAAACTTACCATCAGGTAAACGATAAAAATCTCCAGAATTTGACTCATTAAATGCCAGCCACCTGCTCTATTCAACGGTAACTATTTATTTTTACCCGGTTTTACTGTTTCAGTGGCTAGTTTTCGCTCCTCCTGTGCGCTCAACATACTTGCTATGCTTGGGTTAAACACCTGCATATCCTGTGCATCCTCCCCCAACACAAGCTTGTTCCCCAAGTAATTCATAGCTAGAGATGTTTTTGTCTCACATTCGTCATCCGAAAAGAACAGGACATCTTTTGTATCCAAGTTTTTCAGAGGGGCTGCAATCAGAGCATAGTTCCAAATTAACTTCCTGTAATAACATGCATGGTTGAGGATTGAACGCAATTGTATCCTTATTGTAGAAGTGGCCAGATTTATGAGAATCTTGTCTATTGTATCCGTATCCCTAATCAGATCCAGCTTAGGGTGCATCTTAATGCTACCTATTCGTAGCTTG
Source organism: Pinus albicaulis (assembly GCA_034641835.2). Taxonomy (NCBI): domain Eukaryota; kingdom Viridiplantae; phylum Streptophyta; class Pinopsida; order Pinales; family Pinaceae; genus Pinus; species Pinus albicaulis. Next base: position 1,172,736,333 of record CM076575.1, on the reverse strand, counting down.
AGTGGTCTGGGAACTATGTGCATCCCTTCTAATTTTGAGATAGAGATAGCTTGCATATCATCCTTACACTCTTTTAGCGCTAGGCTATGGCAATTGAATATGTCTGGTAGCTATGTTTCCCATGTTGGTACCTCAGGTGCGACATACAGGGGTGATTTTCCCCATATCACTGTATCAATGTCCTACAGAGCTGTGGTAAGCACCTCTATTCCACCTGCTAACCAAAATTCCCCCAAAAATTCATCCTTCAATGTCTCCCAGTGGCAGGTGCGCTGATGGAGATCCGCATCTAAATACCATGTAGTGGGAAGTGGTCCCAAGGCATGAATAAACATATGAACCCACTCTTCTATATTCTTGTCGCACCATTTCTTCATCGAAGCGAAAAAATATTTGTGTTGGTCTCTTGGGCCAAGGTAGGTTTGGACACGCAAGTGAGCGGGCGGTTCAAATCATAGGATCATCATATCCCATAATTCTTCCTAATCCTGGAACGCCTCCTTATGTGTATCCCACCACTGCGCATGTTTTTTATGCATGGCGAGGTTAAGGGTCCCTAGCCTTCGTCCTCTTGGAATCTCAGCTTCAAATTATCACAAAAATCCCTTAATATCACCAGAACCATCAAAATAGGGTAGGTCTCTTAACTCAGAGGAAATGCAGCGGAATATTTTTGTAATACGAAGACATCGCAGCACAGAGACATCCTGTAATCGGTTTTTCCAATTCTCGATCTCCCTGTCAGAGTTGGAGAAGCATTCACTGTCCTTTTCCTAGCAAAGTACACCATCTTCCATGGGATTGATCCAATCTTCATCCCGTGTAGTTAACTTATAAATATGATCCACATCCTCTTCGTTGCGCACTGGCTCTGTATATCATTCGCCTTCCGTAGGATCTAATGGTACTATCACCCTTGTACCATTATTTTAAAACACCTTGCTTCTCTTCTTCAAGTTAATGATGCCTCCCATATCTTTGGCCCAATCTAACCTGAGGAGTGAAAGGTAAGGGTCCACATCTTCTACAATCTGAATTATCTCAAAATCAGCTTAGACCTTGACCCCTGTGATATCTACCACGATATTCGACAGTCTCCCCAAGGGTATGATGTTCTGCTGATTGGCCCTATTTAGCTGGATAATGGACCACTCCAACTTAGGTTCTCCCATTTGTTGCCACATTTGTTTTGGTAGTACATTCACATCTGACCCCAGGTCAAAAATAACCTGATCCATTTCATAGTCACTGATCTATGTTGTCAACCGCATCTCCCTACCGGTGCGTTTCTTATATCTGTATAGTTTGTGCACATCCCTGATTTCTGGGGGTAGGTTAGGCCGCACTGCCCAACTATCTATTAATGCTTGAAGATTCTCCACAGCCTTTGGGTTGTGCAACAGCTTCATACATGCCTGCAAAAAGGGTTTGACCTCCCCATCTACCTTGAGATTTGCAAGTGCCTCTGCAAAGTCTTTGCGAGCTACGACAAATGTTTATTTTTCCTTTTTTAGATACAAAACTTCATGTTTGATAACTTCTTGTCAGATCAAAGGTTCAATCACAGCCTTCTCCCTAGGTCCCTTAATGGCCATCCCACTACGTGTTATGACATTCACGCTTGGATCTTCGCTTCACAGTTCAGCCTTAACCCTCTGCACATTCTGTGTAGCTTTTGACTGTTTCTCCTGCATCTTTGCTATCAAGATTGGACAGTCTTCAATTGCATGGTCCAGCTGTATTCAATACTGACATGACTACCTTGTAGGTTTCGGATAGTCCCTTGCAAAGTGCCCTACTTCACCACAGTTATAACAGATTAGTTGCCCTCGTCCCTGACCTGCGCTTCCACCTCGGCCCCCTCCCCTGCCCCTAACTGGGGAGCCACTTATGCTTGCAGGGGATCTCGGTGACACAGGGTCTATTTGTACTCAATATAAGTTTCCTCGATCGATCATCAAATCATATGTCTAATAGTTTTGTTCATCATTTCCTACCGACCTGCAAAACCTGCACCATTTTTGCTTTACCTCTGGAACATACGCAGTAAGGTGGGGACAGTGGTTCATATCGTGTAGCCCTGCATTGCAGAAATCATCGCACCATAGTGGTGTCCCACTTGATCCTACAGTTTCCCTAGGGCACAACGAGCTAGATCCCCTGACTTTCATGTAGTCTGATAACAGAGGACAGTTATCCGTGACAGCACAGATCGACGATTATGAAATGGATTAGGTTATTTTAGACTTGGGGTCAGATGTGAATGTACTACCAAAAAAAATGTAGAAATGGATGGGAGAACCTAAGTTTGAGTGGTCCACTATCCAGCTGCGTATGGCCAATCAGCAGAATATCATACCCTTGGGGAGACTATCGAAGATCATGGTAGATATCACAGGGGTCAAGGTCCAGGCTAATTTTGAGGTAATTAATATTATAGAAGATGTAGACCCTTACCCTATTCTCCTCGGGTTATACTAGGCCAGAGCTATGGGAAGCATCATTAAATTGAATAAGAGAAGCATGGTGTTTGAAAATAAAGGTACAAGGGTGATAGTACCATTAGATCCTGCGGAAGGCGAACGATATATAGAGCGAGTGTATGACGAAGAGTATGTGGATCACATTTATAATTTGACTAGGTGGGATGAAGATTGGATCAAACCCATGAAGGATGGTGTACTCTGCTGGGAAAATGACAGTGAATGATTCTCCGAATCTGATAGGGAGATCGAAAATTCGAAAAAATGATTACATGATGTCTCTACGCTGTGATGTCTTCGAGTTACAAGGAACTTCCACTGCTTTTTCTCTGAGGTAAGAGACCTACCCTATTTTGATGGTTATGGTGATATTAAGGGATTTTTGTGAGAATTTGAAGCTGAGGTTCCAAGAGGATGAAGGCTAGGGACCCTTAACCTCTCCATGCATAAAACACCTACGTGGTGGTGGGACACACATAAGGAGGAATTCCACAACTAGGAAGAATGCCAGGATATGATGATCTTGTGATTCAAAAGTTTGGTGATCCATAGGTACGTGTAGGTGCGGAAACAACATAGCGATGAACCATTTCGTGTGCTGTCTATCATCATAATGAAATCCTCCTTCTCTGATTACCTTCTTCAGTTGTTGATCTACCTCCCACATAAAATCAGAAGGCCCTTGCTTGAAATCCTTCAGGTCCACCACTATTTATGAGTGGTACTTAGGCTTCCTAAACTGTTGTTTCAAGGCGTTCTTAATATCTTCAATGGTTGCGTTCTCATGTTGGCCGATGTATCCCATGTACCAACCTAAGGCTCTTCCTTCAAAGGTGAGGGATAGTTGTGCCCTTTTCATCACATCATTAGCTACGTTATGTGCAGTCCATACAGATCCTATGACAAACCAGAACTGATCCATGTCTTCATCTCCCACACCCTTAAAGGTAGGTAACTTCATGTGTAGGTGAATTCTTACCCCTATGTTGGTTTGAAATTGGTGTGTCTGGAGGACTCTGCATAGCTGCTTCTCTTACCAGACTGTAGATAGATCTATCTCCTTCTTCGTTGGTTCGATAGTATTTACCACTTCGCATTGTACTTCCGTCCAGATCAGAGGTCATTCACCTGTGGCTACACAAAATACTCTTTTCACTTTGATCAGTAATGGTAAGGTTTTCAGAAAATTACCCCAAAAACCCTCGAAAAACCATCGCTCTTCTTTAGAATACGATATGAATTGATCGATGGAAAACTCTTCCACAAACCATCCTAGCACACTATCCACCCAGTGATCCACTATGCAAGTGATGGTGTTATCAATATTTTCTAACTGTTGAATAAATTCTGGGGTCCACTATGTGACTCGCTCGTCTTTCCAACACTAATGGAATTCAACCAGCCTTGTGAGCCAATCCTAGAGCTTGATCACAGTTATTACAAAGAATATATCATAGATCTCCGTGAAAAATATACTTGTTCTTCCACTCTTCGGTGGTCAACTTCTTACTGCAGTTTTCTTTTGCTTTGAATTCTTGAACTTTTTTTTCAAACCATTCATCGATTTCTTTTCTTTCAGTTTCCAATACGACCTTGGAATTAACCTATCTCTCTCAAAATTCTCCCATTCCAGGCAATGGAACCATTTGTTGGCTCAAGGGGTCCTGACCCGGGTTCAGACTTTAAGATTTTCCAACAAACCCCGATACTACTGGCCCTTTCAGCAGTGACCTTCTTTCGTAGGACAAAGTCTCACTCGAAGGAGTATGGCAGGGTGCTGGAACCAGATTTCCACACCCTGAGAGAGAGTAGGTAAGTCAAGTTTGTAGCCTCTGAGGTTCATACCAGATAGATCTATTCACCAAAGGTTCGCAGCAGAAATAGTACAACTCACAACTCAGCCCAATCGAGTTGTTATCATGTATAGATATATTCAGGAGCTTCTCATCCACATGTGTCTTGCCAATTATCAGAATAGAGAAAAGTATTTGCAACTAATAATAATTACAAATCATAAATATCAGATCACAATTACTTCGCAGCCTAAGAAAATAACATAATCACTTTTCGTAGCTTAAATCAGTAACACATAATCATATATAACATAACCAAGTATCACAGATTCACATCAATAGTAATTTCCAATAGATTTAGATATTCCAACAGTAATTCTACCTTCATTAGTCTTTCAGATCTACTTACAATACCCAAAAACATCCCACACACACAGCCTAGCAGGGTCCACACACAGCAATACTGAAGATATTCGTGCACACAGCTGCAGGAATCCTTACCCAAAACACCCCTTAACAGATCTACCCATTCGCATGTAGCATCAATTCCAATTCTTCTCTACCTTAAGGCTCAAAATATTCATCTATTTATAACTATTTAGCCTAAGCTTTCTCGTGGTCTACAAACCGTGGTTTGCGAACTCTAGATCTACCCTTTGACTCGTTACAATGCTTTCGGGGCTTTGACCCACCCCAAAACCACTGAGTTAGACTAAAATATGCTCAAAATATACAAAAATACTCAAAACTATCCCAATTCGTAGCCTTTGGAGGACCTTGTTCCAAAATCCTCTAGAGGCATGTATTTATTAGTCTTCTTGTGGATAAAACATGTTATTTAGTAGCTCCAGAATCATTTCTAGTAGGGATGCACTTGGATTGATTCAAATGATGAAGTTTGGTGCCATTTTTTAGTTATAAAACTCGGTTTCCTATATAGGAATCTTATTTTCCTTGTGATTTTCCATCCTAAGAGCCTCATATCCCGCATGTACACTTTCATTATTTCCTTTGAATGTATTTTTCACTTGCATCTCTTATTTTTTCATTTACTATTCATGATTTTTTAGTTGTAGGTCATATTGGTTAAATAATTGAAGTGAGTTGTTTTTCAAGTTATTTATAGAGTTACAAGCATGATTTTTCCTTGTAACAACTTTTAAAATTCATATTTATCATAGAGCTACTTGCATTGGTTTACTAGTTCACAAATTTAGAATTTCTGGAAGTCCCTTGTAGAAAAATAGTAATAATTTTATGTTATTTTGTATAAAATGTTAATGAGATTAATTTGAGTTGATTCCACTTTTATTTGGTCATAAAAAAATTTAAGTTAATAGAAAATTATCCCCATAGCATTTTCACTTGATTAGGTTATGAATTTGTTAGGTTAACTAGCTCACTAGTTCTTGAATTTTTGGTTTTTGGAGTACTAATTTTCTTCTATTTTTTATCACGTGTTAACATGAGTATTTTAGCATAATTCCACTTGGAATGGATTCCTAGGACATCCTACTTAATAAAATAAAAAAATTATCTCATTTGAATCTTATTTACTTAGGCATTCGACAAGTTATCTCACTCCTATAGCAAAACATGGCCTCCTGTAGCACCTCCTGTAGCACTCCTGTAGCACATGTAAACTTGACCAACATTGATCCAAAGCTTTTTTTTGTCTCTTAGGCTTAAATAATGACCCCTAGGCTCCAAAAACATTATTTAGTAATATGAAATACCTATGAAGCCTTGCCTCTTCCCCATTCCAATTCACCTCGGCAGTTTGGATTAGTGAACAGATTCATGTCTTGAAGAGAATAATCATGATTTTCATGATAAATTTATGAAACACCTTGTGAAATATATTGATAGATATATATTAAATGCATTTATTTAAGAATTATTTCATTTTGTTTCATAAATTTTAATCTATGGTTTCCATTTCCAACAATTTTATTTCTAATGCATAGACTAGGCTTCCTTTTGATGTACCATTTACACTCTGCAAATAGGTTAATGTTTACATTTCTACAAATAAGATTAAAATTTAAATTCATGTAAAGTATAATATCCTTTCCCTTCTACAAATTTAAATAGGATTTCCTCTTTGCAAAAGTAATTAGGTTCCTTTCAGGGAAAATTTTAAGGATGGAAAATTATCTTGAAGTTTAAAAAATTGGTGAATCTCACTAGTCCCTAATATGAAAAGTATAAAAATTGTATTGATGTATTTGTAAAATTACTCATATTTATAATGATATTATATATACTTTCTATATAATTTTGGCAATTTTTAACGTAAAATAATTTTATATTGTAAAATTTGGGCGAATCATTTTTATAAAAAAATGGAATTTGACTAATATTTTTTTGGAAAAACCATGGAAAATTTTCCCACCTGCGAATATTAGACCCTGAAATTTTCCATGTTTCCTTTCTGAAAATAGAGTAACATTTCCATTTCAAAAATTAGTTTAAGATTGGATTTCATGGCATTCACGGCATTGCATCATATCAATGAAATAATGACACATTGCATGTTTTACATATAATGTTGAAACCTATTAAGTTTGTACTAACCCTGGGTTGATAACTTAAGTTGATATCCTTGAGAGTTGCAACACTCTTGTTGAAATACTAGGGCTCGTAACTTTTTGGTGCCTTTGTCGGGGAGCTGTCAAAGTATGCATTGTTTTACTTGCTAGTTGATTAATTTCTTTTACTTTCCGCAAAAAAAAAAAAACACACAAAAATTGCATTAGGCATATTTCATTTTAAAAATAGAAATTGAATTGCATCTACATTTTTTCATTCAAAATAAATCATAAAAAAAATTTTTCCTTCAATACCACACCCCCCACTTGATCACATGGTGCAATAAGAGCCACATCACCATCCACTTTTGTAGGTAGAAGTAGAGGAGATTAAAGAGAGGGTAGGATAAATGGATGGAGATGATGAAAATGAGAAAGATCCTCTTGGATTTCCCATTCAACATATTGATAGCATTTTTCATATGAAGAACATACCTCCATATTTCCTTCCCAACTTCCATGGTATGAGGTTAGAGGATCTGGAAACCTTTCTCTTTTAATTTGAAATCCTTTGTAGATATTATGGTTACTTACTAACAAAATTTTAGATTGATTTAGGAAACATTGAAGGATAGAATTGTTAAATGGTTCATGATATTACCGTCAAATTCAATAAGATCATGGGATGAGTGGATTGACATCCTTGATCTCATGAGAAAATATTATGTATACTAGTTATCATTTGAAGAAATTTGTGAAACATGCAATCACATATCAAGAGGAATTGCAAGAGTAAGTAAATCAACATCAAGATCGGTAATTCAAGATGAACTTGGAAATTTTCTTGACAACTTTAAAACTCGAATTATTAGCAATCTAAGTGAACAAGTAGAAATGTTAAGAATTCAATATGAGAAAAAAAAATATGGTGATTTTGTGTTGTCCATGCAGAATCACATACTATTAAATATTTCCATCATTACAAAGGTTGAAGTAAGTTTACCAAGCATACATTGGAGCAAGTCAATCACCAAAGTAGCTATGATATGTAACCCCAAGAAGACCATTGCATCCTAGCCAGCCTACTATGATTCAAGAACCTTATTCCCAATTTCAAGGTTATGCAAATCCACCTCAAAGTAATTGGAACACACCCTTTCCTTGGCAACCTTGGCCATATCATCCCCAAAACCAATCTTGGAAACAAGTTTGGTAAGGACCTTAAGAGAGAAATCCAAAATATCCTCAATATGTTCCTTAATATCCTCCATACCCAACCCCATGTTATCCCTACCATCCACCTCCACCTCCACCACAACCTCAACCACATCCATCTAAAATATCCACTCCCACTCAAGTACTTGTATAACCATTTATGGACCCAAGTAATCTAGTAACTCAAACCACTTACAATGTTGAGGTACAATACTTCCAAACAATTCCTCTTGATCTGAATGGTATTCACCTTAGAACGGGAAATATTTCTCATCATGACATCGAAGAACAACATCCAGAAGAAGAAGATTCAAATTAGTGACCAAAGAATCATGGGTTGCACTTGATGGAGAGAAGAATTCAAAATTAGAGATCAAGAAATTTCCATCATGTTCACTATTAGATCATCTATATGTTTAAGAGAATATTCAGCAAAAAAAGAAGATTTGAATTTCATGGAAGAACAAGACATACAAGATGATATAAATCAACAGGTGGACTATGGGTATCACAACTATATTGAAATATGGTTCCAGAAAATAATTAAGTTGCAACAACACACTCTTCTTCAAAAATTCCTAATCTCGTATAAGTCAAAGTAGTTGCTCTCTCATTGTTGGCTCGTTTGGGATTGACCTAGGTTAAATCTATGCTTTTCACCAAAAAAACCCTTGATCACCAACCCTTTCAGTGATGACCTACAAGTAGATTGCAATCTCACCCGAGGTGACTATGGGTGGTTGAAGAAGCATGCTTTTGTACCCTTGAGGGACTGTGTGATGTGGCTAAGTATACTTTGCTGCTATTATCCCTCACCATTGTATTAAACCATTCACTTACTTCTCCACATTCAACAAAACATATAAACAATATCATAAACTTCACTGTTATAACACAGAACTATAACAATTACTTCGTGACTACTGATATTAAGAAAATAGAAAATAACACATAAGAACACAAAATATCTTCACAAAACTTCTTTTTTTCTATTATGATGGATCTTTTAAGTGCATTTAGCTCTTCGACCTGCACACATAGCTCTAGGTGGACTGTGCACTAAGTTGCAAACTCATCCAAGGTCTCTTCACACTCAACTACAGTTCCTTTTCTTCTCTACAAAATATAGATACAAACTAGCCTGTGACCATAGAACTTACAATGATTATTCCCCTATATTTTCTTCTAACATTACATCGCTTTATATAGCATTACGTCGTTACAAAACCATGGTCCAAATACCATGGGATAAGAAAAATATAAGAAAATATAACTCAAGTTGATTAAAAAAGGAGGGGCTTCGAAACACCCCAAAGTTCCCAAGATATTGTGCGGTATCTCCAAAATGTTGTGTTGTGCGGTATACTTCATGCTCTGCTCCTCAAAATGTGCAGTATTAGCCAAAATCAAGGCCAAATTAGGTTGCACCCAACACGCCCCCAACACTCACGTTTGACTCCTCCTGATTCACTCAGATACTTTGCCCTTGATCTTTGGTGTTATGTTGTTGTAGGTGGTGTTGAAATTTTGTAGCACCTCTTGGGCCTGCTTCTCCTGACTACATACTTCTTCCAAAATGGCATTTGTGGTTGGTCCTGTCATCTTCTTCAGAGTTTCTTCTTCCTGTTGAAGAAGTTATGGGAGCTTCCCATTCACCTGCCGTGACAATTGGAGAGCCTCATCCTTCCATGGTTGAGTTATCTCTATCAAAATTTTATCTTCCTTCCTAAGTTCTTCGATCTGCTTCTGAATAGCCATTCCTTCACTGATCCTTGCAAGTTTTTATGAAACTAGAAAGTTCTTCATTCTTATCTTGATTTCCTCCAACTTCTTCTTCTTCTGTTGGATATCTTGCTCTATCTTATGTACATTTGGATCTTCCTACAACGAAGTCCAAATCAACAAGGTTTCTTCTAGTTGTTTTCCACAGTCTGCTACTGTGTCGAATATGTCTTCCATTGCATTTTTCAGGTTGATCTCCCTCTTTTAATGTACTTATGGTCGCATAGTTTGATGCAAATTCATTTTCAGCTCACTAATCTTGAGCTCATACTCAAATTGTACTTTTCCAGCCTTATTCTTGGTTTCTTTGACAACAAGGACAAGATTCACAACCTTGCCTTCTACAAGATCCTCCTCACGGACATCTAAGTCTAGAACTTCTCTGTAATTGGCTTCGACCACTTATTTTAACCTCTGTTGTTGTTTTTCTATCTGGCCCTTCTGCTTTATTTCTTGTTCAAGCTATTTCTTCAGCACAAATCACTCTTGTTCTATGTGGATATTTAATACTAGTGTGTGCTACTCTCTCTCTCCTTTAACTCATTTACAATACCTTGATCTCGTTCGTACAATATCATACTGGGAAGTGCTGCAAGGCTCATGTTGACCTTTTTCCAATCTTGTGCTTGTACTTTGCTTCAACTGTGTTGAACTGTAGAGATTTAGAAGGTATCTACATGAGCCTTGTTGAGGTATAAAAGGTATATTTTTTAACACCTATTTATCCTACATTAATTATCAATCCAGGAACGACCTTTTGTTTCAAGAGTGTACTCTGTTTAAGGCTGCAATTTGAGCTAAGAGAAATGCTTTGCAAGATGTAGTACAGTGTTTCAAATACAAAATTAAATGGATGCTTGAAAAATAAATCTAACTACAACAACATAAAATCAAATGCTCTGAAATCCAACTATTCACTCAGCAAACATCAATCGAGGATACGGTAGAAATAACTCATTCCTCTAGAAATCGATGCAATTGAAATCAAACTGGAACAAGAAAATCAATTTGGGAACAAAGAAGAATTAACCAGCGTTCTCTACAGTTGATAGTCCTTCTTTAAAGCAATTAAAAGGAAATAGAAATTGAACTAAAGCTGCTATTGAAAGTAAACTAGGAAAAATATTTAAAACCAAACTCTTTGCAATCTGTAAACTAATGAATTGGAAATGAATAACACACTGGAATTAAACAACAATGTAAATGGGTAGCATATTGTAACTTAAAAGAATCGAACAAAAGATACTAACTAATGAATCAAATAGCAATGTCTATGGAACAACAAATCCCATTGAAAGACAATCTATAATTAAGAGAATTGAACAACAATCATAACAGAACAACAAATGGAATTAAATGCTGAAAAACAAAGCTCTATTAAAGCGTAACAAGATAAATGATATAGGCATGAGGATTCTTGTTAGAATGGAATAATGATGTGATTCATCAATGTAACATGCCAATATCCATAATCAATTAAACAACAAACCAATTAACTTGAAAACTTTAATAAAAACAAATATGAACTATCTCACAACAATAATGAAAAGATAGAGATACAAACAGCGGATCGATCCACTAGGGCCAGGCCCGTAGCCACCAGTGAAATGTTTTTGGGCTTTACTCCAGAGTTAAGAAATTAAACAGCAACAAACTCTTGTATTAATCAGACATAAATCATGTTTACAGCAGTCGCTCTCTGATCATGAGAGTTAAGAAAATACAGAGTTACAAAAGAAATTCCATAATCATCCCCCATCGTTTTTAAATACATAATACATGCTCTCCTTTTATAATTAGAAAGAGTAGAAATTAAATAGAAAATATGATCCCTCATAACAATATTGGATTGTCCCCAATAGCTTGATCAGTAAGAAAAGATATTTCCATCAATATTTCAACAGGAACAAGTTGAATTTGGATTTACAGTTGAGATAATTTGGAAGATGGTAGTAACAATAAATCTAAGAAAATCATAATCAAATAACCTTTTGTTTCTCTGAATACATGCCGAATTTGGAAAACCGTTCTTCACTAAAGTTATCTTAGTCCGTTTTGGACAAAACCCATGTTTCGAATTTTCCAGATTCTTCTCCATTTGCCCAGAATATCAACTGCAAAACTGTCACTTCTTATTCCAGTGAATTTCTGAGTTGGAGTATTGAATAATGTGTTGGAGATCAAATCTGCAATCTAGCAAATGTCTTGGAGGCTAAAATGGTGAGTGTTGTTAAAAAATATATTAATAAACCATCATTGATAAAATTATACATAATAATCATCAATTTATTAAAAATAAAGCAGAAGAAATAATATTTATCCATAAGAGCATAAATAATTATAAAATGGATTTATATGATAAATTATGATAAATTACATGAGAAAGAAGAGTAGAAATGGATGAAATAATTGTTAAAAAGTGGTTGTATTCACGGCCCAACATACCCCCAAACCGAATATATTGCATGTCCTCATGCAACCTAGAATTGAATATATTGCATGTCCTCATGCAACCCAAAGAAAAAAACCCATGTGTTAACCAAGCAAAAAAAATTGCTCATCCCAACTCATGAAATAGATGGAACAAATGAATTTTTCCTCAGATAATGAATATTCAATTTTAGCAATCTTGATGAAGGTGTAAAATTTTTTACATTTGAGATTCAACTATATGTATCTAAAGTTGCAGAAGAATGTGACATAAGTAACATCAAACTTCATTAACCATTTTCTCAAAAATCATATCGTTTTGATGCATGGATCATGAGATATAAAAAAAATGGTTGTAGGTGATAGTGCATAATTTTAAAAATTTTATGAACTAATTTAGCCTGAAATTATCTGGGTTTGTGTATTTTAATGATACCTCTTTGTTATCCAGAAATCACAAGGATTCAGTTCATATTTATAAAGATTTATGCAAATCAATTTCTGCACTATATAAAAATGAAATTGTATGCCTTAAATGAGAAAGAAAGTGGAAAACATCCATCATGTGTATTAATTCCTCCTCCAAACTGAAGAATTAGCATGTCCTCATGCAATGCCAAAAGACAAAGAGAGGTGGTTGCTACAATCTGTTGAAATCTATGCTTGGTGTAAAACAACATGGAATAAGGGAGGTGTTGAGAATGAATAAGAATATAAATGAATGATAAAGAATATTATTGACATGGTCAAAAGAAAGAAATCAAGGAAATCAACACTCCCCCAGACTGAAAGATGAGATGTCTCTAAAAAATGGGAAGTGGTAAAGGTGTGGAATGAATGATGATAAATAATGCTCAATGGATTTTCATGAAATTCTCCTAAATTCATAATAAATCAGAAAATTATGCTATTTTACCTCAAGTGTTACCTCCAAAAAAATGTGGAATGACATGTAGGGACTCGCCTTTGTTGAAGCTGGTGTAGGCTGAGTGGATACTGAAAGTGATGCAAAAGGTGGAAGTCATGCAAGCACATTATGTCTGAAGAATTGTGCGTGTTCGCGAGCCTTTGCTGTTAGTTGCAATAGTGTGGTCCTGTTGTGAATAGAATTCCCTCCCCCCCATATTTTTTGTTCCCCTATAAACAAATCACGATTATGTATGCAATTTTCTTGAATCCATAGTTTTAGTTTTGAATGGCAACAGATAAGATGCATGCAAAAATTTTAAGCAGAAAAACTTCTGTAGAAATACAGTATGAATATTGTGGAAAATAGAAGAGAAGCGTACTGCACAACAATTGTATAACATGGAAAGGCATACATAATTATCATATGATCAACAAATTATCGCATTATTGAAATCAATGCATATTTTTAAATCGTGAGTAGATATGGAAATGTTTATGTAATGATTCGAAAATAAGGGAAAATGACAGCTGATGTGAAAAAAGTACTTATGTGTTCATTATCCACATAAACATTATGATCGATTTATAAATAAATTTCATGCATAAGAGGTTCCAAACAAAGGTTTTAGGAGCATACTCTCATTTGATATTAAATAAATATATAAGAAAAGGGTTTATCATTACTATTGATTTGTGAAAAATATGACTCTAATACCATCAACAGAGCTCTGTTGTCCACAGGTGTCTATAACCTTGAAAAAGTTTCTTTCTCACCCTTGGAACCATTATCCTTTATTTATGCCTAGGGAAGTGCCGTGTGAAGTCATGATGGAGGCCACTATTCTGGCTTGGGAACCAGATGAATCACAATGCCATTCACCAGGAAGGAGTGAAAGGTGGGTAGGCCGGCTCGTGATGAGACCTCCTGTTCCAAGGACTTTTTATTTTTCTGAGTTGTCCATTGGATCATATCCCTGGTGTGGTGGCCATAATGGGAATGCCACTTCACTTCTCCCTTATGATCATGGTAGGTTGGCTCTTGATAAGACCCCCTATCCTCCACCTAGCATATCATAGAATTGTTAGTAATTATATGGAGATTTTTTAATTTTTTTTCTTTTCTATATAGCACTTCCCTACTTATATATAGAGGATGGCTCAACACTCCTTAAGAGTAGGGATGGTGGAAGAAGTCTGAACATCTCAATATATAAAGTATGCCCTTATTCTTATTCAATAAATAAAAAACAAAGAGAGTTATGAAGATTTATAGAAGAACCAACATGATAAAGATAACCGATCATATTAATTTTAGTGAAAATAAAGACAGCAAAGTGATATAGATGGTTGTGTCCTTTCCTTTTCTTATCACTACAGAACAATTTCTTAAAAATTACAATTTCTCTTGATTTTCTGATTATAGTAACCTCTAAATTTTGTGTCCTTGCATAAATTGTATCTTTGTCTTTAGAATAATTCACAAAAATCCTCAAAATTTGTTCTAAAACAAGAAAAATGCACTCAAAAAGTGTCGTTTCTTAGATGGAACAGCTGTTGTTCCTTAAGAGGAACAACAAAAACAATCTACAAAAATGTTGTTCCTTTTGAAAGGAACAGAAAAAAGAAACACACAAACGCGTTGTTCCTTCAAAGGAACAGCTGCTGTTCCTTAAGAGGAACAACAAACAAATATAAGCACGCAAGGATGTTGTTCCTTAAGAGGAACAACATGAAAAATAAAGACAAACAAAAAAGTGTTGTTCCCTATAGGGAACAACAACAAAAAATGCACGCAGAAATTGTTGTAGGGAACAGCAAAGGAAAAAAAATAGAGGAAAGAAAAAAGCTAATGTGCAATCCATTATCAAGAAAATCCAATCAAATAGAAAGGAAAATTTATGTACAGGTTTCAAGAAAAACTATTTTTTTACAGAATTGGTGCTACCGAAGAATTGCCTTATACAATTGAAGCTTGCATGGTGAGGTCCTTATTGTTCAATTGCCACCAGAGCAGAAACTACAATTTCAAGGGATCAACACCTAAAACACAAAAACATAAAAGAAATCAGAAAATAAACAACACTTTATTAAGTTACAACAGCTATGATGTTATTTCCTAGGGGAATATCGATCTGTTAATGGAAAAAAATGATGTTTTTGAAAAATGTCTTGGCAGTAGTGACATGAATATTGAAATGAAAACAATTCTTCATTTCTTCTTGTTATGAATCTATTAGATAATGAACTGGATGAAATGCCCTTGTTGCAATAAAATTTATTTCAAGAATCGCTCGTCCATAAATTAACCTTCTTTGTTCTTCTAAGACCTGCAAAAAAATGAGTGTATACCTGCAATAAAACATTAAATCATGGAGAAAGAGAGGTGTATAGGCTCCCTTAATCTAAGACTTATGCAAAAAACTAACAAGTAGTTACTTTGTAGAACAAATCCACGGAAAAATAAAACAAATTTTATTTGTCACCTGCGGGAGAGTAGTGGTCGACTATACTAACCAATAGTGTTTTAATCATACCTTCTTTGTTTTTCTTCCGATTTGGGTGATTCCAAAGTCAAATGAGAGATAATTCAAATTTTTATCTCTAATAGAAACAAGTTTTAAAAATTCCATGTAATGGCATGTTAAATTTGCTTAAAACAACCTGCATGATAGAGTCATTTTCGACTTTCCAGCTCAGACCAACAGTCGATATTTCAAGCATAAATTTTTAGTTTGATAGTGGATTGAACTGATTAAATTTGGAGACTAAATTAGATTCATTTATTGATCTCCAATAGAAACAAATTTTGAGGACAAGAAGAATTTATGGGTCAAATATGCTAGTGAACAACCGAGAAAACAGAGTTTCAAGAGTGTTGATTTATGATAGATAGTTAGTATTTTGGTCATAAATTCCTCATACGATATCAAAATTGAATGATTAAATTTTTTTGTAAACCAAATTCATAGAATAATATACCATTGAAACATGTTTTAAAATTATAGTCATTTAGGCCTCCAAAAACTGACTGTCCCAACTCTGTTGTTGAACTCCCTACTAGACACCCTATGAATGTTTTGGTTCTAAATTTTTCGTTTCAAATCCAAATGGAGTGATTAAAAATGGGTTGGAAAGCAGAAATCAATAGCTACTTAGGATACAAACAAGTTTAAAATATTCATTTTTGGTCCCCCAAAACATGACTATTCCAACTGTGTTTTCATAAATTTCATCAAGCCCACAAGCCAAAAAATATGATATTCAAGCAATTTTTTCCATATTGGTGATAAGTGTTTGTAGAATTTTTATTTTCAATATAATGCATCTACATACATAAATAAATTAAAATATTTATCACCGATGTTGATTTCCACAACATGTTGCAAAAAAACAACTATTTTTAAAAAAATAAAAAAAAATGTGTTTATTTTATTTCCTTATTTATTTTATTTTCTCCACTAACATACTCTTCTTTGAAAATCGAATATGCTTATGCATAAGAGTATTTCCAGTGGAGCCATTTCTGAAATAATGCCTCTAGTATGTACATACCCAAATTTGAAAAATGCATGTTGATAAATAGTAGAGTATGAGAAGCCAACTTCCCTTCTTGTAAAAAAGATTGGGCGAGAATTCTAAATTTCTTGGGAATCTTGCTCAGTCTCTTGTATTTGGCTATGTGCCTCAGCAAAGGCTACAAATGGTGACTCTGCGGCCTGAAGGGAACTAGTAGTTTGTCTAGAAATAACTTTCCTAGGTCCTACTGATGCCTGAGATTCAGTTTTCTTAAGAATTTCGTCAATAAAGGTCGTTCTCCCAAGGGTCACCAGTCCCTTAGGTTTTTTCAGGTTTGGGAGGAATTTTTTCTTTTTTAGCTTTTCTATTCATTAAAAAAAAAACAAGCATTAATTCCTACCTAAAGAAAGAAATTTACCCAATTCTGCTGTGAAGCGGGCTGTGAGCAAGTATGTTCCTTGCTCGGTGTGCAGGTTCTTACCTTCCGACTTTAATACCCAATTCTTCCCAAGCAAAAAAAAAGGTCAAATGTGCATCACTCCTTCTAAATGGCATACACTCTCCCTAGAAATGGTGCCAAAATGTTGAGGTATAAAAGGTATCTTTTTAAAAAATATTTATCCTACATTAATTATCAATCCAGGAACGACTTTTTGTTTCAAGAGTGTACTCTGTTTGAGGCTGTAATTTGAGCTAAGAGAAATTCTTTGCAAGATGTAGTACAATGTTTCAAATAAAAAAGTAAACGGATTCTTGAAAAAGAAATCTAACTACAACAACATAAACTCAAATGCTCTAAAATCCAACTATTCACTCAGCAAACATCAATCGAGGATACATTAGCAATAACTCATTCATCTAGAAATTGATGCAATTGAAATCAAACTGGAATGAGACAATCAATATAGGAATGAGGAAGCAATAACCAGTGTTCTCTACAGTTGACAGTCCTTCTTTAAAGAAATTAAAAGGAAATATAAATTGAACTAAAGCTGTTATTGAAAGTAAACTAGGAAAACTCTTTAAAACTAGACTCTTTGAAATCTGTAAACTAATGAATTGGAAATGAAAAAAACACTGGAATTGAACAACAATGTAAATGTGTAGAAAATTGTAACTTAAAAGAATCGAACAAAAAATACTAACTAATGAATCAAATAGCAAATTCTATGGAACAACAAATCCCATTGAACAACAATCTGTAATTAAGAGAATTTAACAACAATCAGAATGGAACAAAAAATGGAATTAATTGTTGAACAACAAATCTCTATTAAAGCATAACAAGATAAATGATACAGGCATGAGGATTATTGTTAGAATGGAACAATGATGTGATTCATCAATGTAACATGCCAATATCCATAATCAGTTAAACAGCAAACCAATTAACTTGAAAACTGTAATAAAAACAAATATGAACTATCTCACAACAATAATGAAAAGATAGAGATACAAACAACGGTTCGATCTACCCGGTTCGGGCCCGTAGCCACCAGTGAAACACCGGTGGGATTTACTCCAGAGTTAAGAAATTAAATGACAATGAACTCTTGTATTAATCAGGAATAAATCATGTTTACAGTAGTCGCTCTCTGATCATGACAGTTAAGAAATTACAGAGTTACAAAAGAAATTCCATAATCATCCCCCATCGTTTTTAAATACATAATACATGTTCTCCTTTTATAATTAGAAAGAGGAGAAATTAAATAGTAAATATGATCCCTCATAACAATATTGGATTGTCCCCAACAGCTTGATCAGCAAGAAAAGATATTTCCATCAATCTTTCAACAGGAACAAGTCAAATTTGGATTTGCAGCTGAGATAATTTGGAAGACGGCCGCAACAATAAATATGAGAAAATCATTCTCAAAAAACCTTTTGTTTCTCTCAATACAAGCCGCATTAGGGAAAACTGTTCTTTGAAAAATATAATGTGGTCCGTTCTAGACAAAACCCATGTTCCGGATTTTCCAGATTCTTCTCCATTTGCCCATAATATCAATCAAACAACTATCACTTCTTATTCCAGTGAATTTCTGAGTTGGAGTATTGAATGATGTGATGGAAATAAAATATGCAATTTAGAAAATGTCTTGGAGGCTAAAATGGTGAGTGTTGTTACAAAATATATTAATAAACCATCATTGATAAAATTATGCATAATAATCATCAATTTATTAAAAATAAAGGAGAAGAAATAATATTTATCCATAAGAGCATAAATAATTATAAAATGGATTTATATGATAAATTATGATAATTTATATGAGAAAGAAGAGTAGAAATGGATGAAATAAGTGTTAAAATGTGGTCATATTCGTGGCCCAACAAGCCTCATCCCAAATGTTGTTTCTATCAATATTGTTTGGTGGAGTGGCTTGCTTTTTCAGCACTGGTTTTCTAGCTATATATGCTAACAACTTTAGTTATTTAACACTCTCTTGAACTCCTGTCAGGAGTGCACCGTAGTGATCCTCAAGTTTTCCCCATGATTCCTCTACCACTTCTTGAAATTTGTCCCTAATCTCGTCGATGTCCCCTTCAATAAGGACCGAGGGCATTATGCCCTTTGACTTATCAGCCTTCTAATTCTTCTTACCCGTTGGGGATACTTCATTTTTCATATTCCTTTTTCCATTATTCGTCATTGTATTTTACTTATTATGTGCATATCCTCCAAGAGGAATCATTCTTTGGCTCCTTATGTTTCTCCTACTCTTCTTTTTCCTTGTATTTTCCTCTCAGACCTCCATGCTCTAATGTTTCTTCATCTGTCTGGCTATCCTATGCTCCTTCCTCCACTGCAATCATCCATTTTGTGGGCCACTATTGTATCAATGTAGCCAGATCATCTTCGGTGACCAAGTATGGCAGAGGATGCCATGTCTTCATTATATCCTTCCTGGCCTATATATATATATATATATATATATATATATATATTCTATGGAAGTCAGCCTTAAAATTTGCAACTGTTTTATTTTGATGGTACATGCTTGATGACAGTCGGGGATGCTAGTCCACCACTATATGTATGTCCATGTGGTACAATACAACGAAAACTTAGTTTTCCTGTATTCTTGATGGGTCGGTAGTGTTGTGGATCATCTGCATATCCTTTTCTATTTTGTCTTGAAAATTGAAAAATAAAAAAAATATTTGGAAATTCTAAAAATGCATATGGTATAGTATAATGTTTTATGCTGTATTATAAAAAAAAAGGGATAAGTATAACGACCTCGATGTAAATCAATTTTATCATTAAACTTTATTTGAATGTATGTTTGGGTTTCATGCTCAAGTTTCGAGCAACTTCCCGAGCGAAAGTAGAGATTGTCGAAGAATGTTTTCGGATGAGTGAATACGAGGGCGCAAAAAGCTCGTACGTTATTCAATCCGGCACCCCCGTAGTTGACTTGTTGATTGTGAAGCAAATGAAGATCGACGGTCTGGATTCTTTGCGGGGGGCATAGGTCGAGGTTCTCCGCCGTACTCCAGGACCCCTCGCGGTGACGTCATCAAGCGAGGTGGAAGAACAGCTGTCATCCTCTTTCAACGGCTTTTTACACGTCGTTTCAACATTTATTACGGGTTTTGCAGTTGTTAAATGGTTCTTTTGTCTCATTCTCATTTATTTGTGATTTTTTTTTCCCTTCTCGCCACCTTTTTGTTGATTCACTACCCCCGAATTGTTTCCATTGTCTGTCAGCCATGGAAAAACGAGTCTCTCAAGCTGGTTCATCAAGCCTCAATTCCCTCCTAGACAGTGAAAAATATGTCCAGGATACCATGTCATCTGTCAATCATTCCTTGTTGTATCACCAAGTGACCCTAAATGCTGAGAAATCCCTAGTGTTTTTCGCCATGAAGAATTTCGGTGTCTTGTCTGCCTGTATCCCAAAAGCCCACTTTTTTTCCCGAGTTCATCTCATGGTTGGTCTCTTCAATGTACCCTGGTAAGTGTTTCATAATGAACTCGCAGAGAGAAAACGTTCTGTAGGTATCGACGCAATTAATTCGACAAGCATTGTGCTTTCCCGAAAATGAGTCACCACTGCAATTTTCTGAAGATTCGTTGGCTCGTTATTTTGAGGACCTTTCAAATGAAGAATTTAGTCTGTGTATGTCATACTTGAGATCAAATTCAGAGGAGGTTCGGCTAGAAGGAGAAGAATTTAGTTTGGAAGCATTCGATGCTGAGTATAGACCAATTCTAAGTTTCATTGGGGAGATTTTGGGCAAAGACAATGACCAGACAGTTGATAAATCAATCTTGGGAATGTATGCGCTCATGATGAAGCCAGGGGTTGTTCTTGACATTCCACCTTTTTGGCAGGAGACTGTAAATTCTCAGTTGATGGCCTTTCCTCTTACAAGTTTCTTTAGATTTCCATCATTGCTTGTTTATTTATTTTTTATATCAGAATGTCGAAGAATTTATGAGTCTGGGATTGAATATAGTTGATGTCAATAAGCAAAAGCAATCTGTGTTATTTTGGACTGATGTGACTAGAAAAGAAGGAAATGAAGCAGGGCTATTTGAGTTTGCTAGTCATTATATGTCTATTTCTTATAGAATTTTGAATGGAGTTCCTCCTCCATGTTTTTACCAAAAGCCCAGGAGTTCCTACAGCTAGGACCAAGTTGCAAATTTGGAGATTGGTTTGTATTTGAAGAGTATTCAGAAATAAGGTTGTATGGAGCTAGCATCAAGCCCTATAGGCTCCCAACTTTTGTACCCATGCAGCTTTTCACCTTGGAATTCATAAGACATAGCCTTAATGTGGATCAGGTACACTTTCTTCCCATGAAGAAAGGTTTTATGTTTAAATTGCCTATGAGTGTGGGACCTTTCGTGGTTAATATGAGGCAAGCTTTTGATGAAGTTTCTAAAATGTTGGAAGAGACACATTTGCTACTAGGAGAAAAATGGTCTTATGATCCGCATGGAGTAATTTCCCAGAGAAGAATTGAGAATGGATATTCTGCGTTTTCTCATGTAAGCAGACCTGATCAGGAGAAACTATGTTTAACTTCTTGCATAGGCATTTCAATTTGCTATGGATGGTGAAGACTCTCTTTACAGGAAAACCTACACATAGTAAAATTGTGGCGTTCAAGATAGAATACCAAAGTTTTAAAAATTCCCCGACAAATCAAAATGAGCTATGGAAGAAGTGCAAGAAATTTTCAGTGGACTCAACAAAAGAGCAACCAAAAGTAGCCATTGATTCAACAACTGCTTCAGGAGCAGCTGTTCTCATATATTGTAAGTTTTTAAATTCTCATTATGTTAGTTTTCAAAATCATGTAAATGTAATAGAACCTTTTTGAGGCATGTACCTCCATAACAGTCAGTAGTTTAAACAGTTAGAATTAGTTAGGGCAGTTAGAATCCGTTTTCATTATTGGAAACTGCCTTGTGATACTGTATTTAAAAACAATTTCAAAAAAGAGGAAGGGTCCAAGTTTTTGAACCTTGAAGCCAAATTTTGTACTGGAGAATACTGAATCAATGAAAGAGTTTTGCAAGTTTCCATCATTCTGTCTATGCTAAATAGTTTCCTAGTTTTCATTATGTTTTCATGTCTGTGAATAAAATAGAGTAATTTGAGCTGCGGGTCTCTTTATACATGTGTATTTAAGAGTTAAACAAACCTTAATGGGCGCTCCTCTATTTTACCTTTATCATTACTTATTTCTTCAGGATTTTATTATGATAGATTCTGTTTCAAACAGCATATCAAATTGAAATCCTTTTCTTTCTTGTTTCTTTCATTCATTCACTTCAGCACAAGAATAATATGGCATTGCAGAACATTGCATGAGTTTGATATTTGAAGATTATATAATTACTGTTTGAAGGTTTATAAAAAAGAGACAGCTATACATCTGTTAGTGACATAATTTAATAATGTCTTGAGCACAAATTCCTTTACACAGCAAGGAATTGTTTCTTGAGGTACAACATTAATTGGCGTCGTTGCCGGGGATCGAAGATTCAAAGATTTTCCCTGGGTTTTTTTTTACATTTCCTCTGATTGTTCAGAGAGGAGGAAATAGTAAGCTGTGTTTGTTTTAAAATAGCTCTGGCTCCCAAGAAACCTCACACGAGGTGGGATACCTCTCAACTAAAAGTTCTTATTTTGTCTGATCCTGAGAAGCTTGTTTCAAAGAAGAGCCAGAAACCAAAAATATTTGATACACCAGAAACTACACTGCTCGCACCAGGCAGCAGTTCACGCACTCCATCCAAGAATATTTATAGGAAACTCACTTTCTTGAAAAAAGAATCCTCACCATCATCCATTCATTTTCAAGAGCCTACATTAGAAAAGCAATCTTTGGAGTTTGTGTCTTTTCCTTTTACAGAAACTCAACCCCATATAATTTCCGACTCTTCTGCAATCGTTCATACTCCAACTCCTATATCAGTTGTTTCACCTCATTCATCCCCACCTACAACTGGTACTCATTTTACCCCCACTCAAGGAGCAGTTAACCCGGGCATAAACATGGTGGCCCCTGCTTTCTTGATGAATAGATATGCACCATTAAATCTACCCCAACCACTGCATGATATGCCTCAGCAGTATCTCAAGTTACTCCCTAGATTTACTGGTGAAGATGAAATCACTGCAGAACAGCACTTGCCCCTGTTCTGCACATTTGCTGAGAATTTAAATGTTGAACATTTGGACGTTGTAATGAGACTTTTTTGTTCAATCTCTAAGTGGATAGGCAAGGAAATGGTTCAAAGGATTGCCTAATGGTTCCATAAATGATTGGGATGGACCAGAAAGACGTTTCATCGAGAGATGGGGTGAAAAAAGGGACCATGGTTATTCTCTAACCGAATTCAATGCAATAAAGAAGAAACCTGATGAAAATATGAATGATTTTGTGAAAAGATTTAACAAATTGTATAATATTTTGCCTGCGGAAATGAAGCCTCCTCCTATTGGAGCAAGGGTCGTTTTTGCTGGTGCATTTGAGCTAGAGTTCAGTTTTACTTTGAGAGAAAGAAGGTCTCCTACTTTAGAGCAGATTCAAACTGATGCTCTAGAGATTGAGGCTAATATGTATGTTGCTGGTAAAGTTCAAGATAAAGGAAAGGCCAAAAAAAGAAGCCTCTTCTCAAGAACAAAGAATTGACGATATGACTAAGGTCATAAAAAATCTGTCTAATAAATTGGTGAAGTTGGAAATAGATAGTAAGCCTGCAAGATAGAATAGAGGCGTTTTTAATCCCCAATTTAAAAAACAACCCCTGCAGATTCTACAAAGAGAGAAGAAAGATCAAGATCAGGTGCAAGCACCTTTGTATATAGAGGCAGCTCCATCCCGTTCAGCAGATGATGATGATGAAAGAGAGGATGATGCTCGAATTTCTGTTGTGTACATGGAAGATGATGAAACAGAACAAGAAGTTGAGGAAGAAGGGGTGGAAGAAAGTGATATTTCATTTGATCAAGAAGAGATGGATGATTACTGCAGACAGTTTACAGACTTCATGCAATCCAAGTTACATAAAAAGTATTATTTGAGGTCAAAGAAGAGGCTAAGAACTCAAGAGAATGAAGAAAAACAACCAGAATCAGTGCCTGCTCCAATGGCGACTCCATTACAGAAAGACCAGACTAAGAAATTAGATAAGGGGAAAAATCCCATGAATCAAGAAAAAGAGAAGGAAAAGCAGCAAGCCGAAGCTTCTCAAACAAAGGTTAGAGATTCTAATATTTTTGAGAAAGTGGTTACTGCTTCTAATCAAAATCCAAGTTCCAAGAAAGATCAAGAAGAACCTGAAAAGTGGACAAAACCAAATCAAACTTTCAGTTTGGAAAAATAGTTGGAAAAAGTGAAAATTCAAGTTCCTCTTCTTGAATTAACGAAAACGCCTGGTTATAAGAAGGATATTGTTGAATTTATCAATATATCTCAGTCTGATGAAGTGGTTGATATAGTTAATCTGCAAGAAGAAAAACCAATGGTTACATTTGGGCCTCATGTTGAAGAGGTAGATTCATCTGTCCCTCCTTTCTATATATCACTTCTGTTACATGATTTTGTTTTGCATAATTGTATGCTAGATTCTTGCGCATCCCACAATTTGATGCCATTGTGTGTGATGAAAGAGTTGAATTTTCAAATCACTAAGCCATACCGGGATCTTTATTCTTTTGATTTAAAAAGGGTGAAGTGTGTGGGTCTTACTAAGGATATGGTTGTTTCATTGGCTCAAATCCCAGCCAAGATCATTATGATGGATGTGGTAGTAGCAGACATTCCAGCTAGATTTGGTATGTTACTATCAAGATCTTGGGGGAAAAAGCTGGGAGGAGTTTTGAAGCTAGATTTTACATATGCTATCATTCCTGTTTTTAATGTGGAAGAAAGGAGGTTGTATAGAGAAACTAGGTTTCAAAAAACTGCCACCAAGAAAGATGCAGGTAATTCACCTATTTATGGCCAGGAAAAGGATGACCTCTCTTGTTTCATGCTGCATGAAGATACAAAATTTGCTGAAGAAACACAAGGGCAACTCCCTTCAGCTATTGTACATAAGGAGCTGCATTCGAACAGACTTTGGAAGTTTTACTTTGATGGTGCGTATTCTAAAGAAGGCATTGGAGCTAGCTTCATTTTTGTATCTCCAGAAGGTAACCTTGTACCTTTCTCTTTTAAATTGGAGTTTGAATCCACCAATAATGTAGCTGAATATGAGGCATTAATCATTCGTCTACAGACAACTAAGAAAATGGGAATTCAATCTATGACCGTGTTTGGTGATTCTGAGTTAATCATAAGATAGATTAAGAATTTGTGTCAAACTAAACATCCCAGGTTAAGAGCATATCGGAATGAGGTCTAGCATCTAATTGAAAATTACTTTGAAGCTTTCAATCTGCAGTTTGTTCCAAGGGAAGAGAATATAATGGCTGATTCTTTAGCAGTTGCAGCTAGTACATTCAAACCTCCAATCAATCCAAGACTAATATATGAAATTGAAATGAGACATAGACCTTCGATTCCAGACAATATCAAACACTGGCAGGTTTTTGAGGATGATGAACAGATTAAGAAATTTTTGTTGATGATTGAAGATTTTGAAGATCATCAGATTGATTTGGAAACTGATGAAGATGACTTGGATGATATGTTTATCACTTTGAAAGAGAATATTGGTGATTGGCAGATTATTCAGTTGAAAGATAATATTTTACCAAAAGGTTTGGTACCTATCGAAAGACTGTTTGATGCAAATGATGTAGCAGTGAATCAGAAGAAAGCACATCAAGATGAGAATGTGGAAGATTGCAATTTAGGAACTCAATATGAGCCTAAAATGATCAAATTGTTCAAAGGTGTTCCGAAGGACTATAAAGAAAAGTACATAGATATGTTCAAACAATTTGAGGATGTTTTTGCTTGGTCGTATGATGATTTGAAGACATATGATAAGAATATCATTCAGCATAAAATACCATTGAAGGATGGAGTCAAACCACATAGACAGAAGCTCAGACAAATCAATCCATTATTGTTGGCTCTGATTGAAAAAGAGGTAAGGAAATTGCTGCAGGCAAAAATAATTGTTCCTCTCAGATATTCAGATTGGGTTTCCAATCTTGTACCAGTCCAAAAGAAAAATGGAGAGATAAGGCTGTGTGTAGATTTCAGGAACTTGAACAGGGATTCATTAAAAGATAATTATACTTTGCCAAAGATGGATTTCGTCTTACAAAAGGTGACTGTAGCTTACATATTATCTATGGTGGATGGTTTTTCAGGGTATAATCAGGTTGTTGTGGAGAAGGGATATCAGAAGAAGAGTGCTTTCACTACACCCTGGGGGACATTCATGTATGCCAGGATGCCGTTTGGCCTGATGAATGCAGGGGCCACATTCCAAAGAGTGATGGATATTTCATTTGTGGGAGATGAGTTTGTGGTTGTTTATCTGGATGATGTCACAATTTTTTCAAATTCTGATGAGGAGCATCTACATCATTTACAAAAAGCTTTCCTGAAGTGTAGAAAGTATGGATTATCGTTGAATCCTAAAAAATATCTGTTTGCTCTAGAGGAGGGTAAACTGTTGGGTCATATTTTTTCCAAACAAGGCGTGAAGATTGATCCAGCAAGGGTCGAAGCAATACAGTCAATTCCTCTGCCCCGAAGTAAGAAAGATATTCAGAGATTTCTTGGAAAAATAAATTTTCTAAGGAGGTTTGTTCCCAATTACATAGAGATCTTCAAGAAGATAATGAACATGATGAAAAGGGATGCTGAAGTAAAGTGGGACAAAGAAGCGAGGGAATCGTTCCAAATAATTAAAGAAGCTTTGAAGGAAGCACATGTTCTAATCAGTCCAGATTATTTGAAGTCATTTCAAATTTTCTCATTTGCATCTCCCTCAACAATTGCAGTTGTGTTATTACAGAGAAATGAAGAAAAGTGTGAATAGCCTGTAGCATATTTCAGTAAGGTGCTCTGAGATGTAGAATTAAAATACAATATATTGGAGAAACAAGTATATGCTCTGGTGAAAGCATCGAAAGCATTCAGGACCTATATCCTTCATTCTCAAATCTTGGCATATGTTCCAAATTCTTCCGTAAAAGATGTTTTAGTATAGAGTGATGTAGAAGGAAAAAGAGGCAAATGGATTGCTAAAATCCAAGAATATGACCTGGATATTAAACCAACAAAATTGATCAAAGGATTGGGACTGGCCAAATTGTTAACAGAGTCAAATTTCCAAGCATTGGGAATTAATTTATTAGCGCCTATAGAGGAGGTCGATGGAGAAACAGGTGATATTCAGTCAAAGCCAACAATTAAGTATAATTTCCTCTGCTCAGATTGGTACAAGGACATTGTTCATTATTTATGCTTTCTTTCTTGTCCTCCTTCCATAGATAGAACTAAATACAGAGCTTTGAAACTTAAGGCTCAACCTTATGTCATAATTGAAGCAAAGATATATTGGAAATATCCTGCTGGTGTGTTATTGTTATGTTTAACAGAGGAGGAAGTTCCAGAAGTAATCAAAGAATATCATGAATGCTTGTGCGGAGGTCACTACAGTTGGAAGGTAACTGCTCATAAAGTTTTTAAATCAGGTTTCTATTGGCCATCTGTTTTTGCTGATGTTTATAAAACAGTCAGAAGTTGTAAAAAATGCCAAGTGTTTGCAAAAAAGAAAAAGTTAGCCCCTTTACCTCTTCTCCCTGTTTTTGTCGAAGAACCTTTCAGACAATGGGGATTGGATTTCATTGGAGAAATCAATCCACCATCCAGTGGGAAATTTAAGTGGATCCTTACTGCTACAGATTATTTTACAAAGTGGGTGGACGAAATCCCCACCAGGAAGGCAAATGATTTGGTTGTTATGAAGTTTCTAGAAGAAAATATCTTTAGCAGATTTGGGTGTCCAGTAAAGATTGTGACAGATAATGCACAAGTCTTCAACTCAATCAGGTTTATTAATTTCTGTCAGACTTACAATGTGATATTGTCTCATTCTACATCTTATCATCCATAGGGGAATGGATTGGCAGAATATTCTAACAAAACATTGGTAAGAATTATGAAGAAGACAATAAATGAAAATCAAAAGAACTGGGATTCCAAGCTAGTCTTTGCGCTATGGGCAACAAGGATGACCACTAGAAGATCCACTGGTAAGTCACCTTACGAGCTAGTATATGGGACTCAGGCATTATTCCCCACCCAGTTGGTGAAACCTGTGATTTTCTTCCTTCAAGATGCTCAAGCAGAACCTAATGCCATGATTAGAAGAATGAATAATGTAATGGAGCTAAGTGAAAACAGAGATAAAGTTTGGGAGAATTTGCTTGCTTATCAGCAGAAAATGAAAACAATATTTGACAGGAAATCAAAAGAGATCATGTTTCAGAAGGGAGACCTGGTATTGAGGTGGGATACCCAAAGGGAGGACAAAGGGAAACACGGCAAATTTGATCCCTTGTGGTATGGTCCGTTCAAAATCAATGAAGACAGGATGAATAACACTTTCATGCTAGAAAATATTGAAGGAGAAGTATTAGATATGCCTGCGAATGGGCAATATCTAAAGCATTATTTCTGGCACTAAGGGGCTGTTTCACCATCATTGTATATATCCGGTGTGATCACTGTACATTTTCCATCAAGCAATTTTTGACTCCATGCCCAAAGTGAAGACACTAATCTGCGGTTCTTAGTGTTTCATGGTAAAAACACTATCCCCAGGTGGAGCCAGATGTTGTGGATCATTTGCATATTCTTTTCTATTTTGTCTTGAAAATTGAAAAATAAAAAAAATAAATTGGAAATTCCGAAAATGCATATGGTATAGTATAATGTTTTATGCTGTATTATAAAAAAAAAAGAGAGAGAAGTATCCTTATGACCTCGATGCAAATTAATTTTATCATTAAAATTTATTTGAATGTATGTTTGGGTTTCATGCTTAAGTTTCGAGCAACTTCCCGAGCGGAAGTAGTGATCGTCGAAGAATGTTTTCGGATGAGTAAATACGGGGGCACAAAAAGCTCGTACGTTATTCAATCCGGCACCCCCGCAGTTGACTTGTTGACTGTGAAGCAAATGAAGATCGACAGCCTGGATTCTTTGCGGGGGGCATAGGTCAAGGTTCTCTACCGTACTCCTGGACCCCCCGCGGTGACGTCATCAAGCGAGGTGGAAGAACAGCTGTCATCCTCTTTCAACGACTTTTTACACGTCGTTTCGGCATTTATTACGGGTTTTGCAGTTGTTAAATGGTTCTTTTGTCTCATTCTAATTTATTTGTGATTGTTTTTTCCCTTCTCGCCACCTTTTCGTTGATTCACTACCCCCGAATTGTTTCCATTGTCTGTCAGCCATGGAAAAATTAGTCTCTCAAGGTGGTTCATCAAGCCTCAATTCCCTCTCGGACAGTGAAAAAGATGTCCAGGATACCATGTCATCTGTCAATCATTCCTTGTTGTATCACCAAGTGACCCTAAACGCTGAGAAATCCCCAGTGTTTTCCGCCATGAAGAATTCCGGTGTCTTGTCCGCCTGTATCCCAAAAGCCCACTTTTTTTCCCGAGTTAATCTCATGGCTGGTCTCATCAATGTACCCTGGTAAGTGTTTCATAATGAACTCGCAGGGAGAAAATGTTCTGCAGGTATCGATGCAATTAATTCGACAAGCATTGTGCTTTCCCAAAAATGAGTCACCACTGCAATTTTCTGAAGATTCATTGGCTCGTTATTTTGAAGACCTTTCAAATGAAGAATTTAGTCTTGTATGTCATACTTGAGATCAAATTCAGAGGAGGTTCGGCTAGAAGGAGAAGAATTTAGTTTGGAAGCGTTAGATGTTGAGTATAGACCAATTCTAAGTTTAATTGCGGAGATTTTGGGCAAAGACAATGACCAGACAGTTGATAAATCAGTCTTGGGAATGTACGCGCTCATGATGAAGCTAGGGGTTGTTCTCGACATTCCATATTTCTGGCAGGAGACTGTAAATTCTCAGTTGATGGCCTTTCCTCTTAGAGGTTTATTTAGATTTCCATCATTGCTTGTTTATTTATTTTTATATCAGAATGTCAAAGAATTTATGAGTCTGGGATTGAATATAGTTGATATCGATAAGCAAAAGCAATCTGTGTTATTTTGGACTGATATGACTAGAAAAGAAGGAAATGAATCAGGGCTATTTGAGTTTTCTAGTCATTATATGTCTATTTCTTATAGAATTTTGAATGGAGTTCCTCCTCCATGTTTTTTACCAAAAGCCCGGGAGTTCCTACAGCTAGGACCAAGTTGCAAATTCGGAGATTGTTTTGTATTTGAAGAGTATTCAGAGATAAGGTTGTATGGAGCTAGCATCGAGCCCTATAGGCTCCCAAATTTTGTACCCATGCAGATTTTCGCCTTGGAATTCATAAGACAGAGCCTTAATGTGGATCAGGTACACTTTCTTCCCATGAAGAAAGGTTTTATGTTTAAATTGCCTATGAGTGTGGGACCTTTCGTGGTTAATATGAGGCAAGCTTTCGATGAAATTTCTAAAATTTTGGAAGAGACACATTTGCTACTAGGAGAAAAATGGTCTTACGATCAGCATGGAGTAATTTCCTAGAGAAGAATTAAGAATGGATATTCTTCATTTCTCATGTAAGAAGACCTGATAAGGAGAAACTGTGTTTAACTTCTTGCATAGGCATTTCAATTTTCTATGGATGGTGAAGAATCTCTTTACAGGAAAACCTACACACAGTCAAATTGTGGCGTTCAAGATAGAATATCAAAGTTTTAAAAATTCCCCGACAACTCAAAATAAACTATGGAAGAAGTGCAAGAAATTTTCAGTGGACTCAACAACAGAGCAACCAAAAGTAGCCGTTGATTCAACAACCGCTTCAGGAGCAGCTGTTCTCATAGATTAGAAGTTTTTAAATTCTCATTATGTTATTTTTCAAAATAATGTAAATGTAATAGAACCTTTTTGAGGCATGTGCCTCCATAACAGTCAGTATTTTAAGCAGTTAGAATTAGTTAGGGCAGTTAGAATCAATTTTCATTATTGGAAACTGCCTTGTGATATTGTATTTAAAGAAAATTTCAAAAAAGAGGAAGGGTCCGAGTTTTTGAACCTTGAAGCCAAATTTTGTACTGGATAATACTGAATCAATGAAAGATTTTTGCAAGTTTCCATCATTCTGTCTATGCTGAATAGTTTCCCAGTTTTCATTATGTTTTCATGTCTGTGAATAAAATAGAGTAATTTGAGTTGCGGGTCTCTTTATAAACATGTATTTAAGAGTTAAACAAACCTTAATGGGCGCTCCTCTATTTTAACTTGATCATTACTTATTTCTTTAGGATTTTATTATGATAGATTTTGTTTCAAACATCATATCAAATTGAAATCCTTTTCTTTCTTGTTTCTTTCGTTCATTCACTTCAGCATAAGAAGAATATGGAATTGCAGAACATTGTATGAGTTTGATATTTGAAGATTATATAATTAATGTTTGAATGTTTATAAAATAGAGACAGCTATACATCTGTTAGTGACATAATTTAATAATGTCTTGAGCACAAATTCCTTTACATAGCAAGGAATTGTTTCTTGAGGTACAAAAGGTAGTATGCCACACTGAGGCATACTGTGCTGATTCACACACATTTATGTCTACCACAGGAAAATGTAATTCCTTTGGTAATTTCCATGTTATTAGTGTGATGATAAAAATAAACCCTCTGAAGTGAAAGGTTGAGCCTCTCTCATGTGATTCGCAGCAATCCTCGAGAAATTCCCTACACAAATACCCAACCCAATTGTACTGGACCCCGTTGTTGCACTACGTAGCTAGTGAAACCACTGTTTATGAGACTTCCTTAGCTCAACATTTCCGCATAATCTTTCTAGCCAATATATGCATGGTGAATTGTACTCCTTGGTACTTAATTGAATTTATTCCATAGCCTTACTTTCCCTTGACCAGTTCAAAATTCTCCTTCATGGTTTATGAAACTGCTTTGTCTTGGTCCTTACCCACAAAATTTTCAGCGAGATCCCTTCCTTGGTATGATAATCTGGTAATTCTCTCTATCATCATGTCATTAATGGGGATCCTCTTTCCCAGCCAGAGGTATCCATCATGTAGCAGCACAAGAAATTTTATCGTAGAGGCAGTGTTGATGGTACTCCTGTCGAAGTGTGACAAATACAACATGTTCAGTAGTTCAAACCATTCCAATCTTCTTTCCCACTTCAGTGGCTCCAACTTTGTGACTTCGCTCTCTAGATCATGGAACGATTTCAGGTATTTACTTGGTGCAAACTACAGATAATTTTCCCAGTCATTGAAGTATGAATATAAAAACTTTAGCTGTTGGATCCTTCGTAGCAACTCTCCCTCAAATGTTACTTTCTTTGGCAGCAATGTTGTGAATGTTCCATAATTCACATCTTTGGAATCCTTCATGGTTTTAGCATATAGTTTCCTAGGTGTCAAGTATGGTGGTAGTAGAAACGGTATTGTTGCACCCTATTTCTCCATCTGTTGTTCTTATTCTCAGCTATTTTTAATATGTTGGGGTTCTAGTTGTGGTTTAACAGGCTTCATATCTTTCTTCTTCTTTTCTCTTGCTTCCTTAGTATGATTCTTTCTTGGCGATGTTAGTTTCAATAAAGGTGATGTTTATAGTATCCCAAAATTACAAGAGAAACAATAGAAGACATAAAACGAGAATTATGCAGAAATATCAATGGATAAAAACATGAGACAACCATAGAGAAATTCCATTATGATTATAACAACAAAATAGGTACAAATTTTTGAGGAAGAGATCACTCAAGTTGGGCAAACAAGCGTCCCTTGAAAGAATGCACCTAAATATGAAATGTTGCTAATACATGAAATGACAGAATGCTATAACTGTGTTGTCTATGAGAGAGTAACAGATGAAATATAGAAATATGTATTGCTACTGATACAATACTCCAAAATTTCTAAGACTACAGATCTATGCTCCAAAACAGTTTTCCAAGACAACCCAGAAAAGGTTTCCGGAAATACACACTATACAAAAATTGCAGATATGGCCCTAGGGCTGAATAACCACTAATTGAATCACTGATAGGAGGTGGCTGATATGATATATGAGATGGCTGATCCTCCTCCAATATATCTCCTAAATGAAGGGTTGATCCCCACACAGGAAACCCGACTCCTCCAACTAAGGCAATAAACCCACTTCTGCAACTACTCTCTAAAATAACGCAATCCTTGAGGGAAAGTGCATTGTAACTGATGGTAGCTACTTTTCCTTCTGAAAAATATGGAATTAATACACCAAGGACTTCCTCACAAGCCTCCCGGATGAAAGGATGACCCCTCCAATGGAAAACTAACAGAGAAATTGGAGATATTTATCCTCCACTACTGCAACCCTGCAACATAACACATATCTGGAATAGACTGCATTGTAGATGAAGACTAAAGCTTGGCCAAATTCCAGATAGTGGTATTGCAGCTCAAGATAACCTTTCCTGAGTAGGCACTTAAATTCCCTCGAGGATGAGGGTGGGATTTCCACTCGGAAACACCCTTGTGCTAAATAGCACTGCAGACCTTGCTAAACAACAAAAGCATGCATAGATATGTCACATGAAAAATCTAGATCTAATAATATCAAAACCAATAATGCAAATCCATGTCTTCTAATGCTTCCATCCTCTTCCTTTAATGCTTGGTGAGCTTCCTCACCCTGGGTCCCACTCATAAAAGGAGTTACTCTCATGCAAACACTCCTCTTAAATGACTAAACTGTCCTCCAATAAAACTCCACTTTCTCCATAACAGCATTGTTGATCTAGTCAACTTTGACCCTATCCACATGCTCTAGCCCCTTTTCACACCTAAGGGTGCTTTAGTCAACTAAAAATATGATCCACGTTCATATGAGAAGTGGTTTTATTCCTTATAAAGAGATTTATGGGTCTCCCTACCAACTTATTCACCTATCAAAGTGACAAACTAAAACTTTAATACTCCAATTAATTTTGGAATATTACAATGTTGCGATTGATGGTGATGTTGTAGGTGTAGTATATGGTACTGCAGCATCCATGAGACCAGCTAAACATTTCTTTTTGAAAATTCGGATGAGTTCGTCAGTGTTCATGTGCAAATTCTCCAACTTCTCAATACTCATCGATTTCAGAGTTCCCAGACAGTAAAGTGCCAAAATATTGGTGGTACATGGATTTTTATAGTACTCCTAATCTTCTAACCCCATCACTAGATCATATCTTGTTCAGATCCGGTTCATTAACTACATATATCTCTTCCTAGATCCTTGTCATCTTGTCTCCATAAATGCAATTTTCTGTTCCTCCAATGGAAAGTTTCCCTTTCAACGATCATATTTTTCCAGTGCACTTCAATTCACCCTATACTGGGGTGAAAACCCCTCCTTACATCACAGCTCGTGCGAAATTCAACATGATCTAGATTGTATCAAATAAAATCCCTTCATTGAAGCCCTCTTTCTATAGAGTACTTTATAGTCTAGTGCCCACTTTCAACTACAATTTTCACTAAGAATTTCCTCCTTTTTCAATGTGAAGATGTAGGGGTAGGGTCATGCCGATACAACTTCAATATATTGTTATTTACCCTTCCTTGAATCAATTTTTAATTCATATTTTCCAATTGAACTACTTCGTCATCAGTAATATTCTTTATAATATATGGGCCCAACAAATGCATTTTGAATTTTCATGGAAATTTGACAAACTTATTGTCATAGAGAAGAACAAGGTCTCCTAACTTTAACTTCTTATGTTTGATGTTTTTGTCATGCCAAGCCTTCTCTATTTCTTTCTGCACCTGCTCATGGAATACTGTTACAAATCTATCTTCTTCCAAAGAAAACAACTGTGATATCCTTTTGTCCATTGTTTTAGGGTCTACCATATCTTTGAAGGCTAAAATTCTCAAGCTAGACACAATATACTCCATGGGCATCACAAATTCTTGTCCATATACCAGCTTGAAGGGTGTATGACCCATCAGCTTCTTACATGTGGTCCTTTAAGCCCATAACAAAACTACAATTCTAAGATCTAAGTCATATTTGTTAACATTTCATACTTTGGTGAGTGCAATATCCAAAATATTATTAAATTCCTCCATTGTCCCATTGTCCTTAGGGTGATAAGGGGTACTCATTTAGTGACAGACTTGAAATTCATTAGTCAATGCTTCAATATTCTTGTTCAGAAAATGTGGGCCTTGCTCAATCATCGATATCTTTAGACACCCAAATATAGAAAAGATATATTCAAAAATAAACTTTGATGCAGTGTCTACACTCAAGTTCGTTGTTGGTTTTGCTTCGTCCCATCTTGTCAAGTAATAAATTTTAATTATAATATACCTCTCACCTGTCTTCTTTCCAGGTGGGTTGATAGGTCCCACAAAATCAATAGCCCATTTGTCAAAATTCTGCAATGTCACTTGAGGAAATAATGGAATATCATCTCTTCTAGAGGGCTTCCCTATTCTTTGACATATATCACATGTTATACAATACTACTTTGCATCCTTATGTAGTGTGGGCCACTATTGGCATGATGGGTCCTGAACCAGGTTCGGAGTTATCACAGAACTAAGAAAACCTTCCAACTATTGTCCCTTTCTGTAGTGATCTGCTTGCAAAGACCAAAGTCTCACCTGAAGTAGTATGGGGCGATGTTGGAACCAAGTTTCCACACCCTAGGGGAGCTCTTGATGTGGTAGGACCAATCAATCTTACTGCAAATAATATAACATATTTGTGCATCCATATTAATAGATCTAACCCTTTCATAGATTGTTATAGAATACTTCAATATATTTCGCACAAAGTAATTACGTGGACTTCATTGAGATCTATTTATCAACTAATTCTTGCACATAGATGCAATTAACCAATTAAATAAGTAAATACACAATAAAAAAATAGCTTTAAATCTACAACAAATAACAGATAATCAAGAGAGACAACCACATAAAACTCTAGGTTCGCCAAAAATTCCTTCTTTATTAAAAGATATGCAATTCAGTACAACCAATCCTTTTTCTCACACATCAGCAGATTCTGCACACAACTCGAGACTTAGGTCTCCACGTGCACAAATATCAAGAGCCTCTCTACCTAGACAAAACCTAGACTATAGAAAAACTAATCAATATCATTCATTCATGTCTCTATCCATTGATTTCTTCATCGCTTGACTCCTACATATTTATACTATCATAGACACGTAGATACCATAGTGTCAAACCATGGTTTGAGACTCATGGTTTTTTTCTTTAAACCATTACAATAGTTTGGGGAATTTGACCTGCCCCAGAGCCCCTTTGACTATTTGCGCACAGCGCGTACAAAAAAACTTAGACAAAATTATCACAAAAAATTACACCCTAGGGGGCCTCGCTCCAAGAGGTCCTCAACATAATCTCATAACTCGTATCGAGTCACTATGGGGTAGTGACCTACATCTGGGCCTTCAATGCATCGACAGAGATCTGGAGTGGCATGATCACTTCACTACTCTGCGCGACGGTGCTTTGTGCTTCATCTACCCACTTGGTTGTCATTGGCCCCTTAAAATAATAATAATCCACCATAGATAATTCCAAACATAGGATTAGGAGAAAATTCAACCTCCCCAAGCAACATTGGTGAATCTGGTGATGAAACTTGTCACAGTGTCACTGGCTAAAAACTGGAGAATATTCCCTAAAGATTCCTAAGGTCATGACTAGTCTTCCAAGTCATCAATTTGTCATTGTTCTACAAAATTTATACATGCTTGGGAAAACTAACAACTGACCATAACTTACTCATACGAACTCAGATTTTGATGAAATGAGTTGCGTTGGAATATTGGTGACGAACTCTGTTCGGTCGCTTTGGGTTGAAGCATTTATGAGCACTTTCATTTTTTAGCTAAATACTAAGCTTCTAATCATTCTTCCCCACTAGAATCCTTTTTTACTGCAAAAGGTACTATCAATTTTTCAACAGGTGAGGGTATCTCCCTCACCCTTTCACTCTCTATCCATTTGTACTTTGAATGATTTTGTCCTTTGTGTCCCACTCTAAGGTATTCGACATTCCCTCTTCTTGAAGTTCTGATTATTTTGTCAAGTATGAGATCTTGTTGAATTTCATCAAGATATTCTGGTGAGAAATCATCTATTGATGGAAATTGAACATGATCTCCTTGATCACCAATCAAAGGAGGCTCAAACAATATCAAATTCTCAACATTAATGACAAAATATATTTGCATATAAGGAGGAAAATCTGGCTTAAATGCATTAGTATCAATCTTTTCCAGAATTTAAATGGACCATAACAGATTGTCTTGAGCTTTTTACGTTCCCCTTGCAATAGTTCTTTGCTGATATGTAACCAGACTTCATCTCCAACCTATATTTTTTGATCAACATGGTGTTTGTCATGCCTTTCCTTGTAGCTGCTTTGGCTCTTTTCAATTTGCTCTTGCATTGTGTGATGTGTCAATTGAATTTTCTCAATGAACTTCCTTGCCTTATATATGTCACTATGACCATCTATAGCAACATATTTCTCAAATATGAAGTCCAAAGGCGATCTTGGAATGTACCCAAAACATGCCTCAAATGGAGATGTGTTTGTGGAAGAATCCTTTGTCCTGTTGTATTCATGTTGAATGTAATGCAACTGTTCATCCCACAACTTGGGATTCTTGCTGCAATAACCTCTAAGAAGATGAATAACTATCATGTTTACCACCTCGGTTTGCCCATCTGTTTGGGGATGAAATTTTGTAGTCTTCTTCAACTTTGTGTCCATCATGTCCCATGATTTTGACCAAAAATTTCCAACAAACCAGGAATATCGATCACTTACAATAGAAGTAGGAAGACCAAAATGAACCCATGCATTTTGAAAGAAAATACTAGTGGTTTGTTCAGTTGATATTTTTTTCTTACATGGCATCAAAAGACACATTTTTTTGAACCTATATACCACAACATACAAATTAATCATGACCTTTCCTTGACATAGGAAGACCACCTACAAAATCCATTGAGATACTCTCCCAAGGATGTGAAGGAACTGGAAGTGGATTGTACAATCGAAGTTTCCTATTACTAAGCTTACTTATTGCACATAAATAAAATCCTCTAATAAAATGCATTACGAAATCAATCATGCATGGCCAATAACAATACCTTTGGAATTCACTATTGTCTTGCCTACACCGAAATTTTCAGCAATCAATGATGTGTGTGCCTCCCTTATGATATTGTTTCTTTCGACATGTGGTATACATAACTTTCCCAAGTGATACAACAAATTGTTAGGCACATGATAATATAAATCTTGATTTTGGTTTACCTGACTCAAGCTTTCATGCACATCTTGAAAATCACTATCATATGCATATTGTTCAAAGTAACAATCATGCATAGTTTAATTATGCTTGAGTATAATAGATGAATTTAAAATAGGCCTAGAGAGAATATCAACTAGATTATTGTAGATTTCCTTTTATCACTCGATAAATGAAATTTAGGTAGAAATCCCATCCATATAAAATGTCTTGATTGCTGCAACTTTGACTTTGATTGTAAGTATTGCAATGGATGATGGTCGTTGTGGATAATGGTATCTTTCCCCATCAAATAGTGCTTCCATTTATTTACACTTTGTATCAATGCATATAAATCTTTATCATAGGTGGTGTTAGGGTCTCGTGATTTGGAAAATTAGTAGACCAAATGATAGGGTAACATGGAACCAGTCTTTGGAGTCCTAGGACCTAGCCTTCCTGGACTCAGAGAGGGATCTCTATATTGGGTGCAAAGGATGTGTTCTTTTTGCTCTAGGGTTTTGATTTTAGGCTAGTTATTAAGTGTAGGGTTTGTTGATTGTTTTGGTTGGGTAAGATGGTCAAGTGGAATAGGTGGAGTGAGAGTCTATCAAAGCCATTGGGCTATGGAGTCAATGAAAGTCATGGGTGTCTAAATGGTGAAACAGAGTGTGTTTCAGGGCCAATTTAGCAAGGTTAATGGATCCTTAAGGTGATGTATGAGGTGGAGTGAACATAAAATTTGGGAAATACTAGGAGGTCTTAAATACATATAGTTAAAAGCTACAACTCATGAGGTAGGGAAAACCATTAAGCTCAATGAACAATACTTAAACTAATAAATATCCAAGATAAACATTCCAGTGAAACATAGAAATCATAAGAGCTTCTAAGTTTAGTAAATTCACCTTCAAAATTTGGGAAAAAACATATAAGATAACATAAATAACTCAATCTATGAAGAGGGAACTCTTAAACATCATATATCAAGCTATTGAGAACTCTGAAACAAGTTGGTAGGCATGGACAAAGGGCAAGATCGAACAAGACCTCTTTGACTTAACCTAGCAAACAATATTCCAAAGAAAAGTTTCAAGATAGAGTTTTGAAAGCTTAAAATAAGTAGGGCATACCGTGAATCATACTTTTAAACTAGAATACTAACCATACATGAAACAAAAACAAGTTTTGGTGGACCTAAGGAGAAATCAAGAATTCCTTAAGATGACCAAACAGGGGAAAACATCAAAGCTATAACAAACAGGAGGACAGAGATGCCTTAAAGAGCATGTCTCAACCTATACTTTTCTAATTTATAGCCACCAAGAAGGAGGAAAAATAATGAGAACAAGAAAACATAAAAATTTTAAGAAGACATCACCATTCACCAAGCTAAGGAATCCTGCAAACAAGCTTCTCCATCATCAAGCCAAACAAGCCATTCATCAACCTCACAAAATCAATTTCTTCTCCAAGCTCATAAAACCATGTATATTTATCTTCGAGCTCATCAGATTCCAAAAAAATACATAAGGGCCTCATGCTCTATTTATGGAGAAAAGGAGGACTAAAACCCTAAATATGGTAGGAAAATTTCATATTCAGTCATAAATGTCATTTATGGCTAAGAGACCATGCAAGGCCCAAGGCACATAATATCCTAATAAATAAATGAAAAAATAACTATTTGCACCTAATTCTAGAGTGATTTTCCTCAAAAAACTAAAAAATATCAATTTTCAATAAATGAGTGTGTTTTTTTTACTTCTGGTCCAAAACACACTTAGATAGTCTCTGTGCACAACGCCACTTCAGCAGAAAGTAGGGTCTTTTGTGACTAAGTTTTGGACCCATTCCTGATGTTGGTTTTGGCTTCGTGATGGCCGGTTAGAAAGCCTGATGAGTCTACTTTTCATAAATGCTTGAGGTTTCCTGAATGAGTAAAATTTTATTGTCCAAAAACCATTTCTCCCAACACTGCTCTGTGCGCAGCACCTTGCCTGAAAATGAGGCAGAAAGGTCATAATTTTTATGTTTTTTGACCTTTTGGGGGGTCAAAACTACTCCAAATGATCTAAAATTTTGTGAGTAGACTTTTGGTAATGAGAGGAGTCCAAAAATGTAAATTTTGAAAGTTGAGGATGCAGAAAATTTGCGCATAGTGCCTAGGGTGTTGCGCACAGAGGCCTCAAAAATTCAAAAACAAAATTTTTTTCTCAATTTGGTCCAAAATTTGTGGAGAGGTCCCTCAAGAGGTCTTAGACACCTGTTGAGAAGCCTCAGCCAAAACTCCAAGGATATCATGCTCTTTTTCCCTTTTTAGGTTTTTTAGCTCTATGAGGGCCTCCTTCAGTTTGGCACAAGCAAGCATGTTTTTCTTTGCATAGTACTTGGTCATTTTATTCTAAAGGGAAAGGTCCCTTTTAACCTTGAAATTCTTGTGCTCATATTTGTAATACTGAATGAAACCTTGTGCCATCTCAAAATCTCTTTCCCACTCCCTAAGCTGTGCATCTTTGGTTAATAGTAGCAATCTGGTGGCCATCTCTTTGTCCTCATTGTCACTATCTAGATCAATGAATTGAGGTTCTTGAGAATTTTTATTGATTCTATTACTTCTCCTCACCTTTACCTGCTGCTCACTTCTTTCCATATTTTCCTTTCCCTTTTCCAATGGCTTGTTAGCTTGAGAAGAGATGGCCCTTTGCCTTTTTGAGGTAGCAAACACATCTCTCTTCCCTCTGTGACATGTGCATGTGAGAGGAGTCACAATGGTAGCTTTGAATGTGTTTTCATCATTGCTTTGACCCTTGTTATTGTTACCAGCTTTTTCATTTTTTCCATGGCTTCCATGAGTCACCTCATGCCTCATTGGGTCACTGCTTTTTTGATCTTTAACATCATCATCATCATTATCCTCCCCACTGCCTTCTGTACTGTCACTTTGGTTTTCAAATTGATCATCAACCTCTGTACTTGCCTCACTTTTACCTTGTTCCTCATAACAGTATTTTTCTTCATGATCCTCTGGGCTATCTTCACTTTTATCATCATTAGGAGGCTGATTTGTGTCATGACAATCATGATAGTCATGACAGCTATCATTACTGTCATGACTATCCATTTTTTTGTTTCTTTCATCATTGAATGTCTTATCAGTGTCATTGCCTTGGTCACTTCCTTCCTCCTTAAATTATGTTTCACCCTCATCATTTACTTGTCCTTGATCTTCTATTTCCTCATTATCTCCCCTTGTTTCTTCATTTTCATCATTTTCATTCATTTTGTCACTATTTGCACTATGATTGTACTCACCATCATGCTCATGCACATTTTTCTCTTGGTTGTCTTGTTCATCTTCTTGTTGACTGTCATCCTCATCATTCTCTTCACTATCTTCTTGATCTTAATATTTTTCATTAGCATCACCCTTTTCTTTACTTGGGAGTGATTCATTGGCATCACTGCCATCACTGTTTTCATTCAAGAGCTCACTTTTTTTGCCTTCATGACTACCATTTTCATCTCCTTCTTCTTTTTCATCATCATCTTCCTGTTCTTCTTCATTAAAATCTGTGTCTGCCTCAATGTCTTCATCATTTCCATCATCATCTTCCCTTTCCTCATTGCTACTGCCACCTCCTTGTTCCTCATCAAACTCTGTATTTGGCTTACTGTTTTCATCATTCCCACTATCATATTCTTGTTCCTCATTATCACTGCCATCATCTTCATTAGATGCATCAGGAAGAAGAAGAAAGAGGTAAGTTTCTTTGTGGAGAAGGCATAGGTGGAGGCGATGGAGGAGTGGAGGTAAGTGAATGTGAAGTGGAAGTCAAATTTTGCTGAATGAAGGCTTGGGGATTTGTAAATACATCATGTGAGATAAAAACTTCCCAAGGAATTCCCTGCTGCTCTAGCTGGTGAAAAACAATCATATTAATCAAGGAATGGTGAAAAAGGCTTTTCATTTGATGGGAATAACTCCTTTTCTTGACCACTGAAGCCATATTGTCAATGCTCAGGTAGAGATAGTATGGTAGGTTTAGCAATTTAACACTGGTGAAGTGCATTAGCAGCCTTATGTGATATGAATAAATCCTAGAGTACCTCCCCTCACAAGTGAAGTACTTGATGATCTGCCTCATCAGTAGGGCATATCTCTCTAGTAGGCAAGAGAAGGGAAAAACAGCGTTGCAGCCTTATTGATAACTAGGTTTAAGGAAGGGCTCATAGTAGCTTAAGGCCAACTTCTTCTGCTTGAACCGTGTCTCACCAATATCTGGTATTCCTGTGGATTTAGCAATGGATTCAGATGAGAGTTCAAAATTTACTCCTACTAGGTTGACCTGGTGGTTTTGTAGGCTGAGGATGAACAACCTGATCAAAACTGAGTGGTTTTGGAGTCGTTTAACCTTCTCACATAACTGATAGCATCCAACATCTTGGAAACATGCAAGGATCATGGGAGAGGAGGTGATTTGAATTGTATCCAAGGGCTCAAACCTGTTAGTCCTTCCTCCCTTGTGTTTTGGCTTGATAGGGCTTTGGCCTTCACCACTGCAGGTACTGATCTCTTCCTTAGACATGATGACTAGCTGTGTTGCTGAACAAAATGGTTTTAGCTTGGTAAAATATTTTAGGTCTAGGGAGGAAGAATGAAGGATGGTGAGGGAAAAATTTTAGTAAATGGAGGGAAAAATTAAGTAGGTCTAGGAATGCTTTCAAATTTTAGGAGGAGGCTTAGCTTGTATTGAGTGTATTTATGCTAATGAAAACTCTCCAGTTTTTAATTCCTTGCCCTAGAGGGTTAAATTATAGTTGGCCATGAAGGTTAGGGTTTTTAGCCAACTTAGGTTAGGGTTACTCTCTTTGATTATGAATGAAAAAGATTACTTGGAGGGTAAAGAAAGTGACCACCAACCTTGCTTTACTCATGTAGGAGCCTGGGGCCAACCTTGAGGAGAAAAAATAACTAATTTTAGAAAATTTTGGGAAAATTCAGCCAAATCCCCTCTGTGCGTAGTGCCACCCAATAAGATGTTCCTGTCGGGCCTTCCCTGTGCATAGTGATGGGTCGAGTCGGGCTACTGGCAGGCCTGTGTGAACCGCTGGAGGGTTTATAGTTGATTTGGGTAGAACCTGGGCCTATGCGCAGTGCCTCTATGGGTGCGTAGTGCCTCCTCCTCTGTGCGTAGCACAATGTGTTTTAACACTGTCTCTGCCGCCCCTCGGTGCAGCGCCGACGGCTCTGTGCGTAGCGCCTGAAAACTTCCACATTTTTTTGCAAAAAACCTTTAAAAATTGCTTTCAATGGCTCTTCTTCTCCTTCAAAGATGAAAATGAGTTGTGGGAGGAGGTAAAGAAGACTTATACTCCTTTTTGAAAAATATTTCATGATTAAAAACCACTTTCTAATGTTTGTTTCCCTTCTCACTGTTTCACCATCTTTTTGTTCTATTTGTCTTGTAGGTGGTAGGACCTTGAGGAAAAATGATTTTTTCTTTGCTGGATCATCTTGATACTCCATTTAAATTGAAAAACTCTTCAAACAAGCTCAAACTATGTTGTTGACCCATATTTGTAAACATGAAACTTTTCTTGAAAAGCAAAGGTCATTTTAACAAAGTTTTGAGGAAAAAGGGTAGATAGTTACATTAGTGCTATGTTTTGAAGGTTTGGTTCACTATGTCCCTTTAAAAAACTTGTAAATAGTAAGCTTGTGACCATTTTGGAACTTTCACCTTGGAGTCTT
Source organism: Pinus albicaulis (assembly GCA_034641835.2). NCBI lineage: Eukaryota > Viridiplantae > Streptophyta > Pinopsida > Pinales > Pinaceae > Pinus > Pinus albicaulis. The sequence continues at coordinate 1,172,691,985 of CM076575.1, read as the reverse complement.
TAGGCCTGCATCTTTTATGCCTTTGATTTTTTGGTGGATAGACTAAAAGAAGAATTTTTCCCTTCCTCTAATTGTCATTCTGTCATGTTTTCTACTGTGAATCAGTGGAGACCTTTTGGTGTAAAAACCCTATCAGTTGGCATCAAAAAATTCTTTATTTTTCATATGTGCCACCATTGTGAGATATATTTAGGCTTGTTTTACCTTATCAATTTTCCTGTAGGTAACCATTTTGACAGTCCTGCAGAAGTGTCATTCACAGCTAGCTATCTTTTGCAGAATATACTTTGATAAGGAAACCATTGTTGGAGGCTCTACTACTTTGCTTTAGACCATTGATATATTTGTTCCTCAGACCACTTTGAAAATGATATATCTCTGGTGGGAGAGGTGAGAAATTTAAACCACTTTTGTGTCTTCCCCTTGGCCACTTCTATTTTTGCAGGTGCCTACACAAATTTTTCCTTTGTCACTATCCTTTCACCTCATTCTTACCTTCCTTTTGATCCTTTTTAAGAGGCCATTGACTGTACTTTGAAAATTCAAGTCTTTTCATTGATACTCTTTGTCATATTTCTTCCTTTGGTGCAGTGAAGTATTGGTGCTTTGAAAAACCCTAGATGACAACTTTAATACCCCCTGTAATTCCATTTTATGTTATGAAGGAGGCCACATCATCAGCATTTGACCTTTCTGTCATCCTTCCCATACTCCTAGGTTTTAGGGTTGTTAGAAAAAATTAAATAGTGTTGTCTTCTAAGTTCTCTAAAAAACTTTCAAACTCATTTATTATTTTTAAATAATCTTCAATGTGCACTTGATGGAGTTGAGGTGACCCTTGTTATTGTAGCCCTTGTACTAATTCACTTGTTTGTTCAAATAATTCACAAACCATAATTCTGTCCAAATATAGGCCATGTTGCCTTCTTCTTTGCTGTGGATGGTCTTCTAGTGATGGTTTTCCCTTTTACCTTACCTCTTGTTAGGCTGATGGCCATCTTGATTTTTTTTTGTAGTAATGTGAGAAAGGGCAGTTGTCCCTTGCAGAATTTGTGCACTAGGCCAAGGAGGACCCTTTTTGAATGAAATTTTCTATGATTTTTGGACAAAATCACTTGTCCCTTTCTTCTTTGAATGCAATTTTTTCATACAGGAAAAACAGAGTTTTTAGGATACCAAATCCACACTATGACTTGTGAAACCTTAGATGACCTAGTGGAAGGTTCCTTGGACTTGGCTTTTGAATTGAAATTTGGAATTTCGGGTCATCAAGTTTAAGATAGAGTTTATGATAAATTGATGTATTGAAGATCCAAAATCCAATGTACTTGATTTATCTAAAGAACCTACAAATATAGTTTGAGACTATCAATGCTTGGGTTATTTTGGGGAGACACAACAGGGTTGTTTGATTAGTGGCCTTAGGTAGTAGTGGGGGATTTAAGCAAAACAAAAATAGAGGATTTGGGTCAAAGGTGACAGGATACAGACAAACATTAGCGGCATGAGCCCTTAATGGGTTTTCTGGGATTGGTAAGCAGAGCTTGACATGATGGAATGGTGAAATAGTGAAAAATTATCTTAAGGATAATGAAGGCTGTGAGATTTCTAGAACTCACAATGTTCATGAAATTTGTTTCTAGAAATATAGGGAAATCATTTAGTCATATATGAAGGAAAAAATTACTGATGACTAACAGTGGCTCCACTTGTGGAGGGCAGCTCCTTTTCAAGAGGCATCCATAAATTTCAAATCTCTTGGTTTATGAAGACTAGTGCCTCATCCATTGGGCATGTTTTCTTTTTCTCCTTTCATTTTTTTGATGCTTGCTTGAAGTTTTTATCTCAATAATTTGAAAAAACATGATTAGCTCAACTTCATATCTACCTAAGAAACTTACTTGCCTAACATTTTCTCTTCCTTGGGCGCACTTGAGCTAGCAAACCCTTTGACAATTTTTATTTTTTTCTGAAAGAAAAAAAAAAAAACTATATATTTCTACCCTTATTACTTCCAAGACCTCGGATTAGACTAATGAAATTTCTTATTCTCTACCTACTCTACTCAACTATCAAGATTAAGCTATTCAACAGGCTTCTTTCTCTAAGCTATAAACATCAAAATTGAAAGCATGATTAAATCAGGATTAGACAATCTGACTTACCATAAGTTGTGGCATTAGAACAAGTAGCACACAAAAATTATTTTCAAAAAAAAAAAAATAGAAGGTATGAGGGTTTTTTTCATCATTAGTTAATCATCCCAATCCTTCTCCTTGGTTTAGATTTAAGCATGTGGAACCAATATCTTTCTTTCCTAATCTATCTTCTGACAAGACAAGTTTGAATGATTTGACGAACTATCTTTCACTAACTTATAAAAAAATAAATTGAAAATGTGTTTCAGCGATGATTAGGCTAGATGACTAAAACAATACCTTCTTTTTGAACCAGCAGTGCCATTTAAGGTTACTCACTTTCAGTAGTACTATTTTTTGGGTATGGGGCTTTACCTATTTTCAAATCTGCCCTCTTTTTCCTTCTTTCTATGTTTTTGAGTTTTTTCTCTCTTTTTTCAAAACAATCTAAATTTAAAAGATGCCCAAAGGTTGAGCTTATTTGCATTCCTATCTATCCTTATCTAAACTAAACATGATATAAATTCAGCTGGTGAAATCTCTTTTCCAATACAACTAGTCAAACAGATGATTCCATGAGGGATCTTGGTTTAACTCTTTGATGGTTTTGAGAAAATCAAAAGGTCACTCCCACCTTACTTGTGTTTTAACAGTAGTGCCTAAAATTTTCTTAAAATTGTGCATCAAATTGGTAAATAAGCTTGATCTAGGCCTGATTCTTCCTCCCCTTGGCTACGCTTAGGAATTTCTTGGGAAAGAAACTCTTCCTCTTCCTCATGATTATCTGAATTGGTAGGCTCATCATAGATTGCAATGTTGTCTTCTAGCATAATTGGTATGGTCTGATTGAGTGGGCTAAAATCTATGTGAAAGTCATCATGTTGATAAGCAGGGACACTTTTTGGTAGCAAATCCTCTTGAGAAGGTAGCTGAACAACTCTCCTGTGATTATCAACTTCCAAGCCTTCATCTGCAATTGGGAATTCAATGGGACTTGGTGGCCACTCATATGGAGCTGAGGAAAATTCTATGTCATAAATTATTTTCTCAACCATTTCAGGAGAAGGCTTCTCATTTAAAACTTTCTCAAGAAGTTCATCATCCTCCTCAACCTCAACATCAAAGCTAAAAGACTACTGATTACCAATTATGTGAAATTTATTTCTGATGGATTGAAGTGAAGTAGAGAAAAGAGTCAGAGAATCTTCACATACTTCTAAACTTTCAAGGCTTTCCTCATCGGTGTCATAGGTGACCTGTCTTGGTTGATTACTTCTTTAAATATGATGATAGTGAACTTCATCCCTCAAATAAACTATTGATTGATCTTCAAGGTTAGCTTATGTTTGGAGAACACCATCATCATCAGATTGATCAAAATTTGGAGAATCATCAACATAAATAATTTCACCAATCAAACATATTGGGTTACTAGTATGTTCTTCTTTGAACTGATCTACAAGTTCACTTTATGATTTATAGCAGATGGCATTAGTAGGAGGAGGAACATGAATGTTTTCTACATATGAAGGCTTAGAGGCTAGCTGAATGTTTAGCATCTAATTTATTTCCTCTTCAGTCAAAAGAGGAGGAATTTTTCTCTTTCTTTGGATAGAAGTACAACAGTTCTCTTTATCTTGTGAAGGTTGATTTTGAGGCTGAATGTTTTCTTGAGTCTCACCTAGAAGATATGGTGAATCATTACTTGTGCCTTCAGAGAGATTCTGTGGTTTTCCTTCTATTTCTTGATTGGATTCTAACTCCTCTAGGTTGTCATGATAGCTATCTTGAGAATGAAATGCATGGAGTTCATCTAATAATTCATCAGGATGCCAATTCCCTAAATCCTCATCAACGCTTACAAGGTGTTGTATGAAATATTTAGATTTGTCACAAAAATTTTCAAATAATGATAAATATGGACAATATTCTTTATAATGTTCATAAAACACCTTGTGGAAATCTTTCAAGGAAAACAAGCTACCAGATTTTAGCCATTCATACCAATTTATTGCCTTACCTTCTAATGTTGCCATAAACATTTTCATGAGGCAGTCCTCGTGCCATTCAACCTTTAAGCTCCATATTTGTATATGAAATTTGATGAGATGTAACAAGGGGTCATCAACCTTTTCATCTTGAAATATAGGTAGGTTTTTTATCCAATTTATTTCATGAATTTTTTGTGGGAATCCAGGGATATGATCTCTAGTCATTGGAGCATATCTTCTATGTATCCTTGGATCCATGTTTGTAAATCAGAGAGGGTCACTAAATATTTTCAACCAATCTAAAGTTCTCTACCAGTGGAGCCTTTAGGTCTATTGAGAGTTGCGGAGTTTCCAAGTGGAAGATTTCAAATTTGCTATCCACCATCAACATGATTGGGATTGCTTAATGCATTCCCAGGGGGTTTATGAGAACTAGTGGGGTCAACAAGGCTATTGAAGACCAATGGAGTCACCAGGTGAATGATGTTTATTGTTTTAAGGATGTTGTTGTTGTCCACCATCAACAACTAAATACCAATCTAAGGATGTTTGTGTGTTTTCTGATATCTAAGGAATACTTAGTTTGTCACTAACTCATAAGGTCCCACCATGATCGCTAGAATGTTAGTGTGGCGATGAGGTGGTGATAAATCAATAGATATTTTGTAAGAGAGGTTTCTGAAGTCCTAAGGAATACTTATATTGTCACTAACTTAGAAAGTCCCAGCGTGATCGCCAGAATGTTAGTGTGGTGATGAGGTGGCAGATTAACTAGCAGATACTATCAGTCAAGGGTTTCTGAATCTTTTAAGGAATGTTTAAGCATGAAATTACTCAGAAGGTCCCAGCGTGATCGCCAGAATGTTAGTGTGGCGATGAGGTGGCAGATTCACTGGATTTTCTAAGTCAAATTGAGGGTCTAAAGAGTCTTAAGAGGTATTCAGGAAACTATATACTCAGAAGGTCCCATCATGATCTCTAGAATGTTAGTTTGGCGATAAGGTGGCAGATTAATCACTGGATACTCTTTAACAAGGGATTATAGAGTCCTAAGGGATACTTATATTGTCACTAACTCAAAAGGTCCCACCGTGATTTCCAGAATGTTAGGGTCCCATGATTTGGAAAATTGGTAGAACAAATGGCAGGGTAATATGGAACCAGTATTTGGAGCCCTGGGACCTAGCCTTCCTGGACTCGGAGAGAAATCTCTCTATTAGGTGTAGAGGATGTGTTCTTTTTGATCTAGGGTTTTGATTTTAGGCTAGTTATTAAGAGTAGGGTTTTTTTATTGTTTTTGTTGGGTAATATGGTCAAGTGGAATAGGTGGAGTGAGAGTCTGTCAGAGCCATTGGGCTATGGAGTCAATGAAAGTCATGGGTGTCTAAATGATGAAACAGAGTGTGTTGCAGGGCCAATTTAGCAAGCTTAATAGATCCCTAATGTGATGTATGAGGTGGAGTGAACATCAAATTTAGGAAAAACTAGGAGGTATTAAATACATATAGTTAAAATCTACAACTCATGAGGTAGGGAAAACCATTAAGCTCAATTAACAATACTTAAACTGATAAATATCCAAGATAAACATTCTAGTGAAACATAGAAAGCATTAGAGCTTCTAAATTTAGTAAATTCACCTTCAGAATTTGGGAAAAAACATATAAGACAACACAAATAACTCAATATATGAAGAGGGAACTCCTAAAAATCATATATCAATCTATTGAGAACTCTGAAAAACGTTTGTAGGCATGGAAAAAGGGCAAGATCAAACAAGACCTCTTTGACTTAACCTAGTAAACAATATTCCAAAGAAACGTTTCAAGATAGAGTTTTGAAAGTTTCAAATAAGCAGGGAATACCATGAATCATACTTGTAAACTAGCATACTAACCATACATGAAACAAAAAAAGTTTCGGTGGACCTAAGAAGCAATCAATAATTCCTTAAGATGACCAAACAGAGGAAAACATCAAAGCTATAACAAACAAAAGGACTGAGGTGCCTCAAAGAGCATGTCTCAACCTATGCTTTTATTATTTATAGCCATCAATAAGGAGGAAACATAATGATAACAAGAAAACATAAAAAAGTTAAGAAGACATCACCATTCACCAAGCTAAGGAATCCTGCAAACAAGCTTCTCCATCATCAAGCCAAAAAAGCCATTCATCAACCTCACAAAACCAATTTCTTCTCCAAGCTCATAAAACCATGTATATTTCTCTTCAAGCTCATCAAATACCAAAAAAATACATAAGGTCCTAATGCTCTATTTATGGAGAAAAGGAGGACTAAACCCCTAAATATGGTAGGAAAATGTCAAATTCAACCTTAAATGTCATTTATGGCCAAGAGACCATGCAAGGCCCAAGGCACATAATATCCTAAGAAATAAATGCCAAAATAACTATTTGTACCTAATTTTAGAGTGATTTGCCTCAAAAAACTAAAAAATATCAACCTGCAATAAGTGAGTGTGTTTTGTTGACTTTTGGTCCAAAACACACTTAGACAGTCTCTGTGCACAATGCCACTTTAGTAGAAAATAGGGTCTTTTGTGACTAAGGTTTGGACCCCTTACCGATGCCGGATTTGGCTCCGTGATGGCTTGTTGGAAATATGGATGAGTCTACTTTCCATAAATTCTTTATTTTTCCTGAATGAGTGCTATTTTCCTTTCCAAAAGACATTTCTCCAAACACTACTCTGTGCACAACACCTTGCTTGAAAATGAGGCAGAAAGGTCAAAATGTTGATGTTTTTTGATCTTTTGGGGGTTCAAAACTGCTCCAAATGATATGAAATTTTGTGAGAGGACTTCTGGTGATGAGAGGAATACAAAACTATAAAGTTTTCAAGCTGAGGATGAACCAAATTTGTGGGCAGTGCCTAGGGTGCTGTGCACAGAGGCCTCAAAAATTCAAAAACACAAACATTTTCTCAATTTGGTCCAAAATTTGTGCAGAGGTCCCTCAAGAGGTCTTGGACACCTATTGAGAAGCCCGAGGAAAAATTCCAAGGCTATCATGCTATTTTTCCCTTTTTAGGTTTTTTAGCTCTATGAGGGCCTCCTTCAGTTTGGCACAAACAAGTATGTTTTTCTTTACATAGTACTTGGTAATTTTCTTCTGAAGAGCAAGGTCCCTTTTCACCTTCTTGAAATGCTTTTTCTCATCTTTGTAATACTGAATGACACCTTGTAGCATCTCAAAATATCTTTCTCACACCCTAAGCTATGCAAGTTTGGTTAAGAGTAGCAATCTGGTGGCCATCTCTTTGTCCTCACTGTCACTGTCTAGTTCAATGAATTGAGGTTCTTGAAAAGTTTTCTTGATTTTCTTACTTCTCCTCACCTTTAACTGCTACTCACTTCTTTCAATATTTTCCTTGCCCTTGTCCAATGGCTTGCTATCTTGAGAAGAGATGGCCCTTTGCCTTTTTAAGGCAGCAAACACATCTCTCTTCCCTTTGTGACATGTGCATGTGAGAGGAGTGATAATGGTAGCTTTGAATGTGTTTTCATCATTTCTTTGACCCTTGTTATTGTCACCATATTTTTCATTTTTTCCATGGCTTTCATGAGTCACCTCATGCCTCATTGGGTCACTGTTTTTTTATCTTTAGCATCATCATCATAATTATCCTCCTCATTTCCTTATATATTGTCACTTTGGTTTTCAAATTCATCATGAACCTCTGTACTTTCCTCACTTTGACCTTGTTCCTCATAAAGGTATTTTTCTTCATGATCCTTTGGGCTATGTTCACTTTTTTCATCATTAGAAGGCTGATTTGTCTCATAATAGTTATGACAACTGTCATGACTGTCATGACTATCCCTTTTGCTATTTTTTTCATCATTGAATGTATTATTAGTGTCATTTCCTTGGTCACTACCTTCCTCCTTAAACTTTGTTTCAGCCTCATCATTTACTTGTCCTTGATCATCACATTCCTCTGTTTCTTCATTTTCTTCATTTTCATTCATTTTGTCACTGTTTTCACTATGATTGTACTCACTGTCATGCTCATGCACATTTTTCTCTTTATTATCATGTTCATCTCCTTGCTATATGTCATCCTCATCATTCTCTTCACTATCTTCTTGATCTTCATCTTGTTCATTAGCATCACCCTTTTCTGTACTTGGGAGTGATTCATGGGCATCACTATCATCAATGTTTTCCTCCAAGAGCTCATTTTTTTTTCGTACATGACTGCCATGTTCATCCCCTTTTTCCTTGTCATCATCATCTTCCTACTCTTCTTCATTAAACTATGTGTTTTCCTCACTGTCTTCATCATTTCCGTCATCATCTTACTGTTCTTCATTGCTACTACCACCTTCTTTTTTCCTCATCAAACTTTGTATTTTCCTTACTGTTTTCATCATTCCCACTGTCATTTCATTGTTCCTCATTATCACTATCATCATCTTCATTAGATGCATAAGGGGAAGAAGAAATAGGTAAGCTTCTTTGTGGAGAAGGCATAGGTGGAGGTGATGGAGGAGTGGAGGTAAGTGACTGTTAAGTGGAAGGAAAATTTAGCTGAATGAAGGATTGGGGATTTGTAAATAAATCATGTGAGATAAAAACTTCCCAAGGAATTCCCTGATGCTCTAGCTATTGCAAAACAATCATATTAACCAAGGAGTGGTGAAAAAAGGCTTTACATTTGGTGGGCATAACTCCTTTTCTTGACCACTGAAGCCATCTTGTCAATGCTCCAGTAGAGATATTATGGTAGGTTTAGCAATTTAACACTGGTGAATAGCATTAGAAGCATTATGTGATATGAATAAATCCTGGAGTACCTCCCCTCACAAGTGAAGTACTTGATGATCTACCTCATCAGTAGGGAATATCTCTGTACCAGGTGGGAGAAGGGAAAAACAGCCTTGCAACCCTATTGATAACTAGGTTTAAGGAAGGGCTCATAGTAGCTTAAGGCCAGCTTCTTCTGCTTGAACTATCTCTCACGAATATCTGGTATTCCTATGGCTTTAGCAATGGATTCAGATGAGAGTTCAAAATTTACTCCTGCTAGGTTGACCTGGTGGTTTTGTAGGATAAGGATGAACAACCTAATCAAAACTGAGTTGTTTTGGACTCGTTTAACCTTCTCACAGAACTGATAGCATCCAACATCTCGAAAGAATGCAAGGATCATGGGAGAGGAGGTGATTTGAATTGTATCCAAGGGCTCAAACCTATTAGTCCTTCCTCCCTTCTGTTTTGGCTTGATAGGCCTTTGGCCTTCATCACTACTGGTATTGATCTCTTCCTTAGACATGGTGACTGATTGTGTTCTTGAACAAAATGGTTTTAGCTTGGTAAGAGATTTCAGGTCTAGGGAGGAAGAATAAAGGATGGTGAGGGAAAAATTTTAGTAAATGGAGGTCCAAATTAAGTAGGTATAGGAATGATTTCAGAGTTTAGGAGGAGGCTTAGCTTGTATTGAGTGTATTTATGCTGATGACAACTCTCCAATTTGTAATTCCTTGCCCTAGAGGGTTAAATGATAGTTGGACATGAAGCTTAGGGTTTTTAGCCAACTTAGGTTAGGGTTACTCTCTTTTGTTATGAATGAAAAATATTACTTGGAGGGTAAAGAAAGTGACCACTAACCTTGCTTAACGCATGTAGGAGCCTGGGGCCAACCTTGAGGAGAAAGAAAAACTGATTTTGGAAACTTTTGGGAAAATTCAGCCAAATCCCCTCTATGCGTAGTGCCACCCAACAGGTTGTTATTGTTAGGCCTTCCCTATGCATAGCGCTGGGTCATTTCAGGCTGTTGGCAGGCCTGTGCACAGTGCCAGAGGGTTTGCAGGTGAGTCAGGCCAAACTTGGGCCTGTATCAAGTGCCTCTGCCGGTGTGTAGTGCCTCCTCCTCTGTGCATAGTGCAATGTGTTTTAACACTGCCTCTACCTCCCCTCTACGTAGTGCAGTGTGTTTTAGCACTGTCTCTACCTCCCGTGTGCATAGCGCCAATGGCTCTATGCATAGTGCCTCCTTCAGTCCGTAGCGCCTGAAAACTTCCACAATTTTTTATAGAAAACCTTTAAAAATTTCTTTCAACAAAGATACAAATGAGTTGGGGGGGGAGGTAAAGAAGACTCTTATACTCCTTTTTGAAAATATTTCATGATTAAAAACCACTTTCTAATGTTTGTTTCCCTTCTCACTTTTTCACTGTCTTTTTGTTCTTTTTGTCCTGTAGGTGGTAGGACCTTGAGGAAAAATGATTTTTTCTTTGCTGGATCATCTTGATGCTCCCTTTAAACTGAAAAAATCTTCAAATAAGCTCAAAATGTGCCCTTGACCCATATTTGTAAATATGAACCTTTTCTTGAAAAGAAAAGGTCATTCTAACAAAGTTTTGAGGAAAAAGGGCAGATAGTGACAATAGTGCTCTATTTTGAGGGTTTTCTTCACTATGTCCCTTTAAAAAACTTGTAAATAGTAAGCTTGTGACCATTTTGGCACTTTCACCTTGGATTCTTTAGCCCTGCATCTTTTATGCCTTTGATTGTTTGGCGGATAGAATAAAAGAATAATTTTTCCCTTCCTCTAACTGTCATTATGTCATGTTTTTTACTGTGAATCAGTGGTGACCTTTTGCTGTAAAAAGCATATCAGTTGGCATTAACAACTTATTTATTTTTCATATGTGCCACCATTGTGAGATATATTTAGGCTTGTTTTACCTTATCAATTTTCCTGTAGGTAACCATTTTGATAGTCCTGCAGAAGTGTCATTCATGGATAGCTATCTTTTTCAGAATATACTTTGATAACGAAACCATTGTTGGAGGCTCTACTGCTTTGCTTTAAACTAGTGATATATTTATTCCTCAGACCACTTTGACAATGATATATCTCTGGTGGGAGAGGTGAGCAATTTAAACCATTTTTGTGTCTTCCCCTTGGCCACTTCTATTTTTGGAGGTGCCTACACAACTTTTCCCTTTTTCACTATCCTTTTAAGTCATGCTTACCTTCCTTTTTATCCTTTTTAAGAGGCCTTTCATTGTACTTTGAAAAGTCAAGTCTTTGCGCTAATAATATTTTTCATCTTTCTTCCTTTGGTGCAGTGAAGTATTGGTGCTTTGACAAACTCTAGAGGGAAGGTTGAATACCCCTTGTAATTCCATTTGTTGTTATGAAGGAGGCCCTATCATCATCATTTGACCTGTCTGTCATCCTTCCCATACTCCTAGGTTTTAGGGTTGTTAGAAAAAGTAAATAGTGTTGTCTTCTAAGTTCTCTAAAAACATTTCAAACTCATTTCTTGTTTTTAAAGAATATTCAATGTGCACTTGATGGAGTTGAGGTTACCCTTGTTCTTGTAGCCCTTGTACTGATTCACTTGTTTCACCAAATAAGTCACAAACCTTGATTCTCTCCAAAAATAGGCCTTGTTCCCTTCTTCTTTGCTGTGGATGGTATTCTTGTGATGGTTTTCCCTTTTACCTTACCTCTTGCTAGGTTGATGGCCATCTTGATCTTTTTTGCAATAATGTGAGCAAGGGCAACTATCCCTTGTAGAATTTGTGCACTAGGCCAAGGAGGGCACTTCTTGAATGACCTTTTTGATGAGTTTTGGACAAAATCACTTGTCCCTTTCTTCTTTGGATGCAGTTTCTTCATATAGGAAAAAAAGAGATTTTAGGATACCAAATCCACCCTATGCCTTGCGAAGCCCTAGGTGACCTAGTGGAAGGTTCCTTGGACTTGGCTTTTGGACTGAAATTTAGAATTTGGGGTCATCATGTGTAAGATAGGTTTTATGATAAACTGATGTATTGAAAATCCAAAATCAAATGTACTTGATTTATCTAAAGAGCCTACAGAGATAGTTTGAGACTATCAATGCTTGGGGTATTTTGGGGAGACACAATAGGGTTGTTTGATTAGTGGCCTTAGGTAGAAGTGGGGGGTTTAGGCAAAACAAAAACAGAGGATTTGGGTCAAAGGTGACAAGATACAAAAAAAAATGAGTGGCATGAGCCCTTAATGGGTTTTCTGGGACTGGTAAGCAGAGCTTGATATGATGGAATGATGAAATAGTGAAAAATTATCTTAAGGATAATGAATGCAATGAGATTTCTATAACTCACAATGTTCTTGAAATTTGTTTCTAGAAATATAGGGAAATCATTTAGTCATCTATGAAGGAAAAAATTACTGATGAATAATAGGTGGGATAATTACTCATATCTCCATTAAAAATTTCAGAATGAAACGAAATAGGCTTACCATACTGCATGAGAATTTCTCCCATAGCATAATCACTTGCATTTGTTTGGATCTCAAATGGCTTTCTAAGATCAGAAAGAGTCAATACCAGTGCTAAACTTATATTTTTATTTAAAGCATCGAATTAATTTTTTTGCATATCTCCCCATTGGATGACTTTCTTGACACTTGTCAATGTATGTAACGGAGCTACAATGGAAGAAAAATTAGCAATGAATTTCTTCCAATATTTTGCTACCCCAAGAAAGCTTCTCACCTCTGTAACTATATTGGGCTTGGGCCAATTCAGAATGAACTATACTTTGGAAGGGTATATCTTCAAGTCATCTCCTCCAAGAATGTGTCCCAAATACACTAAAGAAGTCTTGCCAAACTTTCACTTCAACATCTTTAAAAATAATTGCTCTTTTTTCAACACATCAAGTACCTTGTTCACATGCATGACATGTTCTTCTCTTGATTTGTTGAATATAAGTATGTCATATAAGTAAACAATGATGAATTCATCTAGAAATGGCCTAAGTACATCATTCATGACTCTCATGAAAGTAGATGGAGCATTTTTTAGACCAAATCCAATAACTAGCCACTCAAACAATCCTTCTCTAGTTTTGAAAGAAATTTTCCAAATGTTGTCTTCAGCTATTATAACTTGATGATAACCACTTCACAAGTATAACTTAGTGACAGAACTTGCATACTTTAACTGATATATAAAATCATCAATGCATGGGAGTGGGTAGTGATTCTTTACCATGATTTTATTTAGTGCATGAAAATCTATACACATGCGCCAAGTCCTGTCCTTCTTTGGTACCAAAAAAATTGGTGAACCACATGGCGAAGTAGCTGGTTGTATGATAACTTTGTTCAGAAATTCTTGACTTTGATTCTTGATTTCCAAACTCTACATAGTTAACACATGATACATACTAATGTTTGGAAGTGGAACATCCTACTGCAACTGAATCTCATGTTGAATTCCCCTCTTGGGAGGTAACCCATTTGCTTCTTAAAACATCTCGTCATGATGACTTACCACATAAAACAAATCATATTTTAATTTGTCATCACATCCTTCAAAATATTCATAGTCAGCATCATCCTTTTTTGTTGTGTAACCAACTCCAAAAATAGAAGAAATGAGATATCAACGCCTTAGAAATAAGCCACTTCGAGGGGGCAACCTCCAATACATTACATGAATGAACAATTCTTGGATGATACAATTTACAAAACTTCCTTTCTATATATAGGAGTCCATGGGGCCATAATGTAATCCTAGTGGGCCACAATGTAATCCTAGCCGACCTAACAATAATAATTTAAGGGCACAATAATAACAAAATGGGGGTTACAAGGGTACAATAATAACAATAAGGGGGTTACACTAATAACAATAAGGGACTATACTAGTAATATAGGGACCCAACATGCCCCTCTCCTTCAAAAAAGTGTTGTCCTCAACGCTTGAGTAGCTCTGGGTGCTTCTGTATAAACTTCTCATCCTCCCATGTAGAATCTTCAGTGGGTAAGTTCTTCCACTTGATGAGATACTCCGAAATTGATCGATTCCGTAGCTGTCGAGTTCTTGTTTCCGTGACCGCTTCAGGTTCCAATATGATTTTTCCTTCCTCATCAAGTTTTGGCAATATTGTTTGAACTGGAAGATTTTCACCTATAACCTTCTTTAAGCATGAAACATGGAAAACTGGATGTACTCGTGAAGAAGCAAGAAGCTCCAATTTGTATGCCATAGTACCAATCTTTTGCAACACCTTGTAAGGACCATAGTACTTTGGCGATAGTTTATTATCCTTCTTAGCTTTCTTGAGGGACATTTGTTTATATGGTTGTAGTCTTAAAAATACCCAATCTCCTATATCAAAACTTCTCTCACTGCGATGTTGATCTGCCTGTTGTTTCATTCGATTTTGTGCCAAATTCAGGTTATCCTTTAAGAGTTGGAGAACTTCTTGCTGATGCTCGACGTGATCTTCCACTGCTTGAACCTTCAAATTTTCCCTTAAAGATGATATGATCGATGGTGGATGATATCCATAAAGTGCCATAAATGGGGTCATTTTTGCTGCAGTATGGAAGGATGTGTTATACCACCATTCAGCGAGAGGTAACCACTTGACCCATTGTGTTTGTGTATCAGATACAAAACAACGAAGATATCCTTCCAAACATTTATTTACTATCTCAATTTTACCATCAGATTGAGGATGATAAGATGAGCTATGAGCTAATTGAGTACCCAAACAAGAAAATAACTCCGTCCAAAAATTTCCAGTAAAAATGGGATCTCTGTCGCTCACAATAACCCTTGGGCTTCCAAGTAGCTTTTGAATTCTGTCCATAAATGTAGTAGCAACTATACTTGCTTTAAATGGATGAGATAATGCACAAAAGTGTGCATACTTGGTAAGTCTATCAACTACCACCATGATGACACTCTTTCCTTCGGACTTAGGTAAACCCGTGATAAAATCCATTGAAATCTCCTCCCAACGTTGACTTGGAATGGATAAAGGTTGTAGAAGTCCCGGGGTCTTAATTGTTTCCACTTTATTCTGCTGGCAAACCAAACATTCCGCAACAAACTTTTGAATATCAGATTTAAGGCCATCCCAAAAAAATTCTTTCTTCACCCTGTGGTAAGTTTTTAAAAATCCTGAGTGTCCTCCTAAAGGAGAAGTGTGCAATTCCAGAAGAATATTTTGTTTTAGTTGGGAATTCTTACAAAGATATAAGCGATCTTTGTACCATAAGGAATCATTTTTCCAACTAAATGTATCGGATGTACTAGGATCTTGCTGCAAATTTTGAATGAGTGTCCATACATCTTTGTCCTTCTTCCATTCATCTCTTGCTTCGGTTATCCAATCTAGTTGGATAATAGAAATGGCACAAAGCAATGCTTCCACCTCTTCATTCTTTCTTGAGAGTGCATCTGCAACAACATTAAGCTTTCCTTTTTCGTAGATTATTTCAAAGTCATAACCCAACATCTTTGCGACCCATTTTTGTTGTTCTTCTGAAGATAGTCTTTGTTCCAAAAAGTGTTTAAGACTATCATGATCAGTTTTTACATTGAAGTGTCTTCCCATTAGGTAAGTTCTCCATTTCTTTAGTGCATGCAGTATTGCTAACATTTCCTTCTCATAAATAGGTTTCTGTAAATACTTTCCTTTGATTGGACGACTTTCAAAAGCAATGGGTCTTCCTTCCCGCATTAAAACTGCACCAATTCCATTTCCTGAGGCATCACATTCCACAATAAAGGTTTTTGTGAAGTCTGGCGTAGCTAAGACCGGTGCTAGGCACATTGCCTCTTTAAGATGTTCAAAGGCCTTAGTTGCTTCAGGAGTCCATGAAAATGCATCTTTCTTCAATAATGTTGTTAGAGGTGCCGTTATTCTCCCATAATTCTTAACAAACTTGCGATAATACCCTGTTAACCCGAGAAATCCTCGCAACTTCTTTATGGTTGTGGGGACTTTCCATTCCTTAATGGCTTTAATTTTGTTAGGTCTACTTTAACACCCTCGTGAGATACAATATGACCCAGATATTCCACCTCTTGTACTCCAAAGAAACATTTGGATTTTTTTGCATATAATTGTTTCTCCTGCAATAGTTTGAGCACCCTGTCAACATGTTCAACAGATCCTTCCAAGACCTGCAGTAGATTAGTATATCATCAAAAAATACTAGCACAAATTTTCTAAGGAAGGGTTTGAAAATGGAATTCATCAACCCTTGAAATGTAGAAGGTGTATTGGTAAGACCAAAAGGCATGACCAAAAATTCATAATGACCCTCATGAGTTCGAAATGCTGTTTTTGGAATATCTTCAGTCTTCATTCTAATTTGATGATATCCTCAACGAAGATCCAACTTGGTGAAATAAATTGCTCCATGTAATTCATCCAATAATTCATCAATCACAGGAATGGGAAATTTGTCTTTAATGGTGAGCTTATTGAGCTCCCTATAATCCGGACACATTCGCCATGATCCATCCTTCTTGTGTACTAATACTACAGGAGCAGAGAAAGAACTTTGACTGGGTTGAATTATACCCGCCTCTAACATTTCTGCAATCATACGTTCAATTTCGCTCTTTTGGAAGTAAGGATATCTATAAGGCCTGATGTTTGGAGGAACACTTCCTCGAATCAAATGAATAGCATGATCATGATCACGAATAGGTGGGAGTCCTTTGGGAGTTTCAAACACCTTGGAATGATTGTCCAAGACTTGCTGGAGATCTGCAGAAATAGATGATTTTGATGTCGGAACTTCTAGTGAGCATAATTGTGCAATTACGCCTCGTTGTTCTTTCTTTAGAAGCTTTGTCATGACATTAGAGCTTATTATCCTTCCTGGCTTCCCTTCAATACCCCGTAATTCGACTTCCTTTCCTTCTGAAAAAAATTTCAAGAAAAGTTCTTGAAAATTAAAAGCTACCGGCCCCAAAGATTGTAACCATTGTACTCCTAGTACAACATCAGCACCTCCCATAGGAATGGCAAGCATTGGACTAGTCAATACATATTCCCCCATGGTTAGCTTGATATTATGGCATTTTCCGGAGCAATTTATAGTTCCTCCATTTGCAACCATCACTTGACATTCTGGTGCTGGGTATAGGAAACAATTTAATTCCTTGGCTACCTTATAATGAATAAAATTATGGGTGCTACCCGAATCAATCAACACTATTACCCTTTTCTTCTTGATATGTCCTTCTATCTTGAGAGTTTGAGGAGTGGTAATTCCTGCCAGTGCATTACACGATATGGTCGGATTCATTTCTTCCTCTTCTAGGGCTGGTTCCTGGGGTATATCCTCTTCTTGTTCATTTTCTTCTTCCTCTTCACAATCTATGTAAAATAATTTCTTCTCAGCACACTTATGACCTTTAGTGTATTTTCTATCACAACTGTAGCAAAGCCCTTTTTATCTTTTTTCTTCCAATTGTTGTGGTGTCAACCTTGTAGGTTGTGGAAATCTAGGCGTAGCAACACTTCCTTCTTTATAGAATTGAGTGGTAGGCTTCCTTGTCGCTATAATTTTACATTCAACTTTTCTTGCCAACCTAAATGCCTTCTCCAATGAATCCGGTTCCAAAACACGAACTTCATGTTGGATGTTATCCTTTAAAGTGCCTATGAAGAGATCGATCCTGTGTTCCTCTGGAATATCAGTTACCCTTATATTCAATTTTTGGAAGTCCTCAATGTGCTGCCCCACTAAACCCTTTTGTTTGAGATTTATCAATTTGCTAAAGAAGGTGTTGCTCTTTGTATCCTCATAATGTGCTATCATTTCCTCCGTAAAAATTGACCAAGTGACAATTTTTTTATAGGAGCAAAGCCATCGATACCATACAAATGTATTTTGTTCTAAATGTAAAGTTGCAATGCGTACCTTTTGTGTGTTTTGCACATTATGGAGATCAAAATATTGCTCCATCTGTAGTATCCATGTTACAGGATCCTTTCCATCAAACTTTCTCATATCCATTTTTGGAATATGGTGGTTCTTGCCGCCAACATTAGAGTTTATGCAATCACGATTAACATTTATTTTGTTCTCATCATGAGGTTCTTCTACCATATTTTCACCATTAGGAAACATTTCTTGTATAAACTTGGTCAAATATTCGATGTCTGCTTTTAGATCATTCTTCATGTTTTTCATGTTGTTTTCCATGTTGTCTTTCATGTCATCCATCTTAGCTTCCATGCCATCTATCTTAGATTCCATGCCTTTCTTTAAACCATCCATCTTAGTTTCCATGCCTTTCTTCAAAACTTCCATGTCATTTTTTGTTGCTCTTTGCGAGAGCGAAATTTGTTGCACTTGCTCTTGTAATTTTGATATGTCATGTTGCCATTCTTCGTCTTCATGAGTCATAGTAGAGCTTTTCAAAGGCTTAATGGGTGTTGAATTATTTTTAGGGGCCATTTTATAATCCAATACTAATATCTATTCTACAATATGCCCTTGCAATCAATTCAACTTGATTCTTCAAACAAGACTTATGCAATTCGGAAAAAAATTACACACCTTTTACTTGCTTTAAGGAGCTCTATATTGAAATTGAATTATATCTATGATTGCAGCTCTTCAATATCTAAAATTCAGCATTGAAGTAGCCCTCTGAATTCTCTTTTGAATTCCACAGGTCTGACCTGATTTGGATTCTCCAAGAAAAAGTTGTGTCCAATCTCCCACAATGACCTAATTCTGGACTGGTTCAGTAGAGCGAACTTGCAGGACTTGCCACGTGTCACTTTTTTGTCCTTTGTCTCTGAAATTGATATCAAAGAAACTACAGTCCATTTGATTGTGACCAATTTTTATGGCACTCCAATCCAATGCCCAGAGAGATAGTTATTGAACTTTTCCCACGATCACCTCTTTGAGATGAAATTCAGGAGCCTGAAAAAGCACTACCTTCCACAGATCATATCTCAAAAAATATTATGAACCAAGCTCGAAAATTTTGCGAAGAGGTTCCTCAGGATTTTAGCTTCTCTCTCTAAAAATTTAAGCTTCTGAATCTTCGTAGAAAAAACATTATAGCGAAAATACCGCGATTACTTTTTTAGGAGTCTAAAAAAAGATCTGGATTTCCACAGATCATATCTCCCGAACATGTTATAACTGAAGCTCTGAAATTTTACATACGCTTTCCTTAGGCTTTCGGCTTCGCACTCTAAAAATTTCAGCTTCTAAACCTTGGTAGAAAAAAGTTATAGTAAATTCCACTGACACCCGATTAAGGAATGAACCTCTAGACTCTAGAATCCAAAGCCTCGATACCAAATGTTGTGTAACCAACTCCAAAAATAGAAGAAATGAGATATCAAAGCCTTAGAAATAAGCCACTTCGGAGGGGGCAACCTCCAATACATTACATGAATGAACAATTCTTGATGATATGAATACAAAACCTCCTTTTTCTATATATAGGAGTCCATAGCTATTAGGATTCCGCAGGGCCACAATGTAATCCTAATGACTCAATACAATCAATTTATAAGAACAATAATAATAAAATGGGGGTTAAAAGGGTACAATAATAACAATAAGGGGGTTACACTAACAAAAATAAGGGACTATACTAGTAATATAGGGACCTAACATTTTTCTTGATCATGAGAAGCATAACATTTTTACTTGCATTAACTAGCCTCTTCATTTTCCCTACATTAACTAAAGAAATATTGAGTTTTTTGCGATGAGCTCTCATAATATACTCCACCCCATCCTTAAGCAAATGATATTTGTTCTCATGGCGATAAAACATTGATTTCATGTCATACAAATATGGACTTCCCAAGATAATCCTGGAAATGTCAAGTGGAACCACATCTAACTCGACTTCATCAACAAAGTTTGCAGTAATAGCAAATCGAAATATGCATTTCCTTGTAACCTATAAATTGGCATTCTTAACTATCCAACCCAAAGGGTATGGTTTATGATGTGGTACGGTTTCAAGGTTAATCTTTTTGACCAAGTCTTCTAAAATCAGGTTTGCTTGTGACCCACTATCAAACAACGCATCAATCGTTGTATGATTTGAAATCACTCTAACATGGAACAATTATATCCTTGTGTCTTCATTTGGAGTGTTGTTGTGACTATTTGAGGAACTAGTACTTGCTATGGATTCCTTTCCTTTGTTAACCATGGCTACAATCTTGGTCTCATCTCCTGAATCGGATCCAAGATCTTGTTGTGTGGTGGCATTCATCTTCTTCCTTTTATCTCAAGCTGCCTCTCTTTCTCCTTGTCCTAATCTCAGGACTAACAACCAATAGTTTCCTTTCTTCTCTCTACAACTTCAACCTTGCAAGCATCACAAAATTGCAACTATTAAAACCCTTCTTGCACAATCTCAAGCAAAGCAAGAAATAAAACTTTAGAAACCTTTGGCTATGATATCAACTTGATCTGAAATTGATTATTAGTTAATGTTGTGCTAATATTAGTTTCAGAATTAACATGAAAGTGCTTTGGTTTGCTTATCATACAAGGTTTTATGCATTTTTTTATGATTTACAATTCATTAAACTTGATGAGATTTAGTGTATTTCATGAACTTAAAAGCATGGAAACTCAATGTTGAACAGCAGCATAATAAAACACAACAAGCACAAATAACAGAGACAAATACACAAGTTTTTTATGAAGGAGCTCACCACTCCTGGGCTACATCTCCTTGGTCCAACTTCATAGTGTGGGCCTTTGTATTAGATTCAATTATTCAAAAGTGTTGTTTACAGTCTCCTGTTGCCTCTACAAATTTCTGCAGTGGCTCCAAAGCATACAAATATAACAAGAATGACTCTTCCTAAGCCAAAATTGGTCGCAAATTACCTAAGTTATGGAAAAACCAAAATTTCCTAGTTTTTCTACACTAATTCTGGAAGTCCACCAGTTAACTCCATTAAATGTGGAGTTGCTCCACATTTGGCGGGTTTGTCATCTCTTTCACCAAGATAAGTATGTGATTAATTATCGATAAGCATGTAGTCATTAGGGGAATTTTGGGGTCTAAAATGGGCCTCCTAAGGAAAACGTACAATCAAAATTCACTTTAGGAGAACCAATCACATTTTAGGGGATGACATCATCCCTAATGGTTGAGGTGGCATTGCTTGAGTTAAAGGTACTTACTTGTCACATTCTCAATGGTGGATAAAAACTCGTGGTTAACCATGGTAGTGCTCTAAGTACTTTTAAAGTCAAAGTAAAGTACTCATAATAAATGTCATTTCACACTTTTTGAATAAAAATATATTATTGTCATTTCATATTTCTTGAAAGAAACAATGCATATGCCTATACATTTATTATAATATATTATATTATTTTTATATAGTATATTAATTACATGTTATTATACAATTTAAATAATATAAATTTTAATTAATAGCATATAATATAATTAAGAATTTATAAATTTATATTTTATTTTATTTTAAGTTATTTAAGTACAAAGGACAAATGCATTAGTTGTTCAATGATAATGACTTTTTCTTGAAAATCTCATTCTTATTTATAGTCACATCAACACAATTTTTTATTAATTTTATTTTGGTACAACTTTTGAATTGAATTTAACTATGGATACATGGATTGTGGTGCAAAAAGAGAATTGAAAATTCATAAATATTATTTTATTGGTTTAGCTATTATTTTATTATTTCCTTAGGAGGCCCATTTTAGACCTCAAAATTTCCCTAATGTAAGTGGGGTTAAGGCACATTTAGCGCTAACCCGCACTTACCGCTGATTTCGGATTAACACCACATAACCATGGATTAGTGGTAATTAAAACTCAGCTTAATTTTGTTTTAAACTCCCATTAGATTTCTGTCTTAGCCATTGGTCATAGCACGCAGACATGTGGGAGGGGGCTAACCCCCTCCGGACCCCGAAATCTGGCAGCGACAAAGTTGAAATAGCGGTCAGATCCTTAGTGATTAAGGGCCACGATAGATGGCATATTCGTAAGGTGTTGGTGCTATAGGTGGGTGGTCATGGGTTCGACCCCAACCCCTCCCATAAAAAAATTTCAAATAAACTTCAAATCAAACCATAGTATTAAAATTTCTATTTAAAATATATGTTAACATATATATAATATGTTGTGCCATTTGACTATGGTTTCGAACCTTGGTATAATATATATAATGCCCAACTTCGACCTTCCATAAAAATCAATATGCCATCCACCATGCCATGGGTTTGGGCATGATGCAGCCTCTGGCTGTGCTACATGCCCCTTCCCCATTGGCCAAAAATTCACCCTTAAAATAATAATAATCCTCTATAGATAATTCCAAACTTAGGATTACGAGAAAAATTAAACTTCCCCAAGAAACATTAGCGAATATGGTGATGAAACTTTTGACAGTGTTACTAGCTGAAAACTCGAGAATATTCCCTGTAGATTCCTAAGGTGCTAACTGGACTTCCAAGTCATTAGTCTGTCACTATTCTACACAAATTTTACCCATTTGGGAAAACAAACAACATACGATAGCTTACTCATACGACTCAAATTGTGATGAAATGAGTTGCGTTGGAATCCTGGTGACGAGCTCTATCCAGTCACTTTGATTTGAAGCATTTATGAGAACTTTAATTTTTTAGCTAAATACTAGGCTTTTGATCATCGACTGTAATGGCAGGTCCTGGAACCTGAATCATTCAGCTATCCAAGGGGGATGGAAACACCGCACTGATGGGCTACGCACTCGCTTGACTGATGTTGGATGTTGGCACGCTATCTTATTGCAGGCTCACTTTCTTCATGCTCTCTTGAATCACGCTCGCTTGCATCTTTAACTCCTTGAGGCCCAAATGCACACCCTCTAAAAAAGATTAGTATTGTGCTTCCATATTGTTCCAAATTTCCTCTGTGGCAAACTTAACCATGTTCTCAATTTTAGTGAAGTCATCTACAGTGAGGGTGAGGTCCTCTGTTCCTACTAACTTTGAAACCTTCCTCTTCTTGCATGGACCCACAAAGGCTTGAGAACCTCTCTTAGTGCCTTTTTTTGTTTGCGTCTCAAGAGCCTCAGTTCCTTCACTATTTTTCTCCTTGGCTTCCTTATCTAGATCAATTATTTCTCCCATCGTGGTAGGCTCAGGTTCTATATTTCTATCCTTTCCTTTCTACTGAGTGTCCTTGGTTGTGCGTGGTTTAGTAGGGGTCTTCATAATTGACGAGGAGGAACCACTAGTGGTGCATGGCTCTAACCATGCAACTGACAATTCTTTTTTGATGTGCATCAGGTCATCCTTTGTGACTAGGTATGGTAGGTAATACAATATTCATTCTACAGCACCCTTCGTGCGAAGATGCCTGTTATGAAATGTGGCTTTAAAATATGCAATCTTCTTGTACTATTTGTAGAGGTTCGGAAATAACCTCGGCTTTGACTGAATCACTTGGAATAATGTAGAGTCAAACAACACCAAAAATATCTTATACTCTAAGACTCTGGTAGGGATCTTCTAATTCCATAAGGTGGCATAGCATGTAGCTTTGGAAAAATCTAGCTCAATGTCGGGGAATTGGGTATCTTGCGGCATCTTCCACCCAATTAGTATGATGAGGAGCGACAACCAATCATAATAGATATTATTCCCTTCTTCTTGGCCTTCGTGCACATTGACCAAAAATCCAATACAGAGGTATTGGGACCAATTAAGCTGCATTCGCTTCTCACGTTTCCCTTCTAGCGCAATGACATGGGTCAGAACTTCCTTCGGCTGACACTTTCGCATCACCTTACACATGAGAATCATCTTGCCAATCTAGACTACGAGATTGTTGATTTCTTGAAACAAGAAACCCCAGGTATTGCGCAAGACCTTGAACTTATCCTTAACCCCCTTGGAAACTCTGCCCTATTGGATTTTTCCTCCAAAATCTTACGCAGGGTCCTCCCCTGGGTCAAACAAGTTGGTGATCCTATGGATAAACACAATATTAATAGGAATCGACCCTCCTAGCCATCGGAAATCATCATGGACAAGGGCGAGTAGCTGGCACACACAGATATCATTTATTGGGTTGTGCCCAAAGTGTAGAATGTGCAGGAGGTTGAGCAATCCAAATTTCTGTAGGCCGAGTGCCCAAGACCTCAGTTCAAATCTTATTACCCCACAGTCATATGGGATATTTTCCAAGTACATGGTGGGCACAAGCTTCGGGAATTTCTCCTAACCTTCTAGGTCCTAGTATTCCATCTTGAGTAGTTGGATCTTTCCAAAGATGTCACCTTCGACAGGCACATTTCTGGTTGCAGTGGCATGCTACTTGATGACCGCACCTTGTCTAAATCCTTTGGGACTTTTACTAAGGATTTTCCTAGTTCTATATATGTAGGCAGTCACGAGATAAGGTCAACCACTTCCACGATATCCTCCTCCATGATGGTTTCAGGTAATTCCACCATAGATTTCTTTTGGCACTCTACATCCATTTATCAAGGCTTTGGGTTCTTCTAGCGAGGTGACTTGCGGGATCTCGAGCACTTCACCTTCTTATATTTGACTGGTGCAAGGGTCTCAGTAGCCTGCGTAGGGTCTCTTTAGCCAACATCAAATAAGGTGTAGGCGTAGTGGAAGTCATGATGGGTAGAATAAGATGACCCAAACCTCGGTGGTGGAGCTTCTCCTCAAATATTGGATCAAGGCCAGACATAAGCATCAAACAATACTCGGAGGGAAAAGAGCACAAATCATAGAAAAAAAATAGAAAGAAAAGGGAACTAATGCAACCCTTTTGGTCATATTTATAGTGTAGGTGCATCTTAAATGGTTTCTGTTCATTAATATAGTCCCATAAATTCTAAAATGACTCCAAATCTGGCATAATATTTGCATTAAATGTAGTTTAGCTACTCCTCAAAATGGTAAGAATGTTATCTTATCTAGATTGAGTGTTCCAACGGCTATATTCTAGCACCTCTATGACCAATTCAATCTTCTTGCGCAAATTCTACGAGATCATCAGACTTGTCTGCGCATCAGCCATCCTTGTTGCACAAACCCATACTTCCGGCCATATAGTCATTTTTTGCGCGCAGGGGGAGTTATCCCTATATGGCTTCAATCGAATTCCATTGATATACCCATAAATGTCTTCTCTTCTTAACGTGGTCATGCGTACTCCACCTCACTCTATGATTTACTTGATAATATATGGTCTGAGACATTGCATTTTGAACTTCCCTGGGTGGTGTGCAAACTTGTTGTCATATAACAAAACTAGATACACTTCTTTAAAGATATTATATCTAGTGTGCCTCTCATGATGTTCTCCTTTGAGATAATTTGGGTCAATAATTACGCCAAAGAATCTATAATGTTTTGTTTAGTTTTGAAATTTTGGATGACCAATGTATATAATAACTCTTGCAAACAATTATTCTTCAATATTTTAGATAATATTAGAAAATAAGACTAAGGTTTCCTTGTTTATCTCACACAGTTATTTAAGATTTTGTAAATGGTTAAGTACAATTATGTAAGAAGATATGATAACCAAGTATTCAGATTGAATGCTTTAATTAATCATAAGTTTGAAAACCTTTAAAAAATTTCTAAAAGTTCAACAGAATAACATTTAACATTATCAAGATGCTGACAATTTATAGATGAAAGGGACTTACACAAACATATTGTTTAGTAAATCATTCTTTATATAAATAATAACTTGAGGAGGAATTATAAGATAATTGAGACTCAGTTAATCTCACCTGGTTATCTTCATAACAATTAAACATATGTGGAAACAGAGTGTAATGAAAACAAGAAAAACTCACAGAAGAAACAAAGTTGTATGAGACAAATTCATAATCATTCTTCTTTTATTGATGATTGAAAAACCTGTACAATGCTGCTTTAAAAAAAATTCTTATCCAAGGGTGCAACCCTTAATAACTTGTAATGAGATTTATTTATACTTATTTTTAAAACTGAGAAATATCCTAAACTGATTACAATAATAGAATAGAATAGTAGGAAGAAGGAAACAGATGTATGCTGTGTCTTTGTTTTGGTGGAAGCTATTGATGATTGTACCCTTTTTTATGGAAGTTGTTGATGACTAGGCCCTTAAAAATATTTTGTGCTGGCATGCCGTTAATATCAAAATTTTACTCAATAGTTTGAAAAAAATTATCCCATTTTTCTTCACTTGGGATTTCTACATTCATCATATTTCTAAATATTTCATCCCCTCTGTGTATCTCTCAAAAGTAGGCTAGTGAATGAACAAATTCTTGATTTGATGTTGAATGATTAAATCAAACTACAAAGCCTCTAAAAATTCCTTCCCTGTAATTTGTCTCTTGATACCTGCAAATTTAGACTTATCCACTGCCATATTATATAATATTTTACAACAATCCTCTAATTTAATCAATTTGTCATCTAGACCTACCAATCTCGATAGTCCTTTATGATTCAAAACATTAAAATTTGTATGATACCGTTGCTTAACAATATTTAGAGCTTCAAATTTTATTTGCAGATTATTGATTAAATTCCTCTTTTGTAAGACTTTGTTGATCTCTAAGATTGTTACAGTTTTGTCAAGTATTTTTATCTCTTCCAATTCTTCTTTGTTCTTTGAGTTGAACACATTGACCATATCAGTAGCTTCACTTGGCTTTTTATTTAGAATTTATTTTTGTTCTTTTATGGCTTCTTTGCACTTGGTAATGAGCTCTTTATATTCAAAAATTATCTATATGGATGGTCACACCTCTGTCATGGATTTGCTGATGTCTTCCCAAATGTTTTCCTTAGCTTCATCCAATGTCTTTTCCATTAAGGATTCACTTTCCAATTCTTTAACCTTAAGTCTTAGCTTGTGGTACTTTTGCATCAATTCCATATATAGAGTGTCATTTCTAATTTTATGTGATTCCATAATCTAAAATATCTGTTACAACTTCTCATTTTCCTTTTTTTTAATAGCCAAATCCTGTGTTAACTTTGTTGTATCTGTTGCTGTCGATGATGATGAAGGCTTTGTACCTACAGAAGATATTTGAACTATTGTAATTGGATAAATAGCCATCTATGCAGATTGTTTCTCTTTTATCAACTATTCAATATGTTCCTTCATTTTCCTTATTTGTATATTTTTCTCAATGATTAACTTAAGAATTTCCTCCTTGTTATATTCATTTTCTGCAATTTCTTTTGTATGTGGATCTTCAGTTGAAGTCAATTCAAATGTTTGTGCAAAGCAAAGATCTCTCCATTTTTCTTCTTAATGATTTCTTCAAATGCTTTGCAGTCCTTTGTATCATATCCAACCTTGACTATAAGATCCTCCAAATATTGAAGTATGTTATCTTTGGCCAATGAAGATAAATTTTCAATATTGAGCTAATATTGAGTGTTTGACAATGTAGTTTTGAGTTTGGAGAGTTACATAGTTGTATTTTTCATAGTTGAAAAGAGAATTTATCCAGATTTCCTGTGCATGTCCATATGATCAATAGGGTGGATCTGACTTGCATGAAATGAAAACACAGTATTTTTATATTCTGAATGATACTTAGGAAAATGAAATAATGCCTACAAAAAGGCCATTTTCATTATTCTTTTCTCACTTTCAAAGGAAGTAAGAATTTTGTGCTGAGAAGTTGAATTTTTTTTCCAAAATTGATTGTACCCATTGGACTTTAAATCCTCATTCTTATGTTTGATGTCAAGGAACCTACATAATATTTTTTGTTCATCATAAGAACTGGCTTCTGAGTGCTGGATGATTTCCAGAGTTTCTCTAACAGGTGATGATGATGGAGGAGTTACTGAAACATTTGTTGATGTAGAAACTTGAGTCTCTCTAAGATCAATTACCTCTGGTTTTCCTCCTTATATAAGTATATTTGAGCCAATATTTGGATTATTTTGTTGCAAAATTAATTCCTTCATGATCTATTTAGCATTTGGAGGCTCTTCTCTCATCCTTTTATGTTGCTTACTCTCAAATACTGAGGTATCCAAATTAGAAGTTGGCAAAACCTGTTCATCTGCCTTTTGAAGTGTTCCCTCGACCCGTTGCTCTTGATTCATAAATTTTTCTATTTCTGGTTTGGAGGTATGATTATATGAAGTTGATTTTAGTTCAACTCTTAGAGAAGAAATGATACCATGTGGGTCATAAGACCAAGTGAAACTTGGTTCAAAACCCATTTTCTTCAACAATGCATCAGCTTCAACACCAGTTGATTTGGTATTACAAATGAAAGATCCAATACTTGCTTTGAGCTTGAATTTTGCTTTCCTTTTCCCTGACACAAAGTGCAGGTCATACATATTTATGATCTATCAAATGTACTCTAGAGAAAATATTCTCATAGAAACATATCTGGGGAGCTTGTATGGTGGGATTTCACATCCATATACTCGAATTTATGTATGATTTTGGTATAAATACCAATCTCCTGTTTTAGCTTGCTCACTCAAATGTAGAATCCTCTTGATTTCTTCTCCAATTTTTGGTTTTTTTTTACTAGTAAGTAACTGCATTACTGGGTGTATGAAAGAATCAATAAGCTGTGAATTTTTTTTTTTTGCTGATGTAGTCTTGACTAGTTCAGTCCATTGAATCGGTGATTGATTCGCCCCTTGTTCATCCTGTTTGTTGAGCTGGACTGGCAGAAGATCTTCGTGTTGAAAAAGAAACATGTGTATAATCACAGAAGTGTAACTAAACACACCCTGAGTTGTGAAATTCATGAATTTTTCATTTATATTTTCAGCAAAAAAATTGGCTGTAATTATACATGAACAATGGTGACTGACCCTTACTAAAAATATATAGGAACCCCATGATGGGTTGATCTACTGTTTAGTCATTTGAGTATCCTAACAAGTAAGAAAGAAGGGAAATATAGTGTTTAGAATCTCTAGGAAAAATGGAAGATGATTATGGTGGATTCTTCTTAGGCAATTCAACATCCGCAGGTAAGAAAATTTCAAAAATCTAGGCTCTCTATGTGAAAGTCAACTTATGGTAGAGATCCATAAGTGCAACTGGTGAAAAATGAGTCAGCGAATTAGATTGAGGGATAAGAAGCATTTGGTAAATGGTTTTCAAGAGATGGTGATCACAATCTTTTCATTTTGAGCCACCACTTCTCTCTTTATAGGATCATATTGGGCTTGGCACCAGGAGATGAGGTCAGGAAACTAATGGGTTTGTGGAAAAGAAAAAAGGGGTAAGAGTGATTCCCAAAACTTGACGCAGTCATGTTTATCAATGTGCTTTTGTTTAAGACATAAGTGAAATTCATAAAAATCAAATTCAAAGTACGCGTCTACGATCTTGAAGAAAGCATATGTGAGAGGAATTAAGTCTAGGTTGAGATGAGATGTGGGAGAAGAGCTTTCCTTTGCAACTTGGTTGGTGGACATTGTCTCTTCTATAACCTGTTTCTTAGATTTTTCTTCTTTGGTAACCTGATTTTTGGATTTTTATTTCAGGGCCATTTTAAATAGAGAGATAGAATGAAAGTTCATAATATGATGGTTGGGCGACAGTAAAATTGGTGACAGAATGATCTGCTAACAAAGAATGGTTCATGACGATAACGACTTGTAATAAACAACAGAAATGAATTAAAATTGGTTATAATTTTTTTAATAAGTCACAAATGTGTTTAATGGTTGGATTATTGATCCAAGTGGATATTGGTGGCCACCCACCTACTCCATTTGGAGCCACACCATCAGTTCTTTCAGTTTTTTAGTTTCATCACAACTTACAATTTTTAGCAGGTTTTCAGGTCCTAAACTTTTGGAGCTGTTTGAAGCCCTAATGATACATGTGTATATTGATGAACACCCACCTATTCCATTTGAATCCCCACTATATTAGTGTGTTTGGTGCACGTATGTATGAAATATCACCAACTTAAGGGGTGTGAGTTTCCCTCTTAAGTTATTGGTCACAGGTAGAAAATATATGGAGTAAAGCAAGTTAGTGGAACGTGCTCAAACATAAAAATATTAGATAGAGCATAGTATGCATATTCAAATATAAAACTAAACTAAAAATAAAGGAAAACAAAAAAAAAATCTCTAAATAGAGTCAAACAACTTCAATAATCCAAACAATGGCTCTTACGTCCCCTCTTATTGAGTGCGGGTAGGAATGAGGATGAAAATTTATCCCACTTTCCATGGGGCCCTTAGAACTAGGGGTTCTAAGTCCTGATTCAAGGATGTTTTACTTCTGAGCTACCTTGGTGCAAAGTCTCCCTCTCTCTACTATGGTGGACTGGAGTTGTTGGATGGCCAACAACTGAGTCCCCTCTATCTCTGCTCCAGATCACACACTGCTGGTATTGCTTGGAACAATTTTGGCCAACATATCATTGTGCTATCATGTTGTTCATCTCTTGGTGGCCTTTTATAGGAGAATTCAAATCATCCTTCCCTCACTTAGTACATTGTGGATAGTGACCCAAGGGAGGAGGGTGATTCCATTGTGTGCCACATTTATTTCATTGTGTGCTCCCTTGATGTCCTAAGGAGGCTTGGGCAGATGTGCTTAGGCAGCTTCAAGTGTGGAATCAATGTCATAGAGTGTGCCTTGTGGTCTCAAAAAGTGACTTCCACCACTCCCAAGATTGCACACTTTTTTTATCAAAAGGTGCGCAAAGGCACGTTTATCAAATATTTTTGCGTGCAAAGGCACTTTTGACTAGTTCTTCTTGTATGCAATTTTATTTTTCCTTAGACCTTAGAGATTTTCAAATACTTTCAGATTCTCTAATGTTTCTCAGCCCTATAAATCCTTCTACCTGACATTAAATTATGTCACCTTTCTTGTACGATTTTCTAGTGATAACATTTTCCCCCTAATGTGTGAGGTCTAGGAAGAACTGTATAGCTAGAATACATTATAATTTATTTTCTGTATACTATGTGTAGATTGAAATTGGAGACACCCTGCACCGGGTTGAAGAGTGACCATGTCCTGTGTGATCCCTGTAAGCAATGGTATAATAAAATATATACAAATTTTCTACGAGGTGGGCATGTCCCATGCTTGTGATGATTTTGATAGTTAAAAAAATCTATTTAACGGATACATATTATGTCTATCACTAATATGGTAGTGATCTATTTGTTGATGATGATGACTGTTGATGCCCTCAAGGGCGTCTTTTCTTTGACAATAGGTGGAAAGTGGTACCCATATGTGTAGAATTGGCATGGCATATTAATGTGAATTGTACACATAGGCGTTGGCTAGGACCTTCCTGTGTAAGCATTGCTGAAAGAGGCACTTATAAAGGCATGGGTCTTTGATAAATTTGATCAAAGTGTCATGGTTGTAAGGTACGATACCATCCTCACATGAAAGCTTGTGTCGTAGTCAAATGTTAGGAGGATTGATTACATTTGTGGGCAATGATGTCTCCCATAGTGCCACCTGAGGATGTCCCTTTTATGAAGAGGGGTGATCCAGGGTACCACTTCCTTTTTGGAAAAGAGGTGTTGAAGTCGACAAAAAGGAAGCCTCAACCGAATGGGGGGGGTCACTGATATGGAGGATCATGATCCTTGATGTGATGGGTTTAACATAGGCATGATTGTGAGGGGTGACTAAAAACTAATGATGGGGATTCAATGGCCCAATGTCGGAGTATAAAAATCATCTTGGTGACAGTCATAACTATTTCTAATGGGGAAAGCCCTGGAGTCGGTAGGACTTCCAGGGTTGGTATAAACTAGTTATGAATGTCATGGTGTCTTTTGGGTGTGGGTGTGATACTCTGAACAAGGGTGATGAGGGACTACTGCCATGGGAGAAAAATTAATGAGTGGGTGGGGGACATAGTGCACTATAAACTTACCAAAAGAATAAAATAATGGGGTTTGGTTTGTAAAAAACGCAGAGACAGGTGCCCAAAATGTGAAAGTGTTCGCTCACTAATGGTGTGAGGAAGGTGTTTTGTTGAGGGTGGGGGACCCATTGGTTGGTCTCATTTGTTAGGTTGATGAAGTGGATGAAAAAGTATCACAGATGGGTTATATTTATGGGGGCATGGTGGGCCAAATCCAGGGCACGGTAGTGCACTTTTCAATCTTCTTATACAACCTGGTCGTCTGGGAAATGGGTTTTATTTTGATATGGTAAAACCTTACCTAATGCATGGCAGGTAAATGGGCATGAGGTGCTTCCCAGACTACAATGGTATGGCCATGACATCACTATTCTTGTGATATATATGATCTACTGTGGGTGACGAGTGCCATGGGGGGGGGAAGGCTCTACCGACCAACGAGGATGCTTATCAAGTGCAAGGTGAGGTGATGATAAACATGATCGGATATGTGGAAGCTATGGATGATTTTTTATGGAGAAATGATGTCAAGATATGAAAATTTTTTCTAGGACTCTATCATGTTGGGGGTATAATGATACCTTCTCTGGAACTTTTAGTGGATGGAGTTATGGTTGGTTTGCATACCACCTGCAAAAAAACTAACCCAAGTGAAAGCATCTTCTCTATCCAAATATTATTGAAAGACATGTGTTTAACAAAGAATATGAGAGAGGGCATACCTGTCGGTGCTAAAAATTTAATTTTTTCAGGGGTGTCGATGTGTGGCACCGCCCTTGGGCGTTATGGAGTGTTGATCACAATGCTACTTTCAATCTAGTGATTGGGCCTTCTGAGCTCTTGTTATGGTCCTCCAAAGTTTCTAAAAATGGTGATATATGGGAGAATATAGCTCAATTCAATTCATTTGTGTCTCTTGAGTATTGAGAGGTTAGAGGAATCTGCAGAGCAGTTCTTGCTATTCCAGTCAGCCTGAGCACCCGGGATTAGCGATTTTATGACCAGGTAAACTCCACGACGTCCTGAATTTTAATTTTTTCTAGTATGGGGTGTTGGGGTCTGCACAATACTAGTTTGTATGGATTCTGAGCCAGTTTTACCCTGGATTGCACAGGTGATCAGGGTAAGGGCACACCTTTTGGACACAAAAAATAGGGTTCTACGTGCCATATGTGTGATTTTCCCAGCATCAGACGTGCCTTCTGTGCACCTATGAGAGATACAGGTGTACCTTCCTCACGCTTGTCTGAGGGATAGGCGCGCGGAGAGCCGAGGCAGATGTTTTGGAAATTTTTCCTATCTTTTTATGTTTTTATGCTGCTTATGTGCTCCTATTTTGTTCATAAGATGTTGTGCAGGGAGCAGGATTGGCTCATGCTCTACACTTCTTTAGCCATCGATGGTCAGGCGTGCCAACAGTTGGTGCGATGGGCTCTCCTAAAATTTGTGGAGAATGACCTTCTTCGGTCACAAGACAGACCCCTACGCTACCTGATCCAACATTGGAACATGCGGCGCAAGGTGTTTGTGCTACGTGGGTGTGACCTTGCTATTTTTCGTGAGATGGATATCTACTTTGTGACTAGGATGTTGCCTCAGGGTGAGATGCTTTGGTATCCACTTCATTCTGGGAGGGTGGATTTTGAGCAGTTCTGGATGCGTCACTGTGGTGGGGCGTCCCTTACAGAGGGGTGCATAACTATTGCCTCAGTGATAAATTTGGTCAAGAAATATGCTTTGGAAACTATTTGTGACTAGCAGGGTCATTTTATCCACATCAAGCATCGGGTCCACGAGTTTCTGTCTTGCGCCAGCTGAGGGTCGGGCATTTTTTTGACTTTGCCCATTTTTTCTATGAAGGGATGCTGGCATAGCTTTACAAGATCCGAGATGGATCAAAGTTGTTTTCCTATGCCAGAATTTTATTCAGCGTCATGTACAAGTAGGTGGTGCTACTGAGACTAGTGGTGGCGGTGCCTCCTAGGGGGCCACGAGAGCCTCGTATGAGGAAGTTGGCTCCCGTGATGCCTCGAGGAGGTGGGGGTAGGGTGCGAAGTTATTGGAACGCCACCATGGATGCTTGGTTTGATGCTAACCCCTAGATGTTTCTACCCTTCCCTTATGCAAGGATGGACTTTTGAGGGGATCCAGACATGGGTCTTCCTCCTGCATACGCTTGGGGGCTAGCAGGTATGTCTTTGTGCTTTCTGCATTTATTTAGGTATTTATGTTTATATGTGTTTTTATGATGACACTGACATAGTTTTAGTTACTCTTGAAAATTTTGGCAAGGTTGGTCGCCTTGTGGCTCGTTTGGTTGGCCATGGTCCTATTCTTAGACATCGAGGAGCTCTGGGAGGAGTTCCTGCACATCCTCAGCATGGGGCGCTCAGTGGTGAGGCTAGCCCTTCAGGGGAGGCAGCAGCTCGGCTATTTCCGAGACTGTAGCTAAGCGAGCTCGTGCTGATGCGACGATGCCTTGTGTTGTTGAGATTACAGCACGAGTGTTAGTTCTGGAGGATGCCTGGGATCGAGTGTACCGCTTGACCCAGGGGATGCCGACTCGAGGATTTTTAGATGACCTCAAGGAGGTATGGCTGAAGACCTTGATGGCCCGGGAGAGGGACTATCATCCAGTTTTACGTCGGCTGTGTAGTCTTGGTATTGACGACAGCTCCAGTAGTGGTACCGAGAGCGACAGTGGGTCCAGGTGCCCTACCTGGGGGAACAACGCCCTAGAGTCTTTTTGTACATAGGGAAAGCACCCATTATGAGGATGATTCCCATATTTTTGATGACTTATATGTGTATCTTTTTGGGTTGAAGGATGGGTCAGAGACACTATTTTTTGTACTCAGACACATACATTTTGATATATATATGAGAGATATTTTTTGTGGCTCTACATGGTGTGCCCCCTATTTCTGCTTATGGATTATGTTATGCTGATGGATATCTATGTTTTCTGTGTTTTCTGTTTTTTATGTATGATGGTTTATTCAAGATGCATTCCAACTTAGAATATTGTTATGTGATCAACTGTTTGGTTTTGACTCCTTGGTACATGTGTGAATGTAATGTAGTCAAATTTTCTACTTAATCTTTTCGTACGCAAATATTTTCTAAATAGATGTGAATCTCGTATCTCAAATTTTTGGTTTAACTGCGAAACTAATAATTGGGAATTGAGGTAGATATGCATATGGTGTATGCCCTGATGGAGGGCATCGCACATAATTCTGATAACGATGTCATATTCTTCCTGATTATTTCTTTTTAAACTGATACACACACCATTGGTGTAGAGTGGTGATCGGTCAGGGTGATAGATAACCCAGGTGGCTACTTCTAAACTTTGAGACCATATTGATATTCCATCAGCAAAACTGAAGCAAGGGTTGGGTTTGTAATCCATTGTGACACTCAAACGCATTTTTTTTAAAGGTATTTTGGTGAAAAATTTAAAGTGGTTGGGTTTGTGTATGTTGACTCTACCGTAGGGACTTCTTGGCCCTTATGGCTAAAATTTCTTGAGGTAAAGGTCATTTATGGGGTTGTTGAGGCATGTCCCATCTGGTTCAGTCAGGGTTTATGCCCCCTTGTGTAGGAAATTTTTTATGATGTAGGGTCCTTTCCACAAGGTTTCAAACTTTCCTGGCCCTAGGGCTTCCTTTGCGACATTGTAGCGAAGGACTAGCTCTCCCTCAGTAAATGAGAGAGGGATGATGTGGCGATCGAATGATGCTTTTAACCTTTTTTTTTGGGCCTCATTGTGTTGAAGCAACTTTCACCGTCTTTCATCAACGAGCTCTAGTTGTACTAGGCATTGTTCTAGAGGTTGGGTATCATTGAGGAGTTTGATGGCAGCATGTAAATTCAGGACCTCGCATTCTATGGGAATCATGGCTTAGACCTCGTATACCAAGTGGAAGGGAGTGAAACCAGTGGACATCTTCACAACTGTGCAGTATGCCCATAGGGCAGAGAAGAGCGTATGGTGCCAGTTGGTTTTATGGTTATTCACCATGTGTTGTAACATTGTTTTGAGGACTTTTTTTATAGCTTATACCTGTCCATTGGATTGGGGGTAGTATGGTGAAGCGAATTCGTGGGTGAAAACGAACTAGTGAGATAGCTCCTCGAAAAATTCATTCTGAAAGTGTTTCCCATGGTTAGAGAGTAACTCTTTGGGAATGCTAAACCGAGAAATCATGTGGTTAAATAGAAATTGAGTGGCGATTTCTGTGGTGTTGTCGTATGTGGGCATGGCCTCTTCCCACTTGGTGAAATAATAGACAACCACTATGATGTATTTATGATTTCCAGAAGATTTGGGGATGTAGGTCATAAGTCGATTCCCCATTTACAAAAGGGGTCGATGACGATGAAAAGGTGCAGAGGAGCAGGAGGGGCTCCTGCCTTATGAGCGAAGTGCTAGCATCGCTCACATATCTTGACTATTGTAATGCAATCGTGAAATAGGGAGGGCTAGAAATATCCTTCCCATAGGAATTTTTGGGCGATTCCAATCCTTAAGAGGTGGCCGCCGCAAGCTCCTTCGTGGCATTCATTAAGGGCTTTTTCTGCATGGTTATGAGTGAGGCATCGACGTAAAATGGTGTCGATGTCCTGTTGGTACAAAACATACCCCACGAGGAGATATCAGGGGGCATGATGGCGCATGTGTTTACGGTTGTCTTGAGTGATAGGAGGTCTAAAATTTTGAGTTCGTAGGAAGAGGATAATGTCTTTGTACCAAGGGTCATCGGTTGCTATGAATAAGAGATGCTCGTCTGGTAGCGAATCGTTTACTGGTGATCCCTTGTGTTAGCCATCAGTATTTTTCATTATCTATATATGACTAAATATTGGTTCGAGATTTCTAAAAACAAAATTCCTTGAAATATTTTGAGTTTTAGAAATATCACTGCCATCATTATCCTTATAGAAATTTTTTCACTATTTCATTAGCTTGCCATTCCATGGTCACCCTGTCACTACTTCAAACTCTTCCTAAGCTTATACCTATCATTTTCAGTCTCCTTCCTTTCCTATAACTTCATTGGCTCTGTTTTTCCCTTGCCCATAACTCCATTTTCAATCTAGGGTTTCCTATAGCCTACCCTTTCCCATGTTCCCTAGGTTCATTGAGGATTGATGGTCTCAAAACTATCTCTGTAGGCTCTTTATATAAATAAAGTACATTGGATTTTGGATCTTCAATACAGCACTTTGAAAAATACTATGTTTTCACTTGAAGCCTCCAAAGCCAATTTTCAGTCAAGGTTAGGTCAAAGAACCCCCCACTATGTCATTAAGTTTCCATAGGTTGTAAGGCCATCATTGAGGTTGTAAGGTCATCATTGATGTTTCAAACATTTTTTTCTTATGCTAGAAGTTGGATCAGATGTAATAGAAGGTTAGCACATGGTTATTTAAGGAAGACCTAAGAGTTTCCAAAGAAGCACTACCCTATGAGCTTAAGTTCTGCAAGAGGTAAATGCAAATATTTTGACACTTCTGCAGGAGTGTTGAAGTTTCCATCAATAGAAGATGTTCGTAAGGTAGGTGGTCTGCTCTTAAATAAAGACAACTTAAAGCAGGAGAAGGGGAACCACTTGGTCTTGAGGAAAGCTAGGGTTTTTGAGCTTAATGGACCAAAATAGAATACCAAAAAGTGATCAATTGTAGAATGGCCATGGAGGAGACACACCAAACCAAAAATGAAGAATTATATCAAAGATTATGGATGAGATAGGCAAAAAGGAGAACTAAAATGGAAAAAAATGAATGAACTTGAAAGGGCTATAGAGAACTTAGAATACAACACTAATGATTTTCCTGAAGCACTCCATATTCCTAGGGTTTTGGAAAAGTGACCAGAGAATGGTGAAATGATGATGTTAAACCCTATGGTGCAAGCAAACGATGGTTTTGAAGATGTCACTGTTTAATCAAATCCCAAACTTGTCAAAATGATTTTTGCATGTCTAAATGAGGAAAAGATGAGTTTCAGCTCCAAAGGTAGAAGTAAAGGAGTTTTTTAAGGTTGTTGCTATGTCAATATGAATAGGGAAAATTCTCAAGATCAAAAGGAAAATAAATATCATCACTCCGGCGAGCTGCCAGATAGGGTAAAATGGCTAAGTTTCATAGTGTAAATCACACAGGATTTTGAGGATATCATTGTGCAATCATCACAAAGGTGTCAAGATCAGTTTTTCATGGCTCAAGGAACAAAGGGAAAGGTCCACATCACCATTTCAGTCATCTGTAGAGCAACAGTGTAAAATTGTTAATGAGAAAAGGTGAAAGTTGAGTTAACTTGATGATGGAAAAAATAGAGGATTTTGAAGCTACTCTTATATATAAACATAAAAAAATCATCAGAATAACATGTTAACTCTCAAAGGACTAAAAGAAAAAGAGTGGAATTCATGATCTAAGTCACCTGCAAAGCAAAAAGGTTAGAGAGTTAGTAACAAAGGAATATCAGTGAAAAGTGAAAAAGGCTTAATAAAAATTAGGAAAGTGGGTTGAAAATTTTAAATCAAATTCCTAAGTCTATAAAGCCTATTTTGCACCACAAACAAATCATTTTTCACTTGAAAAAATTAGGAGGTGTTCAGGAGCAAACAATTTTGAGTTTTCAAGTCAAAACAGGAAAATCTTTGTGGCGTTGTGTGCTCAAGTTGGCATTGGGTGCTTGGAGTCGGGCGCTACGCCCTTGGTGAAAAATTCTCATGTATTTTCTTAAGGCGTTGCATTCCTGGGAGGTGGCATTACATGCCTGGTAGAGCGCTGTGCTCTTGCCTGACAGGCTCAGTGAGGAAAAGGTTTGGTGCTACGTGCCTGGGGCTGGCGTTGTGCCCTCAACTTAGGTGTTGCGCCCTTGGCCAGGAGGACCTCCTACACCCTACAAACACTCAAAATAAACTCAAAACCTTTTCAAATCTACGCCAAGGTATTCTGAGCACATAAAGAGGTAAGTGGACACCATTTCCACATTTTCAAGCTATTTAGTGTTTTCTAAATGAGTGAAATCAAACCCTAAGGATAAAACCCTAAAAATCAAGCTTGAAATCACTATCTAATCTGATTTCATGTACCCATAAAGAATATCAATCAAAGAAGGAGGTGAAATTAAGGTGGTTGCATTGGTTTAAGGGTTTTTCATCCATCAAAGCTGGTCATAACACTCATTTATTCACCCCCTCCACTTGTAAAAACC
Organism: Pinus albicaulis; assembly: GCA_034641835.2. Lineage (NCBI taxonomy): Eukaryota > Viridiplantae > Streptophyta > Pinopsida > Pinales > Pinaceae > Pinus > Pinus albicaulis. Next base: position 1,172,652,929 of record CM076575.1, on the reverse strand, counting down.
GCTTTTTCATCATCATATTTTCATTACATTTCCATTTACACTCCAAGGTTGGAAAAATAGAGGTTGAAACACAATCAAAGGGTTTACCTTGAGTGAATATCTTATCCCTCATTCTCACATACTTATACCCTCACTAATTCATGTCATTCACAAGCATATTGCCATTCCATTACCCTCTTCCATATCAGTTTCATTTGTAGTGCTAGGATTTCAAAGGCAGAGTGGTCAAAATGTTAGAAAGAGAGGGCAGTGACAGTGGTGAAGATCCTCTAATGCCAAGGAGGCAGGGGCACAAAGGTGGAAAGATCAACAGGTTTGAACCACTCAACACCATAGAGCTAATGGCATCTCCCTTAACTGTTTCCTGCTTCCAACATGTAGGCTGCTATGAATTTTGTGAGAAGGTACAACAGGTGTGAAACCACCCACAGATAACTAGGATTTTCATCATTAACTTGCATGAGAAACAAGTTAACCTTGCAGGAGTGACCTTTGAGTTTGCTAATGATGTTATTGCGAATGCCACAGGTATACCTAGCGTAAGGGAGAAATGGTTCAAGCAGGAAAATATTGACATGAGCTACTATGAGCCATATTTAAAATCTAAGTACAAAGACTACAATAAATCCATATGTCCTTTCTCTCAGTTGCTTGATAGATATGCACCTATGATGAGGATCATTATGAAGTATCTTACATGTGAGGGAAGGTTCTCCTGGATTTACTCCTATCACATTAGTCTGCTCATGCACTTTACTAGGCTGAGGATGTTGCACCTACCTTATTACCTCTACAGATGAATTGAAAAAATGTCCTATATTGTACATAAGAGAGACTATCCCCAACATATGCAAAGCCTCTTTCACCACTCTCTTATTAAAATGGTTGTGATGCATCATTTGTAGCAGAAGAGCATTCCATGGGAGGTTTTCATTGCTCATGAGGTGTTCACCAATCCACAAGGTCAATAGCAGAAACATGTACCTTCATCTTCTTAGCCTCCCATTCCTCCTTCACCATCACACCCCACTACACATCCATCACCATCTACTCACATTCCTTCACCTGAGAACAACCCTCCTCCATCACCCTCTCACAATGCATCAGACAATGAGGGAAATGACAATGAGCAATCAAATGTCAATGAGGGAGAGGGAAATAATGAATCAATAAATAAGGAATAATATGCTAATGAGTCTGAAAATAGTGAGGCACATAGCATTGGTGATGAGAGAAATGAAGAAAGCAAAAAATATGACAGTGAGGAAAATAGTGATGAAACACATAGTAGCGAGGATAAGGAAAATGAGGTTGATGTCAATGAGGCAAATATCAGTGAGGATGCAGAAGGAAGCAAGGAAATGATCCATGACAACAGTGGGTCAGAGAGAATTAAATAGCACAATGAAGCTCATAGCAGTAAGGCAAACAACAGTGAAGAATATGAAAATCAGGCAGATATCAGTGAGACAAAGAGCAAGGAAAAGAGAAATGATATCAGTGAGGATGATGTCAGTGATAAGACAGAGAGCAGAAATGATGATGGAAATAGGTCAGAAATCCAAGACATCATTGAGACAAATGTAAATGAAGAAGAAAACAATGAAGAAGAGGGTAGTGAGGAAAATAATGATGAAGCAAATAGAAGTGAGCATGATGACAGTGGGTCAAAAATCCATGATAACAGTGATGAGGCACACATCAATGGATCAGATAAGAGAAATGAGGAAAAAATCAGCAGTGCTGATAAGAGCCATGAGGATAGTGAGGATACCAATGATGATGGCAGTCATGATGGCAGCAATAGTGAAGGCACTAAAATGATCAAAATTGTACCTTTTTCTTTGACGTATCAAAGAGGAAATAGGCATTTTCTTGTTTTCCTCAAGAGGCAAGGGGCCATGCCTTCCACATCAACTAAACATCTTTACAAAGGCAAAGAAAAGGTCATTGATGATGAAGAAGAAGACAAACATGAGACTGAACAAGAATTTGAACTCATTCATGTTGACAATGATGATGAAAATGAGGCAAGGATCTCAAGCATGTTGCTCAAGAGAAAATATTCCCAAATTAAATATTTGCAAGCCAATCTAGGTAGGGCTACGAATGTGATTCACTATTTTGAGGTTGAAAACAAGCAGCTGGAGGCACAAAAGGCCATATATGAGATTAGGGATATAAGAGCTCATAAATAGGCTACAAAAGCTAAGGCAAGGCTAGATGAGGCCTTGGATATATATGGGAACACTGATGAAGAGAAATAACAACTTCCTAGGAGGAGGCCAAGAACAATTGGCTTAAAGAAGGCCTTAGCTAAGGAGAGAAAGAAAGAGGCAGCCTTGGTAGAGCAGCTCACTCCAAGTGAGATACTTGTCATGGATATTGACTATGATCAAGAACCTTGGATTGAGAGGGAAAACATACACCTAGAGTGTCTATTGTAGAAGACCAAGAGGGACCTTGGCCTCCAAAAGAAGATGGCAAGGCACTATGCCTTAAGAAACAAGATTGCAAGGGCTAAGCTCAAAAGATCCATTGCAAATATTCAAGCCCTAAAGGAGGCTAAGTAAAAATAAAAAATTCACATCCTTGTTGATGCATCCCTACAGGCATCCCAAATGTAATTAGTAAGGAAAATTCAAATTTTGTAATCTTTTTGTAAATTTTGGTTTTTCACTGTTTTGATGGGCCAAAGGCACAACGCCGCTAGCAATGGGCTCTTGTTTTGGGCACTCTTTTGAGGAATGGTTTGAATTTTTGAGTTCATCAGGCCAAGGACATCATCCACAAAAAAAAATCAAATCATTTGGAGCAAAATTGGCCCTCCAAAGTTGCCAAAAACACCCAAAAAATCACCTTTTTGCCCTATTTTTGAAGCTGGCACTGTGCCCTGAACAGTCTTGGGAGATTGATTTTTTTAGCAGGTAAATGAAATTAAATCAGAAAAATAAAGCTATTTTTTGAAATTAGACTAGACAATATTTCCAATGAGCTATCATGGAGCTCATTTTGACATCTAGAAGGCCTCCAAATATTGGTCACAAAATAGGCAATTTTTGCAGTGCAGGCACTGTGCCCTTGGAGCTTGGCGCTGCACCCTTGCCTGCAAAGTCAAAAAAAGACACAAATTTATTGAAAAAATATATTTTTGAGTAATTTTAAGGCAAATCACTCCTAGTTAACTCATAATTTATGTTTGAAGTTATTTTTAATTTATTAAGTTAGATATTTTGTGCCTTGGGCCTTACATGGTCTCTTTGGACAAAAATGGCATTTATGATATATTAATGACATTTTGGAAACCCTAGTTAGGGTTTTGGTCCTCCTTGCTAGTTAAATACTGCATTGAGGCCCCATTGTACATGTTGGTTGATTACTGAGAAGAATATCATAGACTTGAAGATTGAGGAGAAATTGGCTTTGGACTTTGAGGATGTCTTGATTTGCGTGATAATGGAGCAAGCCCACTTGCAGGATTCATGAACAATTAAATGGTGATGTCTTTCCTATATAGTCTTTGTTTTCTTATGTTATCATTTTGTTTCATCTCTCTCATGCAGCAGGACATAAATTTTAGGCTAAGAAATGTTGTTTAGAGGCACCTTAGCTCTGTTTTCTCTCTATTGCTTGTATGTTTTCCTCTAGTAGGTTAGATTAGAGAATTCTTAAATGCTCTCTAATTCCACTTATGCTTGTTTATATTAATAAATGATTTAATGGATCAAATGTAAAATTAGTTTATGGTTATCCCCACTCTTTGATGTAACCTAAATATTGTTTTTTGAGATCTTTGCTTTGAAGAATTGCTAATTAGGGTTTAGTTGAAGAGGTTTACGGTTTTCCCTGCCCCTTTTTCTCATCTTAAATGGTTTTTTTGAAGGTATTTTTAGTTTGATTAAGGAAATTAGGATATCCCTACTCTTTTATTATTACTATCTATTTCCTTATATGTTTTCTTTTCCTAAAGGTGAAATCACTAGAAGACTTACAAGTTTCTTGCCTTCTATGGTTCACTAGATTGTTGTCTTAATGCTTACTTGCTAGGCTTTGGTCAAATATGTTATTGGTATGTCTTTTCTTTGGTTATTTCTTTATTCATAGTGATGTTAAAGGCCATTCTTGTTAAAGTATTTGTTAAATGATTCTTAATTTCCATTTGCACCTACTATACTCACAATTTAATGTTCACTTCACTCACATAAGTTTTTAGATCTATTTGGCTTTGTTAGACTTGCCCTGTGATATACCCTTGACCTATTATTATGCTTCTCAAGACCTTTTGAAAACTCCATAGCCCAATGGTATAAACCTCTCTCACTCTACCTATTCTGCTTGACAACCTACCGAACCAAACAAACAAAAAAACCCTAATCCTTATAACTAGCCTAAAATCAAAACCCTAAAATCAATCAAGTTCACATATTTTACACAAACATAGAGAGAGCCCTCTCTGAGTCTAGGAAGGCTAGGTCCTAGGACTCAAAATACTAGTTTGATGTTACCCCTGTACATTTGGTCTTGCCAATCTGAAAAATTACGGGGACCTAACACCTTGGTATACCTTGGGAGGTTCATAATGAACTTTGCTAGGATAAGCACCTTTTTCTTTTATGGGAGTGAAACTGTAAGTCATATTGTTGGAGAATGACTATCCAGCGGGTGTACTTATGGTTTATTAGGAGGCATGTGAGTAGATACTTTATGGGATTAATATCCACGATGACTGTAGTGGTTTTTAAGATGATGTAGTGGCAAAGCTTCTGGACTGCATGTATTAATGCTACGGTAGTATTTTCTTCATGCTCATATCTTAATGCTAGGCCCGCTAAGGTTTTACTGATGTAATAAATTATGTGTTCCTTCCTATTCGAGCCCTCCTAGATCAAAACTCCGGCAAAGGCAAACTCGAAGGCTAATAGATATAGGATGTAATCTTTGCTATAGTTTGGGGGAATAATGAGTGGCACTGAATACAATCTTTCTTTCAACACATCGAGTGTCTGTTGGGAATTATAATCCCATTTGAATGGGATTTCTTGGTGAAGGAGGCGCAAAAACCCTTGAGTGCAAGTGGCATAATCTAGGATGAAGCGTCTCAGGAAATTGGCCTTCCCCTGCAAGCTTTGCAGTTGCCTGAGGGTTCGAGGTGGAGGTACCTATTTGATGGCTTGGACCTTGAGGAAGTTAGCATGAATCCCTTGCTGGGACACGATAAAAACTAGGAGTCTACCTGTTGAGACACAGAAGACACACTTGAGGGGGTTCAAGCATAAGTTGTATTGGCGACATCGTTGGAATACCAATCGCAAATCCTCAAGATGGTATGAGCACTTCTTGGAGAAAACAGTAAGGTCGTCAAAGTAGGCAAGGATAAGGTGTGCCAAGTCATGAAATATATAGTTCATGGCCCTCTGGAAGGTGGCTCCATAATTTTTTAGGCCAAATGGCATTACCTTGTATGCGAATGTGCCCCAGGGGGTGGTGAACACGGTTTTGTACCAGTCTGTATGGTGGATTTGAATTTAGTTGTACCCAGAGAATCCATCCATAAAGGTGAGAGCCTCATGAACTATGCAAGCATCAATGACCTGGTCGATGAATGGGGTAGGATAATTTTCCTTAGGACAAGCTTTGTTCAAATCCTGAAAATTGGTGCGAACACGTATGGTGCCCTATTTTCTCATGATGGGAATAGGGTTGGAAACCTACGATGTGTAAGAAATGGGGTAGATAAATCCGGATTTGTGAAGCTTATCAATTTCTCATTTTATTGATTCTTCCTTTGATGGGTGCAGTTGACACTGTTTCTGGCACATTGGAGGTACGTCAGGCCAAGTATCAATATGGTGCTTTACGATAGTGGCATTAAGCCTAGGCATTTCTGAGTAGTCCCACGTGAAGATATCTTGATAATCTTGTATAAATTGGGTATAAGAGGCTATTTCTTCTGCACAGCATGCTGCCCCCAGTGAGATTTCTTCAACCTTTCCAAGATTTTGCGATATGTTCACCTTGATGATAGGTGAGATGTTTGACATATTTCCTTCCTTGAAAGCATCGGGTGCCAGGATGGGATTCTTGAACCAATTGACTTTTCCTGATGGAAGGAAATATTTTGATTCAATCGCACAGATCTCTTATTATTTTGTCTTGTCAGGACTGAAAGTGTGCCTAGGGAGAAAAAAATGAACGGTGATGCATTTCATCCCATGGATAATCTGGCTCTGTCATTACCAATAAGATGTCCTCGTCTGAATGAAATACGGATCATAAGGGGGATTGATCCTACACAAGGTTATGCTGAAGAGGTTCAATCCTCATGGAGCTAGTTGATATACACTAGAAGGATTCCATCGTTGATGTGGTGGAACCAGATGCAGTCGACCGAGTGTAGATAGATTGGGTCTGTACTATCTTAGGAACAACTACTCTCATAGTTGCAGCTGACTCAATACTTATGGCATATGAGCAAAAAACTTGAGTCATATTTCTATTACATGATGATATGAATTGTATATGGTGTATCATGTCATCGACATTTGGTGGGGGGAGGATGTCTGTGATGGGAGTAATTGCAAGGTTGGGTCCCCCATTAGGATGGTCAATTTCCTGTCGGTGAAAATCGTGCCTGGTGCAGATGTGCCTGAATGTTTCCATTAATTGGCATGCATCTAGTTCATGGTTCTAGCCAATGAAGATGATGCATGGTACGAGTGTGCCAACTCAGTATATTTTTTGGGAATCAACACTACTCTTCATCCCAGATGTGGATGCTTGGAAAGGATCTGTTGTAGAAGATGAGGTCTTCTGCTTCCATTTCCGTGTCGTTGTCTTGGGTGTGTCTAGTTCTTTTTGGGAGTGTAGACTTAATGCTTCTCTTTCTGCTCTAATATTAGGGAGATGATCACAAGTAATTGTATGATGAAAGTGCGAACAAATGCGACAATAAGTGTGTGTGATCTTCTCTTGGTTAGAGTGAAGTTTTTTTGGGAGAGAGGAGAATGTGCAAAAACTGTTTGCGAGGGGCTTCAGTTCTTTGCACTGATTCACCCGGTGGCCAATCAGGTCGCATAGTCCACATGTTATCCTAGGTTGGGCCTGGTTCATGCTTGGTTGGTGCGACATCCTAGTTTTCCCATCACGCCGATGTGGGTGTGCGGTTGTTGGCCTGGGGGTGATGTACTTTCTATATCATTTGAGGAGATCGTCCTCTTTCTTCTATAATGTGTGAATCATATCGACTAGAGGATGAAATTGCGGGATATAGGTATATCGATGTCCATAATGATTTTGTTGACATACTGGGAAAAATAAACTAGATATGGGGGTCCCATCGTGTTCATTTTGTGGTTTGGTTGGGTACCATCATCGTAATGATGCTAAATAAGGGAAATTAGCGACCACATGATTGGAAATTTTACATAACACACATGTTGGTACTCTCTGTAGATAGCATTTGGGGGTAACAAATGGTTCCTTGATTGGTCACTTTTCAGTTGACAGGAAGAGGATGGATTTGTTCATCACATCTTCTTGGGTTTTCGAGATGTTCATAGATTCAGAGTGTGTGTCATATTCTTGGGAGAGGCAGACTATGGCTGAACGCAAAATAGCCAGTGCTAATCAGAGTCAGGGGATATAGTGGCAATTTTCTAGAATGTGGTTGTCAGCACATAAAGGACATGTGAATTGCACTACCTGCAAACCAACATAATAAAATTGTTCTATAGGATACCATCTATGGATGATTTCTAGGGCTGTGCATTCTTCGATGAAGTGACCACGTTCATAGCATAATGTGTAGTATATGATAGGAGGGGGGGATATGAACAAGAGTATTTCTAGTGATTTTCGTTCCTCTTGCAGGTACATGATGGTGTGGGGTTCATCTCCAGATGACTAGGTGGAGGGATCCTCTTTATAGGATCACTCAATGGCGTGTAAGGCATACATTTATCTCAGGATTTATGGGAAATGATGGATATAGTGCCCATAATTTTTTCAGATAGTGCACACGTGATTGGTACGCAATGATTTTCCTTTAATTTTGGTGGGAGGTTCCCTTTTATATGAACGTGGTGTCGCGATGTCTGCCTCAAAGCTAAGGAGTAGTTTTAATTCATAAAACTATGGGAATATGTGGGTAAGGTGACCTAATACATCACATATGGTGCAACCTAGTGATTCCTGTTGCATGGCGAGAGTCTCCACCCTCTTTCCTCTCTCGGTTTTCTTAGTCGTAATCATCAGTTTTGCAATGGGCATTTCCTTTGCAGGGATGTTTTTTACGGTTTCCTGAAAGGGTGGGGCTTCCTCAGGAATAAGGGGATTTAACCTTGTGGCGATGATGTATGTGGCTCCCATCCCAGTAGGGGGAATGAGGTACCAAACTGGTATTGAAAAATATATGTTTGGTAACACCATTGTTTTTGTTGGAACAGTGTAATATTCCCAATGGGAAACATGCAACAATATTAAACAATCTTGCATAGAAATAACATAGTTCATCTAAAGCAAAGTAAGAGGCCAATAAAAAGACTCTTAAAAGGTATTTAAAACAAAAAAATAGATGTATAATAAGGCCCATAATATTCATAACTGGAAATAAAAGACATTAACAAAAGAAAATCCCTCAAAAGAGGTGTTGCAACCACATGTACAAACTGAAACTGCCTTGACAACATTATTTTATTGGGCTGCAAACTGTTTTTGATTACATGTCATATCTATAGCATATTTTTGTATGAAAATTCAGATCCATAACATATCCATACACTAGAAAGGCTCCTCTTTCATATCCCCTTGGGGTTTTGAGCATTACACCAAGTATAAGCAGTAGATATGAGATCTAAGAATGTATATTTACAGAAATATTTAGTGATTCAAAAGTATTTAAAAATATTCAAATCAGATCTGAAATATAAAATGTATATATCTCCTCCAATGGATATCAAAGTGAAGGTCATATCCCCAACACTCAGAAACCAACACTCCAAATGGTGCACCAAAATTCCCTACAACAACACCTACAAGAATAACACAGATCTGGAAGAGAAACTATGTTGTAGGGTATATATAATATTTGGCCACATGCAAAGATCATAAAACTATGCCCAAGCAATCCAATACACTCCTCCAATTGGAGTAGAAGACTCCTCCACTGAAAAAGGGCACTGAAATGTCCTAGATCTGAATAGATCTAGCTTCCACTTGCTGCGGCTTGCAAAGACAACCAAACCCTGAACATGATCTGAGTTGTAGTTGAAAGGAGAAGCTTGGACTCAAGCCAGATAGTGGGCTGTGCAATACAAGACTCTCTCTAGAGATACTCAATGGGAATAGGTAGGGCTCCTAAACAGGAAAATCCAATGCTAAACAACATTTGCAATCTAGGCTAAACATCCAAAGAAATCTATATGGTCTAAACAAACAATATATCAAAATATCATATCTTCAACAACCTTCTCATGCTACCATCCTCTTCCTTTTATAATTTGAGAGCTTGCAAACCCTAAACCACCTTCATTGAAATGGCTCCTTTAAAATGAACCATTTCCATCTAAAATTGCGTTGTGCATCATTGATGGCCACTCCTCCAAGACAAAATTGTTTATTTGGTCATGGTTGACCCAGTCAAAAGTTTCAGCCCCTTTCACACCTAAGGGTGCTCATTTACATAGCCCAGATTTAGCTTTTTTCACATGTTGCATTGATTTATTTACTATTTTTAGGAGTTTTATGATCCTCCTTTAAAATTTATTCATAAAATAGAAAGAAAAAACAAAATTGAATATTCCCATTAGCTTAGGAATAATTGGGAATATTACAGTCCTCCCCTCCAAAATGTTGCTTGTCCTCAAGCAACTGATAAGGTGAGTGTTGAAACTCATCTCCTCTTCCTTTGGTGACACAAACATGATTTAAGCTTCCTCCATAAGCCAAGTGTTCACCAAACCATTCCTCCATGACTTGATCCTCCAAAGTTCTCATGAGATGCAAATGGCTCATCCCATAAGGAGACAATAGATCACATGAAACAAACATGGTTTTCCTAATTTTCTCCCTGAAATATGAAGCATAAGGTATATGGAGAATATCCATCCCATAGGGCACATGCATACCTTCCCTCCTTTGTCCATACATCCCCATAAAAAGTACAATTACATCATCAATGTAGGATATTAAAATAATGTACATACAAACAGAAATTTGTACATATGGAGGTGGGTCATAGTCCCACATGTGGAACCAACACAGTGCATCTCCTTCCTGCATTAGATCTAAATGTGGCAAGTGGTTTTCCCACCACTTACTTTCTGCCCATACAATCTCACCATAGATTAAAGTGTGAGATATATTTGGTGCCTTGGGAAAGCACCCATCATGTTGCAAAATCTCCCTCTTTCCTCCAAGGGAGTGGCCAAATTTATAATTTTTTGTGGCCTAATATTGGCCATGAAGTTTACAAGATACAATACTCCTCCTTGTATCCATGGCCTACATAAACATGGTGAAATAATGCATAACATCATAATATAAAACATGTGTAAACAGAGCATTATTTTCACCAAGAATCCTCCTCATATCGATGGAGTTGTGCATGGATCTATCCCCTTCCTAAAGAAGAGAAAAAGAGGGCTGATTTAACTCTTCCATAGAGTTATGTTGTTGCTCCATCTCCACATGGTATATGCATCTTTGACAATGCTAATATAGTTCTTCTTAAAATCCCTCCCAATAGTAGCTCCTCAAGATGATGTTGTTGGGCTTCATGGAATATGTTTGGCTGAAACAGAACTCTTCATAGGCTCCTTGTAGCAACTTCCCCTTGAGCTTGGAGGCTCTAGATAAGAAGATACTACCATGATCATAGATGAATCCATCTTGGATTGAATAGCTTTCATCATGTATCAAGTCATCAAGAATCATGCATGTGTGAAGATCCTTGGAATATTCCACCAACAGTTGGGATTTCCAAAATGGATCTAATCTCCCAAGCAATGACAGTGCTATAGAGATCTGAACTGAAGCTCATATCATATCATGGTTCTCGTATTTGACATGTTGAATTAAAAATTCACATGTTGGAATAAATTTACTCCATCTTTGCTGCCTCTCTTGCAGCCAATCTTGCTCAAGACAAGATTGAAGTTCATGGAAGTTAACCTTATTTTGAAAGGTCTATTTCTTCCAAAACTTGCATAGTTTGGCCCATCCATACAAGAGTGTTAATACGCTCTTTTAATTTTCAGAAATATTCCTTATGTGTGGAAATATAATTTGCTTCTCCAAGGCTATGGAGTGGCCTTTGATACCATGCTCATGTCATCATAGATTTCTGAATCCTTATTTTCCTGTGCAAGTAGGTGAGTGGAAGATAGCAAAGTCAATTTCAGAATTTTTCTCATATCTCCTTGGAACCCATCAAAGGATCTCATTGCTGTGGCAGCTCCTCTCAAGGCTCCTCCCTTAGCCAAATATGTCATTGCTACAACAAGTTGAGAGAACACTTTATTCATCTTCTCATCAAGGGGTCTCCCTAGTGGAATGCCTCCATGAAAAGAGACATCAAAATCTAAAGTAGATTGTATAAATGAGTGGACTGATTTGTCCCTCTCTTTGCTGCATATTTCAGTCTCCTTCTCATGAATAAAAACCCATTAAAATAAACAAGGTTACATGCTCCTCATCATTGGATGCTGATCCATCCTTCCTCCTCCTCCTTGGAGCAAGGTGTTATTTCCCATTACTACTATCACATGATGCTCCTTGGGAACCAATTGCAAAGATGCAAAAGCTCCTTCCCTTGAAGCCATAACCTCATGTCCATCCCCATGTGGTGATGGTTCTTCTTTTGAAGTTACAGCGTTGTTACTTCCCTATTGTTCTTTCTCCTCATCAATATTTGAGAATACCTCATTATCAATGAGAGACCTTAGATCTTGGTCTTCCTTTGAAAGAGGAATCTCCATGACTTCCTTTTGAGAAAAAATATCCTCATGCAATGGGGATCTTGCCTTTGGAAAAGTATCACACAATTTTTTATCCCCTTTAATATACATCTGAAGTGGAGTTGGCATAACAGATCTTTACAACTCATGCAAGGGTTTTGCATACTCATGCTTTGCTAGCTCAATCAAAGATGTTTCAATTTGTTTTACATCAAACCTTTTCACTAAACTCCTAGTGAATCTTGCATAAGTAGATATATTTTCATTCTTCAATGAAAAGGATTCAAATAACCACCAAGCATAAGCTTTACCTTTAAGATGCAGCACTGCTACTTTAAGGGCTTCCTTTTATTGAACTTGGTGCAGATCCAAATATAAGTCTAGCTAATCTATCCATTATTTGGTTGTGCATGTGGAGGATCCATCAAAATTTGGCAGAAAGAATCTACCTCTTCTCCTTGTATTGTGTTTGTTGGATCTCCTTTCCTCCTTGAGCTACCATAACTCTTGGAAACTCAAGTGCTCCTTGATTCTCCAAGATTTAGATTCATACTCCTGAAGATAATCACTCAAAGTCAAGTCTCCTCCTTTGGTGCATCTTCTTCCTCCATCTCTCTTGTAGTAAATATGGGCATAGAATAACGTTGTAGATTTGATTGTCTAGCTGAGTGCTTGCATACATAACATGAAGAACTGGGGCTTTCTTCATGTAAATACCTTCTTGAGGGACCTTCATGTCTCTCCCTCTTCATTTCCTTGATTTCTCTTTTAAGCTCATGCAGAGTTTGGAACAGAGTTTTGAGAACTCTTTCCCTTTCATTCTTCTAGATAAAGGGGTTTTAACCTTGTCTTATTCGTCTTTAGTGTAATCAAAATTCTTCTATCTTCCCTTTCCTTGAAAAGACATATTGGCTTCTTTAGAAAGCACAGGTTGTGCCAAGATGATGCTTAGATACCACTTTAATATTCCCAATGGGAAACATGCATCAATATTAAACAATACTGCAGAGAAATAACGCAGTTCATCTAAAGAAAAGTAGGAGGCCAATAAAAAGACTCTTCAAAAGTATTTACAGTAGAAAAATAGTTGTATAATGAGGCCCATAATATGCATAGATGGAAATACAAGACATTAATAGAAGAAAATCCCTCAAAAGAGGTGTTGCAACCACATGTACAGACTAAAACTGCCTTAAGAATTTTATTTTATTGGGCTGAAAACTATTGTTGATTACATGTCAGATCTAGAGCAGATCTGTGTATGAAAAGTTAGATCCATAACAAATTCATACACTAGAAAGGCTCCTCTTTCAGATCCCCTTGGGGTTTTGCGCATTACACCAAATATAAGAAATATATATGAGATTTAAGAATGCAGATCTATAGAAACATTCAGTGATTCAGAAGTATCAAGAAATATGCAGATCAGATCTAAAATATACAATATATAGATCTCCTCCAATGGATCTCAAAGTGAAGGGTAGATCCCCAACACTTAGAAACTAGCTCTCCAAATGGTGCACCAAAACTCCCCGCAACAACACCTACAGGAATAACACAGATATGGAAGAGAAAATGTGTTGTAGGGTATAGATAATAGTTGGCCACATGCCAAGATCAAAAAATGATGCCCAAACACTCCAATACACTACTCCAATTGGAGTAGAAGACTTGTCCATTGAAAAAGAGCACTAAAATGTCCTAGATCTGAACAGATCTAGCCTTCACTTACTGCAACTTGCAAAGACAACCAAACCCTGAACAGGATCTGAGTTGTAGTTGAAAGGAGAAGCTTGGCCTCAAGCCAGATAGTGGACTGTGCAATACAAGAATCTCCCAAGAGCTACTCAATGGGAAGAGGTGGGATTCCTAAACAGGAAAACCCAATGCTGAATAACATTTTCAATCTAGGTTAAACAGCCAAAGAAAGCCATATGCTCTAAATAGATAATATATCAAAATATCATATCTTTAAAAACCATCTCATGTTGCCATCCTCTTCCTTTTATAATTTGAGAGCTTGAAAACCCTAAACCACCTTCATTGAAATGGCTCCTTTCACATGAACCATCTCCATCTAAAACTGCGTTGTGCATCATTGACGGTCACTCCTCCAAGACAATGTTTTTGATTTGGTCATGGTTGAACCAGTCAAAATTTTCAGCCCCTTTAACACCTAACGGTGCTCATTTACATAGCCTAGATTTAGCTTTGTTCACATGTGGCATTGTTTTATTTACTATTTTTAGGAGTTTTATGATACTCTACAATTTATTCATAAAATAGAAAGAAAAAAAAAACAAAATTGAATATTCCCATTAGCTTAGGATTAATTGGGAATATTACAAATGGGATTACCTAAGCTGCATTTCGATATAATTTTGTAATATTTGGTCTTGCATAGAGGTCTTGGGGTGGGTAAAATCCCCCAATGTTTTGTGATGGGTTAAAGGGTAAATCTAGGGTCCACAAACCATGGTTTGTGGATCATCGAATAGCAAAGGCTAAGAAGATATAAATAGATAGGTAGATGGATCTAGTAGGTGAGAAGAAGTAAGATTGAGGCTATGTGTGAATTGTTGAGATCTGTTTTGGGTTGTTTTGGGTAAGGACTCCTACTAGCTGTGTGCACGGGTTGTGTTTTGGGTTGTAATTGGGCTTTTGGATACTAATGAATGCATAATATATTTGAAGTATCTTTATGATATCTAGACTAAATGTGTTTATTATCGAAGTGGATTTGTGTTATTTATTTAAGCTACGAATGTATCTTCAATCTAGGATTTTTTTGTGTTTATAATGTTCTGTGATGGTAATTGCTGATGCGCACGTGGATGTGAATGTATTGATCAGATCTGTTAATGATAGCAGCTTTGTTATGATTAATTTCTGATCATACTGTTAGAAGCCTGCTAATAGACTTGGTATGTGCAAACCTGATAGTTACAACGTCGATATGCCTTAATTACCTACTCTCTCCTAGGGTGCGGAAACAAGGTTCCAGTACCCTCCCATACTACTTCAGGTGAGACCTTGGCCTGCGAAATTAGGTCACTGCCGAGAGGGCTAGTAGTATAGGAGTTTTTTAGCAAACCTTAACCTCTAAAATCGGGTCAGGACCCCTCAAGCCAACAAATAGTTCTGTTGCCAAGACCAGGAGCATTTTGACAGAGAGATCAGGTAATGTCATAAGGCCATTGGAGACCTGAGTAATTGGAGCTTGAATACTGGTTCGAAAAACAAATTTAGGAATTTTCTGTAAAGGAGAATCGCAGCATGAAGCTAACGATTGAGAAGTAGAAGAATAAATACATTTTCACCGAAGTATATGAAATTTTCTTTGTAAATTTTGTGCACGAAATCCAAGAGTGGTTAGCAAGGCTCATAGAATTCCAGTTGTCTTGGAAGGACAATCAGGTTATGTAGTGGACTCTGAAATTGATTCAATAGTTGGAGAAGACTGACAGCACGATCACCCAAACTCTAGATCATTGGGTGAATTGCGTGCTAGAAGGGCTTGTAACGGAATTCATAGTCGATCAGTTCATATCTTATTCTAATGCAGAGCAGAGGTTCTTCAAAGGTTTCTAAGGTAAGTTCCTATGAACATTGTTATTGTTAATTAAAATATTATTGTGCGAAAAGGGCATTTCGTGCAGCCACACTGAATGAATGACCTCTGATCAGAGCAATAGTACAACACGAAGTGGTAATTACTACCAAACCAACCGGGAAGGGGATAAATCCATATACATTCCATTAAGAGAGTCCGCTACACATGCAGGAAATAGTCCACCAGCTACACCACCTTCTGTTACACATCATTTTGTCACTGCCCTTGCAATCCCTCGTCCCGCATATTGGAGGATCTTTCCTGTGACCTGTGAGCGGTGTCATACTCTGCAAACACCTTCTTTGCATCCTTCTGCATAAGGACATCATTTCTCCTGTTGAGAATTTCCTCAAAAATCACACAAAAACCTATGGATTTGGCATTGGTGTGGGTATCTAGTTCACCCCTCACGATCATCTAGAGGATTTACACTAGAGCCTACACCACCTAGTGTTCTGTCTCTGTGTAGTGTTGATGCCAGCTGTTTTAGGAATTCTTTTTAACAAATAGAGGCAGAAGTTTCCTTATAACTACCTTAGGGATGACTCATTAGAAGTGGTTAAAGTCGATAAGCCACAGATATTTCTCTTTAGGTAGTGGTTTTACCCTCCCATGGAACACTCTTTGAAGCTAGGACTCCCTTCCATGATTATAGGAATCCTAACCTCTCTCTCTTCTTCTATATAAAAAAGCCTTCTCCCCTTATGAAAGCTAGTTGAACATATATCTAAGAAGCTAAACTTGGAGAATAAATACTATAACTGAGTAATTTATATAGAGAAGGTAGAACCAAGGAGAATTCTATAGAGAGAGCCTCGTTTGAATTCTTGAAGAGCCTTTGTGAGACACGCTCTGCTGGAACCCTATTGGAGGAGACCGCAACGTCAAAGCTTGGTTGTATTCTTCCTTTCTTTCATTAATATACTTGACTATGGTATTGGTTCCATCATTGTGTTATGTTGATTATTTAATGCAATTGATTTTGTCTTCTTCGACTGACTGATAGTTACAAATGTGAAATAGTATGTTGTATATTGTCGTTGTTTCTTGTGTGTGTGAAGGTGTCCGAGCGTGAAAATGAGCGGATCGTGATTTGTCAAACCAGGAGCAAGAGGCAGCTACTCTCTCCGATGACAACAACAGAATAGGACCTCCGATAAGTCATCTACAAAAGCTCCATCCATTTGTTAACTAGGAATCAATGTTATAGCTTGTCTCATTTGTGGCTGGACCCACTCTTGGGCTAGTGGGATCGCTTCAATCCGCAAAGGGGATTTACCTCACCAAAAAATTGGTGACTCTGCTGAGGATCAGTGTGAGTTTTTCTTTCATCCATTAGATCTTCTTCTTGGTCTTTTCTTGCTTAGATTTCCTTTTCTGATTTTTTTTTTTTAAATTCTAAGATCCCTATTCAGCCCCAGAGGATCAGATCTGACCTCTGTTTTTCAAAAATTTTCCTTTTACCAAGGTTGACTGGCTTGGTGCATTTTCCGATCTGACAATCATGCCCACTGACACTTGTTTCTAGTTCAGCACCCACGCCATCCCCTATTTGGCACTGATTACAGCCAAAAAATTGCGCCAATTCCTGTAGGTGTTAGGGTTTGCTTGATTTTGGAGTTTTTGGTCAGTGCTTGTGCTTTTGGGTGATTTCATGATATGTTTTGAGTGCTTTGGGATTTTTTTTTATTATGAACAGCCTCCTTCCTTTAGTTGTTTGTCCGTTTCCTGTCAGCATCATAGCCTTAGTGTTTTCTAGTTCTTTGGTATGCTGAGCCTCCTATAAGAGTTTGGGTATTTTGTTTCACGGTCAACTTCATTCCTTGTTTTATTGCATTATACTCCCTTGATCCATTTGATTGATTGCATTGGTTGCATGATTCTTACCTCTTTCATTCAATTTTTCTTGTTTTCATTCCAAGCATAGATTACACTGCTTGTATGGGTCTGTTTTGACATATTTCTTCCATTTGAGAGATTGCAACATTGGTTTGAGTTTTGTTTTGTTTGCTTTTGAGTTGATTGAATTGTTTCTCTTCGACTCTTGCATTGACATTATCGAACTAGTGTTTTGGTTTGTTTTTCATGTCATTTAGTGCACTGTTTTCCCTATTACATTGAAAAATAAAAATAATTTTGTGCTTGCATTCTTGTTTGCATTGCGAAATTGAAAATATTGTGTATAACTAGCATTGGACATTCTGTGAAAGATTTCTCATTTTCGTTAGCTTGCATCAGATATTTTAGTGGATGCTTCTGTGTGTTCTTATTATTTTCTATCACTTAAAAACTCCTAAACTTTCTCCTAGATAGCTTTTCATCAAACGAAATGGTACTTTATGGCATGTAGCTTGCATTTAGGGATTCGTGAGATTCAAAATTCGATAGGACCTTGGATTTGTAACATAAATACAAGAACAACTTAAAATTTATTCAATTAACCTAAGGCAACATTGAAACCTAATGAAACATTTAGTGGTCTAAGTTAGAGACGTGTTTTGGCATCTTTAAACGTAGCAATTGTCACTCGCCATCTGGCTTCAGACAACACTAGTACAAACTTTCACTCCTCGTACCATCGAGTATATAAAGGGAGACCCCTCTAGGTTGCAATCCTTTTATCCATAGGAAGTCGAGTCTGTTGCCTTTTAACCGTGATATAACAAATACAACATTCGAGGAGACTACCTGCACATACGTCAAGTCCTTGTTTAATTCTTCTTTCATTTTATTACCAAGGTGTATATGGCAATTCACGGGAACCTGGTACACCCTTTTACCTAGACTACCAGAGTAGTCACTTTCGATCTTTACTGACTCCATAAATTTGAAAATATCATCGAGCACTTATCCTTTCATGCTTTCTTAAAACTAAAAGAGACTGGAGTCATATTTGACTGTTTCTTGACTCTTAAAACATGAAACAACAAATTTTTGGTTTTGATGTGGTAAAATAAACTACCTACGATTACACACCCTTTTAAAGTTTGATTACTTGGCCTATCTTTATTTTCCTTGGTTTTAATCCAAGAGTCTTCTTTTCTTATCTTTTTCCCTTTTCTGGTGTGCTACAGTCACAGTGGCAGAACCATCGGTTTCGTCTACTGGTAGTCCTTTCTCAGACGATTCATCTAAAACTTTGCAAACCTCTAGGTCTGCCGAGATTTAGCATTCTATCATCCTATCAGAGTACCCCTTTGGAGAACTGGTTGAGTTCCATTGGCCTCTTTCAAAATCTTGTTTTTGGTTTGGGGTTGGGGAAAATTTTCCCCCTCTCACATCGGGATCACCATTTTTGGCTGCTATCATACCTCCTAGCCCCTGTAGTCTTTTAAAATATCTCATGGTGGATTCAGACATGGACTTGTCCGATCCTAATGGAAATGAGGGTATTTCAGTTTCTAATGAAGAATACCAACTTTTCCCGGAAGACATCCATTAATATCGTGCTCAATCTTCACCATCGGTGTCACTTCCAGCCAGATATAGGTCTTTGGGTCATATTATAGCCGGTATTGCCTCCATTTCAACATCAACTCTGTCGAGGGGGCCAGTTCTTCTGTCATTAGGGATGTCGCTGACGACACCTGTCTCGTTGATGCCTTTTGTTACGTATATCCCCACTATGCCTACTATCTGTGTGGCTTCATCGACATCGGTCGTCCACGCTTAGTCATCAGGAGTTTCGGCTTCGGTAGAGACTTCGATTTCCATGGAAATCCCTGACGGCCTTTCTTTTGAGGAGTATTGACTAGCTGTTCAGCAGTAGAGATCCTAGGATAATAAGTCCCCTCAGGATCCTAATCATCCTTATCTTTCTCATTATAGCACGAACAATACCTCGATTTATTCACTTCTATTTCAATATGATGAGCACAACAACCCTATCTATTTACCTGATCTTGAGGCTTATCAATTCATTTCTGGTTTTAGACCTACCTTTCTTGTGCAACCTTCTAACCAGTAAGGACAACCCTTTTAGGGAAAACCTTTAGTTCAGCAAGGGTATGCTTATGACCCACAAGGAAAACCCTTTGAGGGAAAAACTTTAGTGCTACAAGGGTATGCGTATGACCCACAAGGGAAACCCTTACAGGGGCAACCTTCAGTGTATTAGGGATTATTTTATGGCCCACAAGGGCAACCTTACAATCCTCAAGGTCAACCTTTACAAGCTCAGCCTGTGGTCCAACCAGGGCAACCTCATGGACCAACTAGGCAACTGGTATATCAACCTAGACCTTTATACAATCCTGGGGGAAAAATCCATCCATATCAACCTTTGGTGCAACCATAAGAGTCATATTTCAAAATTGGTCCAAATTTTGCACAACCAGGGCCATCTTATGGTCTTGCCTTATGTCAACCTGGTTATTAGGCCCAACCTGGCCTACAATAGCCATCAGGTCAACCTACTTAGCAGGGGAAACCTAGTGGCCCTCATTAGTCAGGTCAACCTGTTCAACTGGGACAACCTGTACAAGCAGTTCACACTGCTCAGCCACCGCTCTACTCTATGCCACAGTCAAATCATCCTTTGCACCCGACCTATCCAGCTCAGCAGGGCCCTACTTATCAGCAGCCCATTCGACCCCAAGGTCGTTATTACCCTCAAGGTCAATATTGACCACTTTACAATGCGCCTCGAGGTTCTGCTTAATACCCTCAAACTTCAGGCCATACTTATATTCCACAGCAATATCCTTATGCTACTCAATCAGGATCCTCGTATACTTAGAATTAGTATCCTGGTTTTCAACCCCTGTATCATGGTCCTCAACTGCCATATTAACCGAATTATCCAGATTATACCCCTTATGGTTCGAATCCTCCGAGACAGAACCAGTGGGGGCAGAGTTATACTCAACCATGATGGAGTATGGGTACAGGTCCTTATTGAGTACCTGCTATGCCTTTTAACCCTCACTTACCCTTTCTCGCCACGTTGGAGTTACTGGATGTGTCCAAATTGAAAAATGATCCAATTCTTCATAATCCATATTGGCCTCCGGTTCCAACGAAGGTTCCTGGTGATTGTCCCAAGTTTGAGGGAAAATATGGAGAAGACCCCCAGGCACATGTCATGACATACCATTTATGGTGTTCTTCCAATTCTTGGGTGGATGACTCCGTTCGACTCTGTCTTTTCCAGTGCACTCTCACCAGAGCTGCTGCTAAGTGGTATATCGAACTGCCTCATGGTATCTTTCAAGATTTCAACACTCTCGCTATGGCATTCCTTACTCATTTCCAATTTCCAGTTCATTATGAAGCCAGTACCATCTCCTAACATCCTTGAAACAGGACCGGGTTACCCATATCTCAGACCACATTCATGAATGGAGATGGCGTCGTTGCCTGATCAAGTTCGAAATTCCTGATAAGCTTCTTACTCATTGGTTCACTACCTCTTTTGTCAATCATATTGTGAAAGAAATCACCATGGGGGCATGTGTAACCAAGGAACAAGCCATTTCTCGTGCCCAATACCTTGATTTAGTGTACTCTCAATTGAGCATATTGTATGACATATTGACTGAGGCTCCACGACCTGGGACCTCTAAAGCGCCGACTACCCCATCAGTCAACGATGTTATTGGTTCCATGTCTCAGAATTCATGCAAGTCTTCCAATGGGAATCAGAAATCAAATTCTTCCAATGGTTTTTCTCCTCAGGCCAAAGTCGATGCCCCAAAACTAGAATCGTCTAAACCTCGTGCTAGTGATGGTTCACAACGAAAGATGAAGTATCCCTGTTTGATTTGTGATGAGGAAAACTCCACTAAGGATTGTCCCAAATGATCCGAGGTTAGTCAACTGCTCAAAGGCACTAAGGGAACTCCAATGATCCTTAAAGAACCTTTCCCATCTCAGAAAACTTAGATGGTCGATCAACCTATGCCATATTTACCATTTGGCTCTCAAGTGTTTATGGTAAATGGTTCTACACCTATTTCCAATGCTACTTTATCGATAGATTATGCCAGATCATGTCAGGCAGCTGGGAAACAGATCGTTAATGGTCCTCCTCCCCCACCTGCCTCTGGTCCTCTTGAGATTGAAAGGCCCAGTGCTGAACTCGTTGTACGACCACCTTCTAAAGGTGTTCTCTGAAAATATTCTTATAATCTAAACGCCTGTGCTACTCAGCATTACAGTATTTTTGAGGATTTAGCACAGGTGCCATCTGCAATGTTCATGTTAGAAGTTATTTAGAGTTTTCCGTCTCAACGGAAAGCGTTGTTATCCATGATCGAAAAAATTGATCCTGTTGATTCTAGCCTTCTATCTTTCAATTTAGATAATTTCGTCCCCTGTCTTCCACACCAGATTGTGCTTGTCATACAAGTTAGCATTAATGGTCTCAACATGCATAGATTTGTTGTGGATGAAGGTGCATCCACTTGTGTCATGTCATCCACTTGCTGGAAAGCTATTGGCTCTCCAGCTTTCACTTCGCCACCCAATGCCCTCGAGGCATTTGATGTAAGGGAATCAAAACCCTTGGGTGTTATTGCTAGCTTACTGATCACGTTGTAAGGAAAGACAATCAAAATTGAAGTAGAATTTGTTGACACTAAACTCAATTACAATATTCTACTCGGTTGCATTTGGATTCACGCTATGATGTGTGTTTCATCCACCCTCTTTAATCTTCTAAAATTTCCACACGAGGGAAAAATTATTACTATCGATCAGTTGTGGTTCTTTACCTCGTCTTTCGAGAACAACGTGCCATGCATGAATCAGATTCCTTCTCCCCCTAACAGTGTAGGGCAGGGTCTTTTCAAATATCCCACTCTCATGGGTATCTTTCCCTTTCCACCACTAAATACCATTCAGGTTCATATGATCTCTCGGTCGGATGACCCATGGATCGTCCCTTTACCAGAACAGGTTGATTCATTTGGGGATTCAATGCTGCTTAGTCCAATTGAAATCAATTATTGTGAACATACAGCTACATCTAATTCTCCCTTCTTGAAGGTGCTCCTTTGATCATGGCTCTCGATGTTTATTCTCAATCCCCTTGGCTCGGTGATGCAGATTCGCCTGATCCTTTGGAAGAAGTCTTTCCATCCGATGAGGCTATAATCGAAACCATATCTCTCAAAGATCTACCGTGGAGTGATGGGCATCACTATTCCTCGTTTATGCTTGGCCTTGGGGCAATGTCTAACTGTCCTGAGCATTTTTCATCTCAAGTTCCTTCTTCGCCACTTCAAATGCCTATCTTGATTCATGAAGTCTTCGCTGAAGGTAAATTTGGTAGAATCACTCAGATGATGCCTATCGACATTTCTATCAAACTGGGAATTGTCGAGAACATCCATGTGGGAGTCACCTGCTCTTTCGATGAAGTCCAAGTGTATACTAGCCTCTTTCACGAATTCCGTGATTTTTTCGCCTGGTCTTACGAAGAGATACCTAGAATTGATCCCAGTATTGTGGTGCATGAGATTCCCACCTACCCAGGTTTGAAGCCTGTTCACCAGCGTCTGCATCCAGTGCATCCTCGAAAATTCACCGCCATAAAAGCTGAAGTTGAAAAAATTCTTAAAGTGGGTTTCATTTATCCAATTCCTCTAACAGAGTGGGTTTCTAACATTGTTCCTATGGATAAGAAGCAGGGAGCAATTCACGTTTGTGTTGACTATCGCGATATTAATCGGGCTTGTCCTAAAGATAAATATCCCACCCCTTTTATTGATCAGATCATTGACGATTGTGATGGGAGTGATATTTTTTCCCTTATGGATGGTTTTTTAGGCTATAATTAGATCAACATTCTCCCATCCGATCAACACAAGACTTCTTTTATTTTTCCATGGGGAACATTCACGTATAAGACACTCCCTTTTGACTTGAATAATGCTAGGGCTACATTCCAGCGCGCGATGTCTTATGCCTTTCATGATATTCGTCATATTGTTCAACCATACCTGGATGACCTTCTGGCTCATTCAGCTACACAAAAATACCACCTGGACCATCTCTGCCAGATATTTCTTCATTGTAGATGCTACATAATTCGGCTCAATCCGCATAAATGAATTTTATGCGTCAATTCCAGTAGAATTTTATGGTTTATCGTATCTACAGATGGAATTCGCCTTGATCTGCTTAAGTTTGAGGCTATTGTTAATCTCTACTCTCCATCCTCGTTACACCAGCTCTAGAGTCTCCAAGGGAAAGCCAATTTCTTATGTCGTTTTATCCCGAACTATGTCGAAGTAACCAAGGGATTCACACAAATTTTAAAGCAGGACGTCCCTTTCTATTGGGATGAGATTTCTCAACAATATTTTGATACTCTTAAGACATTGCTTGTCAACGCTCCTCTATTACGTCCTCCGAATTATCATCGTGATTCCGCCCTCTAGCTAGCTGTTACCTTTAGTACGATTGCCATGGTTTTGGTTCAAGATGATGATGACGGTAACCAGCATGTCGTTTATTACTTGTCTCAGAACCTTCTCAACTATGAAACACGTTATGGACATGTCGAGAACTTAGCATTGGTTGTGGTCCAGGCCATCCAGCATTTTCGTCATTATATCCTTTTACGCACGGTCACCATGTTTTCTAATTCTAATCCCATGACCTATATTTTGTCTCGGTAGTTGCTGGGGGGAAAATACTCGAAGTGGATCGTTATCCTCCAAGTGTTTTATTTGGATTTTATTACAACCAAATCAAATAAATCACTTGTTTTCGCTGATTTGATTTGTTCTCTCCCTGCTGACTCTGCTCCTTCTCATTCCGAGGATCATATTCTAGACGAAACTCTTTTCTTGATTAGCATCCTCGATTCGTGGTATGGTTATATCATCATGTATCTCCAAACTTCTACTTTTAGGTATGATTTAATGAAAGATGCCCGATGCTGCATTTGGCATCAGTCGCAACCTTATCGTATTATCGGAGATGCCCTCTATCGTGTTGGAGTCAATTATGTACTCCTCCAATGTCTGACCCTCGAGGAAGCTGAGAAAGTTTTAAATGAATGCCACAGTGGCGCCTATGGTGGTCACATGTCTGGTTATGCCACCGCACAGAATATCCTTCGTGATGGCTATTTCTGGCCATCCATTTTTAAAGATTGCATTGTCGCAGTACGCAAATGTCATGCGTGCTAGATATATGAACGCAAGATGCATGCACCACTTGTTCCTTTACACCCTATCATTACTTTTGGTCCTTTTTCCAAATGGGGCATCGATTTTATGATGTGTACCCTCGTTCGGCCAGGGGGCATGCCTATATTATCATTGTCGTCGATTATTTTACAAAATGGGTTGAAGCAATGCCTACACTAGCTGCAGATGGTAGGACAACAATGCAATTCATATTCAATCATGTTATTCCTCGGTTTTGTGTTCCTCAAGCCATCGCTACTGATCATGGCTCTCATTTTCGGGACTATATGATGGCGGAGCTGACATCTAAGTTGGGTCTGCGTTATTAGCCATCTATAAATTTTTCATATACTATGATGGCTAAAACAGGTATGTTAGTATTCAAGAAAAAAATTTGGAGCAAATCTGTGAGTTCTTGAAGCCTTGTTGTGTCTCTTGTCCAAGAATCCATCTCACTGATATCTTCATCAAAAATCCTTCAAAAACCCTATTGTTATCATGAAGAAAACTATTTTTGGACCCCCTCTTCCATCCTCTTTCATTCATATTTTCCTATTAAAAATCCCTCCACTTCCTTCAAAATTCCCTTAAAACCTTATAAATCCTCCTTATTTGGTTTTAAGCCCTTCTTTATATCTATCAAAACCTTCAAAAACCCTCGTTTCGGCCTTAAAATCTAAATTTTCATTAAGTCAGGCTGGAGCGCCCGCAGGCTTAAGTTCTCATCCCTTTCCTCCATGTGACTGGGACCAACAACCATCGGCCTCAGTCTTTAAGCCCCTTTTGCGCTATCACACTTCACTCCACCCGTTTTCCTTTTTATTTCTTTATATTTCCCCCGCGCGATGGTTTCCACCGCCGATGGGATTTGAACTATTGATCTTGCCGATCTAACCGTCCTCGCTCCATCACACTGCCAGTGTTCCTTCCAATCATCAGTTACCAAAGCCTCCCAGCCGATGTATTTTGGACTGTTGATATAGCTCCCCCATATCCAATTTTCGGCGCTTTTTCGCCATTCCACTGTCCTCCGCTTCTTTCATTCATTTCTACGAAGTTGCGATTAAATATGGATCATCGATCATCCTAATCAAATGGTCATCGCACCATCACATTATCACTTTCCTCCTGTCCAAGCCCCTTCTATCTACTGTAAGCCATCAATAAAAAAATTTCATAACTGATGATGGATAAAACAAGTCTTTTAGTCTTCAAGAAACAAGTTTTAAGAAAAATTGTGAGTTCTTGAAGACTTGCTGTTTTCCTTGCCCAAAAATATCCTTTCCATTGATTTCTTCATAAAAAATCCTTCAAAAAATCCTCTTGTTATCATGAAGGAAACTGTTCTAAGACCCATTTTCCATCAATTTTTCCTTTGGAAAAATTCCACTAAAAACCTCTTCGTTTCACCCATTTTTCCCATTTTTTCCCCTTTATTTTTTCTCAAAATCCCCTTTAAAACCATTTAACCCTTTTTATTTGGTTAAAAAAATCATTTTACCTTACTCGAAACACTAAAAAACCCATAAAAATCCATAAAAACCTTTGAATAAGCTTTTTCGCTCTTTTTAGGCCTTAAGCCCCTTCCGCTTAAGCCCGAGCCCCTTTTTCCATAACAAGACCATGCCCTGCGACTAAAGCGCTAAGCCCATTGGCATTTAGGCCTTTCGCAGGTCCCCACAACCCTTTTTTATTTAAAAAAAATAAAAAATCTGCTGCCGATGCGAAACCCCGATCACATCTG
Organism: Pinus albicaulis; assembly: GCA_034641835.2. NCBI lineage: Eukaryota > Viridiplantae > Streptophyta > Pinopsida > Pinales > Pinaceae > Pinus > Pinus albicaulis. The sequence goes on along the minus strand of CM076575.1, from coordinate 1,172,626,478 downwards.
GATTGTCTATTCCCCAAGATCCAACGATCTGCGCATCATTCCATCACATCACACATCGACATTCCTTTGTTCCTAGACCCTTTAATCCATGAATGGTCGATCCTCCAAAGAGATCTGAACCGTTCATTTTCCACAGATCAGACAGTCCGTGCATCCTTCCATCGCATCGCTCCATCGGCACTTCATCGCATCGGTGCATCGCAACTTCCTAGCTCCCTTGTCTCCTGACCCTTTTCCCCCCGCCGATGCTATCCCATAATAAAATCTCCACCTTCGATCAAATATGATTGGATGGTCTGCATTGTCTCACATTATTGCTTTCCCTTCTACCTGTCCATCCTCCCCCGATGAGATCTCCACCATTGATCTAGCTCCCTCAGATCGGATGGTCCTCGCTCATCGGCACATCGCAATTCCGGTTTCCTCCTTCCGAGGACCCTCTTATTCGCCGATTGCTGATCTTCCAAAGTTCATCTTAGCTATCCATCTCCCTGATCCGATAGCCCACATTTCTCCTACGTTTCAAGTCCGCCCTCCCCGTTATCCTTCATCGCCCATTCTTAACCGTTGATCCTATTTTAGATCGATGACCCTTGTTTCATCGCATTCTCACCATCCCACTGACCCCTCATCCGCCATCTTCTATCTTTGATCTCCGCGATTTAATCTGGACCGTTCATCTCCACAATCTGATGGATCCTATTGATCCTCACATTTTACCTCCGCCGTACCAATTTTAACCCTGCACAAATAACTTTTCACCACGCCCCAATTTTTCTTACGTCACCACCTAGTCCCCACCTCTCTTCCTCCCATGTATTTATTTTTCCTTTCACGTTTTTTTTTAACCGTCGATATAACCTATTGCCCCTGGATCGAATGGCCATTAACTCCCCTCTCACTTTCGCGTCTTTCCCTTTATATAACCCCCCACTATGATTTTAACCCTTTATCACTATAAATCCAATGGCACATATTGTTTTGCTCAACCTTAGGCCTCCCCGCTATGCGAAAAAATACCCCACGTCACCCCAACCCTGCCATATATTTCCTCCGCTCATCTTATCTCCCCTCATGCTCATTTGCATCTGTCAATCTGGATTTCCCATATCAGACAATCTAAAACTAATTTCACGCCCATTTCACCAATGAAGTTGATCACACAATTTCAACATGAAATAAGAATTTTTCGCCTATACACGTGTCATCTAGAGAACCGTATCACATCCATTTCACACAAAACCGTTTGCCGCCTAAACTCTACGTGAAAACTACCTCTAGTTTTCTACAAAATCGCCTATCCATATTTTCACGCCACAAGCAGATTTAAACCATGCTTCATATGGTTTCAACCATAAAATCTCCATCTACATGCTCCCTTGCCTCTGCACTACCCTTTCACCCTCCGTCGAGCTCTCTATTAGCAGTTTAGCCCCAAATTCGCAGGTTTTTGTAACAAGTTGTGTTTGTTGTAGGTTTAATGGCAGATGAGCTATATAAGCTATCCCACAGTCAAGTTACAGTGATATGGCCTTGTATGACGATCCAAAAAGGCCCAAAAGTGAAGAAAAGGGACAAAAAGGGTTGAATTCCAAAGATTAATCAGTGTTTCATGGACATTAGTTACACAGTAAACCCTCCAGCGCAGCAAAAGAAATCCACCTGTACACAAAGGAAAATAATGAAGATCAGCGAAGAAACAATGAAAATAGAAGATCAAAAGATAAAGGTTAAAGACACAGTTTAAAGCAGAAAGATGATAAAGAAGGACCAAAAGCATATCAAAGGCCTATTTCAAAGTTTAAAGTGACAAATCAGGACAGATTAGCAAAAGAATGCTTCAAATTCCAAATCACCGAAGCAGTTACTCCTCCAAAGATCAAAATGCCACCTATAAGTTTATTTTCCTCAAAAGAATACAAATTGAATGCACAATCAGAGATATTTCCAAAGACAGCTCAGAAAGTAATTTCTAGCCTACTAAAGCCTCAAAAGTCAACAAAAGTGACTGAAGTTGATGAAACTTAATGTAAAAATCAATTAATAGAGTTATGACCTTAGATATCTTATCCATTAGGCCTCCAAAGGCTAAGAAGCATTTACTCTTTATTAATTGAACAAATAACCTTTTCTTTCACTCCACCTCCTCATTCATCTATAAATATCATATGAGGAGTTCATTGTTATTGTTGGTTGAATACTTATTGAATGTAAATAGTTGCTGAGGCTGCTAAAGCTCTGTTAGTAATTGAAGAAAGATAGGCTGAGAAGAGAAGTTTGAAGTTGTAAAGACCTACTGGACTTGAAGATTGTAACTGGTTTGAACATCAAATATATAATTTGATTTATGTGATCCTGGTCTATGTCAATGGTGATGCTTTTCTTACTGTAAATGTTGTTTTTCTTATGTTTTCCATGCTGTCCAATTTCTCTGATAAACAACAGCAAATATAGATTAGGATTTACTGTAAAGTACCCTATTTCTCACTAATAAATATTTATCTTTATGTTTTCTTATAATTGTGTCTTGGGGACAATTGAATAGAATATAATCAGTGAAGTGTTGGTGAGCCCATTTTTCCTGAGTACAACTTGAGATATTGTCTTTCAAAGTTCTTGAAAATTCTACTAAGTAAAGTTGAACTAGAGAAGTCTATGGTTAACCCTGTCCTTTAGTTATCTCCAACAGTTACTTTGAAAAGATCCCTTAAGAGTATGCCAAACGTAGGCTAGGTTAAAAGTCGTTACTTGATCTTAGACTATTATTTGTTTATCTTAAATGTTGTCCTTTGAGAGTATGTTGAAAGCAGGCTAGGTTAAAAGTCCTTACTTGATCTTAGGCTACCGTTTGTTTTCTCATATGTTTACTTATTTCACCACACTTCTCAATGTCCCATACCACAAAATCAACTTGAAGAGATCCTTTGATATAGATCACTTGCCCCATGGACCACTCTTGAAACTTGTTGTGCAATTAAATCCTTTTGTGACTCCATAGCCCAATGGATTAATATTGTCTCTTACATATCCTATCAACTAAACCATTCTCTCAACCTACTCACACCTTTACCCTTCAAAAGACTTCCTTCACTTTGATGATATCCTACCCAACCAAAAACAAACAAAACACTTGTGCTTCATAACTAGCCTAATATCATATCGTAAGCCTTAAAGATATATCCTTTGAAAATACTTATATAGAGAGATCCCTCTCTGAATCCAGGAGGGCTAGATCCTAGGATTCCAAAGTGGTTCTGATGTAGGCTCTACAGCTTTTGTTCTTGCCAATCTTGCAAACTACGGAGACCTAATACCTGCCATTCTCTGAAATCATCCAAGCCGTCGATCCTCCTGATCCGACGGTAGTCGTTTCATCGCATAACCACTGATGTACCACGTCATCCTGCTGGTCCCACCCGACCGCGCAAAGGATTTCATCATGCTTCCGTTCAATCTCCACTATTGTTTTCCCCAGATCCAACGATCCGCATTCATTTTCTCTTTCATTTCTCCCACACCCCTCCATAGTAAATTTTGAACGCGAAATAGGTGGTTTTTCCTATGGACACGCGTCAGCCACCAATCCATATCACGTTCATTTGTCACATTACCGCTTACCGCCCAGACCCTATGCGAAAACCATCTCCGGTTTTCCAAAAATTCTTATCCATATTTTCATGCCATAATTTGAATTAAATCTTGGTTCCACCTTCCACCATGGGTTTTCCACCTCCGCTACATTCATCCTCCTTTGCATTTCTCCTACACCCCTCGCCAAGCCCTCTGAAGCAGTTTTACCATATAATGCAGGTTTTATATAATGGTTGGTTTTTTGTTGCAGGTTTCATGGCGATAATCATGAAGGACATCCCACAGTCAAAGAAAGTTCCTATTAGCAAACAATAAAAGTTAATTAAGATCAGTAAACAGAATCAGAAATTAAAGTTAAAGGATTAAAGAAAAAGTTTGAAGATCAAAAGCTTAATCTAAAGTTTTAAAGATAAAGACACAATGATGAAGACCAAAGATGATAAAGAAGGTCTTAAAGCATATCAAAGGCCTAATTCATGATTAAAGCACTGAAACAAAGATGGATCAACAAAAGACAACTTTAATTGTCAGATCATCAAGGCTATTTACTCCCCCAAAGACTAAAAATTCCACCTATAAGCCTATTTACTCAAAAGCCTACAAAGTTAATGCACAGTCAGAGATATTTCACAAAGGCAACTCAGAAAGTAATTTCTAGCCACCAAAAGCCTCAAAATTAAACAAAAGTGACAAAAGTGGATGAAAGTTAATGTAAAAATCAATTAACAGAGTTACGACATCAGATATCTTCTCCATTAAGCCTCCCAAAGGTCGAGAAGAATTTACTCTGTATTAATTGAATAGTTAGACCTTCCTTTCACTCCACCTCCTCAATTTACCTATATATATCATATGAGAAGCCTAGTATTTTTGTTGGTTGAATACTTATTGAATGTAAATAGTTTCCGAGGCTGCTGAAGCTCTATTAGTAATTGAATAAAGATAGGCTTAGAAGAGAAGTTTGAAGCTGTAAAGACCTACTGGACTTGAATATTGTAACTGGTTTGAACATCAAATATACAAGCTGATTTATGGGATCCTGGTCTATGTCAATGGTGATGTTTTTCTTACTGTAATTGTTGTTTTTCTTATGTTTTCATCCTGTCCACTTTCTCTAATAAAGAAAAAAAAAATAGATTAGGATTTATTGTAAAAGGTACCCTAATTATCACTGATAAGCTTTATCATTATGTTTTCTTCTAAATGTGTGTTTGAGAATGAATCAATAGAGTATAACCAGTCAAGGAATGTTGCTGAGCCCATGTCTTGCAGTGTAGAACTTGAGATTTTGTTCTTGAATGTTCTTAAAAGGTTTGCTAAGTAGAGTTGAACTAGGGAAGTATATGGTTAGCCATGTCCTCTATTTTCTTCTCCAACAGCTAGCTTTGAAAAGTTCCCTTGAGTGTATGCCGAAAGAAGGATAGGTTAAAAGTCGTTACTTGATCTTAGGCTACTCTTTATGTTTATCTTTGTTCTCGAATGATCTTTTCATTGCATGCTAAGTACAGTCCTAATCAAGGAAGTTTATGGTTAGCCCTGTCCCTTGTTTAGTCTTAAACAGTTGTTTTGAATATTTCCCTTAAGAGTATGTCGAAAGTAGGATAGGTTCAAAGTCCTTACTTGATCTTAGGCTACTTTTATGTTTATCTTAAATGTTTTCTACTTTATGAAGGTAGTCAAGAGGATTACTGGATTATTGTCTTAGAAGTTGGCTTTAGTAGGTGTTTGCCCAGAGAAGTCTATGGTTTGCCCTGTCCTTTGGCTTGCTCCCAAATCAGTCACTTTGAAATGCTTGTCTTGTGTAGTGAAGTTAATAGATTCTTAATTGGTTATTAGCTTTGCTTCTTTCACCACACTTCTTAATGTTTCATACCACAAACTCAACTTAAAGATATCTTTTGTTATAGATGATGTGCCCTATGGAAACCCTTGAATAGTTGTTGTGAAATTAAACCCTTTTATGACTCCATAGCCCAATGGATTGACACTTTTCTTGACCTATATTCCCATGTTGAAACATTCTTCTACTTATTCCCCCCCTCACACTTCACATGACCTTCTCAGTTAATGATCCCCAATGAAAAAAACAAATCCCTTATGCTTAAAAACTAGCCTAATATCATATCATAAGCCTATAAGAATATCATTCAAAAAAACATTTAGAAAGATCCCTCTCTGAATCCAGGAGGGCTAGATTCTAGGATTCCAAAGTGGTTCTGATGTTGCCTTGTCATTTTGTATGCCAATCTACCAAATCATAGGACCCCAACATAATGGCAACTCCACTGGGGACTTATGAGCGAATTACATCTTATACATCCTAAGGCCTCAAAATACCCACAAACCTCTTTATATTGGTATTCAATTGTTGATGGTGGATAGAAATTCATCTCAAGATTTTTGAAATCCTTCACTTGGCAACTCCACAACTCCCAAAATACCAAATGACTCCACTGGTAGAAGACTTTGAACTAGTTGAATAGACACAGTGACCTCTTTTCTAATTTACAAACATGATTCCAAGGATACAACGAAGCAATGCCCCAATGAGTAGAGATCATATCCCTGGGTTCCCACATAATATGCCCTAGGTGTTTTGGGATGATAACCTTCCTGTTTTTCAAGATGAAAATTTTTATGACCCATTGTTACATCTCATCAAATTTCATATACATGTATGTAAGATACAGACTGAATGGCATGAGGACTGCCTTATGAAAATGTTCATGTTAACAATAGAAGGAAAGGCAAGGGATTTGTATGAATGGTTAGAACCTAAGATCTTTTTTTATTTAAAATACATACACCAAGTATTTTATGAAAAATATAAAGAAAACTCTCCATCCTTGTCATGGGTTGAAAATTGTTGTGATCAATCTTAGAAAATCATACAATACCTTTTAGATATTGATGAGGATTTGGTTAATTGCATCCTGAGGATCTCTTAGGAGCCAGTCATGAATTTCATACCCAAAAAAACTATCACAAGAACCTAGATGAATCATTTGAGGAAGAGATTAATCAAGAAATAAAATAAATTCCTCAAGATATCCCTGCGAGCATAAATAATGATTCATCATCCCTTTTAACTGAGGCTCAAGAAGACATCCAAACTCAAATTCAATCTTCACAAGAGAAAGAGAGCTACTGTAATTCTTCTCCAAGAAAAACAAAAACATCTTCCCCTTTGACAGAAGAAGAAATTGATCAAATTATAAACAAACAACCAGCCTCTAAAACTTTTTATAAAACAAACACTCTTCCCCATTCACCTAATGAACTTTGTTGTAAAAATTTAGAAAGTTCCCTTGTAGATCAGAATAATGAAAGACCTGCTGATAATCCAGTATGTTTGATTGGTGACATTACTTACATTAATTATTTTCCTAATTTTGATCTATCTGATGATGATGTTCTCCAAACAGAAGTTGATCTTGTAGGACCATCATTAGTAGATTCGTGGGAGGAAGATCAGTTCCACCAACTCCGAGAAAGTAATGAGCCAAAGAAGGATATTTACGATACTGATGAAGAAAGCTTTAAAAATGAAGAAGAGGGTAAAGAATCTCTGAATATCTGCTCTGCTTCATTACAACTCATCAGTAACAATTTTCAGGTGATTGGGAATCAGCAGTCTTTCAGCTCAAAGTTTGAGGAGGAAAACAATGAAGAACTTCTTGAGCCGGTTGAAATTAAAGAACCTTCTCCTGAAATTGTTAAGGTAATCTAAGAGACCCTTGCTCAAGAATATAATGACATCTTCACCGAGAACAGTCCACTGAATCAAAATACCCTGGGACTACAAGAGGACAACACTGCCAAATATGATGAGTCCTCAAGTTCAGATCACAATGAAGATGAGGAAGATTTTCTTTCTCAAAAGAATCTTTTCCTTGACCTAATGGAGGAAGAAGTATTCCTGGTTGAAAATTATCTTTCAAATACTCATAATCAGGGATTATATCAGGACCCCTTCGCTCATTTTTGGAAGACATTTGAGGAAGGTATAGAGATTGTTAGGAGCAGTGTATCGTAAAATGCAACAAAAATTTTTAGCACTGCTGCTGAAGAACAAATGAGATGGGAGTGGTCCTATCTATCAGGCATGCTCAAATATATGAGAAAAGACTAGTCATGGAACCATTTGATTGACTGGATGTATTGGAAAAGAGAATTTGTCAGCTAAACATGTAAATATTTCAGAGTTAGATTAGGGTAGGTAGGAATGTCGATAAAGCTCAGCCTGTGAGCATTTATTTAGGATTTTTTTTTTTTTTCTTTGAAAGAAAAATTGAAAAAATACAAAAAAAAAATAGAAAAGAAAAAGAGGGATGATTAGAAAAAGAAGAAAGGTACAACCCCATACCAAAAAAGAAAGAGAATCTGAAGTGTGCAAGCCTAAATGCCACTACTTGTAAGAGCACCGCTATTTAGTCATATATCGTAATCATGACTAGATATATTTCAATATACTGCTGATAGGTTAGTGAAGAATATTTTCCAAACAATTTAATCTTGGCTTATTAGTAGACTAGATTAGGATAGAAAAATAGAGGTTCAAACAAGCTTAAATCCTGAACCTATAAGTTTGATGAAGAATGGCTCAAATCAGATCAAAACCTGGGCCAAAGAGAAGAAAAAGAACTAGCTCAAACATGCTGAAAAATTGAACCAAAAAAAGAAGAAGAAGACAACTCAAAGAGATCAAAATCAGAGCTGAAAGAAAGAAGGAAGAACTCTCATTGTTTTCAGATATTAACCCTTCCAAGTTTTGTTTGAATTTTCTGCAAATAAAGGTCTATGTGCAGTTTTTTTTTTATGTCATAGCCATCACAGCAAATCAGACAACTTAATCCTAGTTTGATTGTGCTTTCAATTTATGTTTTAGAATGTAGATAATGCAGATCTGTCAGACATTTTAATCCTGGCAGATAGTAGATTAGGTAGAGAATTTTTGAGTCCAACTGTTTAATCCGGACTCATGGAAGTTATAAGGGTAGATTTAGATTAGTCTTCTTTCTTTCAATAAAAGAATAAAATGTTGATGTTTAAAGGGTTTGCAAGTCCATGTGCACCCTACTGAAGAAAAATGTTAGGAAAATACGATGTGTAGGTAGTTGTTTGGGAGAAATTGATTTGTTATGATGTAATGTTGATCATATTTTCAAGCAACATGATCAAATAAGAAAAGGTTGTCAAAATGCAAAGCATAGGTCTACAGTCCAAAGATAAATCTCTGAGGTTCTTGACACCTCCAAGGAGCTGCCATCCCCAAGTGGAGCCACTGTTAACCATCTATAAATTTTTCATATACTATGATGGCTAAAATAGGTCTATTAGTCTTCAAGAAAAAAATTTGGAGAAAATATATGAGTTCTTGAAGCCTTTTTGTGTCTCTTGTCCAAGAATCTATCTCACTGATATCTTCATCAAAAATCCTTCAAAAACCCTGCTGTTATCATGAAGAAAATTGTTTTTGGACCCCCTCTTCCATCCTCTTTCATTGATATTTTCCTATCAAAAATCCCTCCGCTTCCTTCAAAATTCCCTTAAAACCTTATAAATCCTCCATATTTGGTTTTAAGCCCTTCTTTATATCTATCAAAACCTTTAAAAACCTTCAAAAATCCCCATTTCGGCCTTAAAATCTAACTTTTTCATTAAGTCAGGCTTAGGCCCCCGCAGGCTTAAGTTCTCAACCCTTTACTCCATGTGACTGGGACCCACGACCGGAAACCTTAGTCTTTAAGCCCCTTTCATGCTATTGCACGTCGCTCTACTCCTTTTCCTTTTTGTTTCTTTATATTTCCTCCATGCGATGGTTTCCCCGACTAATGGGATCTGATCCACTGATCTCGCCAATCTAGCGGTCCTCGCTCCGTCGCACCGCCATTACTCCTTCCGATCATCACTTAAAAAAGCCTCCCCACCGATGTATTTTGGACCGTTGATATAGCTCCCCCAGATCCGACGGTCAGTGTTGTTTCACTGTTCCACTGTCCTCCGCTTCTTTCATTCACTTCTGCGAAGTCGTGATTAAATTCGGACCGTCGATAATCTTGATCGGACAGTCATTGCACCATCGTGTTATCACTTTCCTCCCATCCAAGCCCTTTCTACCTGCCATTTCTGAAATCATCCAAGCTATCGATCCTCCTAATCCGACGGTAGTCGCTTCATCACATAACCAATGATCTCCCACACCATATTGCCGGTCCCACCTGACCGCGCAAAGGCTTTCATCGTGCTTCCATTTAATCTCCATCATTTTTTTCCCCAGATACAACGACCTACATTCATTTTTGCGTTCATTTCTCCCACACCCATCCATAGTACATTTTTAATGTGAAATAGGTGGTTTTTCTCGTGGACACGCATCAGCTACCAGGTTGTATTGCATTCATTTGGCCCATTACCGCTCACCGCCCAGACCCTATGCGAAAACCATCTCCAGTTTTCCGAGACCGCTTATCCATATTTTCGCACCATAATTTGAATTAAACCCTAGTTCCTCCTTCTGCCATGGGTTTTCCACCTCTGCTGCATTCATCCTCCTCTGCATTGCTCCTCCACCCCTCGCCAAGCCCTCTGAAGTAGTTTCACCATATAATGTAGGTTTTATATAATGGTTGGTTATTTGTTGCATCTTTCATGGAAGTAATCATGAAAGCCATCCCACAGTCAAAGAAAGTACCTGTCAGAAAACAATAAAAGTTAATTAAGTTCAGTAAATAGAATCAGAAATTAAAGTTGAAGGATTAAAGCAAAAGTTTGAAAATCAAAAGATTAATCTATAGTTTTAAAGATAAAGACACAATGATGACGACCAAAGATGGTAAAGAAGGCCTTAAAGCATATCAAAGGCCTAATTCATGATTGAAGCAATGAAACAGAGATAGATCAGAAAAATATAGCCTTAATTTCCAAATCATCAAGGCTATTTACTCCCCCAAAGACTAAAAATGCCACCTACAGGCCTATTTACTCAAAAGCCTACAAATTTATTTCACAGTCAGAGATATTTCACAAAGACAGCCCAAAAAGTAATTTCCAGCCACCAAAAGCCTCAAAAGTCAAGAAAAGTGATTGAAGTGGATGAAATTTAATGTAAAAATTAATTAACAGAGTTAAGACATTAGATATATTCTCCATTAAGCCTCCCAAAGGTCGAGAAGTATTTACTCTATATTAATTGAATTGTTAGAACTTCCTTTCAATCCATCTCCTCAATTTACCTATATATATCATATGAGAAGCCTAGTATTGTTGTTGGTTGAATACTTATTGAATGTAAATAGTTGTTGAGGCTGCTTAAGTTGTTATTAATTGAAGAAAGATAGGCTGAGAAGAGAATTTTGAAGCTGTAAAGACCTACTGGACTTGAAGATTGTAACTGGTTTGAACATCAAATATACAAGTTGATTTATGGGATTCTTGTCTATGTCAATGGTGATGTTTTTCTTACTATAATTTTTGTTTTTCTTATGTTTTCATACTGTCCACTTTCTCTGATAAATAAAAACAAACTTAGATTAGGATGTACTATAAAAGGTACCCTAATTCTCACTGATAAGCTTTATCTTCATGTTTTCTTCTAAATGTGTGTTTGAGAATGAATCAATAGAGTGTAACCAGTCAAGGAATGTTGGTGAGCCCATGTCTTGTAGTGTAGAACTTGAGATTATATTATTCAATGTTCTTGAAAGGTTTTCTAATTAGATTTGAACTAGGGAAGTCTATGGTTAGCCCTATCCTCTAGTTTCTTCTCTAACAGCTAGCTTTGAAAAGTTCCCTTGAGTATATGCTGAAAGAAGGATCAGTTAAAAGTCATTACTTGATCTTAGGCTACTGTTTATGTTTATCTTCATTCTCGAATGTTATTTTCACTGCATGCTAAGTAGAGTCCTAATCAGGGAATTTTATGGTTAGCCATGTCCCTTGTTTAGTCTTAAACAACTATTTTGAAGATTTCCCTTAAGAGTATGCCGAAATCAGGATAGGTTCAAAGTCCTTACCTGATATTAGGCCACTTTTTATGTTTATCTTAAATGTTTTATACTTTCTGAAGGTAGTCAAGAGGATTTCTGGAATTTTGTCTTAGAAGTTGGCTTTAGTAGGATTTTTCCCAGAGAATTCTATGGTTTTTCCTGTCCTTTGGCTTCCTCCCAAATTATTCACTTTGAAAGGCTTTTCTTGTGTAGTGAAGTTAATAGATTCTTAATTGGTTATTAGCTTTTCTTCTTTCACCACACTTCTTAATGTTTCATACCACAAACTCAACTTAAAGAGATCTTTTGATATAGATGACTTGATTTATGGAAACCCTTGAATAGTTATTGTGCAAGTAAACCCTTTTATGACTCCATAGCCCAATGGATTGACACTTTTCTTGAGCTATCTTCCCATGCTGGAACATTCTTATACTTATTTTCCCCCTCACACTTCACATGACCTTCTCAGTTAATGATCCCCAACCAAACACAAGAAAATCCCTTGTGCTTCATAACTAGCCTAATATCATATCATAAGCCTATAAGCATATCATTCAAAAACACATATAGAGAGATCCCTCTTTGAATCCGGGAGGGCTAGATCCTAGGATTCCAAAGTGGATCTGATGTTGCCTTATCATTTGGTATTCCAATCTTCCAAATCATAGGACCCCAACATGCGTCGCGACAACTCAACGCCTTATTACCCTCAAGCTAATGGCCAAGTTGAAGCGGTAAAAAAAGTCCTTGTTACAATGCTTCAACGAAAAATCGTGATCCATAAATCAAACTGGCATCTCACGTTGTTTTCAGCTCTAGGGGCTTACTGAACATTGACTAAGATTGCAACCAGATTTACTCTGTTTCAGTTGGTATACAATTTGGAAGCTACTCTTCCGTTTGAATGTGAAATCCCTTCACTCAAACTAGTTGTGGAATTACTGCCTAATACTTCACCTAAAGAAGAACGTCTCCTCTACTTAGAGATATTAGATGAAACTTGTCGCTTAGCTGTCTTGGTCATCGAAGCACAGAAGAAGCGAGTCAAAGCTCATTTTGACCAAACAATTTCCCCTTGTTCTTTTATCGAAGGTGATCTCGTTCTCCTGTACGACCAAGCTCATGACAAGCAAGGGGTAGGTAAATTCCAACCCGTGTGGCATGAGCCCTACATCGTCAAACATGTGTTACAAAATGGGGCTTATGAGCTTATTGATTATGAAGGTTATCCCTTAGCACAACCCAGAAATGGGTTGTACCTCAAAAAGTATTATGCTTGAGTTATTCATGCATGATATGTGTACATAGGTGATTTTTTTTCATTTTTGTGCATGCTTTGGTTTGATGTGCTTTGTGAGATTTTTTATGCTTATTGGGTCTTTTTTGTTATGCAGATTCCTATTTCCCCTTATGTTGGTTTTTCGGATGGTGCTTCCCACAATACCAGGAAATTGTCTTCGGCAGCCTGGGTAATTTATTATGCTGTTAGTGAGTTGATTAACTTACAAGGTATTTGTCTAGGACCAACTACAAACAACTTTTTTGAATATAGTGATGTTTTGGAACTATTAATCGAGGCAGTTAACCTCAGCATACACGCATTGCTTGTGAATCTAGATTTGCAGCTTGTTGTTCTTCAACTTAACTGTCATTATTTGGTTCAAAACCCATGCATTTTGAGATTGTATTTACATATTTGTTTACTTGAAAGACCTTTTGATTTCATTACATATCAACATATACCAAGACGAATGAATACATTAACTGATGCAATAGCTAACATTGTGCTATATAGACATTTGCGCAATTTATAAAACATCATCATATGTAAATAGACCCATGTAGAAAATAGATGTGTGTATATATATATATATATATATATATATATATATATATATATATATATATATATATATATATATATATATATATATATATATATATATTGATTGTTTGCAACGCTTTCATCATAAAAACCCAAAATATATATATATATATATGTATGTTTCAGTTACATCGCAAAACAACATGTGTCTCAAAAATTTGCGGAAATAAAAAGCCTAGGTGCCTAATCGGCGTGGTGCTCATTAGAGCATGTCACTTCTCATACCAACTGCCTCAGTAAGCAGTGGATATGACTCGGCACCCCTATAGTATGCCTATGATATGCTCGAGGCACATCATCCAAGTGAGTATAGTCTAGGATCCCATGGGAGATCCCCTCCAGGTTCTATACTATCTCCTTCTCGCCACCCTCACCGTGAGGATCGAAAACACGAGGAACTCACCTCGCTATCAGTGACATATCTACAGGTCACTCCGGGCCAACATCTGCATAAATATAATATTAAATTTCAGAACATGCATATATACCAAAAATTCATAAAACTCATGAAAATAAAAAATGAGTCTCACCTAACTCTTCGTCCCAATCCTCTCCCTCTGAGAGCGGGAGGTCTGGATCATCGGTGAAGTCTTTACTAGCATAGGACCAATCCTCCATGATAATCAGTTGTCATCGGAGCCAATAAAAAAAATCTGGCCTCCAAGACATCTGCTGGCCACCACCTACTCTAGGCATCAATGCAGCCCATCGGGCCATCCATGGCTCTCTCGGTGGTGGCATCGGGACAATGACCTCCTGATGTTGGAATATGGGTAATCATTCCAAGAAGAATGATACCAAAATGGTTCCATACCCAAACTGATTTATTTTGGTCTTCTTGCACTTGGTGAGCTGTCGCTTGATGTTAATAGTCACGGCCTCGGCCCAGTTGAAGAGAGTCAGGTTCCTGCACTTTGAGGCAAGAAGAAGTTGTGTCTTCGTGGCCTCATGCGGTGCTTGTGATCTTGAAGATCACGTGATACTGTGCAGAACTACTTTTAGTGCCAGATCAGGAACAGTTTGGATGTCAACCTTTCCACTCTTTATTCCTTTTTGTGCCCCTCGGCACACCCTGTCAATCACCATTCCCATACTTTCCCAGGAAGGACGGGTACCAGTCAAGATAGGGACTGCACCCCTACATGATAATCAAGTGATAAAATACACATCATAGACTTTGAATTCAAGCTCCTGATCCCGAAGCACAAAATTTTCTTGATCCTTGTCGCAAATGTTTATCAAATATTGAAGCAATTCGGGATGAGCCCAGAGGCATGGTGTCAGAAATAATTTCTTTAGCCCACAGTTTCTGAGGGCGTTCATGCATTGTTCATTCTCCATGGCCAGTTCATCCTCCTCATTGTGTTCTCTCTCTTTCCACTCAATTAAAATATTTTCTACATAGTACCTATGCACATTACTCATATGAGCATTGTAAGTCTCCTTAGGCATCGACATTTGCAAGAAAATGGTTGCATTTTCCTTAAATTTAGGCGAATTTTGGGTTGCGCGATTGGCGTGAATATTTTTCTAACAGTCATGCTAATGGGCGCAACCCCTGTGTAAAAAAGGAGTGATTGGCACGGGTCCTTACCCGAAACCCGCGCCAACCGTGATGCCCTATATTTCTCAAATCCTCCCCTAAGGGATTCAAAATGAAAAATCAAGGTGATGAAAATTAGCTTAAAAGATGTAAAATGGTGTCGGCTCTTACCTGAAACTGACGGAATCAAGATTGGTTTACTGGATCACTCGCAATCGTTTCCATAAGATCGCAAGGTAAATGGACCATTGTTGCTCCACAAAGAGGTAAATGTGAAAAGTAAATAATTTTTTACCACTTATGGTCTTTTATAAATTTTCAAAATCTTAAATTAGGTTTTAAAACATATTTTTTGATTATTTTATCATATTATTTTGGAGGAATACATTTTACACGTGCCTTTTTGTGCAGTGACAGGTTTTAACATAGTTATGACGAAGAAACGAGTTGTATTTTATACTTTTTTGGACTCGTTAAAAATACAAAAATGTCACTGTTGGAGTCACCTTTCAGCTCTTTTCTGACTTTCTAAAACTGAAAATATTTCTGACACTTTTCATCTTGAACTCGTTAAATTGGCTGCAAAACGATATATACCCAGTATGCATTTACCCGTTTTTCGAGCTAGGATAGATTAATTATGAAAAAGGAATACCTTAGCCTATCGTGACTAAGAGGTTCTTTTAGACACATTTTTCTACATTTTCGGATCTATGAGACAATTTATGAAAAGGGCCTTGCTGTAGTTTTCTTTTCTTCTTTCTTTTCAAACTCTCTAAATATGAAAAGATGTTCAATTTTTCCTTTGTTAGACTCGTCAAAACTGATGACATCGGACTCCGTTGTTATGATGTTAATCGAGTTCTTCCTTCCTAGGCCTCATAAAATGTACTAGGTTGGATTTGTCTAAAGGAAAAAATTACATCGCAAGCACATGATATCCCCTTCAAGCTTGTTTTCAAAAATAATTAGGGTACTAGCCAGTAATGGTGGGGGGAAATGGAACCAGATTGTAGTCGTGTTGGAAGTATGTCGCTCTTGAACATGGCACTTGTATGCACTCGTGTTGGGTTGGGTACTTCTCACTTCATCATTCATTTTCCTCCATGGGTTTGGGTAATCTCTTTTGACCGCTCATCTACTCTTTGCCACATTGCCATGACCTCAGATCCCTTGATGTCAAATACTTCCAAATCCAGTGTCGTGCCGCTGATATGTTCAAGAGAAGTTTTCCTTTGAAGTTTTCAACCTCCCTCTGATTCTCTGTTGGTCTTGATTCACAAACATCACATTCCTTTGTCTTGTGTCGATGATGTAGGAAACATTATGGCCCACCTTCGATTAGGTCACTTCTGGTCGACTCCAAATCATTATCCAAGAAGCTGATCCAGAGACTCCCTTTAGGTACCTTGGAGTCTGCATGCTTCAATGGCAGGTTCTTCGCATTCAATGCAAGGTTTTCATCATTAACCTTCGATCGACTGACTTTGTGGGTGTTCGACATCATATCACTGTTCACACTTCGTGGATTGTACCTTTCATACCTTGAGAGCCATTGCCATTATTGATGGTTTCTCTTGCGTCTGTTAACAACTCTCATTATTGGCTGGTAATCAAACAATTTTCTTGCATGTTCAACTTCAACTCACATATTCTCATGCTTGAATTTGTACTTTGTTCGAGTCGAGATGGAGCGCAAGACCCTGGGTTTTTCTGATGAAATCCAGGCTGTGGGTTCATTGTGGATTACTATGACTTATTACATGGCTCTTCTGATTGGATGGCTGCGACCATACCTAAGTCTATTTTTTGATCCCTATTTTTGGATGGTTTTTTCCATACCTCGGATCTTACTGTTTATGTAATCTATTGTGGATGGCTACGCCCATGCCACATGTCATGTATCAGAAATATCAGTTGTATTTGTACTTGCAGGTCTTTCGACAACAGTGTTTGGGTCGAATGCATTCTCATAAATCATTTCACCCCTCCTTCTCTCTTAGACCTCATGATTTAGGGGGCATCTGTTATACAACATTTTTTCACATCCCTGAAATCCCTCGCCCCACATATTGTAGGGTATTTTCCATGACCTGTGAGTAGTTTCATACTCTGCAAACACCTTCTTTTCATCCTTCTGCATAAGGACATCATTTTTCCCGTTGAGCATTTCCTCAAAAAGCACACAAAAAACTATGGTTTTGGCCTTGGCGCGGGTAGCCAGTTCACCCCTAATGCCCGCTTAGAGGATTTACATTAGAGCCCACGCCACCTGGTGCTATGTCTCTCTGTAGTGCCTGCACCAACTATTTTAGGAATTTCTTTTAACAAATAGAGGTAGAATTTTCCTTCTAACTACCTTAGGGATGAATCATTAGAAGTGGTTAAAGTCAATAAGCCATAGATCTCTGCCTTTAGGTAGTGTTTTTTACCTCCCATGGAACACTCTTTGAAGATAGGACTCCCTTCCATGATTATAGGGATCCTAACCTCTCCCTCTTCCTCTATATAAATAGGCCTTCTCCATTTATGAAATCTAGCTAAACATATAGCCAAGAAGCTGAACTTAGAGAAGAAATACTATAGCTGAGTAATTGCTATAGAGAAGGTAGAACCAAGGAGGATTCTGTAGAGAGAGCCCCGTCTGAATTCCCAACGAAACTTTGTGAGATGTGCTCCACTAGAACCCTATTGGAGGAGACCACAACGTCGAAGCTTGGTTGTACTCTTCCTTTCTTTCATTAATATACTCAACTATGCTATTGGTTCCATCATTGTATTATGTTGATTATTTAATGCAATTGATTTAGTATTTTTCAACTGACTGATAGTTATGAATGTGAAATATTATTTTGTATATCGTCGTTGTTTCTTGTGTGTGTGTAGGTGTCTGAGTGTGAAAGCGAGCGGATCGTGATCTTTCAAACCCGGAGTGAGAGGTAGCCACTCTCTTTGACAACAAAAATATTGTAGGACCTCCGATAAGTCATTTACCAAATCTCTTCCATTCATTAACTAGGAATCAATGTTATAGCTTGTCTCATTTGTGGCTAGACCCACTCTAGGGCTAATGGGATCACCTGTATCTGCAGAGAGGATTTACTTCACCAACACCTTCGAGTCAACATAAGGGCAAGAAATCCCCCACACCTCCAGCACCAACAGAAGAAGATATGGCCACACACATGAAGCTACCCACCTTCAAGGGTGTAGGACATGCAGATATGGACTGATTTTGGTTTGTATAAGAATTAGTATGGACTGTGCAGAATGTGGAAAGCGATGTTGTAAAGAGAGTGCAACTATCCCTTTCCTTTGAAGGAAGGGCCCTAGACCGGTATATGGGGTACGTAGGCCAACATGTGGACCCGTCTATTCAAGAGATTAAGAAATATTTAAAACAACAGTTTCAGAATCATAAATCCTACTTTCAGCTAGTAACTGACTTGAAATATTTTAAACGGGGACCCGCTAAGTATGTATCGGAGGCCGATTAGCGGTTAAATAAGGTTATCAGAGATGGGGAATTTCAGTATGATGATAGACAACACAAGGAATGGTTGATCGCCATGCTACTACCTCACCTACGCGGACCTATGGATCAGAAAGTGATTGAGATGCAAGAGAAAGCCTTATAGATTGCTAAGAAGCTAGAAGTTGTGCCAAGAGACGATCCCCAGTTTGGGGTGCATCAAATATAGGGCCAGCTGGAGGCAATGCACCTTGAAATCCATAATCTGCAAAAAGAACGAGGAAAATAAGCTAGCCTAGTCGTATGGTGCATAATATGTAGGGTGTCTGGCCACAACAAGGACCAGTGCCCTCTGCTGGCGGACTACATGCAAGTTGGGGGACTCGTCCCATTGCGTCCTAAAGAGGCTATGGGACCAAGTTTTACAACATTATTTTGCACTAACTATCACGTTGCTGAACTACATGATACTAACCACTGCCCCCGTCTTGGTGCTTATGTTCCAGAATTGAAGCAACAATGGTGCTACTTCTACTCATCTGTGGGACATTACGAACATAAATGTTAGACATATGACTTAATGATAGACTGAGGAAACCTATATATGGTATAGGCTAACCATTCTTCACCACTATCTCCCTCAAGCAGAGGAGGATCCCCAGCCAAAGGTAGGGGTGGAGGGGGGGGGGGGGGGGGGCGTAGGTTGGGGGAGAAGGAAATTTATCTGTTACAACTGTGGAGAAATAACACACTTCACGAGGGACTATCTGAACCCTACACAAAAATCTTGTCGATATTATCAAAAATTGGACCATGTCATCAAAGACTGTCCATTCCTGATAGCAAATATGCAGGAAAAACAACAGACACCAATGCAGAATGTGCATAGGGTTAAGGAGGAACTATATGATGAAGGAAAAAGTATTAATGTCATAACACACAGCGGCATGGCTACTGGAGGAGCTGAGGAAAAATTCATGCTTGAACCCCTTATCTGGAAAGCTGCTATCAAACAGGAAAGCTTGGACCTACAGAAGGAGAAAGAAACCTTCATTGAAGCTTGCAAATACTTTACCAAGGACGAGGCATATACTTTAAAGGCTCCAACAAACCTAAGAGTAGACAACGAAGTTAAAACATTCCTACAAGCATGTATGAAGCTGTTACACAACCAAAAGTAGTAGAAAATATTCAAACACTGATATAAAAATACGAGGAAGAAATAACCCTCCTATATAGGTTAGAGATGTTCACAAACTGTACAAGCACAAGATGTGCACTAGGTGGGAAATGCAGCTAAGAACACATATTGGTGACTATGAAATGGATCAGGTCATCCTAGATCTAAGATCAGATCCGAGCGTCCTGCCCAAGAAAACATCGCAACAAATGGGAGAAACTAAGCTAGAATGGTCTACTGTACAGTTGCGCATGGCTAACCAACTAAAATTCATACCATTGGGGAGGTTGTCGAAGATTATGTTAGATATTTACAGAGTTAAGGTATTTTCATATTTTGAAGTAATTTAGATTGTGGAAGATGCGGACCTTTATCCTGCACTCCTGGGATTGGACTGGGCGATAGACATGGGAGGCGTTACCAACTTAAAGAAAAGGAGCATGGTTTTTTAGAATGAGGGTACAAGAGTGATAGTCCCTCTAGACCCTATGGAAGGAAAGTGGTATACAGAACCGGTGTGCGAAGAAGATGATGTGGATCACATTTATAAAATAACCGCCTGGGATGAGGATTGGATTAATCCTATAGCTGATGGTGTGATTTTCTTGGACAAATACAGTGAATTCCTCTCTGATTCCAATGGAGAGATGGAAAATTGGAAGCATCAGATACATGATGTATCTACGTTGCGATGTCTTAGGATCACGAAGATCGTCTGTTGTATCTCCTTAGAGGTAAGATAATTTCCCTCCTTTGATGGTTCTGGTAGTATTAGGGGTTTTTTGTGAACATTTTAAGCTAAAGTCCCAAGGAAGCGAAGAATGTGGGTGATTAACCTAGCCATGCATGCAACCCATGTGCGGTGGTGGGAAACTCATAAGGGGAAATTCTAGGATTGGGAGGAATGCCATTAAATGATGATTCTACGGTTCAAACCCATAGTCCATGTATGCTTGGAGACTTTCCTTGGCCAAGGAGATCTGCACAGGCACATGGCTGCATGGACGGAGGCATGGTGTGAAAGGACCATGGATGAATGGGTCCACCTGTTTATCCATGCCTTGGGGCCAATTCCCACTGTATGGTATCTGGACGCAGAGCTACACCAATGCACTCGCCAATGGGAGACCATGCAGGACGACTTTGTGGGGACGTTTGGTTGATAGGAAGAACTGAGGCATTGGATGAAGCTTTACAGGATATTGATGCCTTGGTATTTTATGAATCGCGCCCTTTTATGGAGCATGGGGCACCAACTTGGGATACACAGATGTAGGATATTGTCAACTACCGTAATCTATCAATGAAGGAACGCGATGAAGACCCATGAAATATCACTATCTCGGAATCAGAGGGAAAGCGCATAGTTTATGGATCCTCGCTGTAGACCGTTGATGTGACCAGGCCTCTTAAGCTAAGGGAATTTAATATTGGAATAAAATAACAACCTAAGCTAGCTAATATTGGGGAATACTAGGATGATGATACTGTTGGGAAAATCGCAGAACTCCTCACGGAGTACTAGGACCTGTTTCCTACAAAATTATCAGAACTCAAGGGGATTATAGGGGACCTAGGGGTCATACGCATCACCTTAAAACCAGATGTGTGCCATGTTAATTAGTGACCTTACCAATTGAACCCCAAGTATAATTATAAATTCAGGGAAGAAATTGACAAAATGATAGTCAAAGGTATCATCAAACCGGTAGAACAGTCATATTGGATAAGCCCTATGGTGGTCTAGGAGAAAAAGACTAAAGGAGAAATAAGAATCTGCATTGACCTGCACAAATTAAACAATGCCTGCATTCATGATCCCTTCCCTACAACATTCTCTAACAAAATTCTCGATAGTGTGGGAGGGAAAGAAGCGTACTCATTCACTGATGGGTTCTCGAGCTACCATCAAATCAGGATCACACCTGAAGATTGCAAAAAAACTACATTCGCCACTAAATGGTGATCCTTCCAGTACACCATCATGTCCTTTGGGCTCAAGAATTCCCCTACCATCTTTTCGCGGGTGGTGGTCACAGTATTCAAGGAATTTATCCACAAATTCTTAGAGGTATATTTTTATGACTGGAAAATATTTGGTTTGGTAAAGAATCACATATCAAACCTACGCATGATGTTGGATACCTGTAGAACGCACCAGATTTCCTTGAATATTAAGAAGTGCATATTTTTCGTACCCTTTGGGATATTGTTAGGCCACATAGTCTATCGGCAGGGACTAATGGTGGACCCTGCCAAGGTAGCAATTATTATAAACCTCGCAGTCACTAAAACTGATAAATAGCTGTGCTCTATCCTTGGGCACACGGGCTACTACAGGAAGTTCATTCAAGGGTACGCACTAATCACGACGCCCATGGAGAAGTTTCTGAAGAAGGACGTTTCATTTTTTCTAGATGCAGATTGTCAGAAGAGTTTTGAGCTATTCAAAAAAAAGATGGTCTCTGCAACTATCCTCATATTTCCTGATTGGGCAAAGCATTTCCATGTCCATGTCGATGCATCAGGGATTTCCCTAGGAGCTGTCCTTACGCGGCCTGGGGAAGGGGACATCAACCATCTAGTTGTATTTTCTAGTCGAAAACTCTATATTATGGAGCACAACTACTCCACTACTGAGCGCAAGGCATTGGCCATGGTATATTCCCTACAGAAATACCAACATTATCTTTTAGGAGGGCATTTCAAGATGTTCACAGATCACTCAGCTTTGAAGTACCTAGTGAATAAGCCTGTGTTGGGGGAAAATATTTTCCGATGGCTACAGCTATTTCAAGAATATAACTTTGAGATCATCCTGAAGTCGGGGAAACTAAATGCTAGGCCAAACCACTTATCTCGAATCGAGAGTGGTGAAGAATTGACCAACCTAGAAGAAGGACTACCCGATGCACAACTCTTTTCTATTAAGGTGTCCGACGTGCACTTCGCTGATATCATTCACTTCTTAACTACGGTGATGGCGCCCACAAAATATTCAGTACAACAAAAAAAAGAGTTGGTAACCCGCACAATGGACTTTACCATCATAACGGGCCACTTGTATAAGTTGGGAGCTGATGAGGTACTGTGAAAATACGTTCTCCAGCATGAAAGAAAATATATCTTAGCAGAAGCCCATGGAGGCGTAGTAGGATGTCACTATGTAGGGAAAGCAACGACGCAAAAGATCCTGAGAGCTAGGCTATGGTGGCCCACACTGCATAGTGATTCTCATGACTATTGCAAATCTTATGACACATGCCAAAGGATAGGAAGACCGTCATGCAGGGATGAAATGCCCTTGCAACCACAGATGGCCATGCAAGCATCTGAAAAATGGGCCATAGAATTTGTTGGACCTATCAACTTGCAAGGGAAGAAGATAGGTGCCTGCTACATCATCACTACAACTAATTATGTAACTATATGGGATGAAGCGCAAGATGTGAAGGACTGTACTGCAGATACTACTGCGCACTTTTTTTTTGAACATATTTGAGCTAGGTTTGGCTGTCTGAAGATCTTGATGAGCGATATAGGTACACATTTTGTTAATGAAACAATATAGGCTTTGACTGAAGAATTTCAGATCCACCATACAAAAAGTACCCCATATCACCCAGAGGTGAATGGCATTTTGGAAGCTTTTAATAAAATTCTAGAATAGGTGTTGATCAAGATCCACAATGTCAATCAAAGCAAATGGGACGTGCACACCCCTTTGCTCCTTTCGGCCTATTGAACCACCTGCAAGAAATTGACTGGGAAAACACCATTTCGGATGGTTTATGGGAAGGAGTCCATTATTGTAACCATGGAGTATATTTTTCCTCGCTTGCGCATTATAGCCTTTGCAAAAATGGCAGAGCCTGACATCATGAAGGAATTTTTAGCGCAGCTTGTTGCCTTGGAGGAAGATAAATTCATTTCCAACTTCCATTAGCAAGTTCAGAAGGCCCGGGAAAAATCATGGCATGATATACATATTCAGCAAAAGATCTTTTCGAAAGGAGAATTGGTCCTACTATACGATATCTAGTTTGCAAAACATCTGAGGAAGTTCTGATAACATTGGCTAGGGCCCTATGTGGTAAAGGAAATCACTAACGAAGGAGCTGTCTGGTTAGCTACACTGCGTGATGACATTGTACCAGGATATGTTAATGGCTGCTAGCTCAAACCTTACCAGATCAAATGACTATATTGACATCGTAGCTGTATTGGGTGGAAGATGCACAGGCACAAGGAAAGACACAGGAAAGCCCGCTATACGCGCAGGGGTTGCTCACAGGTCTAGAAGCCTGGGGAGCTGTGTCTGGAGCATAGGGTTCGATCATAGGTTTGGAAGCACTGGGAGGTGAAATGGGTGGGCAAGGGTAATACACAACTGTGAAAACTAGCCGTTGGAATAGTAAGACTGGGTAAAAATAAAATTTTACTATTAAAAGGAGCGGGCAGTCGGCAATTAATGAGGCAATCTCCGAATATTTTTTTTCGTTTTCTTGATGGTAAGTTTCTGATAAGCCTCATCCAACTTTTGGCTGATATCCAAGGCTATAAAAGTAGAAGGGTAGATTAGAAGTGGGTTACGTGCATCTTGAACATTTTGTGCTTTGCAAAATTCTGTAACTATTGTGCTTTGTTAATGTTTGGGCATGGTACCCCTTCTCATATTAGAAATCCTGAATTTTTCCTCCAAGCGAGAATGACCACAACCAATCCAGATAAATCATCACAGAAAATTTCCTCCACTGATGAAATATTGGAGGTCACCCATGAAGTTGAAGAGGCTGTGTCCACACCAACCAAGGGGAAGTAGGTGGAGAAAAAGAAGAGTAAGGGGAAAGTTCAAGAACAAGGCTAGGGTAGGGCTACGAAATGGGCTACAAGGAAGCCACGCACCTCCCCTCAAAATGTAAATACCCCCTAAACGGTGCCCCAGGCACGTCCAACTAACCCAACAAAGAGACCTCTGTCTGCTCAGGAAGAGACCCGAATCACTGAACCAATCACTTGGATGCCACCCTATGTCTGTCCTAGATGGCCCTCGGTACGCACACATAAGAACCTTGAAGCAATACGTGTGTACCTACAAATACCACTAATTCTAGGCGAGGTCCCCATAATTGGAGAATCCTTTGGCAAACTCCACTCAATAAAATTCGATGTTCATGACCTGGCCAACCTAGATGCCTTCCCAGAATTGGCACCTGAATTGTACCTTGAAAAAGTACTAGAAGATGAGGTGTTGTGGGTCATCCCGATGCCATGGGCGTGTGGGATAGCAAAATCGAGTTTACTAAACTTGCTACCAATGCCTCATTTTGGCCTGTACAGTATAACTGACCGAATTGTGCGACAGCTGCTAACCCTAATCCATGAAGGTAGCTTATGGATCTGGGACTTCATTCCCATTAATGTTGCCCTCATTCACCATATTACTGGTCTCCCCATGGAAGGGCCGAATCCTATGCAGCGCATTGGAAAGACATATGAGCAACAGATCACTGATAAGGTGCACGACGATCACAATGTTGAGTGAAATACTAGGGGGTTCCTAATTAACACCATCAATGACCCCAGATTAGGCATGGGTCCCTTGTTACTAGCATGTAAAATGATGCACAAATTCCAGGTTGCGACTATCCCCACTTATGTAATTCAGTTGGCTAGCTGCTGTGAAAAAGGGGTGTGCTTCAACTGGTCCCAGTTCCTATGTAATGAATTTTTGGAGGATGTGCGTGATGCCCAAGATCATGGAAGGGAATTCTGCTACTCCTGGAAGATTCTCTTGATCACGTTGTTCACATGGGAAGCCCCTGAAGACTCAGTCCTCCCTAAGCTAGAGCCAAACATGTGTGAGGGGGTGCAATACGCGAATTTGTGGGATTGAAAGGATGAGCAACTCATTGAGGATAATAAAGTCTCCTGGGTCCTATTTCAAAGTGGGCTCGCAACAAAAATCCACTCCCAGCCGTGCTTGTCATTGAGGATCTATGAAAATTATAAGATCATTGCAGCATTCCAGGTCACGATGCACAATGTGCAGATTCGGGGCCGTAAGGATCTGACATGGATATCACTGCCATACATGGTCCCTGATGAGGAAATTGACTGACTCATTTCCACTTGGCCTTCACATTGGAGACTAGGCTTCAAATCAGGTATAGCTGACACTGCATGTACAAGCACCAAGAAGAACACCCCGCCTGATACCACTAAAGAGATAGAAGGACATGGCGAGGACGCTGAAAAGGATGTGGAGCTGAAATCACAGTAGGAATCATAGTAGGATCTGGACATAGAGGGTATAGATGTGTAGGGTTTTGACTCCCTGCGTGGTATGAAATGCACCACCAACCCTCTCAAAGGCCAATGAAATAAATGATGGGCTACGAGGCCCAGTAGGGAAAATGAAGTTACTTTGATGGAGGAAGACCTAGAGTAGATCACAGATGCAGTCACCCTCGCCTCAAAATATAAATGGTTGGCTTTGGAAGAGCATAAGAAGGCCATGGTCACTACACTCAATTCTGAGCTCCGATCTCTACAGCTCAAAATCGACACCTTGCAAACAAGCATAATTTATATGAGGACACCCCTAGCAGCCAACAATGAAATGATCGTCATAATTGAAATCTGCCTCTGCCCCCTTCCAGACATAGCATTCATCTTGAGGCTGCCTGCCTTAGGTGTGCAAGTCCAAACCTGCATATAAGTACAATTGGATTTGGCCCGAATTCCACACGAATTGCTGCAAGTCCTCCACACATCCCTCTTCAAGGAGATCCAGCACAGAGACTACCGGGTGCATAATCAGCTCATTACAACTGAGCAGATGATCATGGAAAAAATTGTTGAGGTGTACCAGACACAAGCTGCATGCACCATTGCTGCCACTCATCAGAATGAGTTGGAACATCTAATCAGTAGGCTATGCATAGATGTAAATGAGGATATCCTGGCTTCTGCTACTGCCCAGGCCAAGATTGAGGGGATTTTTGCAACCCTAAAGGCTTCTAGGACTAAGATTCAAATTGTCAAGACAGAGATGGAGCAACAGATTATTGTCTTGCAGGCCAAATTGCAGCCAAAACGCCACCTGAGGTAAGAGCACAGTGAGCTGCACTGGTCACAGGGGCCACCAAAGCCATTACAACTTAGATCGCTCAGGGCGCAAAATTTTTAGAGACAGCTATGCAGCTTTGGTCTAAGGTGCAGCGTGATCCTCTCCTATGTGAAATCATCCAAGAGTTGTGACAGAAAGAACAAGAGTTCAATCAGATGGAGGCTACAATGCCAACTCTGGTCCTCGATCAACGCCTAGAACGACTGCGTACCAACCATGCACTTAGAGATTACATCGAAGAGCTCCACCATAAAATAAGGTTCTCAGTGAGCACCTCAAGCCATGGGTCGATGAAGCCCTCCAGCTTCAAGCTATCTCATGAAGTGGATGTTGCAGTTAAACAACTAAAATATACTCTGGAAAGTGTCACTGCTGCTACTGAAGGTCCAACTTCGTAGAAGTTGGTGTATATTTCACAAAATGTTGTTGTGCAGAGTGAAGGAGTGCTTCCCCCTCTGGTCGATGCAATAAAGTAGCTTCAAGCAAAGATGAAAACCCCAAGACCGCTATGACTCAGGACGAGTCACAAGATTGTGTTGGAGGCCTATTGGAACGAGGTTCCATAAGTTGCATTTTAATAGAATTTTGTAGTAGTTGGCCTTGCATAGGGGTTTTGGGGCAGCTCAAAGTCCCCAAATTTTTGTAATGGGTTAAAGGGTAAATCTAGGGTCTGTAAACCACGATTTTCTGAACATCGAATAGCAAAGGCTATGAAGATATAAATAGATAGATAGATGGGTCTAGTAGGTGAGAAGAAGTAAGACTGAGGCTACATGTGAATTTTTGATATCTATCTTGGGTTATTTTGGGTAAGGACTCCTGTTGGCTGTGTGCGTAGAGATGGAATGAAAGGTAATAATATGATGGTTGGGTGACGGTAAAAGTGGTGATAGAATGATCTGCTGATAGGGAATGGTGCATGAAGATAACGAACTATAATCAAAAATGAAAATGAAGTAAAACTAGTAAAAGGCAAGTTACAATTTGTTTTATAAATCACAAATGTGTTTAACGGTTGGATTATGACCGTAGCGGTTTAACGGCTTGGGAGCAGACTTTAATGAGAAAGTGGAGCGAGTACAAATGGTTAGGCAGTGGATTTACAAGTGGAGAATAGTCAAATGATGTGGCAGGATTTAACTGGCTGAATGGACAACGGTTAAGGTGGGCGAAAGAAGACTCGTTGCAAAATTTTACCACCAGTGGATTTCGAAGGGGGTACCCGGCTATTTGTGGTTTTGAGCAAAGGGTGTGCGAAGTCATATGGTGGCGACATGTATGATGTGAAGGCGGCTATTAATACTTCTTTCTAGATCCCCCCCCTTTCTGTTAACAAGAAAAGGTCAGGGGTGGGGTACGAAGTCAACCTCCGTTGTTGATCTCGAGCGGGAGAAAGATCCACTGTTGCAAATTGTGGTCTATTTATTGAGCACGATAAGACCTTTTGTTGTTTTATGGCTTAGTTTAAAATGAATAATGCGCCATATGATTTTTGTCAGATAACGAATGAGAATTTAAACTCCTTTTTAAAGAATTTAATCACCATTAATTCATTCTTAAATGTTTTTAGAAAATGGTGCATTTAAACAAGCAGCAATGAAATTTATTTTTCAAGACTAAAGCATTTATGTATTTTTTATTTTCTTTCCTAACATTTTATTCTCAATTCATTCATTCTTTAGGGCAACTAACTCTAACATTTTATTTGACATGGATGTATAAAATACATAATTGTCCTAATATTTTTTTATTTTCTTTTTTCATCCATATAGTAACTTAACATTTTGTTTTTATTTTTTAAAATAATATTCTAATTTATCAGAAACCAAATAATTTTATGACGCATGCCAAGCCTTTTCGCGCACCTTTTTCACCTGCTGATGGAAACCTGCAATGAATTGGTCTTCCTCAAGTGCAAAAAACTATGACAATCATTCTTCCATAATATCCTGTTCTAACGTATTAGTGAACACTACAATGCGCAAACTTGGGACAATATACTCCATATGCATAACAGCTTCCTGCCCATACACCATTCTGAACGATGTCTTCCTTGACAACTTCTTGCACGTGGTTTTGTATGCCCAAAGAACCAAATGTATGCGCACATCCCAATATTTTATATTAGCAATGAAAATATTAGTAAGCACAGTCTCCAATATCTTATTAAAAGCTTCCACTCCACCATTCGCTTGTGGGTGATACATAGTACTCTTCTAGTAATGAATCTGGAATTCCTCAGTCAGAGCTTGAATAGTTTCATTCACAAAGTGTGTACCCTCATCGCTCATCAAAATATTAGGGCACCCAAACCAAGTCAAGATTTTCTAAAAAATGAAGTGTGTGGTTGTTTTTTCACTACAATCCTTCACAGACGTAGCCTCAGCCCATTTAGTCACATAATTTGTCACAATGATTATGTAGCACACATCTTTCTTCTTTCCTAGAGGGTCGATAGGTCCAAAAAAATAAATCACCCATTTTTCAAAAGCTTGCAAAGTCATTTGAGGGTGTAAGGCAATATCATCTCTGTGCAACGATCTCCCCACACTTTGGCATACATCACAAGTGTTTAAATACTCATGTCCATCACTGTGCATCGTGGGCCACCATAAACCTCGTAAAATCGTCTTTGCATTTTATTTCCCTGCATAGTGACCTCCTACAACCCCTCCATGAGCCTCAACTAATATATCATGTCTCTCGAATTCTAACACATACCTTCTTAAGACTTCATCCACACCCATTTTGTACCACCAATCAGCAACAAAAGTAAAGTCAGTTGTGCACATGACTAGCTCTTTCTTGTATTTCAGCGTATATTTCATGGGCGCATTTTGAGTGGTCAAAAAATGAATAATAGTCTGGTAATCCGTATTCCAGGTTAGTTGGCTCTTCTCCACTTTCAATGTGTGATAGATGATCTGGCCCACCATTCAGTTTCTCAGGTTTCATAATTACTTCAAAGTCATATTTCTGAAATAACAACAAACATCTGCAGATCTCCCCCCCCCTAAAAGCAGGCATGTTGACTAGGTATTTCAGAGTAGAGTGGTCAGTAAACATCTTAAAATGGCCTCACAATAAATAGTGGCTGAAATTCTGTAACATATAGAACATAGCCAATCCTTCCCTCTTTGTGGTCGAGTAATTATGCTCTACACTTAACAATTTCCTACTTGCAAATGCAATAGGGTGGTCAATTTCCTCGGCACCTCGTTGCACTAAGATAGCTTCCAAGTCAATGCAGGAGGCATAAACATGTACATGGAATTCCTTTGTCTAGTCAAGAAAGACCAATATGGGTGCAGTGACCATCTTATCCTTAAGCAATTCAAATCTCTTTTGGCAGTCCTCGTCCCAAATAAATGAGGCATCCTTCGTTAAAAATTTCTCCATGGGCGTAGTGATCAACACGTAGCCTTGAATGAACTTTCGGTAATACCCTGTATTCCCTAAAATTGAGCACAATTGTTTTACGTTTTCAGGAACTTCAAGGTTAAAAATAATGATGATATTTTCGGGATCCACCATCAATCCTTGCTAACAAAAAATATGACCTAGCAAGATCCCAAATGGTACACAAAATATACACTTTTTCAAATTGAGCAAGATGTGATACTTTCAGCAAGTATCCAGCATCCGACATAGACTCGACACATTCTTCTTCAATAATCCAAATAAAGTTCAATCATCCAAGTATACTTCTAGGAACTTATGGATGTATTCCTTGAATGCAGCTACTACCACACGTGAGAAGATAGTTGGTGCATTATTTAGACCGAATGGAATTATTGTGTCCTGAAAGGATCCCCATTCTGTCGTAAAGGTTGTATTTCTTCTATCCTTCAATGTGATTATGATCTGGTGGTACCCTAAGAAACCATCTGTGAATGAATAGGCTTCCTACACCCCTAGTGTTATAGGTCAATTTGGGCATCATTCCCAATGACCTGGTTAACTAGGCATCATTTCCAGGACCAATGACTAAGGTTCTATCATTCCATATCATTTCAAGTTGCTACATGCCCTAAGGCAAGAACAAGACAAATCAAGCATGACTTTCATCAAGAAAAGGTTTCCAAGGTTTGAAGTTTATTATATAGCATATAAGAGCTCACCAACGTTGCCTCTAAGGGGACTAAGTGCATTGCATATGCAGGTAGCCCCATGCAAGGCTTCTCTGCAAATCACTTCCTAAAATATATGGGTGCATTGGTCACATTGGGAGAAAAATTATCATTGTTTGGGAATCTCCACTTGGCCAGTGCCTTCTAGAAGAGTTCACATGTGTCAAGCTTCGAATCCAAGTGTCCATTTGACATCTACATGACTGGGAACATGTCTTTCCTATTATTGGAAAGTCATTCATTGCAAAACTAAATTCAGTTCATCTATAAATTGAGCATAGATGTGAGTGTTTGAGAAGGAGGAATTTGAGTAGAGAAATGCTGGAGGATTTTCAATTAAGAGCTAGATTTGTGTAACAGCTGCTCAAGAGATTTATACTTTGATGGGGCTGATGATTGTTGTTTGAAGGGTCACTTCAAATCAATCATTTGGTTATAACCTCTCCTTCTATCATCAATAAGGAATACAACTTAAGTTTCCCTATATGCATCTATATTCGCTTTGATTTTCCATATTGCAAGATCTTAGTTGATTTATATTGTTTATGCTTTACTGATTTAGCTAACTAACTTGAATAGAAATATATATTATTGCTATATTCTATTGTTTTACTGTTCTTTCTTGCAGGAAGAATTTCGCACAAACCTCTTGAATTTGAAGCTACAACAGAAGCGATAGAAGGAACCATTTAGAAGCATTTGGATTACAAGTAAGGCTCTAAACCTTTCTGTGTGTCTTCTTTGAGTTAGGAAAGGTAGGCATATAGTCTTTAATCTATTGCTCTACATTTTCATCATTCTAGGGAAGCGTGTTTTATCCTTAATTCATAATTCTGGCCCAAAAAATGGGTGACTCCACTAGGGAGAATTTCTCTTAGATCTAGGTGACTTAGCCTCTGATTTTCTTTTTTTATCCACCCAGTAGTTGTTACTCATAAATATTAAACTTTTTCAAAGCCAAATTTTCAAAGACAGTGAGTTAAACAGTAGTATTTTTCCTTATACACTATGCCTAACGCACCCTTAGACAGGACACAGTGCTTTGCATAGCAATGTCTCCCTTTCAGGCCTGCGTTGCAGAGCACTGTCTCCATTTGGAGACTGTGTTGACTCTCGAAACCACCCAGAATCCTTTGATTTTTCCTTTTCAATTTTCTTCAGTTTTTTTTTGCTATGTTTTTTAAATTTTGATCCTCATATTGACCAGTAACTCTATATACTTCTTCCTCCTTTGACTGAAAATTTGTTCAATGTTTATTTAAAAAGTTTTTCTTTATAATTGATAACTTGATTTCAAAGTATTTTTATGGTCGTATTAAGAATCATTTGCTTCCGAAATAGGAAATTGTCGTAAAATCTTCATTTCCTTGATAGGAGAAATTGTTTTCAAAATCCTCATTTTTCCTTCAAAAGAGAATTTTTTGTTTGTATTCTTCATTTATCGAAAGTAAAAGGCATTTGAATTATTTATTTAGTGCACCTAGTTTCTTTTCTACATTCATAACATTAAGGAAACTAAAAAAAAAATAGCACTTGCATATAGAATAAAGTGTGTTTTGCAAAAAGGAACATTAGGAAATCTACATTTAGTTGGTGATCATTGATTTGTTTGTTGTAATATTCCCAAATTTTCACATCACATTTGGAATATTAGAGTGCTTGATTTTCTTAATGAATTAAGTAAATAAAAGGGTGGAGGGACCCACAATCCCCAATAAGAATAAATATCTACTTTGTGTGTGTGAATGTGGATTAATTTAGTCTAGATCTGCAAAAAGAGGTAGTTGAGCAACTACTAATCTGAATGAGATTGGAGATCATGCATCATTTAGTGAGACAGATCATGTAGGGTTGATTTATTCAACTAAGATATTGTATATGTTAAACAAAGGGGTCATTTAGCATTAATGATAAAGTGGTGGAGGAATGAAGCACACATGATGGAGGGGTGTACATTGCACCTAGACTGTTTGGTTGATTTGGTCAAACAACGCAGTCCCACTTGGAGGATCTTATCCACCTAAGATAGCGTAGTTGAGATTAGGGCCAAGGCTTGAGGGGGTTCAATCATTATAAATGAGATGAAGGCAAAGGTGAAAGGCATCTTGGATTATTTTGATGGATGATCTTTTAGATCTGGAATTGTCAAGTGACATTCCATTGCAATCTTGGGCTATTTAGCAGATATTGCAGTTGCTGTTTAGCACAAGGTGTTCTTCGGCGGCAATCCCTCCTATTTCTTTGAGTGATCTCTAAGGAAGAGGCTTGTACTTCATTATACATCAAGCTTTAAGTTCCATTTTCATTTCCTACTTTATGCAAAACATTCATTTTCAGAAAGCTGTGTTTTTCTGAAGATCAGTTTGGAAGGTGGTACTTGTCTTCTGTACTTCAACTAGAGAAAAATTTAAGCAATTATTCCCATCACTTGGGC
This sequence comes from Pinus albicaulis, assembly GCA_034641835.2. Lineage (NCBI taxonomy): Eukaryota > Viridiplantae > Streptophyta > Pinopsida > Pinales > Pinaceae > Pinus > Pinus albicaulis. The sequence continues at coordinate 1,172,593,120 of CM076575.1, read as the reverse complement.
TTATATTTCAGCACTCTCAGAGCCACATTGCAGATCTGGCACCAGGCCAAAAGTTATCGACCTCCTAGCAGCATTATTCTCTCCAAGAATAACGTTGTCCATATTGCAGATCTGAAAGGAGGGAGGAAGTTGCTAGTATTTTAGCTAGCAATCCAGTGGAGGATAATTCCTTCACATTTCCAGCAGTCTTACCATTAGCCTAGATCTTATTGCAAAATTTTTCAGCAGGCAAAAGAGCTCTCCTTCCCTCACAGTGCAGTGTTCAGAGGAAGTTGTGTTGCAGCAGCTGCAATCATTTTTTGGAGGATTGAGAAGCTAGATATAGAGCTCCTAGCCCATAGATCTGAGGAAGGGATCAGCCCTTCAACCATAGATCTGATATGAGAACATGTTTCAGCCATATATTCTCTAGATCTGGCTTTAGATATATATTTCCCAGCAGATCAAGGATCAAACCCCGGGGAGTTTATTTTTCCAAAGTTGCAGATCTGTAAAATCCTTTCTGGGTTATCCTGGGAATCCATCATAGTGGCCAGATCTTGAATCTTGGCATCATCAGAGCTCTATTTTTGAGTATATTTTCATTTCTCTTTTCAACCTCCAAATCCATGTTTATATTCTATTGAAGATACAACGCAGTATTTTTTGCAGAGCCTCAAAAATTACGTTGTACCTGCTTCACACATGTTTTCTAGGTGATCTTAGCTCATATTTTTGGCTAGATCTACCTATATATTGTACTTGTGTAACTGATTCATCCCAAATATAATAAAATGGCTCAGCTCTTTCTACATATTCTGATTTGTACTTAGATTTTGGAATCAAAGCATGGTCTTTGTCTCATCTTGTGGACACTTCATCTTTTTACATTGAAAGAAGAACAGATAGATGCGATCTATCATGGAGAATGAAAAAAACTGTCACTCCTTTCTTAGATTTATGCAAGATCTCTCCAAAGTGGTCTATCAAATGAAGGAGGAAGAACATAAAGTAGATCTGACAAGGAAAGCACATACTATCAGCAGCAAAGAAGACTGAAGAATTCTAGATCTCCTCATAGATCCACTATGCCCACTTTCTTTGAAGAGTAAAGAAAGGAATGAACCTGAGACTCATGAGACTCTCATTCTATCTCTTGAAGAGTAAAAAGAACATTCTAGAGCTTTCAAGGAGAAGCTAACTCTCCAAAAATTCTTCCATATTAGAGAAGAAAGAGGATCCTATAGCAGCAATAGAAGGAAGAGGTATAATAGATTCTATTTTCCTACATTTGATGGATCTTCCTCATGAAATTTCAAGGCTTCGAGGAAGGATTTAGATTCATTTTTCAAGCTACATCCCGTGGCTGAAGAGGAGGTTGTTCAAATTGCAACACTTCATCTCTTAGATGGAGCATAATATTGGTGGTTGGGGCACCTAGAGCATGCAGAGGTGACCAAGTATTCAGATTTCTTTCACAAGTTGAGAAAGAATTTTGATGTGGAGAAGAAAGAGTTGTGCTACAAAGGGGCATCCCCCAAGGAAACCAAGGAGAATGTCAATATTCTCATTTTGGACAAGAGGTCACTACTTTCATCACCTGCTGTAGAAGTACATGTATCTGGAGAAGATACACTCGCATCTTTACAAAGTAGTCTTGGAGTCCCATGGATGGATTAGAATATGCATGAGGAAGAGGAGGAGGATACCAGTGTTGGTGCACTTGGAGAAAAGACTCCATCACTCTTACCAGCAGTTGGAGATACTATTGTCCCTATTGGAGGAACTCTTGTGTTCTTTCAAGAGGTTCTCACATATCATTTGATTCAAGGCATGCATAAAATTTCAGCAAATATTGTTTCAAGATCAATGAATGACCAAGGATTAGAACAAGATTTTGATTTGAAGCATAAACATATCACAGTGCAGAGGACCCTTGATATAATCAAGGAGGAGACTGAAAACTATCCATGTTCATCATTGTTGAGCTGCATTCAACCCCTTGAGTTGAGATGTAGAATTTCAGAAAATGGGATTTGCATTATCCTATGTACAATGGCTGATTATGAGATCAGTATTGTGCCTTAATTTAAGACTGCATATGTATTACCCTGCAGATCCACAGTGCTGTCACTTAGAAACTGTGAAAAAGAAAGGGCTTCATCATTCCTGGAGCATTCTGGAGGTAGCTTCACTCATGAAGAAATGGAAGCAAATATGACAAATGGTAGACATCTTGAAATGATAAATATTTTCTCTTTTCTAGATGACCTTTTCTCAATGAGCCTCTCACTGCTCAAAGAGAAACTTCTACTTGCATTAAATCCAAAAAATTCTTTGGTTTTGGAGGGCTTTTGATGGAGAGAGAATCTCCTTAAGAGATATCATTAGAGATGCATTTCAACATTTCATGGAATGAAAATCTCTTCAACAGTTTGGGAAGGATGGCATTCTACAAAGGGAGGATGCCATGATTATGCAGTACCTCATTCATCATCCCCATGGGAGTGAATGGGTAAGGATGATAAGCAAGGGGTTGCAGCACCACTTGCAGATTTGTATGGGCCAGCATGCTTTTTTAGGTTGGTTTCCATTGAGAGATTTTTGTCACTCTCCAAAGGCACCTATTTTTCTGATCCATGCCTTGAAAAACATGTATGAAATGAAGGAGGAGGCATGGCTACGCTGGCTACTCTTGGGTGAGTATGGATACCACCCAATAGCTCATCATTTTCTGAAACATGCCTTGTATTTCAATGATAAATTGCAGCAAGGGAAGGCATGTTCATTTTGGGTTCACTTGAGAGAGCTTGGACACCACATGACATCTCCTATGTCTATGTGTTTTTTATTGTTTAAAATTTGGCATAGTGATCTCATGATGTGCATTGATGATGTTTCTTTGTATTGGGATGATGTGACATCTCATATGTCCCTTAGTATGCTTATGCTTCATGATGCACATGAGGAGGAAAGGAAGCAACAATATCTCTTGTTGCTTTGGTTGCTTATGGGGGAGTTTGGCATGATCATCTTACATGGAGGAGATGGAGGATGGCAGCAAAGGGCCTTACTCCAGTGGTTTTTGTTAGGAGAATATGGTTTGACATTTTTTTCTACCCATATTGCTTCTTCCCTTCTTATTTTGCATAACTTTGAGATGATGGAGTTTGCATCCAACAAGACTATCAGGGCTAATTATGGGAGCATATCGGTGCTCAATCTAATTCATGAAACATGGGATGAAGATATGTATTGTATTATGGATATTTTCCCTTGTGGACATCTCTCATGTATTGTTGATAATGTTGGACATCACATGGTTGTCACTTGGTACTTCATGATGGGAGGAGGACATCTAACCATACAGTTGGAGCTCATCCCTTATGCTTTTAAGAGACAACTTTGGGACCAAACATACATAACCTATTGCAACAAATGGAGAAAGCATTCCTTATGTGGATTCCATATGGAGGGGAATAGATGGCTTTGCATCTACTTTTGGAGTTGTTTGAGGAAAAGAAACATTTTTACGAGGAGGGACTGTAATATTCCAAAATTTTCACATCACATTTGAAATATTAGAGTCCTTGATTTTCTTAATGAATTAAGTAAATAAAAGAGTGGAGGGACCCACAATCCTCAATAAGAATAAATATCCACTTTGTGTGTGTGAATGTGGAATAATTTAGTCTAGATCTGCAAAAAGAGGTAGTTGAGCAACTACTAATGTGAATGAGATTGGAGATCATGTCTCATTTAATGGGAGAGATAATGGAGGGTTGATTCAGTGAACTAAGATCTTGTAGATGTCAAACGAAGGGTTCATTAAGCATTAATGATCAAGTGGTGGAGGAATGAAGCACACATGATGGAGGGGTGTACATTTCACCTAGACTATCTGGTTGATTTGGTAATATAGCGCAGTCCCACTTGGAGGCTCTTATCCACCTAAGACAGTGTAGTTGAGATTAGGGCCAAGGCTTGATGGGGTTCAATCATTATAAAGGAGATGAAAGAAAAGGTGAAAGGAATCTTTGATTATTTTGATGTATGATCTTTTAGATCTGGAATTGTCAAGTGACATTCCATTGCAATCTTGGGCTGTTTAGTAGAGATTGCAAGTGTTGTTTAGCATAGGGTGTTCCTGGGTAGGAATTCCTCCTCTTTATTTGAGTGATATATAAGGAAGAGGTTTTTACTTCATTATAAATCTAGTTTTAAGTGCTATTTCCATTTCCTACTTTTTGCAGAACATTCAGGTTCAGAAAATTGTGTTTTTCTGAAGATCAATTTGGAAGGTGGTAGTTTTCTTTGATACTTTAGATGGAGAAAAAGGTGAGGAATTATTCCCATCACTTAGACTTATATTGTAGCACTCCCAGAGCCACATTGCAGATCTACCATCAAGCCAAAATTTATTGACCTCCTAGCAGAAATATTCTCTACAAGAATAACGTTGTCCATATTGTAGATCTGAAAGGAGGAAGGAAGTTTCTAGTATTTCAGTTAGCAATATAGTGGAGGATCATTCCTTCACATTGCCATTAGTATTACCATCATCCTGGATCTTATTGTAGCATTTTTCAGTAGGCAGAAGGCCTCTCCTTCTCTCACAGCGCAATTTTTAGAGGCAATTGTGTTGCAACAGCTGTAATCATCTTTTATAGGATTGAGAAGCTACATCTAGAGCTCCTAGCTCAAAGATCTGAGGAAGGGATCAGCCCTTCAAGAATAGATCTGATCTGAGCACATATTTCAGCCATCTATTCTTCAGATCTAGCTTCAAATCTCTATTTTCCAGCATATCAAGGATCAAACCCTGGGGAGGTGATTTTTCCAAAGTTGCGGATTTGGAAAATCCTTTCTGGGTTATCTTGGGAATCCATCATAGTGGCCATATATTGAATATTTGCACCATTAGAGCTCCATTTTTTAGTAGATCTGCATTTATCTTTTCAGCTTGCAACTCCATGTTTATATTATGCTGAAGAGACAGTGTAGTATTTGCTGCAGAGCCCCGAAAGTTACACTATACCTGCTTCACACATGTTTTCTAGGTGATCTTAGCTCATCCTTTTCGCTATATCTATCTATATATTGTACTTGTGTAAGTGATTCATCCCCAATATAATAAAATGGCTAAGCTCTTTCTGCATATTCTGATTTGTACTTAGATTTATTGTATATCTTGTTGTAATTTATTATACTGTGTGAAGTATTGGTGCATGTTCCCATTTTGGAATATTACAGTGGTATAAAAGAATGATATTTGTCTCAACTTGTGGACACTTCATAATTTTACATTTAAATAAGAATAGATAGATGATATCTATCATGGAGAATGAAAAAAACTTTCACTCCTTTCTTTATATCCATGAAATATCTCTCCAATGGGCTCTATCAAATGAAGGAGGAAAAACATAAACAAGATCCAAGAAGTAGATCTGATGAGGAAAGCACGTCCTATTAGCAGCAAAGAAGACCGGAGAATTATATATCTCCTCATAGATCCACTATGTCCACTTTCTTTGAAGAAGGTGAGAGGTATAGAAGTAAAGGCATGAACCTGAGACTCATGAGACTCTTAGTCTATATCTTGAAGAGTACAAAGCACAGTCTAGAGCTTTCAAGGAGAAGCTAACTCTCCAACAATTCTTCCATATTAGAGAAGAAAGAGGATCCTATAGCAGCAATAGAAGGAAGAGGCATAATAGATTCTATTTTCCTACATTTTATGGATCTTCCTCAAGCAATGTCAAGGCTTGGAGGAGGGAGTTAGATTCATTTTTCAAGCTACATCTCATGGCTGAAGAGGAGGCTATTCAAATTGTAGCTCTTCATCTCTTAGATGGAGCAGGAGATTGGTGGTTTGGGCACCAAGAGCATGCAGAGGTGACCAAGTATTCATATTTCTTTCACAAGTTGAGAAAGAAGTTTGATGTGGAGAGTTATGCAACAAAGGGGCATCTCCCAAGGAAACCAAGGAGAATGTAAATCTTTTCACTCTAGACAAGAGGTCACTAATTTCACCACCTGCTGCAGAAGTACTTGTATCTGGAGAAGAGACACTCGCTTCTTTGCAAAGTAGTCTTGAGCCCTTCACTTATGGAGTCCCATGCATGGATCAGGAGATGCATGAGGAAGAGGAGGAGGATAACAACACTGGTGCACTTGGATAAAAGAGGCCATCACTCTTACCAGCAGTTGGAGATATTATTGTCCTAGTTGGAGGAACTCTTGTGTTCTATCAAGAGGTTCTCACATATCATTTGATCCAAGGTATGCATAAAATTTTAGCACATATTGTTTCAAGATCAATGCATGATCAAGGATTAGAACAAGATGCTGATTTGAAGCAGAAACATATCACACCGTAGAGGACCCTTGATCTAATCAATGAGCACACTAAAAACTATACCTGTTCATCATTTTTGAGCTGCATTCAACCACTTGAGTTGAGATGTAGAATTTCGTAAAATGGGATTTTCATTATCCTATGTACAATGGTTGATTATGAGATTAGTATTGTGCCTTACTTTAAGACAACATATGTATTACCATGTAGATCTACGGCGCTATCATTTAGTAGTTGTGACAAAGAAAGGGCTTCATCATTCTTGGAGCCTTCTGGAGGTAGCTTCACTCATGAAGAAATGGAAGAAAATATGATAGATGTTAGACATCTTGAAATGAGAAATATTTTCTCCTTTCTAGATGACCCTTTCTCAATGAGCCTCTCACTGCTCAAAGAGAAACTTATACTTTCATTAAATCCAAAAATTATTTGGTTTTGGAGGGCCTTTGATGGAGGGATAATCTCATTAAGAGATCTCATTAGAGATGCACTTCAACATTTCATGGAATGCAAATCTCTTCAACAGTTTGGGAAGGATGGCATTATACATAGGGAGGATGCCATGATTATGCAGTACCTCATTCATCATCCCCATGGGAGTGAATGGGTAAGGATGATAAGAAAGGGGTTGCAGTACCACTTGCAGATTTTTATGGGTCAGCATGCTAGGTTATGTTGGTTGCAATTGGGAGATTTCTGTCACTCTCCAAAGGCACCTATTTTTCTGATCCATGCCTTGAAGAACATGTATGAAATGAAGGAGGAGGCATGGATCACTGGCTTGTCTTGGGTGAGTATGGATACCACCCAATATATCATCATTTTATGAATCATGCCTTGTCTTTAAATGATAAATTGCAGCAAGGGAAGGTATGTTCATTTTGGTTTCACTTGAGAGAGCTTGGCCACCACATGACATCTCCTATGTCTTTGTGTTTTGTATTGTTTAAAATTTGGCATAGTGATCTAATGATGTACATTGATTATTTTTGTTTGTATTGGGCTGATGTGACATCTCATATGTCCCTTATTATGCTTATGCTTCATGATGTACATGAGGAGGAAAGGAAGCAACAAGATATCTTGTTGCTTTGGTTGCTTATGGGGGAGTTTGGCTTGATCATCTTACATGGAGGAGATGGAGGATGGAAGCAAAGGGCCTTACTCCAGTGGTTGTTGTTAGGAGAATATGTTTTGACATTTTTTTCTACCCATATTGCTTCTTCCCTTCTTATTTTGCATAACTTTGAGATGATGGAGTTTGCATCCAACAAGACCATCAGGGCTAAGTATGGGAGCATATCAGTGCTCAATCTAATTCATGAAACATGGGATGAAGATATGTATTGCATTATGGATATTTTCCCTTATGGAAAGAGATACTTTATTTTATGTCTCTCATGTATTGTTGATGATGTTGGACATCACATGGTTGTCACTTGGTACTTCATGATGGGAGGAGGAAATCTAACCATACAGTTAGAGGTCATCCCTTATGCTTTTAAGAGACAAATTTGGGACCAAACATACATAACCTATTGCAACAAATGGAGAAAGCCTTCCTTATGTGGATTCCATATGGAGGGGAATAGATGGTTTTGCATCTACGTTTGGATTTTCTTGAGGAAAAGCAACATTTTTACGAGGAGGGACTGTAATATTCCAAAATTTTCACATCACATTTGGAATATTAGAGTCCTTGATTTTCTTAATGAATTAAGTAAATAAAAGGGTGGAGGGACCCACAATCCTCAATAAGAATAAATATTCACTTTGTGTGTGTGAATGTGGATTAATTTAGTGTAGATCTACAATAAGAGGTAGCTGAGCAACTACTAATGTGAATGAGATTGGAGATCATGTCTCATTTAATGAAAGAGATAATGGAGGGTTGATTCATTGAACTAAGATCTTGTAGATGTCAAACGAAGGGGTCATTGAGCATTAATGATCAAGTGGTGGAGGAATGAAGCACACATGATGGAGGGGTGTACATTGCACCTAGACTGCTTGGTTGATTTGGTCAAACATCGCAGTCCCACTTGGAGGCTCTTATCCACCCAAGACAATGCAGTTGAGATTAGGGCCAAAGCTTGAGGGGTTTCAATCATTATAAAGGAGACGAAGGAAAAGGTGAAAGGTGATGGCAGGCCAACACTGCCAAACCCACATTCTCACCTTCTCTCATGCATATAAAAATGCATCTTCAATAAATTCCCCAGATAAAACTTCAATGTCTGGCAAATTCACACACTATCATTCACGAAAGCTCCTTCTTAACAATCATTTCACTATGATTATAAAGTCATCACATAAGTGGAAGATCTCTTTTAATTATAGTCTTATGGTTATGAAACCATATTTCAACCTTTCTTCTCATCATTTGATTTCCATTTAAACACCAACAACCTTCATATCAAGGTTATTTCACAAATGTAAACCTTTTCCAAAAGTCTTAGGAAAAGACTTTAGACCCCATTTTATGAATTGGATATTAATATTTTCAACTTGGAATAAATTCCATAGTAATAAACCTTGTAAACATATGCGTTAACGCATATTCGGCTTCAAATTTCATCAAGACACATTTGGCTATGTATATATGAGCCTATACCTTAATACTCTTTAAATATATATGTATATGCTCATATCCATATATCTCTCGGCCCCATAGCAGAATAGTTCATACCCAAATATAAAACATGAACAATTGATATTTAAAGTTCAATTTTGATTAAAATCAACACTAGCACTATCATTTACCTTTACACAGCTTTCCACACATCCAACGTTGGATCTCTAGCTCCCACGATCCAATGACTGTCGCGTTACCAACTTGCACACCCTTTAATGTTTCAAATTCATGAAAAAAGGCCAGTATTGAGTTACCACCGATGCCATGCATCCATCAGTGAACACTATCACGTTCATTTCAATGAAAACCACTTACCACACTTGCACCACGCGAAACCCACTAGTTTGATTAAAAACTGCTTTTACTGTTCATCACTTTGTCTTGACTCACAGTTCCGCGTCAATTCCTTCACAACGCCATTCTTTGATAGATCCAGCATCTTCACTATTCAGTACCATTATGCCATTGGATCTGTATTTATTCAAATCTGGGTTTATTTCGTATGGAACTATAGTTCCAATCCTACAAAGCTCTCAACCACTTCACGGTTCTGCGTCTTCAATTCTATTGTGATGTGGATCATCGACATTCCATTGCATTCATAATTCAACAGAGATTTAAACTCTTACGTTCTCACTTCTACTGGCAAACATAACCACGCGGCTTCACATTTTAAATTCAATCCAGTCCTTCCCAAATTACACAAAGATATAATGATCTCTACGTCCTTGACGTTGACTTATAAGTCAAATCCGAACTTACACCTCATGAATTCCATTGAATTCATATTTCCCTGTGATTTAGACTTCCCTTCGTCTTCTACTTATAACTCTGCATCGACTTTAATGACCTTGCCAGACTATACTTCTGCAATTCATACCGATGCAAATTTTTCAATGCAATTGTCACAACGTCTTCTCCTAACTCGGGCTTTTAAAATAGGTGGACTCTCATGGCCAACAATTTCAGAACCCCGGCCTCTTATCATTCAAAAAGTTGGGCTTTCGATTTCCATTCAACATTGTTCTGCATTACAACTCTGTGCCAAAATTTGAACCTACTTCACACCAATGATAAAACTTTTCGACAATTGTAAACCACATGGTATAAAACGTGGAATTTAAAACCATGCACATCGCAGAACTACTCATGAAATCGACCCTCGTCAATTTCAATGACATTCATTTCAATGTATGTTCAATTCAAGATTTCAAACAGTCCTCAATCCTTTCGTTCAACATTACATGCGCTGAGAACACAACTCAATTACACCATATGTTAAACTTCCATCGGTCCAAACCTCATTCATTTCTATTTTGGGCTTCAATAAAAAAATGGTTATCGATTTATACAAATCGACCAACAAGTTTCTTTTTACACGGATTCACCATTTCAATACTTAATATAGGATTTCAACCATACATAAATGGATCAGTTAAGGCACATAATTCAGACCCAATACAGAACTTAAACATGAAATTTCTCAATCCACCAATAGATATAATTTTGAATTGATACTTCCATATAAACAAAATGAAATCACTTATAATCTCTTGTCTTTGGCTAGATATTCAAAATCCATGGCCCTTACAACTGTCCGTATACTTACAGGAAAATCCTTGTCTCCTACCTCTCTCTATTCTGCTTTGTTTTTCCTTTGAGGCTTATTACATTTATACAATAATGCTGAACCAATTTAGGTCCAAATCCTTTAGTAACTCAACAAAGTCCTCAAATATCTCAACACTCCTACAATCTAGATTTATCCCTAAAATCTTGAAACCAAATCTATCTTAGGCTTCATAATTAATTCTTAGATATCTCAAATCTAATTTCTCTCATGTTCTCCAAATTTTTTGGGAACATTAACAAATCCTCAAAATAATTAATTAAAAATATCATTTAATCACTCAAAAATCTCATTAATATTTACATAAAATTAATATTTTCTCACGAACATAAGACCCCTAGGTTTAATAAAATACAAATTATTTTCTCCGAATCTAATGCTCCTGCATCAGACTCCCAAGGTTGAAAATGATCATGATCTCCTGATCATGCATTTCAAGTCTTTGTCTGCCTGGATACCACACTTTATTCTGCAACTTATTATCAATTTCTGTTGTTTTTTGTTGCTTTTCTCCAGGTCTCCATATCTTATGCTACCTTGCTCCACTGGCTGCACTTTCACAATCTGTCCTTGTCTTCACTTTGCTGCTGCTGTTGCTTCTCTTCCTTGCTGATATATTCTTCTGAGATAATTTCATCATTAGCTTTCTTATCTGTTCAATTTATCTATCCAATATTTATTCAGATTGCTAATTTCTTGCTGCCACCCAATCATCCATACCCTCTTGTTTTCTACAATTGAAAACTTCTTCTCTTCCTTCTTCTATCAGAAATTTACTGGACTGGTACATTGTGTACTCCTTTCTATTGTCTTCATCATTTTGTATCTGCAATTCCCAATTCTGAAATTGATAATTCTTTTTCTGCACTGAATCTTGACTATTCAACATCATTTCCAGCAACATAACGTCCTCATCCCATGGATTAGAAATTTCAACAGAATTTTCTTGTTCCTTCATTTTACTACTAAACTGAGTCAAATGTTCTTCAGCACTTGCAATAACACGTGCATTCACAAAACACTTGTTAAAATAAAAATCATAAGGCCTCAATGCCTTACTTTCCTCTGCCATCATTTCAGTATGTTGTCCTGAATTTTCCATCTCAATCAGCACATGAGTATGTTGATCCAAAATTTTCAAAGAATTCTCTGAAGAATTCTCAAGACTGACAACTAGTCTTCCTTTCACATCATCTGCCTCCATAATGTTTTTTTGCTCTTGTTCACTGTATTGAACTCTGCCTTTTGCTGCAATCTCCCTATCATACACTGAATGTTCCAACAAGTATTCCAGAAATACAATTTCTCTGTCTCATTTCCGAAGTATATCATCATCATGTACCATCCCTACATTCACACAAAAACTTTCAGTTTGAAAATCACAAAGTTCAACAGTCTCAACTGTTGGTTTATATACCAGCTCTTCATGTTGATCCTCTTCATCATTCACAAGAACTTCCTCTTGTACTATAACAGCTTCAAGTACAAAAGCATCACTAATTTCTTCTTTAGAGTATTTATCTTCTGAGAGATTCTTTTCCATACTTGTGACAGCTTCACAAGATTGTGCATCCTCCTCAGTAAAACCTGTAATCACATCACAATTGTCAGCTACAAAAATACAAGGTTTTTCATCATCCAGCTGATCTAGATCTGCCCAATAGTTTAGGAAATCATCAATGATCTCCTCTTCTGTTTCATCAATGGAAACTTCCACTTTCAACTTAGCTTCTTTGAGTTCTGCACACCCCAACTGCACATCCATCCTCTGTTCAAGCTTCCTCAGCTTCTTTGCAAACTGCATGTTTATCTACTGATCTCTTTTCTGTTGTAGCCTCTGCAACTTCACTCTCTTCTTCATGAGCCAACCCACTCTCTGGATTTCCTCTATCATCATCTTTAGTTTATCAAACTTTTCCCTAATCTCAGCTAACTCTTTGTCATATTCTGCATCAGTCATTTGTAGCCTTATGCCATTTGCCTTGGCATCTTCTTTCTTCTTCTTTCTACTGTAGTCTATCTCTTAACCTCTTCTCTCTCCTTTATGACTTTTAGTAGTCATCTTCTTCACCATGATTTCCTCACTCATAAGCTACATCAAGCCTCTACAACAGCAAGCTCTCCTACTGCCACTTACCTCACCAATCCTTTCTTCTGGATCTGGTCTGTTGGTAAATAATGGTTCTTCTACTGGAACCTTTTGAGCACTCTCTCTGCTCCTTCAGGCTTCTCTCATCTGTAACTTTTAGAACACACTTGTCCTTTTCATTCAACCTCTATTGAATCTCTTCAGGTTCTGCCACATTCACCTAGAATCCTCTGCTGGAGTCCTTCATCACTGCTATCCAGCTATGATCTGCTTCTTTCTGCTGAGATTTTCTTCAACATACTCGCAACCTAAATTCTGCAAACAACCTTCAAACCAGATTTAAATATCATCTGTCAACTCACCTTCAAGATCCTCTTGATCTTGCTTCACTTCTTCAACTGCATTGCCATCTTCATTGGTTTCAAAATTTGATATTTATTCATCACATGCAATTAATTCAATTTAAAAACTTAAATCTTCAAATAAAGCTATTCCAACTCCGATACCACTTGATGGCAGGACAACCCTGCCAAACCCACATTATCACCTTCTCTCGTGCATATAAAAATGCATCTTCAATAAATGCCCCAGATAAAACTTCAATGTCTGGCAAATTCACACACTATCATTCGTGGAAGCTCCTTCTTAACAATCATTTCACTATGATTATAAAGCCATCACATAAGTGGAAGCTCTCTTTTAATTATAGTCTTATGGTTATGAAACCATATTTCAACCTTTATTCTCATCATTCGATTTCCATTTAGACACCAACAACCTTCATGTCAAGGTTATTTCACAAATGTAAACCTTTTCCAAAAGTCTTAGGAAAAGACTTTAAACCCCATTTTATGAATTGGATATTAATATTTTCAACTTGGAATAAATTCCATAGTAATAAACCTTGTCAACATATGCGTTAACGCATATTCGGTTTCACCTTTCATCAAGACACATTCGGCTATGTATATATGAGCCTATACCTTAATACTCTTTAAATATATATGTATATGCTCATATCCATATAGCTCTCGGCCCCACAGCATAGTACTTCATACCCAAATATCAAACATGAACAATTGATATTTAAAGTTCAACTTTGATTAAAATCAACACCAGCACTATCATTTACCTTTACGCAGCTTTCCACGTGTCCAACGTTGGATCTCTAGCTCCCATGATCCAACAACTGTTACGTTACCAAATTGCACACCCTTTAATGTTTCAAATTCATGCGAAAAGGTTGGTATTGAGTTACCGCCGATGCCATGCATCCATTAGTGAACAATATCGTGTTCATTTCAATGAAACCCGCTTACCACACTTGCACCATGCAAAACCCACCAGTTTGATTAAAAACTTCTTTTACTGTTCATCACTTTGTCTTGACTCACAGTTCTGCATCAATTCCTTCACAGTGCCATTCTTTGATAGATCCAACATCTACATTACTCAGTACCATTATGCCATTGGATTTGCATTTATTCGGATCTGGGTTTATTTCGTATGGAACTATAGTTCCAATCCTACAAAGCTCTCAACCACTTCACGGTTCTGCGTCTTCAATTCTGCTGTGATGTGGATCATCGAACTTCCATTGCATTCACAATTCAACATAGATTTAAACTCTTACGTTCTCACTTCTACTGGCAAACATAACCACATAGCTTCGCATTTTAAATTCAACGTAGTCCTTCCCAAATTACACAAAGATATAACGATCTTTGTGTCCTTGACTTTGACTTATAAGTCAAATCCAGACTTATGCCTCATGAATTCCATTGAATTCATATTTCCTTGCAATTTAGACTTCCCTTCATCTTCTACTTATAACTCTGCATCGACATTAATGACCTTGCCAGACTATACTTCTGCAATTCATACCAATGCAAATTTTTCAACACAATTGTCACAACGTCTTCTGCTAACTTGGGCTTTTAAAATAGGTCGATTCTCATAGCCAACAATTTCAGAACCCCGGCATCTTATCATTCAAAAATCTGGGCTTTCGATTTCCATTCAACGTTGTTCTGCATTACAACTCTGTGCCAAAATTTAAACCTACATCACACCGATTGTTAGTATGAATCTTTCGTCGAAAAATACCACTTTAGCTACGCATAAAAAATAGCTCTAACATCAATTATGGCTGCCAATATCTTTGATTCTATAGTTAGTTGATCCAAATAATAATGCACAAATCCAGATCTAAGCATAAAAGACATTAAGTAGTAAAGATAAAATGTGGCTCCATGCATCCAATAGAAAAGACAAGAACAATGTATTTGAAAGAATTTTTTATATTAAAAGGGGGCACCTGAGAGGAAAACAAGAAAGGTGTTTCCGATTCTCCTCAATGGGATGGGTTCTTGAAAGTCCTCAGCATTTTAGATCTAAAATCTCTCTCTCTTTTTGGTGTAGAAAACCCAAACAAACATAGAACTCAAAGGGAGCTCACAAGGAAAAAATGGAGAATGTGACCAAGAGTATAGATCTAGGGTGATCTAATGCAATGAAAGGTGACAAATGAATGGGAAAACCCTTCTATTTATAACAAAATATTAGGGTGTTCTGGAACTTGGTGCATGAATAAAATATTATTAACCAAATTCTAGAACCACCTTTTAGGAATATTTTATTATATTTGTTGGAGGGAAAAGGATTTTTGACTTGGGTCAATTCATTTATTTATAAATAATAAATAAATAAATGATTTATTTATTATTTTAGGGAAATGGTGGGAATATAATTAAATAAATAATTATTTATTTAATTATTTATAAATGATTTAGTCAAATTTAACTAGGAATATTATTTAAATAAGGATTTAAATAACTTATTCCTAGGAAATAATCAAATAAATAAGGATTTGTTTAATTCATTTCCTTGTTTTGGGTTAAATATGACCAGGAAATATAAAAAAATATAGATTTGTTTATTATTTCCTTTTGGGGTTTCCTATTTAGACCATAAACAACTTAATAAAGGTGTTTTACTAAGTTATTTCACATAGTGAAAGAAATTTTACTTAGGGTAAAATTGGTCTTACATGGTGTACTTGGGTTCATCTAATGATAATAGGTTAGATGACCAAAAAATGGTATAACAGATTTCCCCCCAACGTATGAGTGTTAGGAGAAAATCGTATGACTGAAGTACGTTGTAAGAACTCAATCAGTAGACATCAAGAGGGAAGTCAGAGAGAGAAATGTAAGGTAGTCTAATGTGCTAAAGGACTAGACCCTGCGGAGACGAGACTTACAGGTGCAACAAGTCTCCAGTTTATGAAGTGGTACCTATGCTAAAGGTGGCGGGGGAGGCATACCTATGCCCTCTGAGACAAAGTACAAAAGAATAGTATGTCAAGTAAACAAGGAACCAAACTATAAAGTACATGCTAGCATAAATACGAGCTAGAAAAATAGAATGATGAATCCCACATACATGGTGTGCATGGAATAATAGCCAAGACTTATACAATAATATTTTAGTACATGAGATACAAATACAGCCCAAATGCCCCCTATACATGGATAAGGGCTCGCAAAATCTTACTGATACATGAAAATCGAAAAGGCGATGCAAGCGGCGAAGGCCGACATCATCAAATGTAAGGAGCTGCATCAAAGGCTGAAATGAATAAGTCATCTGGGCATGTGGGGGGCTACCTGCAGGGCCACCCCCTCATGAGGGTTGAGACATCTCACACACACCCAGGAATCACCAATAGCTGCTGCTGCGTCCATGGACTATCAAGTATGCGAATCACGATCATGCTAAAAGGAGCTCGAACCAAGGTACACTGCTCTCTAGACCTAACTTCTAGAGTAAATGAGCTGATGTAAACAGAAGGAGGTCCGCCATAGGTGAGGCAAGAAGGCATCCCCAACTAAGTCACGAGAGAAAATAATAGAGTGACTAACAGACGGACACTAATGATGATGATGAAATGAGGGATACTGAGTAGCGGATGGACAA
Source organism: Pinus albicaulis (assembly GCA_034641835.2). Lineage (NCBI taxonomy): Eukaryota > Viridiplantae > Streptophyta > Pinopsida > Pinales > Pinaceae > Pinus > Pinus albicaulis. The sequence goes on along the minus strand of CM076575.1, from coordinate 1,172,576,451 downwards.
CTTCCCTTGTTAGAGCAGAAAGGGCATGAATGGCTTGGCAGCAACTGACATAATATCATGAGGGATAGGGGACAATGGTACTGAAAGCCATAATGTGCAACATGAGAGAGGGACCAAGCAATGAAGGATGGAGGACTATAGCGAGATACAAGGGACGTGAGATAGATTCCATGACTGCGATGATGATTCAACTCGGATGCTCTAAACAAGGGCGACTCGATGGTGCAGCCACATATTAAAGGTCCAATGGGGGACCATAAAAACATGAGTACAATAGGGTATCTCATGATGAAAATCAACACAAACAAAGACAATTAAGGAGGCAAAGTGGTGCCCCAAGTACAAGTGTTGTAAGTGAAGAAATTCGATTTGGAGGAGAGGTGAATAGACCCTTCGTCGACAAAATGTGTCCTAGTGAAGTATCAAAAAATGAAAAACTAACAGATACCCATTTGAGTGCTCGGTGAGAGATTTCCAACGGTATAGATGGTTTGTCAAACGGGGCTACGGTTTGGTCGCAGCGGGAGAAAGAAAAAGCAGGGGTTTTCTTCTAATAAGGCATATTCCCTCCAAATACATTCATTTTCTTGTGTGGCTGTGTTGAATTGTGGAGAGCAGAGAAGGCCCTAAATCTTGCGGCGATTGTAGCGGACAAACTGACCATTGGAATCGAGATCTGTCAGTTGCAGGTAAGAGGCCTAATCCTACTCTTTGTTTTTGATGGATTAAAAGTTCAGATTAGGGTCCCAAATTCTAGTAACAAGCCCTACCTCATCATTACGGCTGGGTCGCACTTTTTGGGGAAAAAAATGTGACCTAGGATGCAGGTTTGTGCCTGAAAAGTACGACCTGTCCCAAGATTTGGCCAAAAAATGCGACCTGTCAGATGGAGGTGGTTTTAGTGCTGTTGTGGGCTGAGAGTCAGTTTTTGTGTAATTGAATTTAGTTTTACCTATACGTATACTGACAAAGATGATGGTTTTGTACAGATATGGCAGATATATAGATCAAGTGGAGAGAGAGAGACCTGGGTACATTGCGGACGGAAATTCAAGCAGATCAGGGTGCCTGTCGTGCATTGGCCAGGTTTGGGGTTCTGAAATTTGTGGAGAACCCTCTAATGAGAGCTGGGGAGCCCTTGTTGGCCCAGATTATCAGTTATTGGGATCTAGATCATGAGGTTTTTATAGTGCAGGGGCACAGGATTGAGCTGACAGTCCAGGATCTGTATTTCCTGACTGGTCTCCCACCATTAGGGATGGTGGGAAATACACATCTAGTGTTACCATGGGGGCGTAACATCATGGAGTTCGTAGAGAGACATTGTCAACCAGGTGTTCGAGTCAAAGGGACTCGGATATCGATTGGGGATCTAGAGAGGTTGGATACCCAGGCAGTGGCAACAGCAGTGTTGCGGATCTTGGGCAGCCAGGTGCTCCATCACATTACTGGAGGGCAGATGATGATTGTAGAAAGTGTGTTGAGTGGGACCTACTATGGGTGGGCCCAGATAATGTTGGTGTCGTTGAAACGACAACTATCATTGTGTAAGCAGCAAGTGAACCATGATTGTGCATATGGGACTATATTGTGCTCCTTCTTTTTTGAGAAGATCCCGACCTTGCGACCACATGTACAGCTACCTGATGGGGGTCTGAGAGAACCCAAGATGTGTCGGTGGGGATGACTACTGTGCAGAGGAGGAGGAGGGGCGGCCGGATGGGTGTTCCAACCAGAGTTCTTCGCCCATTGGGATCAGATGCCATTATACATAGACGACTATCCCTATAGTGGGATGAGTTATTGGGGAGATCTGGACTTGCTGCTTCTACCTAGTTGAGTATGGGGGCCTGATGGTAAGTGACAATTAACTAATATGTTATGTGCATGTTAAAGTTTTTGAATAGTATTTATGGTACTGATCCGTTATAATTTTTGGAATGCAGATATAGCTCCAGTGAAACCGGTCGGATATATGGGACGACCTGCAGTAGCTGGGACTACTGGTGCCAGTGGATTGAGAATGACACAGAATGAAGATATGGCCACTCTTTTGGAGGAAATTCATCATAGATGTGAGGGGTTGCTGACAAATGTGTCAGAGAAGGGTTGGAAGGATTTAGATGACCAGTACATAGAGCTATGTATTGGGCTACCCTCGGAATGGTGAGGTATCATGCAGTGCATGGCAATGGCTGGTCAGACTGTGCGTGATCTACGAGCTGCGGGAGCAGAGCCATTGTCTCGAGATCCACCAGAGAGTGATTAGATGTAGGGAAAGTGGTGCCCCCTAGTGTGTATGTAGGGGAAAGTGGTGCCCCCCAGTTTTGAGTTTTGTTTTGTGTAACATACCATAGGCATGTCATATGTATCAGAGTAGATGGAATCGAAAAACATATTATATGATATATATTATGCATATGCATTTGTGTTGATGATGTGAAATGTTATTGTCTTGTGTGTGACAAATGCCAGTCTAGAACATGGTTTGCAATGCTATCTACGTAGTGATTTTTATTTCGAGGTACATGGTTGAAAGTAATGAATCTAGTTTCACCCGTAAATATCGTCTAAACAGGATAGGGTTATGCACATGATAGACACCATTGAGTTGCAAGACAAGAAGCAGGGAATCTAAACGAACGTGCAGATGGAGGATGGGATGAGAGAGGGCATCGGCTAAGAGACCACGTACTGCATCATATTTGGCCTGATTATTGGTGGCATTACCAATGCAGACCCTATTAGAAATAAAGAGGGTATGCAAGGGGGTAAAAATGGCCTAGGCTGTCGAGGCGAGATTCCGGGAATAGTGACTTGCCCCATTGGCATAGCCAATATAATGTGTGGATGAGAGGTCCGGCGGAATAGTGTCATAAGACAAGAAATGTGAGGAGGGAGAATAATGATGGCAGCGTGAGTGTAGGGTAGACATCAAACGATGACTATGGGAGGGAGTAGTCTGGGTAGGATGGCTAGGACTCATAGATCGACTAGAGGGTGATGTATGAGAGCTGGAGCTCAGGCTACAGAGAATATCATAGATACGGATGGTACCATCTTGGTTATGGGTGGGAGGGAAAAGGTTAGGGAAACCACATGAGGCCCCAAGGCTACCTAAATCATCAGCATGGGAAGAAAGGCTTACATACGGAACATCTTGGGGGATGAAATAAGAACAAGTAAAAATATGATCGAAGGATGTAAAGCCCAAGAATGTTGCTGAAGGGGAATCAAGCAAACTAGATGGAGCGGATTCAGAGGGAATGTACTCCGAGGGTAGGACGGATGATGATAGGTATAGGAGGGGGCAACAGGTTCTGACATCTCAACATCAGGGGGAGGAATGCCAATAGTAGCAGGGGGATCCTCGATTTGGCCTGACGCATACTGCATGAGGATGGGAGAGGCGGATTGATTTTGTTCAATCTCGTACTCGCGAATGACCTCTAAAGAGGTGCGGTAATGCGTGAGGTGAGGAAAATGGTGAGAATAATGGCCATGGATACCACACAAAGAATAGGGTTTGTTGGTGTGAAGATTCTTTGGGTTCTTGGCTGCGAACGAGGAAGAAATAGAGGATTCAGGGACCGTAGATTCAGGGAATGTGACTTTAACCATGGGTTTGATGTGGGGCAACTCAGGACAAGTATGGGTGGCATGACCGACACCGTCACACAAGGCACAAGGCTTGGCGGGTGGAGGCGGGGTAGGGTCAGGTGGGGTGACCTTGTCTTTGGATGCCCCCTTGCAAGCTTTTTGTTTCTTTCCGATAGCTGTCACAGCAAGAGAAGGGTCCTGTTGAGGTGCGGATGGTACTGTAGCGATGGAAGAAGCTAAGGGCACTGGTTGAATAGGTGTCAAAGCAAGGTATGGTTTGGGGTGAACTGGTGGGGTAGTGGCTGGAGGGTCAAGGTACCAGACGGGAATGCCCAAGGTCAAATTAGGGAGGGAAAGGGTGGCCATGATGGGGACCGAATAGACTCCAAGAGGGGGAGCAAGGAAGGGTATCTGACCAGCAGGGTAATGGTCAGGAGGGACGGCGCCAAGATGGTTAAGACCTGGGGGAACTGTCCCAGGAGGGTAGAGAGGCTCATGGGTACCAACTGTAGGGGGAGGGCCAGAAGGAAGAGTTCCAATTGGTGGTGGTGAAGGGCTAGGAGCAGGTTGCGGTGGGCGAGGTTGAGGTTGCTGACTAGCTGAAGTGGGTCGCGTGAGGTCGGCCCGAGACGATTGCATCATGCAAACATTCGCTAAGCTGGGATCAGAGACACGATCAGGAGGAAGACCAGTGAAGGTTCCAAGCAAGGAGGAGTATTTTTGGATGCCGAAGGAGACACTAGTCAAAGAATCTATGGTTGGATTATTAGATACAGAAGAGATGATCGACTCAAGGGAGGTGGGAGATTTTGGCTCATGATATGTCAACTGGTCAATTGTGACTATCTTTCAATTATGAGGGAAAAACATCTTGCGATGAACCACGGATGGGACAACAGACATGGCATAAGTGTAACTACGCCCCAAAGGAATGTTATAATCAAGAGGGGCATCGATGACTTCAACGTCAATGCAAACCTTCTTGCCCGCAAGAGTGATAGGACAATTACGGAAGAGGCCAATGGGCTGGGAGGCATGGCCATCCCATGCACAGAGGGTGATGGTGGAAGGGGCCAACTCAGGAGACCCGAGTTGTTTCCAAACCGAAGCAGACATGACACAGGTAGATGCCCCATCGTCAATAATACACCGAGCTATGTTAGCATTCTGAATTTTGACTGGGATTTGGAAAGCGACGGAAGTAGGAAGGGGAGGATGATCTGACTGACGGGCATCGAAAACAATAAATTGGTCATCAGCAGGATCTACAGCACCCATGGCGGATAATAGAGCCTTCCTTTGAGAAGGAAACGACTGGATGAGTTCCAGTGTTGAAATGGTGGCAGGGGACTGCACCAAATCATCTACTACACTATACGAATGGGTAGCTCGACCAGAAGCAACATTTCAGTGTAATGGGCCCTTAGGAACCTTTATAGGGACCTCAAATTTGGGTTGAGGGATCTGCAAAGGACCATTTGGTGTCGAAAGAGGCTCTATAGGACCTAAAGATGTGGACTCGGAGACAGACGGAGCGTGAGCCGTGGAGTACTGATGAGACCGAGTTTGAAGGTTAAGGTCGACGGTGAGAGGTTGGTCAGAGGCCATCATGAAAATCTGGTAATCGGAGGAACCAGAAGGGGAAGGTTGAGTGGTTACTGGGGCATGAGGTGGTTGAGTGGCCATGAATCCTTGTTGAGGGAAAGGATCGGTAAACATAGTGGGTTGAGAAGTAGCCGTATTGGGAGGGACAGTAGGAGAGGAATGCTATCCCCGCGCAGTGGCCTGAGACTCCCACATCTTCTGCATCTGTGGTAATAGGGGAAAATCGTGAGTGTAATGACCATAAACACCACAACAAAAACATGGCTTATTGGTGCGAAGAGGCCTGTCTAGCTTGGGTTGAGAGCCCTGTGGCTGGTTAGCAGTGTTATAATCAATACTTGGAGGGTTGGGTCCATGATTACCAGAGGCAGATTGATTGCCTTTCCTCTTTCTTTGAGAAGGAAGAGAATTAGTCACGCCCTGCTGCGCAAATACTTGCCCTAGAGGGGGTAGTAAGTGTGACTGCGGGGGTTGAGAAGGCAAGGGGGTGAGAGGTCCAAATGCAGGAGGAGCTGGGACACCAGGCTGTGGGTAAGGATGAGGGTTAGGATGGGAAACATTGAGGTAAGCATGAGGGTGGGAAAAAGGAGGAGGCATGCCATATCCTGGATACATGCTACCTGGAGGGGGGAAAGTGCTGGAGGTGCTGGCCCCTCTCGGAGGGAAACCATAGCCCATAGGAGGTTGAGCATAGGTATGTGAAAGAGCTCCAATGATACCATCAGCAGAGTGAGATGCCCCCGGGGCGTTAGTGCCACTGGGTTTGGGGAGGTAAGGAAGGACGGTATAAACATAACCAGATTGAGCATAGATAAGGTCATATTTCAAGGCTATTTGGAGGGCAGCTTCTTTGGTTTGAGGGAAGTGGGATGCGACATCTTTGCCAATGGGAGGTAAGAGAGAGCGAAGGAACCAGTCCATATAAACTTGATCTTCAAAGGGGGGAGTGCGACATAAGCTCCTTCTTCGCCACCATTCCTGGACATGAGCAGAAAGGCGGGTCGAAGAGGATTGATGGAAAGAAGTCAAAAGTTCTGTACCAGTGTCTTGTCAGATAGGGAGCTGGAAATAAGATAAAAATTCTTGGGAAATGGTCACAAAGGTGGTATGGGAAGAGGTGGCCTGATCAACATACCATTTATAAGCCTTTCCAGTAAGCGTGCGTTGGAACAATCGAAGACGGATGGAATCATCAGATATGGAATTGGATGAACACCGGATATGGAAAGATCGGATATGGTTGGAGGGATCTTCACTAGCAAGGCCTTCGAACTTGGGAATGTCGGAGGGGAGCTTGGTTGGCATAGCAGGCCAACCAACATCGTGGCGGATAAGATCATTAATCAACTAATTGAAATCGGGGAGACTGAGACCGGCCATATAAGGGAGCAAAGGGACAGTTGAGGTAGTTCTCGTAGTGGTTCCACTGGAAATGGACCCAGCAGTAGAACTGGGGTTACTGCTAGCGCTAGGCCCTAAACTAGACATGGTTAAGGTAACAGGGGGGGAACTAGGAGTAGGGGGAGAACCCGAACAATCAGAAGAAGAGTCGGAGTGTGGACTCGAGGGAGGACTTGATGACGACGGGAAGGAGGAAGTCAACCAACCGGAAACTAAGGGTGAAGGCCAAGAAGTCTCCGGGATAAATGCCTTGGAGGCACAGTGATGACCGGAAGAAGAAAAACCAACAAGGGCAAGGAGGTGAAAAATCAAGTGAGGTCAATGTCGAAACAAGGGTAGAGAGGTGCAGTGTTAATTGATTTTAAATTATTTGCCAGGCGGTGTTAACCAGGCTCTTCTTCACTTAGGGTTGGTGTGTGGCATGCGTTAATTTTAATTTTTAAACCCAAACGTTTTGAGAGTAAAAGAAAAAGTGTGCTACGTAAATGAAAATAAATCTGCAGAGAATAGTAAATAAGACTGAAATAACAGAAAATTAATAGCTAACAATGCATTAATCTAACCCAAGAAGGCAGGTCTCTCAAAACTAGTCTAGAAGAGGGAAAAAATCTAATCAAAACACACGAAAAAGAGGCTAATAGATCTAAGGTCGGGAGGGACAGGGATCTAAAGGAGAAATCTGCTGAAAAGAGGTGCAGAAAATAGAAAAGAGGCAGAGGCAAGGTTGCTGTAACAAAGGGGGAAATCAGCTAAAGGTAGGAGGGACGAGGAGGTGGCCCTAGAGGTAAATGCAAACAAAACTATATGAGGTAATTTGAAAGGGATAAGATCTGATCTAAAGGGATCTAAAAAGGAGGTATCAGATCTGAAAGGAAGAAGGTTGAAACTCTGAAAATTCAGATGTCTGAAACAGCTAAAACTCGCCCACAAAAAGTGGAGGGTAATAAAGCCCTAAGGGGAAGGATTCCCACTTAGTTGAGTGAAATAGATCAGAAACAGGTCTAAATGGGTAGAGACGAAGGCTGGAAAACCCTGACAGAAGCTTCAGACAAACCCAGAAAAATTGCTGGAAAATTGCAGAAAAAAGTGCAGGTCGTAGGTTCTGACCTGTTTTCAGTCGAGGTCGCAGTTTTGGGGCAGAAAAGTGCGCCCTCCAGTCCGAGTCACAGTTTTTGGGCCAATAAGTGCGACTTGTAGATCTGGGTCTCTCGGCAGTAGATTTTAGAAAAAGTTGTCGTCTCAGCTGCGGTTGATGTCTGTCACCTATGTAATAGGGCCAGAAACACACAGAAGTTGAAAATTTGAATTTTTGAGGGTTTTATAGGTGAAAAACACCATGAAAATAGGAAAAAACAAAAGAAAAACTGAAGAGAAACCCTAGGGTCTGAAATAGCTGGATATGCAGGAATATATAAAATGACAGCGGTCGCAAAATAAAACCCGTGTGGAGATGCCAATTGTTAGTATGAATCTTTCGTCAAAAAAGGCCACTTTAGCTACGCATGTGTTACAATGAAACATCACCAGGGTTGTTGTAATTTCTGTCATTTATGTTAGCTGATCCAATTTCATGACAATCCGTATTCAAGCATAAAAGACATGGCATAAATATAAAATGTGGCTCATGCATTCAATATTAAGATGTAGCAATGGTATTTGAAAGAATTTTTATACAAAGTAAATTCTAGAGGAAAACAAGAAAGGCTGGGCGATTCTCCTCAATGATGGGTTCTTGAAAGTCCTCAACATTTCAAATCTAAAACTTTGCTGTTGGTGTAGAAAACCCGTATAAACATAGAAATCAAAGGAGCTTCATGAAAAATGATAATGCATCAAGAGTATAGATCTAGGGTGATCTAATGCAATGAAAGGTGACAAATGAATGGAAAATCCTTCTATTTATAATAATATGATAAATGCCTGGAACTGGTGCATGAGTAAAATATTATTAACCAAATTCTAGAACCACTATAACATTGCTATATATTCATGGAGGGAAAAGGGTTTTTGACTTGGATCAATTCCTTTATTTATAAATAATAAATAAACAAATGATTTATTTATTATTTTAGGGAAATGGTGGGAATATAATTAAATAAATAATGATTTATTTAATTATTTATAAATGATTTAGTCAAATTTAACTAGGAATATTATTTAAATAAGGATTTAAATAACTTATTCCTAGGAAATAATCAAATAAATAAGGATTTGTTTAATTGATTTCCTTGTTTTGGGTTAAATATGACCAGGAAATATAAACAAATATAGATTTGTTTATTATTTCCTTTTGGGGTTTCCTGTTTAGACCATAAACAACTTAATAAAGGTGTTTTACTAAGTTATTTCACATAGTGAAAGCAATTTTACTTAGGGTAAAATTGGTCTTACATGGTGTACTTGGGTTCATCTAATGATAATAGGTTAGATGACCAAAAAATGGTATAACACCGATGATACAACTTTTCGACAGCTGTAAACTGCATGGTATAAAATGTGGAATTTAAAACCATCCACATCACAGAACTACTCATGAAATCAACCCTCGTCAATTTCGATGAGATTCATTTCAATGTATGTTCAATTCAAGATTTCAAACCGTCCTCAATCCTTTCATTCAACATTAGATGCACTGAGAACACAACTCAATTACACCATATGTTAAACTTCCATTGGTCCAAACGTCATTGATTTCTGTTTTGGGCTTCAATACAAAAATGGTTATCGATTTATACAAATCGACCAACAAGTTTCTTTTTACACGGATTCACCATTTCAATCCTTAATATATGATTTCAACCATACATAAATGGATCAATTAAGGCACATAATTCAAACCCAACACAAAAATTAAACGTGCAATTTCTCAATCCACCAATAGATATAATTTTTAATTGATACTTCCATATAAACAAAATCAAATCACTTACAAACTCTTGTCTTTGGCCAGATATTCAAAATCCATGGCCCTTTCAACTATCCGTAGACTTACAGGAAAATCCCTGTCTCCTACCTTTCTCTATTCTGCTCTGTATTGCCTTTGAGGCTTATTACATTTATACAATAATGTTGAACCAATTTAGGTCCAAATCCCTTTAATAACTCAACAAAGTCCTTAAATATCTCAACACCCCTACAATCTAGATTTATCCCTAAAATCGTGAAACTAAATATATCTTAGGCTTCATAATTAATTCTTAGATATCTCAAATCTAATTTCTCTGATGTTCTCCAAATTTTTTGGGCACATTAACAAATCCTCAAAATAATTAATTAAAATATAATTTAATCACTCAAAAATCTCATTAATATTTACATAAAATTAATATTTTCTCACAAACATAAGACCCCTAGGTTTAATAAAATACAAAGTATTTTCTCCGAATCTAATGCTCCTACATCAAAAGGCATCTTTGATTATTTTGATGTATGATCTTTTAGACCTGGAATTTCCAAGTGACATTCCACTGCAATCTTGGGCTGTTTACCAGAGATTGCAGGTGTCGTTTAGCACAGGGTGTTCCTGGGTAGGAATCCCTCCTCTTTATTTGAGTGATCTCTAAGGAAGAGGTTTGTACTTCATTATACATCTGGTTTTAAGTGCCATTTCCATTTCCTACTTTCTGCAGAACATTCATGTTCAGAAAACTACGTTTTTTTGAAGATCAGTTTGGAAGGTGGTAGTTGTCTTCAGTAATCTAGCTAGAGAACAAGGTGAGGGATTATTCCCATCACTTCAACTTATATTGCAGTGTACCAAGAGCCACATTGTAGATCTGGCATTAGGAAAAAATTTATTGACTCCCTAGCAGCAATATTCTCTCCAAGAATAATGTTGTCCATATTGCAGATCTAAAAGGAGGAAGGAAGTTGCTAGTATTTCAGCTAGAAATCTAGTGGAGGATCATTCCTTCACATTACCATCAGTCTTACAATCAGCCTAGATCTTATTGCAGCACTTTTCGGCAGGAAGAAGGCCTCTCCTTCCCTCATAGTGTAGTTTTTAGAGGCAGTTGTGTTGCAGCAGCTGCAATCATCTTTTGGAGGATTGAGAAGCTAGATATAGAGCTCCTAGCTCATAGATCTGAGGAAGCGATCAACCCTTCAAGAATAGATATAATCTGAGCACAGATCTGGAAAATCCTTTCTGGGTTATCTTGGGAATCCATCACAGTGGCCAGATCCTGAATATTGGCATCATTAGAGCTCCATTTTTGAGTATATATGCATTTCTCTTTTCAGCCTATAGCTCCATACTTATATTCTGCTAAAGAGACAGTGCAGTATTTACTGCAGAAGCTCAATAGTTACATTGTACCTGCTTCACACATGTTTTCTAGGTGGTCTTAGCTCATCTTTTTGGCTAGATCTACCTATATATTGTACTTGTGTAATTAATTCATCCCTAATATAATAAAATGGCTCAGCTCTTTCTGCATATTCTGATTTGTACTTAGATTTATTTTCTATCTTGCTGTAAGTTCTTATATTGTGTGAAGTATTGCTGCATGTTCCCATTTTGGAATATTACATTTGCTCACAAATTATTTGCTCTCTTCCCTTAGTAGCTAGGTTTTTCATTGAAGAAACTGAAAGTGAAAGATTTCTTATCATTTTTAGTTTCACTTTAGGAATTTTCCAATACATCATCGTTGTGAACCTTTGAAAGGAAAATTGTAAGCAAGATCAACATAAAATTAATCTCAATTTACGTAACAAAGCATTGGAACAATAACGATAACATTTAGAAGGTCTAGGCTAGAGACATGTTCCGACGTCGTAAAACATAGCAGCTGTCATTAACTTGTCTGTGATACATTCCGAGTGTGATACCTCAGTCCACGTACATAAGTATATCATAGCTCTTCCACGTACTTTCGGGTATATCGAGCAGTGTTACAGTACGATAAGTATAAAGGGGTGCTCTCACTGTGCGGTTTCACATCAGACAGCGCTAATACGGACTTGGGCCTCCATGTACCTTCGGGTATATTTGGGAGGAAACATTTTAGGTGCTATCCATCGATAGTGAACCAAGTTGGCCGCCTTGTAAATTGTGATACACCGAACACAGCATTTGGGGAGATTTCCTGCCCATACTTCTTGGTTCGCCAGGGGGTATTCTACAGTTCATAGTTTCTTGGTAAACCCTTTTGCCTAGAATTACCCTTTTATTTTATTTTTTTGTTTTTGGTTAAAATAAATTAGTAATCGTGGAAGAACAAAATCCTTTCCCCCATCATTCGCATAGACATCGCTTTACCGAAACCAGTACCATTAGTACCTCTAGTGAAGCTTCATCTTCCCATACACTAGAGTTGGCACAAGTTGTTTATTAAAATATTGGTTTTGTCTATTGCTGTAGAGACAAAGTCGTCAAAGCTGCCCATGGTCACGATCCATCCAATTTGTGAGACCATACCTCCCGAACCCAACGTTGTTTAACTGGAAGTTGATCCGGATCCCATTGTGCTTTAGGGGGGAACTATTATTAGTCAAACTGGACATCATTCCCAGGACCAATGAAATAGGGTCTATCATCCCCTTATATTCCAGTTGCAATATTCTCTAAGTGGAGAAAATCTTGATCCCGAAGTCAAACAACTGGAATTTGTTTCTGTATAGGTCACTCCACAATCTATTGTAGCCATCAAGTCTCCCATATCACACATTCAACCACCTGAAATATACGTCGGGCCTGACGATGAAGTTCTTCCACCTGGTTTGATTTCGATTGAATAAATATCACAAGACAAGACACATTTAACTCTAACTCATTTTCGGTAGGAGCTTTACCTGTACGAGTATTTTCCTCAATCACGTTCCTCTAATTTTGTTGATCTTGTTTCACTTTGAGTTCCTGTAGATTCTATAGGGTATACATTGGGTCATTTGACCATGGATGAGATAACATCCCAGACTGAACCATCTATTTTAGTTGCAACAACATCTGTTGTTGCTTCATCTTCAATGTTTTGTCCATTAACTTCACCCATGTCATCATCTGGAATCTTATCTGGTTCCTCTCCTTGGTGGCTGGTGATACCACATATGTTACCCTCGGACATTCCTAAATCCAATGAAAACCCTGGAGAAGACCCGTAAATGCATGTTATAACTTATCATTTGTGGTACTCATCAAACTCCTTAAATGATGACTCTGTTAGAATACGTCTTTTTTAGCATACACTCACTAGTCCAACTGCACAATGAGGATGGTTCTTTTTCTGTGTCAACCTTGTTAAAAAATGAAACAGAGTCATGAGGATGGTTCTTTTACTGTGTCAACCACGTTAAAAAATGAAACAGAGTTATGAGGATGGTTCTTTTACTGTGTCAACCTCGTTGAAAAATGAAACATGTTTTGAGGATAGTTCTTTTTTCTTGTGTCAACCTCATTAAAAAATGAAACAAGTGCCTTTGAGGATAGTTATTTTTTGTTGTCTCAACCTCGTTATTAAGTGAAAAAAGTTCCTATGAGGAAATTTCTTTTTAATATGTCAACCTCGTTAAAAAATGAAACATGCCATGAGCATAGTTCCTTTTCTTGTGTCAAGCTCGTTAAAAAATTAAACAAGGTTCCATGAGCATAGTAATTTTTCTATGTCAAGCTCATTAAAAAATGAAAAAAATCCTCTCCTAATTACGATGAGTCTTCTATTTGATCTCTTAAATGAACCTTCATTCCATCCAACTATTAGTAATCTACTTAGGTGAATGAAATGAAGCTTGGGGGGAATATTCTCTTGCAGGGGACATTCGACGTGTACTCTTGCAGGGGGCATTCAAAACATTCTTACCAATTGCATGCAATCAATCGCTGAAGTTCGGTGGAAAAATAAGGTTCAGAGCTCCAAAATGCAAATGGTAACTATGGAATGGTAAAAATGAATAGTGAAACTACTTCTAATAGTCATTTAATTATTTGCAAGTTAAATTTATTACTATGACTATAGTTTTATTATGTTTTAATCATAAAACAGGTATTTTTAATCCATTTGATGTTGTTCTGAATAGGAAATACAACTGATGAACAGATTAGTCATGCAGATTTATTTCAAATAATGACTTGACTACAAAGCATACTTTTTCTCCTTATTTTTCAAGATTTGTTAAAAATGAAAAAGGATTTGAAGCGCACTTTTATCTCTTTTTTGAGCTTCGATAACAACAAAAAAGGATCCCATGGAGTCTTCTTTCAGCTCTTTTCAGACTCCAATAATGTGAAAATATTGTCGAGCACTTGTCTTTTTGAGCTAGTAAAATTAAATGAAATGATATCTACTCAGTATAAGTTTAACCCTTTTTCAGATTGAGATAGATTATTTACAAAAAGTAATACCTTAGTTAAACATGAGCAAAGAAGTTCTCTTAGATATTATTTTACACTTTTTCAGATCTCAGTGAAAAATTTATGAAAAAATACTTATGGAGTTTTCTTTCATCCACTTTTTTAAACTCTCTAAATATGAAATAGGACTGGGCTATCACTGTCGTTAAGCTCGTTAAAACATAAAATAGCGACGAGCTTGTTGATCATGGAAAGAATCAAGTTTCATTCATCGCTACACTCGTTAAATTATTAAATAGCGATACTTTATTCACCCGAAGGGTTGAATTATATATCAATCAAACGTTATCCTCCTCAATCTTGTTAAAAAAATAAAGAGTTATTGGTCAACAAATGACTGGGAAAAATTTGGGAAAAGTGAGAAAAATTTCTATATGGTAGCAAGTCGTTATTGAACATGACACTTCCTTCACTCCATGTCCCTGACTGTTTGGGTTGGGTAATCATCTTGACAGTTCATTCACACCTATGTTTCATCATACCTTACTTCGGTTTTGGGTCAATGCTGCCAACTCATCACAGTGTCGCCAATATGTTCAAGAGAATTCATCAAGTGAATAAACTCATCCTTATACAATACTCGTAAACCTTTATTCTCATGACCGTCATCCCTGAAAATTTCTATATCATGTCATACCCTTGTCTCCGAAATTAGTAACTCCCATTTCACAATAAGGTGACTTCTTGTCGACAACAAATCAATATCTAGGAAGTTCACTTAGAAAAATCAGATTCCAATACCATGAGGCTTGTTACAGAATTGACAAGATCCTCGCTTCCAGACCTTTGACCGAAATATTTTGTTTGTCATTCGACATCAAATCATCTATTCATGCCTTACGAAATGTACTGCAGTACCTTGAGGTCCATTTTCATTAATGGTGGTTCTCTCACATTTGTTAACAACTCACATCATTGGCTGGTAATCAAACGATGTCTTTCCATGTTCGACGACAAATCATATATTCGCATGGCTAGATTTTTACCTGAATGATCGAGTGAACGAGATAAGAAGACCGTGAATATAATTTTAGCCGTCTAGGGTGTGATTTCAGGATTGTTGTACACATCATCTGTATGGTGACCTTACATACAGATTGTCATCTGAACATGGGCCTATATCTGTAGGCATGTTTACATTGGGCAACATTCTAGTGTCGATGACTTTCTGAATTATGTACATGTTATTAGATTGTTTATGTGCTAAACATGGGAATGCCTACCCTCAGAAATTATGATCAAAGAGGATATATCATGATGTAATGTATTGTAATATTGATGCAGGTGACCACTACGCTTCATCTCCAACCCATCGCAGTGTAGAGCATCTCAATCAAATGTTTTTATTATTTTGACCTCATGCTTTAGGGGGGAATTGTTATAGGTCAATTTGGGCATCATTCCCAATGAATTGGCTAACTTGGAATCATCTCCAGGACCAATGAATAAGGCTCTATAATTCCCTATCATTTCAAGTTGCTACATGCCCTAAGGCAAGAACAAGACAAATCAAGCATTAATTTCATCAAGCAAAGGTTTCCAAGGTTTGAAGTTTATTATATAGCATATAAGAGCTCACCAATGCTGCCTCTAAGGGGACTAAGTGTGTTTCATATGTAGGTAGCCTCATCAAAGCTTCTCTACAAAGCACTTCCTGACATCTATGGGTGTGTTGGTCACATTCGAAGAGAAATTCTCATTGTTCGGGAATCTCGACTTTGCTAGTGCCTTCTAGAAGAGTTCACATGTGTCAAGCTTCGAATCCAAGTGTCCATTTGACATCTATATGACTAGGAAAATTTCTTCCCTATTATTGGAAAGTCATTCATTACAACACTACCTTCAGTTCATCTATAAATTGAGCACAGATCTGAGTGTTTGAGAAGGAAGAATTTGAGTAGAGAAATGCTGGAGGATTTTCAATTGAGAGCTAGACTTGTATAACATCTGCTGGAGAGATTTATACTGTGATGGAGATGAGGATCGTTGATGGAAGGGTCACTTCAAATCAGTCATTTGGTTGTAACCTCTCCTTCTATCATCAATAAAGAATACAGCTTACTTTTCCCTATATGCATCTGTATTGGCTTTGATTTTCCATATTGCAAGGTCTTAGTTGATGTATATTGTTTATTCTTTACTAATTTGGCTAACTAACTTGAATAGACATTTGTATTATTGATATCTTATGTTGTTTTAGTGTTATTTCTTGTAGGAATAATTTCGCACAAACCGCTTGAATTTGAAGCTACAACGAAAGCGACATAAGGAGTCATTTAGAAGTGCTTGGATTACAAGTAAGCCTCTCATCCTTTCTATGTGTCTGCTGTGAGTTAGGAAAGGTAGTCATATAGTCTTTAATCTATTGTTCTAAATTTTCATCTGCCTGGGGAAGCGTGTTTTATCCATAATTCACAATTCTGGCCCAACACCCAGATTTTCCAAGATTTCGTCAGAAAATGGGGTCAAGAATGGGTCATGCATGCAAGCATCATTCAATTTACGCGGATCCACTTAAATCCTTATTTTTCCCTTGGTTTTCTTGTCCTGCACCATCATAGGGCTCACTCAATTTGATTCTTTTGCTTGTTCTATGATCCTTGCAACAACCATTTTTTCCAATTCCTCTTTGAATTTCTCCTTATATTTATTTATAGGTCTTGCATCTAGTTTCAAGGTGATATTCATTACCCTAAGATCTCCTTCTATCCCCTTCAACTCGTAAAATTTTGTAGGAAATAGCTCCTGATATTCAGTCAATAGCTCGGTGACCTTTCCCGCTGTATCATCATCCTAGTAATCCCCTATTTTTGCTAGCTTTAGTTGTTCCTCTGATCCAACATTGACTTGTTGAATCTTCAAAGTCTTAGTTACATCTAGTGACTCAATCATAGACCCAGCAACTGCACAATGTCCTTCATATTCGAGGATCATAATTTTCCTTGGGGTCTTACTCATTATATTCAACTGACAAATTTCGACAGTTAACGATGTCCTTCATCTACAAATCCCATGTTGGCAAGGCACACACAACTTTTGGCTTTGAAGTGTCAAAGATGACTTCCTAAATATCCTGTAGTTCCTCATCCATGAATTTGAACCTAATTTAGAAACTAAAGGTTAAGATAAATATTTTTTTTAGTGTAGTCCTTTCATTGGTTCCTCGTCGCAACTTAGTTTCAAGGTACCAATCCATAGGCATTTTCCCCAAAGTGTGGATGAATATATGCACCCATTCTGGCTTCTATTCTTTGGCTCAAGATTCAGTCCATATAGCCAAATTTTTGGGCGGATCACCTTCTCCACAATATATTTCTCCCATTCTGGTATTTGGATGCTCAAAGTGCAGACGCATCATGCAGGTACATTCTCTCTAGTTAGCCAAGTTTCCCTTGTGCATCTCCCACCAGCATGCTCGGGTTGAGAGCAATGCTATATCAAGTGCATGGAACCTTTGTTGTTCTGGAACAACTTATTCAAGTTATTCTAAAAACATGTTAATATTATTCAAGCCATCATAATAAGGAAAATTTCATAGCTCTGAGGATATGCACCGAAGAGATTTTGTGACACGATTACAGTGCAATTCAGAGACTTCATTCAGCCAATTCTTCTAGTTCTCCAGTTCCTCATCTGAATCTGAAAATTAGGAGCTACCCTTCCCCCAGTTGAGTCTTCCATCGGCTATCAGGTTGATCCAATCTTCATCCCGCGTAGTCAGCTTATAGATATGATCAACATCATCATCTGCACACACCAACTCAATATATTTTTCACCTTCTGCAAAATATAAGGGGACCACAACCCTGGTTCCATTATAATCAAATAACGTACTTTTGCGCTTAAGATTGAGGATGCCCCCATATTGATATCCAAGTCTAAAGCCAACAACGTATGATAGGGTTCAGTATCATCTATAATCTATATAACTTCAAAGTCTACGAGTACCCATACTCCTTTGATATCTAGTACTACTTGTAAGAGCATTCCTAATGGGATAATATCTTCCTAATTTTCCATGTGCAATTGGATAGTGTACCATTCAAAATTAGGTTCTCCGATTCGTTTCCAAGTATTCTTAGGCAAAACATTTGCATCAAATCCTAGATCCAAAATGACCTAATCCATCTCATATGCAACAATCTGAGTAGTCAAACGCATTTTTCGTCTGATTCTTCTTGTATTCTTATACATATTATTAACAGCCTTTTGCTCCATCCGGGGTTGTTCTTTCTCTGTGCAGTTTTATATTAATTCTTGGAGGTTCTCGACTGCCTTCTTATAATGCAACAATTTTATGCAAGCATGTAGGAAGGTATTTATCCCTTCATCGACTATGTCCATTGGCTTGCTTGATGTTGAGGTGCCCACTTTTGCAAAACCCTTATTCGACTCTACAAAGGTTTCCTTTTCTCTTTGTAATTTGGATCCTTCCTTTTTTCAGGTGCTTTTAGGATCCAGATACCAGTCTCAGGCTTTGTCCCTTTTCCTTCACTAGTGGCTGCACCACTCCTTGTGACGATATTCACACTTGGTTCTTCTTCATGCAACTCGGCTCTTACCGTCTGAATATTTTGAGAGGGGGTAGGTTGCTTCTTTTCATGCATCTTTGCAATCAAAAGAAGGAAATATTCAATAATATGATCAAATTGACTACACTACCTACAAGACTGTTTTTCTAGGTTTGGAGAGTCGCGTGCATAATGGCCCACATCTCCACAATTATAACATATGATCTGCCTTCTCCATCAACTATATTCTCCTCCTCTTCCTCTTCCTCTACTTTGGAATACACCGCTCCCAGACAGGGTTGCTAGTGAGGTTGGTTCAGCATGTATCCTATATAGGTAAGCTCGATTAATACTCAAATCGAAGCTTTGAAAATGATGCTTTTCATGTCCCACTGATGACTAAAATTTCTAGAACGATTGCTTAAGCTCGGGGACATATTTACCAATCCTCAGGCAGAAGTTTTTCATGTGCATACCCATTGCTTGAAAAATATCGCACCATAACATATGAGTTCCACTTGGTCCTACCACGTTCTTCAACGGTCTTGGTTCTCTAGCCTACAGATAGTCATTGAATATGATGACATTTATCCTTGTGATGCCCGAGAACTTTGCAGTGTATACGCCATACCTATGTACATGCCTCCTTTCCCTTATCCTTGCATAGAATCTGTATTTATAAGTGAATTTCCTCCAACTTTCTTTGGATCTCTTGGGTCGTGATCTGTGTAGTTGGTATGGGTGAAGCTTCCAGCTTCATTAAAATCTCTACAACTTCATCCTGTGTGGCAGTCTTCTAATGAATTAGGGGCTGGCGCAAATCTGGTAGTAGCATGGAAATAAACCACTCTTTTTGTTGTGTATCATCAATAGTCAATCCTCCATTTCTTATTGTGTGATTTAGCCATTTATATGTGTCTCATACTAATTCGTTCAATTCTTGGAAAATCTCCTTCAACTTAGTTACACAATGAGAAAATGATTTCAACTTCTTGAATTGTTCCTTAATGTGGCCTTCAGATTATCAATAGTTGCAATATGACTTTTCACCACATACCTTATGTACCAATCTAGTTCGTGGTCTTCAAAAGTGGTGGCCAGTTGTGCTTCCTTATCAACCTCATTATTAACCTACTGCGTTGTCCATACAACACCAGTAACAAACCAAAATTGGTATGTGTCTTCATTCCTGATACCACGAAAAGTGGGTAGCTTCATGGAGGCGGCCATCTTAGCATTTGGCGGTGGAGGTGGAGTGGATGCCTTGCTAGAGTGATATGATTTTTTGGATTATAGTGGATGGGATATGAACTATGGCCAATGACCCAAGACTACCCTGATCTTGCAATTCCTCTTTCGAGTGCACAGATTCACCAAAAATACTGAGATTCAGACTCTTCATCACTGTGAGATTTACCTTTGAGAGGGCTATAAACAAAACCTTCTTCTAGATCTACTTTGTAAGTTCTTCCGCTACGCGTAGTTGGGCTTCTACAAGACATTTGCTCAATATGACTGCAAAAAGTACCTTGCTCACAAAATAGAATTTTAATCCATAGCTTTAGTGATATGAAAATGAAATTATTTGTAATTCTATGCAAAGTATCCATTTCCATTAAATTAAGTGTGCAAAATGTTTATCATGTCTTGCAATTTAAACAAAGGGTTTTTGGAAACTGTTTTTTAGTATATGTGTGAGGGAATGTTAATTAAAATTAATTTTTATCATCTTAAATCAGAAATATAAAGCAGCATAACTTCACTATAACAACACAACAACATGATGAGGCAGTTCACCCCTCCTGGGCTACATCTGTCGGGTTCAAGGCTCCCAATGGGCATGTCCTTGCTCTATTAAGTTGCTCAAATTGGTATTACAGTGAGAAAAAGGCCTTAAAAGGAAAAACCAGCTGTGAAATTGAATTCAAAATATTGAAATAAGCTAAGAATGGCTTTTATTTCACCTCAAACAGTGAAGTGTAGCCCAATGCAGCTCCATTTCCCTCATGGCCCTGATGGCTCTCCAAGATTACCTGAAGCAAAAATGGCTGAAAAAACATTTTTTCACTTTGAAACCTATTCCAATGGCTCCAGAATGCTCATAATACCAAAAATTGACCAAAATTTTGTCCAAAATGGTCCAATATTGGAGAAGTTATGAAAAAAACAAGATTCTGCCCAATGTTAAGTGAAAAACCCACTAAATGTGGGAGAACTAGAGTTAAGGGTGCTAATTCTGGTGGAGGGACCGAAAATGGTAGACTCGCTCTCTAGAATTATGGAATTTAAAATGATAAAATTTAATGTTATGTGGGCGGCTTAACTATTTTAGGGCGACATGTGACCAAACGTAATTTCCACCGCATAAAATGTGAATTAAAAACTGCCTCATTTAAAATTGTAATATGGTCACATTTAAACTGCCGGTAAAATGGCTAAGTGTTGGGGTGGATAGATAATTTCCAGGCTAGCTCCTGGATGCGGGCTCTGGTCACATGAAACGTGGGGCTGGCCCCCATTTTCCGCCACCTATAGTTCATTTAAACCATAGATATGTGTGGCTTCCAATGATTAATAAGAAACACTGTGTGGCACAACAGTAAGCCACGGGCTCTATGCACGAGAGGTTGCTAGCTACATAGCCACCATTTCTCCAACCAGGGGTCCACGTGGTGGCCTCCGGGCCTACCATGTGGCAACCTGTAATTGGTCAAAAAAAAGAAAAGTCAACCCACTGTTCAACCAGCACTTGCCACTTGTCCTCCAACCATTCATCTAGATGGAATATTCCATGGAATATTTTGAGGAATATTCCAAGGAATATTCTCGAAATATTCTTTGGATTATTTTTTTATATATTCTCAAAGTCAAAGTCAACCTTGGTCAAACTGGATTTTTGAAGGACACTAAAAACTTCAAACATGCATAACTTTCACATAAGACGTTGGATTTGAGTGTCGTTTGTAGCACCATAATCACAAAGACGAGGCCTATCCATTCCTTTAGGTTTCAACTAATTCCGATCAATTCCATTTTGAGTATTTTTTCCACTTAGGACATGATCACTTGATCACACCTCCCAAATGGCAAGCTTATGGACCCCAAAAGCTCTCTGATTTACAGAAATGGAAGATGAGGAGACTGATTCTCCACTCTTCCAACCTTGAACCACTGAAATCTTCTAGACTTCATCAAATTGAGCTTCTCATAAAAAGATAAATTCTTCCATGAATTCGCTGACCAACTGTTGCTAACATTGACTGAGTCAGGATGCAAAATTTTGAAATTTGCAAAACAACAACTAAAATTTGTAGAATACATATTGTTTCTACAATGGTCAAACTTCAAAGGAAACTGAATTTTAGATTCACCTTCCCAACTGTCCTTATGGAAAATTTTTTCCAAATAAGCCATGTACTTGCGTCGATTCCCGACCAAGTTTTCTTGCCATACCACCCTGTCATTCTGAAACTAGCAATGACCCATGCTGAACTTTGTACCCTCTTTTCTTGCATTCTTTACCCTCTATTGGATTTTTGCACCACCTTGCACCGACACTTCGTTCTCTGCACGCACCGATCGACACCAAAGGCACTTTCTGCAACATCTTGTCATCTTCCCAAGACGACTTGCTTTCAGGCTGAAACATATGATCATTTACATCAGTAATAACATGAAAAGGATTATGTACAAAATATTTTTTCTTAATCATCGACAAAGTCAAATTTTGACTTGCATTGACAAGCCTTTTCAATTGCCCTGCATTCACTAAAGATGATTCTAGATTCTTTGAATGTGCTCTCACAATAAACTCTTTTCCATCCTTGAACAGATGATACTTATTCTCATGGTGATGGAAGATTGCTTTTCTATCATATAAATATGGACTACCCAATACAACACCTGTAATTTCAAGTGGTACCACATCTAGTTCAACCAAATCAACATAATGAGTTGTTATGGCGAAGCGCAACATGCACTTTCTTGAGACTTGTAAATTAGCATCCTTGCAAATCCATCCAAGTGGATATGGCTTTGGATGAGGTATGGTCACAAGTTTTAGCTTCTTGACCAATTCTTCTGAGATGAGATTCGCTTGTGACCCACTATCAAATAGTGTGTCTATCTTTGTGTGATTTGAGATTATCCTTATATGAAATAACTCTATCCTCCTCTTTTCTTTTTGAGTTTCTATGTGACAATTTAAAGTGCTAGAACTGGGATTTGTTTCCTTAACGATATCTTTTCCTTTTATGTTCCTTAGTACCATGGATATGCTTTTATTTTCATCACTTGATTCAGACCCTAAGTCTTGTTCAACAGTTTCAATAGTTTTTCCCTTTTCTTTGCCCTTATCTTTGTTTTTAAATTTTTCTGGTTTCAATTCCAGATGAAGCTTCCAACAATGGTCTTCATCGTGGCTTGTTTTGGAACAGTTTTTACAAAATAACTTTCCTTTTTCTTTCCTATAGTTTTCATTTCTTTTCCTCCTGAAAGATTTTTTACCTCTAGCCTCTAAATGCGTAGCTTGCACACAAGCTTCGTCTAGACTAGTAGGATTGAACATAAGGATAGTATGTATAAGGTAATTGTGTAAACCACCTATATATTTTGGAAAAGTACCTTGACTATGCAAATCAATTCCAAGTAATAAAGCCCTTCTTATAAACTCTTGAGTGTAATCTTGAACACTTTGTCCCTTAATTTGTCTAAAACTTTTCCAATTCATGATAGCCTTTTGTAAATGAGCTAATGGATAAAATTGTTGTTTAATTGCGGAAATAAATTCAGCCCATGATAAAGTGATATTACCATGTTTTCTAATTTCATCCTTGGTGTTGGCCTCCCACCATACCAGTGCTGCTCGTTCCATTCTTAAAGAGGCTAACTGAATCTTGGTTTCGTCTTCATGAAGGTTTTGTATCTCGAAGTAAAATTCCAACTGTCTTATCCAATTGTGAAGTTTCTCTGCATTGACTTCAACGTTAAACATAGGCAACTAAAATTTAACATCAAGCTTTAAAATGGACTTTTACCAGTGGTTTTAGACTTGTGATATTGATTCACCAAAGTTGAGTATGACGATGTAGAGGAAGAGGATGAAGATGGGGATGGTGGATCACCATTTCCTTCATGTCCTTTCTTTGAATTTTCATCACTTTTCTTTCCTCCTGAAGAACCCTATCCTTCTCTCTGGTTTCTAGACCCTTATTCTGCAAGCCTATCATTCCTTTCTTCGTAGAGTATCCTTACCATCTCTGTCATGTCTAGGAAATCTTTTCGAAATACCTATTTCTCTTCTTTAGGATCCATATCTTCAGGAGCTTATCCTTCTCTTGAAGACATGCGTGAGGCTTATTTAATGGCTCTTGGAGGTGGCTCTCTGGCCCTTCTTGGTTGTGGATTACTTTGTGCACTAACCAAGTGTCCTTCAGCTCTCTTGAGTTTAAACCTAGTAAGCATCAAAACTTGCAAACAATCAACTATATCTTTGCACAAAAAAAATGTTGAGTAAAACTCTGGCTACTAAGGCTCAAATCCTTGGCTCTGATACCATCTAATATTAAAATGAAAATATTTTTAATGTTGTGCAAAGTATCCATTTCCATTAAATTAAGTGTGCAAAGTGTTTATCATGTCTTGCAATTTAAACAAAGGGTTTTTGGTTACTTTTTTTGAGTTTATGTGTGAGGGAATGTTAATTAAAATTATTTTTTATCATCTTAAATCAGAAATACATAGTAGCATAACTTCACCATAACAACACATCAACATGATGAGGCATTTCAGCCCTCTTGGGCTACATCTATTGGGTCCAAGGCTCCCAATGGACATGTCCTTGCTCTATTAAGTTGCTCAAATTGGTATTATAGTGAGAAAAAGGCCTAAAAATGAAAAACCAGCTATGAATTTGAATTAAGAAGACAAAAATAAGCTAAAAATGGCTTTTATTTCACCTCAAATAGTGAAGTGTAGCCCAATGTAGCTCCATTTCCCTCATGGCTCTAATGGCTCTCTGAGCTTCCTTGAAGAAAAATTGGCTGAAAAACACCTTTGTTGGATTTGAAACCTATTCCAATGGCTCCATAATTCGAATACCCAAAATTGACCAAAATGTCATCCAAAATGGTCCAATATTGGAGAAGTTATGATAAAAACAAGATTTTGCCCAATGTTAAGTGAAAAACCCACTAAATGTGGGAGAAGTGGAGTTAAGGGCGCTAATTTTGGTGGAGGGACTGAAAATGGCAGACCCACTCTCTAGAATGGTGGAATTTAAGATGGTAAAATTTAATGTTATGTGGGCGGCTTAACTATTTTAGGGCGGCATGTGACCAAACATAATTTACGCTGTATAAAATGTGAATTGAAAATTGTCGCATTTGAAATTGTAATATGGTCACATTTAAACTGCCGGTAAAATGGCTAAGTGTTGGAGCATATAGATAACCACCGAGCTAGCTCCTGGACGCGGGCTCTCGTCACGTGAAACGTGGGGCTAGCTCCCATTTTCCACCACCTATAGCTCGTTTAAACCATAAATATGTGTGGCTTTCAATGATTAATAAGAAACACCGTGTGGCACAACGGTAAGCCACGGGCTCTATGCACGAGAGGTCACTAGTTCAATTCCGTCAGGCCACAAAATTTTTTGCATAGCCACCATTTCTCTGACCAGGGGGCAATGTGGCGGCCTCCGGGCCTGCCATGTGGCAGCCCGTAATTGGTCAAAAAAAGGAAAAGTCAAACCAATGTTCAATCAACACTTTCCATTTTTCCTAAAACCATTCAGAATATTTTAGGGAATATTTCGAGGAATATTCTTGGAATATTCGTTGGAATATTTTTTTTAATATTTTCAAAGTCAAAGTCAACCTTCGTCAAAATAGATTTTTGAAGGACACTGAAAACTTCAAACCTGCATAAATTTCACATACGATGTCATATTTGAGTGTCGCTCATGGTTCTAGAATCGCAACGACGAGGCATATCTAGTCATTAAGGTTTCAAGTAATTCTGAACAATTCCATTTTTGAGCATTTTTTGCACTTAAGACATGATCACCTGATCATTCAGAGAGTGCAAGAAATTACCTCTAGGGCCCTTGAAAAACATTCTTTCAACTTCAAAATATGATACAGATTAATAAATAGTGAATTCAGTCACAAATACTCCCAGGACACTATCCATCCAATGATTTACCACGTGGGTGATCCTGATGTTAGTTTTCTCTAATTGTTGTACCAACTCTGGGGTCCACTGAGTGATAGTGTTATCCTTTATGCATGTCAGGAATTCATAACACTAAGACAACCACTCATGAAACATGGTTGCAAAGGAAGAAAATAAAATTTCTTGGACCTCTATGTAGATACACCTGTGTGCCCAATCTTCGGTAGACAATTTAGAGCTTCTGTTTTCTTGGATCAAACTTCACGTATCTTCTTTTCAAGACAATCTTGAAATTAATTTTGTGTTGGATTCCACAACATCAAATATCCCTCAATATGATCCTGGTCTCAACAAAGAACCATTTTTTGGCTTGAGGGGTCCTGACCCAGGTTCAGAGTTATCGCGCAACCAAAAAAAACCCTCAAAATACTGGCCCTTTCAGTAGTGATCTACTTGCGTAGACCAAAGTCTCACCTGAAGAAGTATGGTAGGGTGCTGGAACCAAGCTTTTTCACCTTGAGGGAGCTTTTCATGTGGTAGGACCAACCATACTTACTGCAAATAATATAACATATTTTCGCATACATAGTAACAGATCTAACCCTTTCGCAGATTTCTATAAAATACTTCAATATATTTCGCGCACAGTAATTAAGTGTACTTCATTGAGATCTATTTATCAGCAAATTATTGTGCATATATTTAATTAACCATTTATAGAAGTAAATACACAATAAAAAAATATATTTAGATCTACAACAAATAATAGATAATCAAGACAATTAACCACATAAGACCCTGGGTTCGCTAAAAATGCCTTCTTTATTAAGAGATATGCAATTCAGTACAATCAATCCTTCTATGCACACAATAGTAGAGTCTTCACACATCTCAGGACTTAGGTCTCCACACACACAGCCAACAGGAGCCTTTCTACCCAGAAAAAACATAGACTATAACAAAAATAATCAAGATCATTCATTCATTTCTCTATCCATTGATTTCTTCATCACATAACTCTCACATATTTATATTGTCATAGATGAACACATACCATGGTCTAAAACCATGGTTTGAGACTCATGGTTTTTCCTTTTAACCCATTACAATAATTATGGGACTTGGAACTGCCCCAAAGCCCCTTTGACTATTTTTGCGTAGCACGTATGCTGGAGTGGCGTGCCCTAGGGTACATTTTTGGGTTAAGTTACATCTAATTTTTGTTGTACGCACTACGCGAAAGAGTAAAAGGGGCTTTGGGGCGGGTAAAAGTCCCTTAATCATTGTTATGGGTTTAAAGGGAAAACCATGAGTTTCAAACCATCGTATGTGCACGTCTATATAGTATGAATTATATGTAAGGATTGAGCTGAGTAAGGAAAATCATAAGATCGAATATGAATGTGCGTTAATGTTTTGATCTAAGTATGGGTTATTGGTTAGAAAGGCCCTTGCTGGCTATGTGCATGGAGACGTAAGTCCTGGATGTTTGCAGACTCTATTGGCTATGTGCACAGAAGGATATATTGTATCGGAATTGATGGATCTCTTAATAAAGAAGATTTTTTTGGCGAACTTTGAATTTTATGTGATTTTTTGTATTGATTATCTATTAATTGTGTTAAGATCTGAATTTTTTTTTTATTGTGTATTTACTTATGTTAATGGTTAATTGTGATTGTGTGCGAATATTAGTTGATGTTAGATGAATAGATTGGGACAAAGTATACTTGATCATTGTGCGCATATCAAAGTATTCTCTCATAATATGCGGAATGGTTTGATCTGTTGATGTGCACATTTGTTATATTATCTATTATAAGTATTTTTAGGGCCACTACATCAAAAAATTCCTTAGGGTGTGGAAACCTGGTTCCAACACCCCACCATACTACTTCAACTGGGACTTTGATCTAAAAAAATAGGTCATTGTCGAAAGGGCCAATAGTTGGAGGGTTTTGTTGGTTGTGCGATAACTCTAGATCTAGGTCAGGACCCATCAAACCAAAAGATGCTTCCATTTCTAGGACCAGGATCATTTTGAGGGAGATTTGATGTTGTAGTATCCTACACAGAACGAATTACAACATTGGCTTAATAAGAAGATAATTTATTTTTCATTCCAAGAGAATATAAGATCTAAATTGTCTACTGAAGCTTGGGTACAAAAGTATATTTATACAGAGGTCCACAAAATTTACTTTTCTTCCTTTGCAGTTGAGTTTCATTATTGGTTGCCTCAACTTAATGAATTTAAGACCTACGCAAAGGACGACGCAATCACTCAGTGGACCCCAAAGTTGGAAAAATAATTATAGAATACTAGCAATAAGATCACTCACGTGGTAGATCATTAGATCGACTGTGTTCCGGGAGGATTTGTGACTCAGTTTTCTATTGATCAATTTTTATCTTATTTTGAAGTTGAAATAAGGTTCTTCAAGGGTCCAAGAGGTAAGTTCCTGTGCTCTCTAAAGTTGTTTATTAAAATGCTATTGTGTGAACATGGTAATATGTGTAGTCATATTGAGTGAATGTCCTGAGGAGGCCCAATTACGCACATTGGAAGAATTTATTACATAGATATAGAAGAAGGGTTTATTTACAGTCCTCTCAAGGGTAGATTTGACAGTCATGAAGAATCAGAGACTAGTAGCTCCGGTGAATCTACGCACTCTGAAGAAGAAGTATCGCAAGATCAGCATAATCTTGGAGTGTTAGCCATAGTTCATATCCCATCCACTCCATTTCCAAACTCGTCTCACAAGTCATACACCCCACCTCCACCTCCACCACCAGGGTGCAAAGATGGTTTCCCCCATGAAGTTTCCTACTTTCCATGGTATTGGGAATGAATATACAAACCAATTTTGGTTTGTCACTGACACTCTGTGGAAAGTGCAACAGTTGAATAATGATGACGTTAAGAAAGTGCATTTAGCCATTGATTTCCAAGATGATGCTCTGGAATGGTATATAAGGTATGTAGCAATGAATCCTCATGCCATTATTGATAATTTGAAGGTTGCAGTAAAAGAAAAATTCAAGAGGTCCAAATCATTTGAGTAATTTTTCACTGAGTTGAAAGAGATTCGTCAAAAATTAAATGAATCTATATGGGATTCAGGTCAAAGGTTGAAGTGCACTATCAGAGACAGAGGATTCACTATTGATGATACTCAACACAAAGAATGGTTTATCACTATGCTTCTCCAACATTTGCGCCAACCCTTGAGTCAACATAATATTGCCACTAAGTTAAGGTCGTAGAAATTGCAATGAAGTTAAAACCTTCACTAATACCCGTTGTGCAGATCAGGTCCCAGTAGATTCAAAGCCAGTTGGAAGCAATGCACTTAGAAATACAAATTTTGTGCAAGGATAAGGGAAATGAGGTATGTGCAGATGTATGGTGCATATGATGCAAATTTGTTGAGCATCATAAGGAACAATGCCCCCATAATCAATGCGTATTTTCAAGTTGGAGGACCAAGCCCGTTGAAAAGCGTGTTTGGACCAAGTGGGACACCTACATGATGGTGCACAATTTTTTAGGCTATGGTTATGCATGTGAAAAATTACTGTCCAAGGATTGGAAAATAGGTGTATGAGCTTAAGAAATATTTTTGCAAGTTTTTCTCATCGTTGGGACATGATGAACAACATTGTCGCAACTTCATCTAATTATTGATCGAGTTGGCCTATGTAGAATGCATTTCGATTCTAGACTAGAGGACGAGGAAGAGGAGCAGAAGTTGATCGAAAGAGGGGAATAGCTCATCTGCTACAATTGTGGAGATGTTGGTCATTATGCGCGAGACTATTCAAATCGAACACGACAATCTTGTAGGTATTGCAGACAATTTGATCATGTATTGAATATTGTCCTGTTTTGATTGCCAAGATGCAGGAAAATAAAAAACAAACATCTACTTAGAATATTCATATGGTAATATCGGAGCTGCATGAATAGGAACCTAGCATGAATTTTGTCACTAGGAGTGGTGTAGCCACTAGTGAAGACAAAGGAAAGAAGTCAAATGTTGATCTCCGGATCCAAAAAGCACCTAAGAAAAAGGATGGGTTCAACTTATAGAAAAAAAAGGCACCTTTGTAGAAGAAAAAAAGGGGGTTGGAGAAGTAAGCGCATCAACATCAAGTAAACTTATGGATGTAGCCGAAGTAGATGAAGAGATAAATCCCTTCTTACAGGCTTGTATCAAATTATTGCACAATGAAAAGGCAGTTGAGAACCTCCAAGCATTGATAGATAAATACATAGAGAAATAACATCCTCAGATAGAATAGAAAGTTGTCAACAACATCTACAAGAATTAAAGAATAACTGGCCAGGAGATGTGCTTCACTACTCAGATTGGTGCCTATGAGATGGATCAAGTCATTATGGATCTAGGTTCTGATGTGAATGTCTTACCAAAGTAGACATGGAAGCACATGGGATAACCTAAGTTGGAATGGTCCACATTTTAGCTGTGCATGGAAAATAAACAGAAGATTATTCCATTAAGAAGACTCTCATAGGTTGTATTAGATATTGAAGGGTAAAGGTGCTCACAGATTTTGAAGGAATACATATTGTGTATGATACTAATCTCTATCCTGTGTTGTTGGGTTTAGATTGGGCTATTGATATGGACGAAATTACTGATATTAAGCGAATAATTATGGTACTTGAGAATAATGGAACCATAGTTGAGGTTCCACTAGATCCTGCAAAGGGTGCAAGATATATAGAGCCGGTGCACGCAAATGACGATGTCGATCACATCTATAAGCTAACTACATGAGACGATGATTGGATCAAAATGGAAGCTGATGGAAGAATTATTTAGGAGAAATATAGTTCATTCTTCTTAGATTTAGATGAAGAACTAGAGAACTAGAAAAACCAACTACATGAAGTATCTGTGTTGTTCTACAATCGAATGACAAGAGCTTTTTGATGCATATCATCAGAGCTATGAGAATTACCTTATTATGATTTTTTGACTAATGTTAACATGTTTCTAGGAGAACTTGAAACGGTTGTTTTAGAGGCACAGAGATTCCATGCACTTGATATAGCACTACACTATACCTGACAAAGGAAACTTGGGTAACTGGGAAGAATGTACATGTATGATGAGACTATGATTTCAGTGTCCAAATAGCATAATGGAAAAGAGCTATTTTAGAAAAGGTGATCCACGCAGACATATGGCTAAATGGAATGAAGTTTGGGGCGTAGAATCGAGACTAGAATGGGTGCACATCGTCATCCACACTTCAGGAAAGGTACCTATGGATTGGTACCTGGAAACTAAGTTGTGACAGGGAACCAATGAATGGGTTGTACTGACAGAAAGTTTCATCTTAACCTTTAGCTTTGAAGTGGGTTTTATTGCTTGGGTAAAGCATTGCAGAGTATTCATGAGGTCATATTTGACACCACGAAACTGAAGGTAGAGTGCACCTTTCCATCATGGGATGTGCAGATGATGGACATTGTGAATTGTCGAAATTGGGCAGTTGAAGAAAATGAGGAAACTACAAGGAATATCAAAATCCCCAAATCTGAAGGACATCGCACCATTGTTGGACCTTCAATTAAGTCACTGAATGTAACCAATCCTTTGAAGATTCATAAAGTGAACATTGGCTCTTAAGAACAACCAAAACTGGCGAAGATTGTGGATTACTCGGATGATTATACAGTGGGTAAGGTCGTTGAGTTGTTGACTAAGTATCAGGACCTATTTCCTACAAATTTTTCTGAGCCGAAGGGGATTATCGGAGCTCTAGAGTTGATCAAGATTAATTTGAAACCTTATGCACGACCTCTAAAGTAGTGCCCTAATATATTGAATCCTAAATATAAGCATAAAATTAATGAAGAATTGGAAAAAATGGTTGCTGCAAGAATTATAGAGTCAGTGGAAGAATTTGATTCAATGACAGCCATAGTGGTGCAGGATAAGGAGATTGAAGGAGAAATAAGGATTTGTGTGGACCTGTGCAAATTGAATGATTCTTGCGTACATGATCTATTCCTGACCACATTTTTTGATAAGATCCTCGATAATGTAGGAAGACAAGAGGCCTATTAATTTACATATGGTTTCTCAGGATATCACCAAATCAAAATTGAACTGGAAGATATGACTAAGACAACCTTTGCGATAGAATGGGGCTCCTTTCAGTATACAATTATTCCATTTGGTCTGAATAATGTGCCATATATCTTCTTGCATGTGGTTGTAGTAGCATTCAAGTAATACATCCACAAGTTCTTATAAGTCTACTTTAATGACTAGACTATATTTGGATTGTTAAAGAAGTATGTATCAAGTCTGCGCCTAATGCTGTATAATTTTCAGAAGTATCATATCTCACTTAATCTAAAAAAGTGTATATTATGTGTGTGTTACACAGCATTTTTTCACCGTCCTTGCAATCCCTTGTCCCACATATTGGAGGATCATTCCCATGACCTGTGAACAATGTCATACTCTGAAAACATCGTCTTTGCATCCTTCTGCATAAGGACATCATTTCTCCCGTTGAGAATTTCCTCAAAAAGTACACAAAAACCTATGTTTTGGCCTTGGCACGGGTAGGTAGTTCACCCATTGCACCAATGTGGTAAATTTGCACTAAATCCCATGCCACCTGGTGCTCTGTCTCAGTGTTGTGCCTGCGGTAGTTGTTTTAGGAATTTTTTTTAACAAATAGAGGTGGAAGTTTCCTTATAACTACCTCAGGGATGACTCATTAGAAGTGGTTAAAGTTGATGAGCCATAGATCTCTCCCTTTAGGTAGTGGTTTTTACCTCCCATGGAGCACTCCTTGAAGATAGGACTCCCTTCCATGATTATAGGGATTCTAACCTCTCCCTCTCCCTCTATATAAACAAGCCTTCTCCCTTTATGAAAGCCAACTGAACATATAGCCAAGAGGCTGAACTTAGAGAAGAGATATTATAGTTGAGTAATTTTTATTGAGAAGGTAGAACCAAGGAGAATTCCGTAGAGAGAGCCCCGTCCGAATTCCCGATGAGCCTTTGTGAGACGCGCTCCGCTGGAACCCTGTTGGAGGAGACCACAACGTGGAAGCTTGGTTGTACTCTTCCTTTCTTTCATTAATATACTCGACTATTGTGTTGGTTCCAGCATTGTGTTATGTTGATTATCTATTGCAATTGATTTAGTCCTCTTCGACTGACTGATTGTTACAAATGTGAATTAGTATGTTGTATATCATCATTGTTTCTTGTGTGTGTGCAGGTGTCCGAGCGTGAAAGTGAACAGATCTTGATCTGTCAAACCAAGAGAAAGGATCAAGCCACTCTTTTCGACGATGACAATAGTGTAGGATTTCTGGTAAGTCATCTATCAAATCTTTGTCCATTCATTAACTAGGAATCAATATTATAGCATTTCTCATTTGTGGCTAGACCCACTCTAGGGCTAGTGGGATCGCCTCTATCCGCAGAGGGGATTTACCTCACCAACAAATTAGCAACCATACTGGGGAATTAGTGCGAGTTTTTCTTTCATTCATTAGGTCTTCTTCTTTGTCTTTGTTTGCTTAGCTTACCTCTTCTAATTATTTTAGCTGAGTCTAAGACCCCTATTCAGCCCCAGAGGATTAGATCTGACCTTTGTCTTTCAAAATTTTCCTTTTACCAGGATTAACTGGCTTGGCGTGTTTTCTGGTCTGACAGTCGCACCCACTGGCACTTATTGCTAGTTCAACACCTATGCCATCCCTTGTTTAGCGCTGATTACAGCCAAACAATCACGCCAATTCCTGTAGATGTTAGGGTTTTCTTGGTTTTGGAGTTTTTGGTCAGTGCTTATGGTTTTGGGTTATTTTTTGGCATGTTTTGAGTGCCTTGGGATTGTTTGTGATTGTGAACAGCCTCCTTCCTTCATTTGTTTGTCTGTTTCCTGTTAGCATCAGGGCTTTATGTTCTTAATCACTTTGGTATGTTGAGCCTACTGTAGGAGTTTGGGTATTTTGTTTCATGGTCAACTTCATTCCCTATTTGATTGCATTTAGCTCCCTTGATCCATTCGAGTGATTGCATCAATTGAATTATTTTTTCCTCTTTCGTTCAGTTTTTCTTCTTGTCACTCCAAGCATAGATCACACTACTTGTATGGGTCTGTTTCAAAATCTTTATTTGATTTGAGAGATTGCAACATTGGTTTGAGTTTGGCTTTGTTTGTTTTGAGTTGATTAAACTTATTTTACTTCAAATATCACATTAACATTCTCGAACTAATGTGTTGGTTTGTTCTTCATGTCCTTTAGTGCACTGTTTTCTCTATTGCATTGAAAAAAATAAAAAATTTGCATTCTTGTGTGCATTATGAAATTGAAATTCTTTCGCATAACTAGCATTGGACATTCTAGGAAAGATCTCTCATGTTCATTAGCTTGCATCAAATACTGTAGTGGATGTTTCTGTGTGTTCTCATGATTTTATATTGCTTGAAAACTCCTAAATTTCTTGTAGATAGCTTTTCATCGAACGAAATGGTATTCTATGGCATGTAGCTTGCATTTAGGGATTTTTGAGATCCAACATTTGGTAGGACCTTGGAATTGAAACGTAAGAACAAGATGAACTTAAAATTTACTCAATTAACCTAAGGCAACAATGAAACTTAATGAAACATTTAGTGGTATAAGTTAGAGACATGTTCCGGCGTCTTTAAACCTAGTAGCTGTCGCTCACCATTTGGCTTCAGACAGCACTAGTACAGAATTGCGCTCCCCATACCATCGAGTATATAAAGGGAGACCCCTCTAGGTTGCAATCCTTTTATTCGTAGGAAGCCGATTATGCCACCTTGTAACCATGATACACCGAACACAACATTCGGGGAGACTACCTACACGTACGTCAAGTCCTTGGTTGATTCTTCTTTCATTCGATTACCAAGGTGTATATGGAAGTTCATGGAAACTTGGTACACCCTTTTATCTAGACTACCTGAGCAGTCATTTTCAATCTTTACTGACTCCATAAATTTGAAAATATCATCAAGCACTTGTCCTTTCGTGCTCACTTAAAACTGAAAGAGACTAGAGTCATATTTCACTGTTTCTTGACTCTTAAAACATGAAACAACAAATTTTTGGTTTCAATGTGGTAAAATAAACTATCTATGATTACATGCCCATTAAAGTTTGATTAATTGGCCTATCCTTTTTTGTCTTGGTTTTGATCCAAGTGTCTTCTTTTTTTATATTTTTCCCTTTTCTGGTGTGCTACAGTCAATGTGGCAGAACCATCGGTTTCGTCCAGTGGCAGTCATTTCTCTGATGATTCATCTAAAACTTCTCAAACCTTTAGGTCTACCAAGCTTCAACAACCTACTCTCTCGTCAGAGCACCCCTTTGGAGAACCAGTTGAGTTCAACTGGATTGTTTCAAACACTTGGTTTGGGTTTTGGGTTGGGGAACATTTTCCCCCTCTTACATTGGGATCACCATTTTTAGTTGCTATCATACCTCCTAGTCCTCGAAGTCTTTTGCAAGATCTCACGATGGATTCAGACATGGACTCGTCTGGTCCTATTGGCAGTGAGGGGATTCCTGATTCTGATGAAGATTACCAAATTTTTCCAGAAAACATCCCTGAAGAGCCTGCTCAATCTTCACCATCGATGTCACTTCCAGCCGAATATAGGTCTTTGGGTCAGATTATGGCTAGTATTTCCTCCATGGCAGCATAAAATCCATCAAAGGGTCTGGTCCTTCCATCATTATGGATGTCATCAACGACACTTGTCTCATCAACACCTTTTGTTACATCTATCCCAACTAGGCCTAATATCTACGTGGTTGCGTCGGCACCAGTTGTCACCACTTAGCCATTAGGGGCTTTGCCTTCGGTAGAGACTTCAATCACCATGGCAACCCCTGACAACCTATCTTTTGAGGAGCATCGATTGGCTACTCAGCAACAGAGCTCCCAGACTTACCAGTCCCCTCAAGATTCCGGTGAGCCTTATCTTTCTCATTATGATGTGGTCAGTAACCCCATTTATACACTTCTGTTTCATTATGATGAGTACGGTAACCCTATCTATTTTCCTTCTTTGGAAGCTTATCAGTTCCTTTTCATTTTTAGACCTACCTTGACTATGCAACCTTCTAACCAATAAGGACAACCCTTTCAGGGAAAACCTTCGGTTCAGCAAGGGTATGCTTATGACCCACAAGGAAAACCCTTTCAGGGACAACCTTCAGTCTAGCAAGGATTTTTTTACGGTCTGCAAGGAAAATTGTACAATCTGCAAGGCGAACCTTTACAAGGTCAGCCTGTGATCCAACCTGGGCAACCTCAAGGACCTGTTGGGCAACCGATATATCAACCAGGGCCTTCATACAGTCCTAAGGGGCAGATTTATCCATCTCAAAGGCAAACTTTTGTGCAATTTCAACATCCATATCTTCCAATCGGTCCAAATGTTGTGCAACCAGGGCCATCTTATGGTCTTACTCCAGGCCAACCTATTCATCAAGTACAACTTGGCCCATCACAACGAGGACCATCTTATGGTCCTGCTCCAGGTCAACTTGGTCATCAGGTACAACCTGTCTCATCACAGCCATCAGGCCAACCTGCTCAGCAGGGGCAACCTAGTGGCCCCCATCAGTCAGGTCAACCTACTTAGCGGGGACAACCTACATAGAAAGTTCACCCTGTTCAGCCACCGCTACACTCTACACCACAGTCAGGTCAACCAGTGTGCCTGATTTATCTAGCTTAGCAGGGCCCTACTTATCAGCAGCCCGTTTGACCCCAAGGCACTTATTACCGTCGAGGTCAATATCGATTGGTTTACAATGTGCCTCAAGGTTCTGCTCATTACCCTCAGCCGCTAGGCTATACTTACATTCCACAAAAAAATATTTATGGTGCTCAATCAGCACCTACATATACTCAGAAACAGTATTCTCGTCCTCAACCCCCATACCCTAGTCCTCAGCTGTCGTATTAGCTGGACTATCTAGCTTATACCCCTTATGGTCTAAATCCTTTGAGACAGAACCAATGGGGGAAAAGTTACACTCAACCAGGATGGAATGTGGGTAATGGTCCTTATCGAGGACCTGATATGCCTTACAAACCTCAATTACATTTTCTGGCTACTTTGGAATTACGGGATGTGTCCAAACTAATGAATGATCCAATCCTTCATAATCCATATTGGCCTCCGGTTCCAACCAAGGTTCCTGGTGATTGCCACAAGTTTGAGGGCAAGGCTGGAGAAGACCCCCAAGCACATGTCATGAAATACCATTTATGGTGTCCTTCGAATTCTTGGATGGATGACTCTATTCAACTCCGTCTTTTCCAGCGGACTCTCACCAGAGCTGCTACTAAGGGGTATATCAAACTGCCTCATGGTATCTTTCAAGATTTCAATACTCTTGTTATAGAATTCCTTACTCGTTTCTAGTTTCCAATTCGTTATGAAGCTGGGATGCATCTCCTAACATCTTTGAAACAGGACCGGGCTACCCATATCTCAGACTACATTCATGAGTGCAAACGGCGTTGTCACCTGATCAAGTTCAAGATTCCTGGTCAGATTCTTACTCATTAGTTCACTACCTCTTTTTTTAATCATATTACGAAATACATCACCATGGGGGCATGTGTAACTAAGGAACAAGCCATTTCTCGTGCCCAGTACCTTGATTTAGTGTACTCTCAATTGGGCATTTTGTATGATATCTTAACTAATGCCCCGCGACCTAGGACTTCTAAAGCACCAACCACTCCATCCATTGAAAAAATTATTGGTTCTGTGTCTCAGACTTCACGTAAGTCTTCTAACACTGGGAAGAAAAAATCCAATTCTTCCAATGGTTCTGCTTCTCAGCCTACCCTGGATTCTGGCAAAGCCTCAGAGGTCAACGTCGTTTAGGCCAATCCTCCAGAAAATACATCCAAGGGGAAAAAGAGGGGCAAAGGCAAGGCCAAAGCTGATGCCCCAAAACCAGAGTCATCTAAACCTCATGCTAATGCTGGTTTGCAGTGCAAGCTGAAGTATAGCTGTCTGACTTTTGATGAGGAACATTAGACTAAGGATTGTCCTAGATGTGTTGAAGTTAGTAAATTTCTCAAAGGAAATAAGGGAACTCCAACTGTCCTCAAAGAACCTTTTCCATATCAACAAACTTAGATGGTTGATCAACCTGCGCCCTTTGTAACGTTTGGCTCTCAAGTGTTTATGGTGAACAGTTATACACCCATTTCCATTGCTACTCGGTCGAAATATTATGCTGGATCATGTTAGGCAGCTGGGAAAGAGATCACTGATGATCCTCCTCCTGCACCTGCCTCTGGTCCTCTTGAGATTGAAAGGCCCAGTGTTGAACCCGTTGTACGGCCACCTTCTAAAGGTGTTCCCCGAAAATATTCTTATAATCCTAATTCATATGATGCTCACCATTATATTATTGTTGAGGATTTAGCACAGGCACCATCCACGATGTCCACATTGGAGGTGATTCAGAGTTGTCTATCTCAACATAAAGCGTTATTATCTACGATCGACGAAATCGATCCTGTTGATTCTAGCCTTCTCTCTTTTGATTTAGAAAATTTTGTCCCCTGACTTCTGTACTAGATTGCACTTGTCATACAAGTAGGCATTAATGGTATCAACATTCATAGAGCCATTTTGGAAGAAGGTGCATCCACTTGTGTCGTGTCATCTGCTTGCTAGAAGGCTATTGGATCTCTAGCTCTCACTTCGTCAGCCAATGCCCTTGAGGCATTTGATGAAAGGGAATCGAAACCCTTGGGTGTTCTCGCTAGCTTACCGATCACGTTACAAGAAAAGATGGTCAATGTCGAAGTAGAAGTAGTTGATGCTAAACTCAATTACAATATTCTACTTGGTCGTAGTTGGACTCACGCTATGCTGTGCATTCCATCCACCCTCTTTCATCTTCTAAAGTTTCCACATGAGGGAAAAATCATTATTTTCGATCAGTTGTCATTATTTACCTCATCTTATAAGAACAATGTTCCATACGTGGATCAAATTCCTTCTCCCCTCGACAGCATAAGGCCAAGTCTTTTGAAAGGCCCCACCCTCATGGGTATGTTTCCCCTTCTACCACCAAATATTGTTCAAGTTAATATGGTATCTCGGTCGAATGACCCCTGGATCGTCCCTTTACTTGAACAGGTTGATTCATTTGGGGATATGATGCTTCTTACTCCAATTGAAATAAATTATTGTGAGCTTGTAGCTGCATTAGATTCTTCCCCTTTTAAATATTCTCCTTCTAGCATGTCTCTCGACGTTTATTCTCAATCCCCCTAGCTCGGAGATTTAGATTCCCCTGATCCTTAGAAAGAATTGTTTCCATTCGATGAGTCCATCATGGAAACCATGTCTCTTGAGGACTTACCATGGAGCGATGGGCATCATCATTCCTCATTTATGCCTTGCCTTGGGGCATTGTCTAATCCGCCACTTCAAATGCTTATCTTAACTCACGAAGTCTTCACTGAAGGTAACTTGAGTAACATCACCCAGACGATGCCTATGGACATTTACGTGAAACATGAATTGTCGATAACATCCATGTCATAGTCACTTGTTATTCCGATGAAGTCCAGGTGTACACTAGCCTCTTTCATGAATTCTGTGATGTTTTCACCTGGTCTTATGGAGAGATGCCTGGAATTGATCCCAGTATTGTGGTGCACAAGATTCCCACCTACCCCAATGCGAAGCCTATTCACCAACGTCAGTGTCCAGTGCATCCTTGGAAAGCTACTACCATAAAAGATGAAGTTGAAAAACTTCTTAAAGTGGGTTTCATTTATCCGATCCCTCTGACAGAGTGGGTTTCTAACATTATTCCTGTGGATAAGAAGCAGGGAAAAAATTGTGTCTGTATTGACTATTGCGATATTAATCGAGCCTACCCTAAGGATAAATATCCCACCCCTTTCATCAATGATATTGTTGATGATTGTGCGGGGAGTGATATTTTTTCCCTTATGGATGGATTTTCTGGCTATAATCAGATCAACATTCTCCCATCCGATCAACACAAGACCACTTTTATCTGTCCTTGGGGAACATTCGTGTATAAGAAACTCCCTTTTGGCTTGAAGAATGTTGGGGCTACATTCCTGCACGTGATGCCTTAGCCTTTCACGATATTTTTCATATTGTTCAACCATACCTGGATGACCTTCCGACTCATTTAGCTATGTGAAAAGACCATCCAAACCATCTCCACCAGATTTTTCTTCGCTGTAGATGCTACAAAATTCATCTCAATCCACATAAATGTGTCTTCTGCATTGATTCCAGAAGACTTTTAGGGTTCATCATATCCCAGGACGGAATTAGCCTTATTACGCTTAAAGTTGAGGCTATTGTTAATCTCCCCTCTCCATCCTCGTTACACCAGCTCCAGAGTCTCCAAAGGAAAGCAAATTTCTTATGATGTTTTATCCCGAAATATGTCGAAGTAGCCAAGGGGTTCACATGAATTTTAAAATAGGATGTCCCTTTTTGTTGGGATCAGATTTCTCACCAATATTTTGATACGCTTAAGACGTTGCTTGTCAACGCTCCTCTATTATGTCCTCCAGATTATCATCGTAATTTCACCTTGTATCTAGCTATCACCTTCAGTATGATTGCCATGGTTTTAGTTCAGGATGATGATGATGATAACGAGCATGTTATTTATTACTTGTCTCGAAACCTTCTTGACCCTAAAACACGTTATGCACATGTTGAGAAGTTAGTGCTGGTTGCGATCTAGGCCGTCCAACGTTTTCATCATTATATCCTTTTACGGATGGTAACCATGATTTCTGATTGTAACCCCATGACCTATATTCTGTCTTGACAGTTCCTGGGAGGAAAATACCCGAAGTGGATCGTTATCCTCCAAGAGTTTGATTTGGAATTCACTACCACAAAATCAAAGAAATCACTCGTTTTCGTTGATCTTATTTGTTCTCTCCCCGCCAACTCTGCTCCTTATTCCGAGGATCATATTCCAGACAAAACACTTTTCTTGATTAGCACCCTCGATCCATGGTACGGTGATATCATCATGTATCTCCAAACCTCTACTTTTAGGTCTGAATTGACGAAAGAAGGTCGACGCCACATTCAGCATCAGTCTCAACCCTATCGTATTGTTGGAGATACCCTTTATCATGTTGGAGTCTATTTCGTGCTCCGTCAATGTCTAACCCTCGAGCAAGCTGAGAAAGTGTTAAATGAATGCCACAGTGGCGCCTATCGTGGTCACATTTCTGGTTATGCCACCGCACAAAAGATCCTTCATGTTGGCTATTTCTGGTTGTCCATTTTTAAAGACTACATTGTTGCAGTACACAAATGTCATGTGTGCCATATCTATCAACACAAGATTCATGCGTCGCCTATTCCATTACACCTTGTCATTACCGTTGGTCCTTTTCCCAAATGGGGCATCAATTTTATGATGTGTAACCCTCACTCGGCCGGGGGGCATGCCTATATCATCGTCGCCATCTATTATTTTACAAAATGGGTCGAAGCAATGCCTACACTGGCTACAGACGGTAAGACGGTAGCACAATTCATATTCAATCATTTTATTTCCTGGTTTGGTGTCCCTCAAGCCATTGTTACTAATCATGGTTCTCATTTTTGGGACTATATGATGGAGGAGATGATGTCTAAGTTGGGTCCGCGTCATGACAGCTCAACATTGTATTACCCTCAGGCTAACAGCTAGGTTGAAGTTGTAAAAAAAGTTATTGTTATGATGCTTCAATGAACAATTGGGATCCATAAATAAAATTGGCATATCATGTTGTTTTTAGCTCTATGGGCTTACCGAACGTCGATTAAGAGTGCAACCAGATTCACCCTGTTTCAATTGGTGTACGGTCTGGAAGCTACTCTTCTGATTGAGTGTGAAATTCCTTCGCTCAAATTAGCTGTGGAATTACTACCTAATACTTCGCCTGAGGAAGAACATCTCCTCTACTTAGAGATATTGGATGAAACTTGTCGCTTAGCTGCCTTGGTCATCAAAGTATAGAAGAATCGAGTCAAATCTCATTTTGACCAAAATTTTCCCCTCGTTCTTTTATTGAAGGCGACCTCATTCTCCTGTACGACCAAGCTCATGACAATATAGGGGTAGGTAAATTCCAACCCATGTGGCATGGGCCCTACATCATCAAATGTGTGTTAGATAATGGGGCTTATGAGCTTATTGGTTATGAAGGTCATCCCTTAGCACATCCTAGAAATGTGTTGTATCTGAAAAAGTATTATGCTTGAGTCATTCATGCATGATATGTGTACATAGGTGATTTTTTCATTTTTTTTCATGCTTTGGTTTGATGTGCTTTGTGAGCTTTTTTCTACTTATTGGGTATTGTTGGTTCTGCATATGTCTATTACCCCTTATGTCGGTTTCGCGTGTGGTGCTTCCCGCAGTACTAAGAGCTTGTATTTGGTAGCCTAGGTAATTTATAATCCTATTGGTGAGTTGATTAAAATATAAGGTATTTGTCTAGGTCAAACAACAAACAATGTCACTGAATATATTGCTGTTGTGGAACTATTAACCGAGGTAGTTAACCTCGGCATACACACATTGCTTGTAAATCTAGATTTACAGTTTGTTGTTCTTCAACTTAATGGTCATTATTCAATTCGAAACCCATGCATTTTGAGATTGTATTTATGTATTCGTTTGCTTGAAAGACATTTTGATTTCATCACATATCAACATATACCAAGACGAATGAATACATTAATTGATGCAATAGCTAACATTGTGTTAGATATACATTTACACAATTTATAAAACATCATCATATGTAAATAGACCCACGTAGAAAATATATGTGTGTGTGTATATATATATATATATATATGTGTGTGTGTGTGTGTGTGTGTGTGTGTGTGTGTGTGTGTATGTATATATATATATATATCGAATGTTTGCAGCATGTGCATCATTAAAAACCCAAGAAATATATATGTATGTTTCAGTTACATCCCGAGACGACATGTCTCACAAAAAATATCCAGAAATAAAAGCCTAGGTGACTAGTCAGCATGGTGCTCATGG
Organism: Pinus albicaulis; assembly: GCA_034641835.2. Classification (NCBI taxonomy): domain Eukaryota; kingdom Viridiplantae; phylum Streptophyta; class Pinopsida; order Pinales; family Pinaceae; genus Pinus; species Pinus albicaulis. Next base: position 1,172,533,662 of record CM076575.1, on the reverse strand, counting down.
TAGCATGTCACCGCCCATACCAACCGCCTCAGAAAGCAATGGATATGACTCGGCACCCCTATAGTATGCCTTTGATAGGCCCGAGGAACATCATCAAAATGAGCATAGTCCAGAATCCCATGGGTGATCCCCTCTAGGTTTTGTACTATCTCCTCGTCACTGCCCTCACCATGAGGATCAAAATTGTGGGGAGCTCACCTCGCTGTCGGCGACATACCTGTAGGTTGCTCTGGGCCAACATCTGCATACATATAAGATTAACTGTCATAACATGCATATATACCAAAAAATCATAAAACTCATGTAAATAAAAAATGAGTCTCACTAGCTCTTCGTCCCAATCCTCTCCCTCTAGGAGTGGGAGGTCTGGATCACCAGTGAAGTCTGTACCAAAGTAAGGCCAATCCTTCACAACAATCAGTTGTCATCGGAGCCAATAAAAAAAATCTGGCCTCCAGGATATCTGTTGGCCACCCCATATTCTAGGCATCAGTGCAGCCCATTGGGCCATCCATGGTTCTCTGCGTGGTGGCATCGGAACAATGACCTCCTGATGATGGAATACGAATAGTCATTCCAAGAATAACGATACCAAAATGGATCCATACCTAAACTGATTCAGTTTGGTCTTCTTGCACTTGGTGAGATGTCGCTTAATGTTGATAGTCACGACCTCTGCCCAGTTGAAGAGAGTCAGGTTCATGCACTCAAAGGTAAGGATCAGTTGTGTCTTTCTGGCCTCATGTGGTGCTTGCGATCCTGCAGCCCGCGTGGTAGTGTGCAGCACTAATTTTAGTCCCAGATCAGGGATGGTTTGGATGTAAAATTTTCCACTCCCTGTTCCTTTTTGTGCCCCTCAGCACACCCTGTCGATCAACATTCCCATTCTTTCCCTGGAAGGACATATACTGGTCAAGATAGTGACTGTACCCCTATGTGACAATCCAGTGATAAAATACACATCAGAGACTTTGAGTTCAAGTTACTAATCCTGAAGCACAAAATTTTCTTGATCCTCGTCCCAAATTCTTATCAAATATTGAAGCAATTTTGGTTGAGCTCGGAGGCACAGTGTTAGGAAGAATTTCTTTAGCCCACAGTCTCTGAGGGCATTCATGCATCGTTTATTCTCCATGGCCAATTCATCATCCTCACTGTGTTCTCTCTCTTTCCACTCAATCACCATTTTTTCTGCTTGATACCTGCACACATTGTTCATATGAACATTGTTAGTATACTTGGGCATCGAAATTTGCAAACAAATGGTTTCATTTTTCTTAAATTTAGGCGGATTTTTGGGTTGCGCGATTGGTGTGACTATTTCACTAACAGTCGCGAATGGGCATGAACCCTATGTAAAAAGTGAGCAATTAGCGCGGGTCCATGCCCAAAAACTGCACCAACCATGATGCCATAGATTTTGCAAATCCCCCTCATTGGGAATCAAAATGAGAAATAAAGGTAATGAAATTTAGCTTAAAATATGGAAAATGGTGTTGGATCTTACCTGAGACTAACAGAATCAAGATTGGTTCACTGGATTACTCACAATCGTCACCACAAGATTACAAGGCAAATGGACCACTGTTGCTCCACAAAGAGGTAAATGTGAAAAGTAAATAATTTTTACCACTTATGGCATTTTATAACTTTTCAAACCTTAAATTAGGTTTTAAAACATAGTTGTCGATTATTTCATCATATTATTTTTGAGAAATACGTTTTACACACATTTTTTTGTGTAGTGATAGGTTTTCACATGGTTATGATGAAGAAACGAGTTGTATTTTATACTTTTTCGGACTCGGTAAAAACATGAAAAATTCACTACTGGAGTCACCTTTCAGCTCTTTTTTGACTCTCTAAAACTAAAAATATTGTTGAGATGCTTGTCGTTTTGAACTCGTTAAATGGCTTCGAAACGATATCTACCCAGTATACATTTACCCCTTTTTTTGGGTTGGGATAGATTATTTACGAAAAAGGAATACCTTAGCCTATTGTGACTAAGAGGTTCTCTCAGACACAGTTTTCTACGTTTTCGAATCTATGAGACTACCTACGAAAAGGGACTGTGCTAGAGTTTTCTTTTCCACTTTCTTTTCAAACTCTCTAAACATGAAAAGGTGTCGAGTTCTCCCTTTGTCAGACTCATTAAAATCTGATGACATCGGACTCCGTCATTATGACATTACCCGAGTTCCATCTTCCTAGGGCTCGCAAAATGTACTAGGTTGGATTTGTCTGAAGGACAAACTTACATCGCAATCATATGATACCCCATTGAAGCTCGTTTACAAAAATAATTAGGGTACTCGCCAGAAATGCTGGGGGAAAATGTAACTAGATTGTAGTCGTGTTGGCAGTATGTCGCTCTTGAACATGGCACTTGTCTGCATTCATGTCGGGTTGGGGACATCTCACCTTGTCATTTGTTTTCCTCCATGCATTTGGGAAATATATTTTGGCTTCTCATCTGCTCTTTTCCATGTTGCCATGACCTCAGATCCCTTCATGTCAAATACTACCAAATCCAGTGTCGTGCCGCTAATATGTTCAAAAGAAGTTTGCCTCTAAAGTTTTCAACCTCCTTCTGATTCTCTATTGGTCTCGATTCACAAACATCATATTCCTCTATCTCGTATCGATGATGTGGGAGACATTATGGCCCACCTTCGATTAGGTCACTTCCTGTCGACTTCAGCTTATTATCTAGGAAGATGATCTAGAGACTCCCTTAATGTACCTTGGAGCTTGCATGCCTCAATGGTAGGTTCTTCGCATTCGATGCAAGGTTTACATCATTGGCCTTCGATCGAATGATTCTCCGTGTGTTTGATGCCATATCACTATTCACATCCATGGATTATACCTCTTGTACCTTGAGGAACATTGTCATTACTGGTGGTTTCTCTCGTGTCTGTTAACAAATTTCATTATCGGCCGGTAATCAGATGATTTTCTTGCATGTTCGACTTTAGATCACATATTCGCATGCTCAAACTTGTACTTTGTTCAGGTCAAGATGGAGCACAAGACCCTAGGTTTTGTCTGAGGAAATACAGGCTGCAGGTTCTTTGTGGATTACTCTGACTTATTACATGACTCTTTTGATTGGATGGCTGCGACCATACCTAAGTCTATTTTTTGATCCTTATCACTGGATGGCTGCGTCCATACCTTGGATGTCACTTTTTATGTACTCTATTATGGATGGTTGCGCTCATACCACATGTCATGTATTAGAAATATTAGTTGTATTTGTACTTGCAGGTCTTCCGACAGTAGTGTTTTGGTCGAACATGTTCCCATAAATCATTTCACCCCTCCCTCTCTCTCGGGCCTCATGCTTTAGGGGGCATCTGTTACACAAAATTTTGTCACCGTCCCTACAATCCCTCGTCCCGCATGTTGGAGGATCATTCCCATGACCTGTGAACAATTTCATACTCTGAAAACACCCTCTTTGCATCCTTCTACATAAGGACATCATTTCTCCTATTGAGCATTTCCTCAAAAAGCACACAAAAACCTATGTTTTGGCCTTGGCGTGGGTAGCCAATTCACCCCTCACGCCAATGTGGTAAATTTTCACTAGAGCCCACGCCACCTAGGACTCTGTCTCAGTGTTGTGCCCATGCCAACTATTTTAGGAATTTTTTTAACAAATAGAGGTGGATGTTTCCTTCTAACTACCTTATGGATGACTCATTAGAAGTGGTTAAAGTTGATGAGCCACGGATCTCCTCCTTTAGGTAGTGGTTTTTACCTCCCATGGAACACTCCTTGAATATAGGAATCCCTTCCATGATTATATGGATTCTAAGCTCTCCCTTTCCCTCTACATAAACAAGCCTTCTCCCTTTATGAAAGCTAGCTGAACATATAGCCAAGAGGTTAAACTTAGAGAAGAGATGTTATAGCTGAGTAATTTCTATTGAGAAGGTAGAACCAAGGAGAGTTCCATAGAGAGAGTCACATCCTAATTCCCAACGAGCCTTTGTGAGACACGCTCTACTGGAACCCTATTGGAGGAGACTGCAACGTCGAAGCTTGGTTGTACTCTTCCTTTCTTTCATTAATATACTCGACTATGGTGTTGGTTCCATCATTATGTTATGTTGATTATCTGATGCAATTGATTCAGTCCTCTTCGACTGACTGATAGTTACGAATGTGAATTTGTATGTTGTATATCATCGTTGTTTCTTGTGTGTGTGCAGGTCTCTGAGCGTGAAATCAAACGGATCATGATCTGTAAAACCAAGAGCGAGGAGCAAGCCACTCTTTTCGATGACGACAATAACGTAGGATTTCCGGTAAGTCATCTATCGAATATACATCCATTCATTAACTAGGAATCAATATTATAGTGTGTCTCATTTGTGCCTAGACCCACTCTAGGGCTAGTGGGATCACCTATGTCCACAGAGGGGATTTACCTCACCAACAGTGTGCCATTCAGTATTTTTCTTGGACATATTGTTTTCCAACAAGTATTGATGGTGGATCTATCCAAGATCACAATTATTGTTAACTTGGAAGCTATTGCAAATTTCAAACAGTTGCACTCAATTTTGGGACATACAGGGTATTATGAGAAGTTCATTCAAGGTTACGCGCAGATCACTATGCCCATGGAGAATTTTTTAGAGAAGGATGTCTTGTTTTTCTCAGAGGAAGAGTGTCAAAAGAGTTTTGAAATACTTCAAGAGAAGATGGTCACTGCACCCATATTGGTCTTTCCAAACTTTTCAAAGGTATTCCATGTACATGTCAATGCCTCTTGCATCGCGCTCGGATCTATTTTAGCATAGTGAGGTGCCAAGGAGATTGACCACCCTATTTCATTTGCGAGTAGGAAGTTATCAAGCACAGAATGTAATTATTCAACCACGGAGATAGAATGATTGGCTATGATATATTGCTACATAATATACATCATTATCTATTAGGAGTCCACTTTAAGATGTTTACTGATCATTCTAATATGAAGTACCTGCTAAATAAGCCTGTGTTGGGGGGGTAGATCTGTAGATGGTTGTTGTAGTTTCAAGAGTATGATTTTGAAGTAATTGTGAAACTCAGGAGACTAAATTTTAGGACAAACCATCTGTCATTTATTGAAAATGGAGAAGGGCCCACTAGCTTGGAATATGGTTTACCAGATGTGCAACTATTTTCTATCAAGTTAGTTGATGAAGCACATAGTGTTTTTGCACAAAGTGTCAAACTAATTTTTCCACCTAAGATCTTTGTCAAAGAATTAAAAGAAAAGATGAAGGAGACCACCTCATAGTGACTTAGGACGAGTCACCAATTTGTGTTGGGGGACTATTGGAGTGGGGTCCCCTGGTGTACATTTTTGGGTTAATTTTTGTCTATGTTTTGTTGTGCATGCTGCATGAAATATTCAAAGGGGATTTGGGGTGGGTCAAAGTCCCTTAATCATTGTAATGGTTTTAAAGGGAAAACCATGAGTCTCAAACCGTGGTTTGAGACCATGGTATGTGCGCATATAGAGAGTATAAATATTTAAGGATCGAGTCGAGTAAGGAGAACCATAAGATCAGATATGAATGTTCGTTAATGTTTTGATCTAAAACTGGTTTTTTGGGTAGAAAGGTTACTTATAGCTATGCGTGCGGAGACGTAGGTCCTGGTTGTGTGCAGACTTTACTGGTTGTGTGCAGAGAAGGATAGATTATACTAGAATTGATAGATCTCTTAATAAAGAAGACTATTTTGGAGAACTTAGACTTTTATGCAATTTTTTAGATTGATTATCTGTTAATTGCACTAAGATCTCAATTTGTTCTGTTATTGCATATTTACTTCTGTTAATAGTTAATTGTGATTATGCACAAATATCAGTTGATGTTAGATGAATATATCGGGATAAAGTATACTTGATTACTATGCGCAAATATATATATATATATATATATATATATATATATATATATATATATATATATTGAAGTATTCTTTGATAATCTGTGGAAGGGTTTGATCTCTTTATGCATGAATCTATTATATTATCTATTTTATGTCTGTTTAGGACCACTACATCAAAAAAAAACTTAGGGTGCAGAAACCTCATTCCAACACCCCCCCATACTGCTTCTGGTGATAGTTTGATATGCACAAGCAGGTCACTACCGAAAGGGCCAGTAGTTTGAGGGTTTTTTTGGTTGCGTGATAACTCTGAACTTGGGTCAAGACCCCTCAACCCAACAAAGTACAAAATTTTTTTAGAGAAAATTATCCAAAAAAAGTACACCCCAGGGGGCCTCACTCCAATAGCCACCAGAATCCTTCTCTCAAGATATTTTGCGTGACAACATTTCCTTCATAATGTCCACCAGCTGCACCTCCATGAACTTCTGCTAGAATCATCAACCTTTCATGTTCAGGGACATATCTGTACAGTATCTCATCTGGTCCCATCTTATATAATTGTCTTGATATCATGAAAAATCAGTTACATTAAACACTAATTATTTATTTTGTTTCATAGTATATTATGAAGGAGCCATCCCTATGGTCAAAAAGTGAATAGTGTATGCAAAGTGGTCATCTGTTATTCTGATTGTAAACAACTGTGCATTAGGGAGATCATCTTATATGCTAGTTTGTTCTTCTCCTATTTCCAATATTGATAGATGGTTAGGTCATGCATTCAACCTTCCTGGTTTGAAAACGACTTCAAAGTCATACTCCTAAAATAATAATAACCATCTGCAAATCTTCCCTCCTAGAAAATTCTAATTGACCAAGTACTTCAATTTAGAGTGATTTATAAACATCTTAAAATGTGATCCCAGCAAATAATATCTAAATTCCTCCAAGGCATACACCATAGATAGTGTAGAAATTAGCTGAATAAATCACTTATTCAATGAATATTAACCTGATCATACATCAATTTCGAATTGCATGCATAACACATAACCTTCTTCTACAATTAATTGTCACATGCGGAAATAATAGAAGCAATCTCACATCAAATCAATCACACATTAACTTAGTATGTATGGGGAAAGCCTATAGCTGAAAACCCCGCAGCTATTGTGTATATTATAATGGAGAAATCATGTAACCAAACAAGTACAATACTCCTCACAAGTACTCAGTACTTTCTCATAAAGTCACACACAATCTAGCTTAGTTTTGAACAAGTCATTGGTTCAAAACTCCCCGCTAATTGCCTTGCCTCTATTGCGCAATCATGGCCTGTATATGTAGAGATCCAAGGTTCGAATCCCCTTGGCTTGACTGCGCAATTGTCATGGAAAATTCCTCCAAGTGTAAAGCAAATCCCATGCAAAACTGATCCTCCAACTGATAGCTTTACTCACCCTTCATCTACCTCTTCCACTGGTCTCCACTTGAACTGATCATGCACTGTAGTGAACTGAAGTGTTCTTGAGTTGACTAATGAGTTACTAATTAGTGAATTAAATAATATTTAATTCACTCCACTCATAACTAATTGATTAGCTAGTTAAACTAATCTCAACTAGTTCAACTAAAATAAACAGAACACAACTCCACTAGCTGTCTCATTAACTCCTCCAAACTTCTGCCACTGAAGTCCAACTGAAGTCAACCATGCAAGATGCCATCAAACCCTAGGAACCACGTGATTCCTTCTGTCAGTTGCATGAGCCACCTCCATGACTCAAACTGAAGTGCTCCAAGAGAGTAAACTGTTGTTTATAGTCAAAATATTATTAAGGGTAAATAATATTTGACTTCCATATTTTTAGGAGACACAGTCTAAAAATAGCCTGGGTCCTAAAAATAAGGGTCTCATCTATTTTTACCAACATGTCGCATACTTCAAGAATCTCCAATTGGAATTCCCAAATTATGCTCCGTATGTCTAAAAATAGACATAGTCTAAAAATAGACTTTGCGCCAGAATTTGCCTGCGGGCCCACTTAGTGAAGGCGACTTCATTTCACTAGCTCCATCATCTTGCTGCATTCTCAACACTCCCTCTCAGCAAGATATGGATTATCTGCAATCCCTATCCTGCCTCTGTGGAATTCGAACTTGCTCCTGGTGAGCGCCTTCGTCAGGATGTCGGCATCCTGATCCTCAGTGGGAACATATGAAAGCATCATGATTCTCCGCTGAACACAATCTCTGATATGATGGTACCTGATGTCGATGTGTTTGGACCTATCATGAAATATTGGATTAGCCGAGAGCTTGATGCAGCTCTGGTTATCACAGTAGATCACTGTAGGCTCCAAATGCAACCTGAACAAACCTGCGAGGATCTTCCTCATCAAATAGCCTCACATGCAGCCAAGCTAGCTGCCATGTACTCGGCCTCTCTGTTTGAGCCCAGAGTGCCATGGATCTGCTTCTGCTTTGTGCCGAAGCTGCTTTGTCGACAAATCTTTGAAAACTCCTCCAGAAGTGCTCTTCCGGTCTGTTGGGCTCACTGCCCAATCTGCATCAGTGAAACCAGAAAGCTTCACTCCATCCTCCTGTCTGTACCATAGACCATATCCCGATGTGCCTCTGATATAGCGCAATACATGCTTGCACGCCTTCCAAAAGAGCTTGGTAGGCTTAACCATAGCTTGCGAAAGCTGGTTAACTGCATAGCATATATTGGGTCGTGTATTGACCAGATACACTTAAGTGTTACACCATTTTTTGGTCATCTAACTTTTCATCATTAGATGGACCCAAGTACACCATGTAAGACCAGTTTTACCCCAAGTAAAGCTGCTTTCACTATGTTAATTAGGAAACCCCAAAAGGAATAATTAATTAAACCATAATTTAATTATTATTCCCAGTCATGTTTAACCCAAAAACAAAGAAATTAAGGAGATAAACCCATAGTTATCTTATTATTTTCTAGGAATAATTATTTAAATAATATTCCTTGTTAAATATGACCAAATCAACCACCATTAATTAAATAAATCATTATTTATTTGATTATATCCCAACCACTTCCTTAAAAGAATAAATAAATCATTTATTTATTTATTCTTCACTAATCAAGGGATTTGACCCAAGTCAAACACCCTTTCCCTCCAACAAATAATAATAAAATATTCCATAGAGGTGGATCTAGATTTGATTAACATTATTTTAATCATGCACCAAGATCTAGAATGACCCAATTTTTTGTTATAAATAGGAGGGTTTTCCCCTTCATTCTTCACCTTTTGTTGCATACTAGATCACTCTGGATCTATACACTCGGTCTCATTTTCTGCCATTGTTGCTCCCATTGAGCTCTACCTTCTACATTGGGTTTTCTACAACTACAAGAGAGAGAAAGCTTAGATCTAAAGTGTTGAGGACTACAAAGAACCCATCCCATTGAGGAGATCTGGATACACCTTCTTGTTTCCTCCCAGGTGCCCTGTAATATAAAAATTCATTCAAAAATCGTGTTCTTGTCTTGTCTGTTGGATGCATGGAGCAAACTCTTTACTTTACTGCTTAATGTCTTTCCATTTATAGATCTGTTTGTTGCGGCACTTTAACTACTAATTGCAGATCTGAAGATGTTTTGCAGCCTCTATTGTTGTTAGGGCTATTAGCTATGCGTAGCTAAAGTGGTTCTTTTTCGTACACTTCGACGAAGAATTCATACTAACAAATGGCGACTCCACACGGGTTTTAAATTACGACCGCTGTCGTTTCTCATATTCCTGCATATCCAGCTACTTCAGGCCCTAGGGCTTCTTTTCAGCTGCTTAGTTTTTCTCTTTTCATGTCATTTTTCTCACATAAAACCCTAAAAACCTAAAATTTCTAACTTCCGTGTGTTTACGGCCCTATTGCGCAGGTTAAGCGACACCGGTCTTTGAGGCGGCAATTTTTCGAAAATGCACTTGGCCAGAAGCTTGGCCGAACGGGGGAGTCGCACAGCACAGCCCAAAACACACGACCTGGACGCACCTTTGCTTTGTTTCCTGCCGACCTCAACTCGGATCAAAAGAAAACTGCATTTTGCCCTTTTTTGCGACATTTTTACGCCAATTTTACGGGTTCTGTGCGGCCTGCGCCGGGGTTTTCGGCCTGCGTCTCGGCCGCCTTGACCAAGATCTGATCTGTTTTTACTCATCTAAGTGGGAACCCAGCCCCTTAGGGCTTTCGTACCCTCCACTTTTTGTGGAAGAGTTTCAGCTGTTTCAGCCGTCGGTTTCAGAGCTTCAGCCCCCTCTTTTTCCAGATCTGTGACCTCACTTCCAGATCCTTTGAAATCAGCCTCTTTTCCTTTCAAATCACCTCTTGTCATTTTGTTTGGACCTCCTCTAAAGGCCTCTGCCTTGCCCCCCCCCCGGTTTTTTGTTGATTTCCCTTTTTCCAGCCACCTTGCCTCTGTCTCTTGGCTGTGATCTGCACCCCTTATCTGCAGCTTTATCCTCCGGATCTCTGTCCCCGTTGACCCTAGATCTGTTGAGCTTCCTTTGTGTGTGTTTCCATAGTTTTTCCCTTTCTTTTCAGCATAGTTTTGAGAGACCCACTTTCTTGGGTTTGATAGATGCATATGTAGCTGTTATTTTTCTGTTATTTCAGCATTTTTATTCTGTTCTCTGTAGGTTTATTTTCGGCTACGTTGCACACTTTTTTGCTCTCAACAACGGAAAGGGTTTAAAAATTAAAATTAACGCACACCACACACTGACCCTAAGTGAAGAAGCGCCTGGTTTACACCGCCTGGCAAAGACTCTAAAATAAATTGTCACTGCACCTTTTCTGCCCTTGACCTTCTTGATTTTGTCCCTTTCTGCCCTTGTCGGTTTCCTTCTTCCTGTCATCATTGCGCCCCCAAGGCGCCTTTCCCGGAGACTTCTTGGCCTTCACCCTCAGTTTCCGGTTGATCGACCTGCTACGCACCGCCGTCGTCGAGCCAGTCCACCTTCGAGTCCGCACTCCGACTCCTCTCCTGATTCATCGGGTCCCCCTTCTCCTTCCGGTTCTCCCCCTTTTACCTTCACCATGTCTGGACCAAGGCCTAACGCTAGCGGTTCTCCTGGCCCCAATGCCGGCCCTACTTCTAGCGGAACCGTCACAACCACTACTCCGGCCACCCCTGTGCTGCCGTACATTGCAGGCCTCAGCCTCTCCGATTTCCATCAGTTGATTAATGACCCCATTCACCATAATACTACCTGGCCCGCTATGCCCACCAAGCTACCCTCTGATATCCCTAAGTTTGAGGGCCTTAATGGCGAAGACCCAACCAATCACGTCCGGTCTTTCCACATGTGGTGTTCCTCCAACTCCATTACCGATGACTCCATCCGTCTTCGGTTGTTCCAACGCACGCTTACCGGCGAAGCTTCTAAATGGTATGTCGAGCAGGCCGCTTCCTCCCATACCACGTTCGAGACTCTTGCCCAAGCCTTCTTGTCGTACTTCCAGCTCCCTCTCCGATACGACACTGGTACGGAGCTCTTGACTTCATTTAAGCAATCCTCTTCCACACGCCTTTTTGCCCATGTTCAGGAATGGCGACGAAGACGGAGCTTATGTCGAGCCCCTCCCTTTGAAGATCGGGTTTACATGGACTGGTTCCTTCGCACCCTCCCGTCTCCCATCGGCAAAGATGTCGCCTCTCACTTTCCTCAATCTGAAGAAGCCGCCCTCCAAATAGCTTTGAAATATGACCTGATCTACGCTCAATCTGGTTATGTTTATACCGTTCTCCCTGACATCCCCAGGCCCGGTGGCGCTAACGCCCCGGGGGCATCTCATTCCGCCGACGGTATTGTTGGATCTCTTTCCCACCCCTCTGCTCACCCTCCAATGAGCCATGGCCTCCCTCAGGGAGGGGCCAGCACCTCTAGCACTCTGCCCCCTCCCGGCAACATGTATCCAGGATACGGCATGCCTCCTCCTTTTGCCCAACCTCCTGCTTACCTCAATGCTGCCCAACCCAACCCTTACTTTTATCCGCAGCCTGGTGCGCCGGCTCCTCCAGCATATGCGCTTCCGCCTCCCTTGCCTCCTCACCACCTGCAACAGCCCTTACAACCCCCTCCAGGGCAAGTATTTGCATAGCAGGGTGCGTTTATTCCCCCTTCTTCTCAAAGAAGGCGGAGAGGCAACCAGAACCCATCTGCCCCCGGTAACCGAGGACCCAATTCTGGTATGGACCCTAACACTAGCACCCAGCCTCAGGGCATTCCGCCCAGGCCGGACAGGCCGCTTCGCACAAACAAGCCCTGTTCGTGTTGCGGTGTTTACGGTCACTACACTCACGATTGCCCTCTCTTACCCCAGATGCGACAGATGTGGGAGTCTCAAGCCACATTGCGCGGACAACACGCCTCCCCTCAAGCTCCTCCTAATGTGGCCACTACCCAGCCAGCTGTGTTCACTGATCCTTTCCCTCAACAGGGATTCGTGGCTACCCAACCCCCCGACAGCCATGCAGCCACACCCTCGTCCATTTCTGGTTCCTCTGACTACCAGATCCTTATGATGCGCTCCGATCCGTCCCCTTTCGTCGACCTTCACCTTCAAACTCGGTCTCGCCAGTACCCCAAGCCTCCTGCTCAGTCTGCTCCCGAGCCTCCATCTTCAGGTTCTACAGAGCCTCTTTCGACACCCAGTGGCCCCTTACACATCCTTCAACCCAAAGTTGAGGTCCACCCAAAGATTCCAAAGGGTCCATTACGCCGAAATGCTGCTTCTGGTCGAGCCGCCCAATCGTACAATATAGTAGATGATTTGGCACAATCCCCTGCTGCCATTTCCACACTGGAACTCCTCCAGTCGTGCCCTTCCCAACGGAAGGCTCTACTATCTGCCGTGGGCGCTGTTGATCCTGCTGATGACCAAATGATTGTTTTCGACGCCACTCAGTCGGACCACCCTCCTCTTCCTCCTTCCGTTGCTTTCCAAATCCCAGTCAAAATCCGGAACGCCACTGTATCCCGGTGTATAATTGATGAGGGGGCATCCACCTGTGTGATGTCCGCTTCGGTTTGGAAGCAACTCGGATCCCCTGAGTTGGCCCCTTCCATGATCACCCTTCGAGCGTGGGATGGTCATGCCTCCCAGCCTATTGGCCTGTTTCGTAATTGTCCCATCACCCTCGCCGGTAAGACTGTTTGCGTTGATGTCGAAGTCATTGACGCCCCTCTAGACTACAACATTCTATTGGGGCGAAGCTACACCTATGCCATGTCTGCTGTCCCATGCGCGGTCTTCCGCAAGATGTCTTTTCCACATAATGGAAAGATAGTCACCATTGACCAGCTATCGTATCATGAGCCGCCGTCTCCATCCGCCTCCGAGACGACCATCTCTTCTGTAGCCAACATGCAAACCGTCGATTCTTTGACCAGTGTCTCCCCCGGCGTCTATAAAGATTCCACCCTGCTTGGTACTTTTCCTCACCTTCCTCCCCCTCCTGTTACTGACCCCGGCTTGTCGAATGTTTGCATGATGCAATCGTCTCAGGCTGCCCATAAACGGCCTGCCTCGGCTAGCCCGCACCCTCCTCCCCGCCCTCCGCAACCCGCTCCTAGCCATCCATCTCAGCCAGCCGGACCTCCTCTTTCTGGCCCTCCCCCTACAGCTGGTGCCCCCGAACCTCTTTATCCTCCAGGCTCGGTCCCCCCTGGCCTTAACCATCTTGGCGCCGTACCTCCTAGTCATTACCCTGCTGGACAGATCCCCTTCTTGGCTCCCCCTCCCGGAGTATATTCCGTCCCCGTCATGGCCACCCTTTCTCTCCCTAACTTGACCTTGGGTATTCCGGTTTGGTACCTTGACCCCCAGCCGCCACCCCCCCTGGTCACCCCAAACCTTACATGGCTTTGACACCGGTTCAACCGGTCCCCCTCGCTTCCTCCATAGCCACTATGCCCCCAGCACCTCCACAGGACCCTTCTCCTGTTGGGTCGACTCCCGGGAAGAAAGGCAAAGCCCGCAAGGGGGCAACCAAAGACCAAACCACCACGACCAACCCGGCTCCTTCTCCACCCCCAAAGCCTTGTGCCTTATGTGATGTCATTGTTCATGCCACCCATGCTTGTCCCGAGTTACCTCGTATCCGACCCATGGTAAACTTCGCGTTCCCCGACACTACGGTCCCTGAAACTCCCACTCCTTCTTCGACCGTCCCCAAGAACGCCAAGACTCTCCGCACCAACAAGCCTTGTGCTTTATGCGGTGTCCATGGCCACTACTCCCATTATTGTCCTCACCTGACACATTACCGCGCCTCCCTTGAGGTGATCCGCGAGTATGAGGTTGAACAAAATCAATCCGCCTCTCCCATTCTCGCGCAGTATGCTTCAGGTCAGCCTGAGGATCCCCCCGCTCCGATCCACATCCCCCCCCCTGATGTTCAGATGACGGAGTCTACAGTCACCATTCTTTACCTATCCTCCTCTGCAGGACACCCGGAGCCTAGCCCGTCTGCAGCCTTCCCCATTGTGTCCGTTGATACCCGAGATCACTCCACTTGTGTCGCCGTTGACCTCCGCAGCCCGAGTCCTCGCCATGTTTCTGATAGCTCTCATACATCACCTTGTGTGAGCCTTGATCATCCTGCCCTTTCCCCCTGCCATTACTGCTCGATGACTTCTGTACCCTCACGCTGCCGTCATTTCCTTTCATCCCCTCATTTAGTGTCTTGTCACACCATTTTGCAGGACCCCCCGTCCACACCCTTTATCGGTTACGCCGACGGTGCAAGTCGCTACTCCAGGAATCTTGCCTCGGCAGGGTGGGCCATCTTCACCCCCTTGCATGACCTTGTTCTGTCTAACGGGGTATGCATTGGTTCTGCCACCAACAATCAGGCCGAATATGATGCAGCGCGTGGCCTATTAGCCGATGCCTTGTTGCATCGCATCTGCCATCTGCACGTTCGTTTGGATTCCCTGCTTCTTGTAATGCAACTAAATGGTGTTTATCATGTGCATAACCCTGTGCTGTTCAGACGCTATTTACGAGTGAAAGTCTTAATACGTGCGTTTGAAACCATCACTTTCAACCATGTACCGAGAGACCAAAATCACTACGTAGATAGTATTGCAAACCATGTTCTAGATTGGCATTTATCACACACAAGTCATACAAGACAATAACATTAAATCAACCATCACAAGACGATGCATATCCATAATATGTGTCGCAAACCATATATTGATGAGTCCATCTACTCTGATACATATGACATGCCCATAGCATGTTCCAAAAAACTGGGGGCACCATACGCCCCCCCATACATATACTTACGACGTGCCCATAGCATGTTCCACAAACTGGGGGCACCATACGCCCCCCCATATATATCCATCCGACATGCCCATAGCATGTTACAAACAAAATCCAAAAAAATGGGGGCACCATATGCCCCCCCATACATTCTAGGGGGCACCACTTGCCCCTACACACATCAGAGAGGGCACCATATGCCCCTATATATGGCCAATACACGACGAACGCCCTGATCCGCCTGGATCTCTGTCCGAAGTGTTCCCAGATCCCTCTCCCTCCAGTTGACCCGCAACTCTGCCATACCTGCACAACCACATTCTTTTTGTCAGGGTACAGATCGGGAACACCATAACCACACACCACAATCCAACTCCCAGCCATAAAACAGCACCAAACCCCCCTTATCTCCCATGTCGCAGTTTTCTGCCATTTTCTGGACCAGGTCGCACTTGTTGCCCTAATACCTGCGTCCTGGGTCGTACTTTTTGCCCCAAAAAAGTGCGACCCGGCCATAGAGATGAAGGAGGGGCTGTTTCTGGGGGTTTTGGGCCCTCAACTGCAAATGTAATCCATCAAAATGCAAGAGCAAGGTTAGACCTCTCGCCTCCAACTGACAGATCTCGAATCCAACGGTCGGTTTGTCCGCTACGTTCGCCGCAAGATTTAGGGCCTTCTCTCCTCTCCACATTCACCACAGCAACAATAGCAAATGAATGATTTTGGAGGGAAAACCGCCTCATTAAAAGAGAACCCTTGTTTCTTCTTTCGACTGCTGCGACCACACCGTAGCCCCGTTCGACGAACCGTCAGCACCGCTGGATAGATCTCACCGAGCTCTCAAATGGGTTTTCCTTAGTTTTTTGTGATTTGATACTTCACCCGGACACATTTTTCCACGAAGGATCACTTCACCGCTCCTTAAAATCGAATTTCCTCACTTACGACACTTGTGCTTGGGGCACCATATCGCCCCCTTACTTGTCCATGTTCGTGTTGATTTTCGTCATGAGTGCCCACCTTGTACTCATGCTTCTATGACCCCCCATTGGGGCCTTTATTGTGTGGCAGCACTATCTAGTCGCCCTTGCTTAGAGCATCCGAGTTGAGCCATCATTGCATTCATGGAGTCTATCCTGCATCCTTTTACACCCTACTATAGCCCTCCATTCTTTTTGCTTGGTTCCTCTCTTGTGTCGCATCTCATGACCTTCAGCCCCACTGTCCCCTGTCCCTTTCGATATTGTGTCAGTCGCTGCCATGTCATTCATGCCCTTTATGCTCTAACAAGGGAAGTCGTCCATTCGCCACTCCATCCTTCCCATTTCCACCATCATCATTAGTGTCAGTCTGTCCGTCACTCTATTGCTCTTCTCTCGTGCCTTAGTTGAGGATCTCTCATTACCTCACCTAAGGCATACCTCCTTCTGTCGACCTCAGCACATTTATTCCAGAAGCAAGGTCTAGAGGGCGGTGTACCTTGGTTCCAGCTTCCATTTTTGTTCGGTGCCTCGGATCAGGCAGGGGGATTTCTTACCTCCCTTTGACTTGATTGCTTCTCCAAATCCTTTCAGCATGATCGAGATTCGTATACTGGACAGTCCAGTGACCCAGCAGCAGCTCTTGATGATTCCCGGGCGTGTGTGAGATGTCTCAGCCCTCATGAGGGGGTGGCCCTGCAGGTAGCCCCCCACATGCCCGGATGACCTCTTCATTGCAGCCTTTGATGCCGCTCCATATTTTGATGATGTTGGCCTTAGCCACTTGCAGCACCTCTATGATTTGCATGTATCAGTCAGATTTTGTGAGCCCTTCCCCATTTACAGGGGGCATTTAGGTTGTATTTATCTCATGTACTCAGATATTATTGTACTAGTCCTGGCTGTTATCCCAGGCACAGCATGTATGTGAGACTCTTCATTGTATTTTTATCTGGCCCTTGATTATGCCAGCTGTACTCTATGGTTCGGCCCCTTGTTTACTGGACACACTATTCTTTGTACTTTGTCACGGCGGGCATAGGTATGCCTCCCCCGCCGCCTTCAGCACAGGTACCCTCTCATAACAAAGACTTGTTGCACACCGTCTCGTCTCCTCGAGTCTAGTCATGTACCACTATCTACCTCATGCTTCTCTCTGTACTTCCTTTTGTTGTCTAGTGATTGTCTTCTTACGCCCGTACTTCGGTCATACGATTTGCTCCTGACACTCGCACGCTGGGGGGCAATCTGTTACACCATTTTTTGGTCATCTAACTTTTCATCATTAGATGGACCCCAGTACACCATGTAAGACCAGTTTTACCCCAAGTAAAACTGCTTTCACTATGATTAATTAGGAAACCCCAAAAGGAATAATTAATTAAACCATAATTTAATTATTATTCCCAGTCATGTTTAACCCAAAAACAAAGAAATTAATGAGATAAACCCATAGTTATCTTATTATTTTCTAGGAATGATTATTTAAATAATATTCCTTGTTAAATATGACCAAATCAACCACCATTAATCAAATAAATCATTATTTATTTGATTATATCCCAACCACTTCCTTAAAAAGATAAATAAATCATTTATTTATTTATTTTTCACTAATCGAGGGATTTGACCCAAGTCAAACACCCTTTCCCTCCAACAAATATAATAAAATATTCCATAAAGGTGGATCTAGATTTGGTTAACATTATTTTAATCATGCACCAAGATCTAGAATGACCCAATATTTTGTTATAAATAGGAGGGTTTTCCCCTTCATTCTTCACCTTTTGTTGCATACTAGATCACTCTGGATCTATACACTCAGTCTCATTTTCTGCCATTGTTGCTCCCATTGAGCTCTACCTTCTACATTGGGTTTTCCACATCTACAAGAGAGAGAAAGCTTAGATCTGAAGTGCTGAGGACTACAAAGAACCCATCCCATTGAGGAGATCTGGATACACCTTCTTGTTTCCTCCCAGGTGCCCTGTAATATAAAAATTCATTCAGAAATCGTGTTCTTGTCTTGTCTGTTGGATGCATGGAGCAAACTCTTTACTTCACTGCTTAATATCTTTCCATTTATAGATCTGTTTGTTGCAGCACTTTAACTACTAATTGCAGATCTGAAGATGTTTTGCGGCCATTATTGTTGTTAGGGCTATTAGTTATGCGTAGCTAAAGTGGTTCTTTTTTAAATGCGGCCGACCGATTCAGACATACAACAATGACGAACCACTTACCCCGTGGGACGTTGGCCTCCACTACCTCCTCCGAAGTAGCATCTCCCTTCCTCCATCCACCAGGAAGAGGGGTATCAACAGGCTTGCAGCCCTGCATGTTGAACCTCTCTAGAATCTTCCGGGCATACTTGCCCTGAGAAACAAACAGTCCTCCACTGCGCTGCCAAATCTCCAATCTGAGGAAATAATGAAGGATGCCCAGGTCCTTCATCTCAAACTCTCGTGCAAGATCCTCCTTGCATGAAAGTATCAACTGCTCGTCGCCAGTCAAAATCAGATCATCTACATACAGTACGATGATCAACAGCTTCCCCTCCACCACAATCTGGTACAGGTTTGGATTCGCCTCACTCTTGGAGAATCCAAGCCCGGTGAAGTAGCTGTCTATCCGAGTGTACCAAGCACGAGGTGCTTGCTTCAGCCCGTACAGTGCTCTCTTGAGTCGGCATACATGCGACTCACTGCTGAAGATCTCAAAACCTTCAGGCTGCTCTATGTACACCTCCTCCTCAATAACTCCATTGAGGAACACAGTCTTCACATCCATCTGATGAATGTGCCACCCCATCTGCGCTGAGAGAGCAAGGATCGTCCGTATGGAAGAGTACCTTGCGACAGGTGCAAAAGTCTCCTCATAGTCAATCCCCTCGATCTGTGAGAAGCCACGGGCGACAAATCTCGCCTTGTACTTCTCCACACTCCCGTCAGCCGCCTGCTTCACCTTGTAGATCCATCGTGAACCTACCACTGATTTCCCAACCGGTCTTGGGACAATCTCCCATGCACTGTTCCTGATGATCGAATCATATTCTTCGATCATGGCATCAACCCATGCGGGTTCCTCCACAGCTTCCTCAAAAGAGGATGGCTCTGTCACAACACATTGACTCATAAGAGCCATGTATCCAGTGTCCCGATCCGGTGACTGTCTCTGTCTGCGCTGTGCTGTAGGTGGTCCTACAACCTTCTCTGCATCCCGAGCCAGTCGCTCAGCTTCTGTAGTGCGCATGCGCCCTCTGATGGTTGGCGCTGCCTAGGTGGTTTCTTCCACCTCCTGAACCTCCTCTTGTGGCTGATCCACATCCGGAAGCTCCTCCTTAGGAACTAACAGCTCCTCATCTGCATGCAAGTGTAGCTCCCTCTCAAGCGAACACTGCATGGCTTTCTCCTCCTGGAATTTTATATCCCGTCGCACAATAGTCTTGCGACTGTCTGGCACATACACTCGATAGTTATGAGGTGTATCGATGTACCCCACAAATATTCCAACTTTAGCAGTTGGATCCAGCTTCCTTCTTGCATCCTTCGTCACATGCATGTAGACAAGAGATCCGAAAATCCGCAAATGGGAAATATCAGGCCTCTTGCCAGAATAAGCCTCCTCTGGTGTACTCATGCCAAGAACCTTGTGAGGACAACGGTTCTGCACATACACTGCTGTATTGCATGCCTCGGCCCACAAGTGAAGGGGTAGGCCCTGATCATGCAACATCGCCCGTGCAGCACCCACGATCGTTCTATTCTTCCGCTCAGCCACCCCGTTCTGCTGTGGGTTATGGGGTGCGATGAGCTCTCTCCGAATCCCTTCTGCGCTGCCGAACTCCTTGAATTCAGCCGAGATGAATTCACCACCGTTATCACTCCTTAGAGCAATCACCTTCTTCCCCGACTCCTTCTCGACCAGTGCTTTAAACTCACGGAACTTCGCGAATGTATCGCTCTTCTTCTGCATGAAGAAGATCCAGCACTTTCGAGAGAAATCATCAACAAAGATCACATAATACATGTGCTTTGCTGTCGAAGCAACTGAGAAAGGACCACACACGTCTGTGTGAACTCTCTCAAGGATCGTCGTGGCGCGACTATCCTTCTCGTGAAAGGTGGCTTTCACATACTTCCCTAAGGTACACCCCTTGCACTGATCTGACTGCGCAAGAGTGCCCTTAGGAAACCTAGTAGAAATCTGCTGCAGAATCTTCAAAGCTCCATGGTGAAGGTGGCCCAATCTCCTGTGCCACAGTTCGCCCTCATCATCCCGGCTCACCACTTCTCCCACCTTGCATGCCATAGTTGCGCAGCCATCTACCTGCAACTGATAAAGGTTCTTGGTTCGAACCCCTATCTTCCGGGTCTCTCCAGTAGTCTTACTGCGCAGGAAGGCTTTTCCTTCGCTGAAGACCACATCATACCCCTTATCCTCCAACATCGCTACTGAAATCGGGTTCTTCTTCAATCCAGGTACATGCATGACATCCTTCAGTACAAAGGGTTTACCAGACTCCCTCTGAAAGGATATGGTACCGATACCAGTCGCACTGTATCTACCACCATCGCCCATCTCGATGTGCACACCCAAATCTTTGTCCTCCAGATCTGAGAACAACTCCCGATCTCCCGTCATATGAAATGACGCACCGCTGTCCAAGAACCATACCGATCCCAGCACACTTGAAACCAAGCATGCGATCGGTGAAAAGTCAAGCTCGAACTATGAAGCCAAAGCTTCTCCATCTGCAGATCTTCCCGCTTGCTTGTTCTTCTTCTTCTTTGGACAATTGGTAGCATAATGTTCGTGATCATGGCAGTGAAAACACTTCACTTTCGCCATATCCTGCTTCTTTCCCTTAGCACCAGAATGAGAGGTTTTCTTACCCTTCCCCTTCTTTGCTTTGGACACCAAAGCGCAGTTTTCTTCATCAGCTCCCTTTGATGAAGATCCATCTCAAGTAGTCCTCCTTATCTCCTCCTGCATGAGATCCGCCCAAAGGCGCTCCCATCCCGGCAGCTTCTCCCGACCATTGACACTATCTTGATATGAGTGCCAAGCCTTCGGAAGACCAAGGAGAGCCAGGTCGACCATGTCCTCGTCTTCGACAGTCACCCCCACACTTCCCGGCTCATCTCTGCATTGAGTGAACTTCGTGAGGTATTTGGCGATACTGTCGCCCTTCTCCATCTTGATGTTCCTGAGCTTATCTTTGAGCGCCAGCTTCCTTTGGTCACTCTTACTCTGGAATAGATCCGTGAAAGCTTTCCACATTAAATATGGAGTAGCCTTACCATGCAGGCTGGATACAATATGATCCTTGACGCCCTCCAACAGGATCCTTCGACATTTCGCGATCTTCTTTTGCCATGCATCGACTAAAGCTGCATCAGTGGGCTTTGGGACATCCGCATCCACGAACTCCTTCAGACCATTATCTTCTAGCACTGCTTCCATTCGATCTTTCCATGCAACATAGTTCGAACTGCCTTCAAGAGCATATTCGAGTCGCAAACCATTGAAAGAAGACATCTTTCAACACCGGCACCAAGAAGAACAACCTTCTGCAAAATTCGAATTCCAAACTCCAAGCTATATCGCTTCCGATCTATACTTGAAAACAAATTATTTCCAAATCAGAGATTGACTGCAAAGGGCATTCACCAGATCTTTCACCTTACAAAGAAGGATGAATATTCCGGAGGCTACCTGGCCCGCATGCAGACTCTGTCCGAGGAAATAAGTTTGCAATCAACGTAATAGACTTCGACAATTAACTTCGCTCCGATACCATGTAGAAATTAGCTGAATAAATCACTTATTCAATGAAGATTAACCCGATCATACATCAATTTTGAATTGCATGCATAACACATAACCCTCTTCTACAATTAATTGTCACATGCGGAAATAATATAGAAGCAATCTCACATCAAATCAATCACACATTAACTCAGTATGTATGGGGAAATCCTATAGCTGAAAACCCCGCAGCTATTGTGTATATTATAATGGAGAAATCATGTAACCAAACAAGTACAATACTCCTCACAAGTACTCAGTACTTTCTCATAAAGTCACACACAATCTGACTCAGTTTTGAACAAGTCACTGGTTCAAAACTCCCCACCAATTGCCTTGCCTCTATTGCGCAATCATGGCCTGTATATGAAGAGATCCAAGGTTCGAATCCCCTTGGCTTGACTGCGCAATTGTCATGGACAATTCCTCAAAGTGTAATGCAAATCCCATGCAAAACTGATCCTCCAACTGATAGCTATACTCACCCTTTCATCTACCTCTTCCACTGGTCTCCACTGAACTGATCATGCACTGTAGTGAACTGATGTGTTCTTGAGTTGACTAATGAGTTAATAATTAGTGAATTAAATAATATTTAATTCACTCCACTCATAACTAATTGATTAGCTAGTTAAACTAATCTCAACTAGTTCAACTAAAATAAACAGAACACAACTCCACTATCTGTCTCATTAACTCCTCCAAAACTTCTGCCACTAAAGTCCAACTGAAGTCAACCATGCAAGATGCCATCAAACCCTAGGAACCACGTGATTCCTTCTGTCAGTTGCATGAGCCACCTCCATGACTCAAACTGAAGTGCTCCAAGAGAGTAAACTATTGTTTATAGTCAGAATATTATTAAGAGTAAATAATATTTGACTTCCATATTTTTAGGAGATACAGTCTAAAAATAGACTGGGTCCTAAAAATAAGGGTCTCATCTATTTTTACCGACATGTCGCATACTTCAAGAATCTCCAACTGGAATTCCCAAATTATGCCTAAAGTATGTCTAAAAATAGACATAGTCTAAAAATAGACTTTGTGCCAGAATTTGCCTGCGGGCCCACTTAGTGAAGGCGACTTCATTTCACTAAGCTCCATCATCTTGCTGCATTCTCAACAGATAGACCTTCTCTTTCTATCGTAGTGTAATTATTTTAAGTTGTAGATAGCTTCCTACTTGAAAAAGCTATGGGACGGTCAATTTCTCCTTCACCAGGTTGTGCTAATACCACTCCTAAAGCTATGAAAAAATCATCTACATGGACATGGAATTACTTATTCCAATTAAGGAATGTTAGAATTGGTGTGATTACCATATTATCGTTTAGTATGTCAAGGCTTTTTTGGCATTCTTCATCCCACTGAAAAGCCACATCTTTCTTCATAATTTTCTCCACTGGCGGAGTAATATGCGCATACCCCTTAATGAATTTTTTTGTAATATCATGTATGTCCAAATGTAGTGTGAAATTGTCTCACTGTCTTAGGCAGATCCAAATTTACAATGACATCAATCCTCGTAGGGTCCACCATGAGTCACTGCTTGCAAACAACATGTCCCAAGAATATATTAAAAAAAACAAAAAATATGCATTTCTTTAGATCCAAAGAGATCTGATGTCCTCTACAAGTGTCAAGAATAAGCCTTAAACTCTCAATATGTTTTTTCAACAGCGTAAATATTGTCTAGTCATTAACATATATTTCCAAAAATTTGTGAATGTACTCCATAAAATTTGCGACCACCACTATAAAAAATATACCAGGGGAATTATGCAACAAAAAAGGTGTAATTGTATACAGATATGAGCCCAATTATGTATCAAAGGTGGTCTTGTGTCGATCTTTAGGTGCAATTCTAATCAGATGATATCTTGAAAATCCATCTGAAAATGAATAAGCTTCTTGACCTCCTAAATTTTCCAATACTTCATTTGTGAAAGGGGTTGGAAAAGGATCGTGTAATCATGCATTATTCAACATCCTTAGGGATACACATATCCTGATATCCCCTTTTGTATTATTTTCTTGCATCACCATAGGACTTACCCATTCTGACTCTTCAATAGGTTCAATAATTCATGTTGTTATCATCTCATCCAATTCTAGCTTTACTTTCTCCTTGTACTTTGGGTTCAACCTATAAGGTCTCTACTTGACTAGCTTCACATTAGGTTTCAGGGGAATCTGTTGAAATCTCATTGTTGGAGCGAGGCCCCCTCGGGTAATTTTTGGATAATTTTTTCTAAGTTTTGTTGTACACGCTATACACAAATACTCAAAGGGGCTTTGGGGCAGGTCAAAGTCCCATAATTATTGTAATGGGTTAAAGGAAAAAACCATGAGTCTTAAACCATGGTCTGATACCATGGTATGTAAGCGTCTGTAATAGTATAAATATGTAAGAGTCAAGTGATGAATATATCAATCGAACGATAGATGAATGAATGATCTTGACTAGTTTTCTATAGTCTGGGATTTTTTAGGTAGAAAGGCTCTTGCTGGCTATGTGTGTGGAGATCTAAGTCCTGAGATATGTGCAGACTCTGCTGCTATGTGCACAGAAGATTGATTGTATTGTTTTGCATATCTCTTAATAAAGAATCCATTTTTGGCGAACTGAGATTCTTATGTGATTGACCGTCTTGATTATATGTATTTGGTAGAGATCTGAATCTATTATGTTATTTTGGATTTGATTTTGTACTTGGTTAATTGAATATATGCGCGGGAATTAATTTATGTTGGATAAACATATCTGAATAAAGTATAGTTAGCTACTATGCATGAAATATAGTGAAGTATGCTATAGCAATCTGTGGAAGGGTTAGATATGTTAATTGTACACGTGGAAATATGTTATATTATCTATAGTTAGTATGATTAGGATGACCACATCAAAATCTTCCTCAGGGTGCAGAAACCTAGTTCCAACACCCCCCCCCCCCCCCCATACTACTTCAGGTGAGACTTTGGCCTAGGCAAGTAGATCATTACTGAAAGGGCCAATAGATGGAGGGTTTTGTTGGTTGCATGATAAATCTGAGCCTGGGGAAGGACCCCTCAAGCCAAAAAATGGTTTCGTTGCTAGGACCAAGATCATTTTTAGGGAGATTTGATGTTGTGGCATCCAACACATAATGAAATACAAGATTTGATTGTTAAGAAGATAATTGAATTTGCGATTCAAGAAAACAAAAGCTCTAAATTTCTTGTCGAAGATTGGGCATAAAGGTATATCTACACTGAGATCCAAGAAATTTTATTTTCTTCCTTTGCAACTGAGTTGCATGAGTGGCTGTCTCAACTTACTAAATTCTAGACCTTCGCAAAGGATGACATGATCATTTCGTGGACCTCGAAGTTGGTACAAAGATTAGAGAAAACTAGCAACAAGATCACTCGTGCCACAGATCATTGGATTGATAGTTTTCTGGGAGGATTTGTGACTAAATTCACTATTGATCAATTTGTATTGCATTCTAAAGTGAAAAAATGTTTTTCAAAGGCCCTAGAGGTAAGTTACTACACTCTCTGAAGCTGTTGATTAAAATTATATTGTGTAAAAAGGATACTCTGTGTAGTCATATTGAGTGAATGTTCCCTAGAGGCCCAACTACGCACAGTGGAAGAACTTG
The DNA here is from genome assembly GCA_034641835.2 of Pinus albicaulis. Lineage (NCBI taxonomy): Eukaryota > Viridiplantae > Streptophyta > Pinopsida > Pinales > Pinaceae > Pinus > Pinus albicaulis. Next base: position 1,172,507,999 of record CM076575.1, on the reverse strand, counting down.
CAGAGTATATATAGAAGAAGGTTTTGTTTATTTCCCTATCAAAGGTAAATTTGACAGTGATGAAGAGTCTCAAATCAGTAACTCTAGTGAATCTGTGCACTCTGAAGAAAAGGAATCACAAGATCAGGGTAGTCTTGGGTCGTTGGCACATTGGAGCGAGGCCCCCTGGGGTACTTTTTTGGATAAATTTTTCTAAGTTTTGTTGTACACGCTACATGAAAATAGTCAAAGGGGCTTTGGGGCAAGATAAAGTCCCCTAATTATTATAATAAGTTAAAGGTAAAAACCATGAGTCTCAAACCATTGTTTGATACCATGGTATGTGCGCGTCTATGATAGTATAAATATGTATGAGTCAAGTGATGAAGAGATCAATCTATCAATATATGAATGAATGATATTGATTATTTTGCTATGGTATGGGTTTTGTCTAGGTCGAAAGGCTCCTGCTGGCTATATGTGTGTATACCTAAGTCTTGAGATGTGTGCAAACTTTGTAGTTGTGTGCATGGAAAATTGATTGTACTGATTTTCATATCTATGGTGAAACCATATTCTTATGTGATTGACTGCCTTTATTTTCTATATTTGATGTAGATATTAATATATTATGTTATTATGTATTTTCTTATGTACTTGTTTAATTGTATCTATGCGCGGGAATTAGTTGATGTAGATAAAAAGATCTGAAAAAACTATAGTTAGCTATTGTGCACGAAATATAGTGAAGTATTCTATAGAAATATGCAGAAGGGTTAGATTTGTTAACTGTGCATGCAAAAATATTTTATATTATATGTAGTTAGTCTAATTAGGCTTACCACATAAAAATATCCCTCGGGGTGGGAAAATCTAGTTCTAGCACACCCCCATACAACTTTGGGTGATACTTTGGTCTGCGCAAGAAAATCACTGCCAAAAGGGCTAGTATTTGGAGGGTTTTGTTGGTTGCGTGATAACTCTGAACCTAGGTTAGGACCCCTCAAGCCAATAAATGCTTCCATTGATAGGAACAGGATAATTTTGAGGGATATTTGATGTTGTGGTATCCAACACAAATGAACTACAAGATTGGCTCAATAAGAAGATACTTGAATTTGCAACCCAAGAAAACAGAAGCTCTAAATTTTCCGCTAAAGATTGGGCAGAAAGGTATATCTACACAGAGGTACACAAAATTTTCTTTGCTTCCTTTGAAATCGAGTTACACGAGTAGTTGTCTCGGCTTTCTGAATTCCAGACCTGCGCAAATGATGACATAATCACTCAGTGGACCCTGGAGTTGGTACAACAATTAGAGAAAACTAACAACAAGATCACACGTGCAGTACATCATTGGATCAATAGTGTTCTGGGAGGATTTGTGACTAAATTCACTATTGATCAATTTGTAACATAGTCTAAAGTTGAACAAATATTTTTCAAGGGACCTAGAGGTAAGTTCCTAGACTCTCTGAAGTTATGGATTAAAATGCTATTATGTTAACATGGTACTTTATGCAGTCATATTGAGTGAATGTCTCATAGAGGCCCAACTACGTGCATTGGAAGAACATACAGACTAGATCTAGAAGAATTTTTTTGTTTATATCCCTCTCAAAGGTAAATATGACAGTGATGAGGAGTCTAAAATTAGTAGCTCTGGTGAATCTGCACACTCTTAAGAAGTGGAATCGCAGGATCAGGGTAGTCTTGGGTCATTAGCCATAGTTCAGATTTTGTTGGAATGTATAAATGCTAGATCTACACCCACATTTAAATTGTTAATTTGGGGTCATAAGACTGAGAGACATAGCACAATATATGCCCGAATATTACCTTGGGGATTTTTAAAATCAAAACCCTAGAAATAATTCGAAAAGGAAATCATGCAGGGAAGATAAATAAGACAATTCAAAGTAGATACACTGCAAATTAATAATCTATGCAAGAAACAAGGGATGCAAAACTCCTTAATTAACTACAACTACACTTGCAAATATGAAAGCATGATATCAATAACTATTTAAAATCTGCACTTAAAATTCTTCTTCCAAATGATGTAGGTACTATTGCTGGAAAGAAATCATAAGTGGATGAAAATATTTAATAAATGAGGATATCTTCAAGAGTGTTATTGGACACTTTAATTATGTTAAAATGTATTTAAACTAATCTTGGTATTTAAACAAATGTGATTCCCTTACAATCCCAAGATCAATTCCTAAAACAATTTAAATTATTTATAAATGCCAAATAATATAAATATCAAATTAAATGAATCCCTTGTTGATTTTATCCTTGTCTTGAACCCCTGCAACCTCATATATTTTTTGTTGTGAAATAAATTGAAGAGGGCAAGAGTCAAATTGAGGAAGAGAAGCACTTTCTAATTGGTACTCTACTTAATTGTTGGAACAAAAATAAATACTAGATTATCACCGCCATAAAATTTATCTAGCCTATGCAAGCTTAAAGGAAATCTGTGAAATGAATTTGCAGTGTTCAAAGCAGTTTAAATTTGTTGATTCTAGTGTTCAAAGAAGTTTAAATTCATTGTTGGACAATTCATGAAGTCTAATTTTTAAATTAAAAAAACGAACATGTAAAATCCCAAAATTAAGACTACTTATAAATGACCACATAATGTTGAGGTAATTTCATATTCTGTTATAAATCCCTTTGCAATCAAAAATATATTTGTTGAACACAAAAAATGATAGTGACGAGAAACAAAAATAAGATAAATTTGGCTAACTAATTGCATTCAGAAATAAATTCTAAAGTATCGGCAAAAGTGAATTCATAAACCAAACCTGCATAACTAAATAGCAAAAATATTTCAAAAAAATGTAAATCACACTCACACACTATGCGAGAATGAAATGCAGTAAAAAAAATGAATAAATTCGAAGCAATCTAAGCAACGAGCTGACTAATGGGCCTGATCATCCAGCTCAATCTTCTAGAAGAAAAAGTAAATTAACACATCATCTTATAAATTTGAAGCAACCTGAAATGAAAATTGAATGTCGATTTAATCAAATTACATAAATATTCAATCAAATCAAATTACACAAAAAAATTGTTACAATGCGGATCCAATCCATAATTGGGAGTTCTACTGCAATCTCGACCTACTTCTACTTCTTCAATCCATCATCTCGCTATCCCTGTGCTCTCGTCACACAAGTGGAATCGAATTATTCTACCTTCCTATTACTCTACCCTTTCCCCCCCTACTCATACACAACAATCTCTTTTATAGCAGTGGTGCCGCTCTAATTAAATGGATCGATGGTTACATAGAATATAAATTTAGGATTTTTAGTTAATAAAATTTGATTACAATCGGAACAAGAATATTTTATTCCCAATTCAAGTTTGAGTTACGTCAATCTCGACCTCTAGACATATTTTACCTTTATGGTATTGTTGGCGCATAACTAGCAAGCTCCAATCCTTCATCATCCTTTCGTCTTACAAGATCTCAACGCCATAGTTCCAATCATTTGTTGGCAAGAAGAAATTGTAAAAATAACTGGTGGATAACCTTTTGTGGTCTTGTGATGTAGATTTATGCCACACAATCCATCATCGCAGTAGTTATTTGGGTTCCATTACGACCACCAAATGGAAGAGTTGGTGACACTAAATGTCATTGATTATGTGGGTAGATCCAATTCTATCACTGGCAATGTAGTTATCGCCTCCACACTTGATACTCTTCATAAGCACGTTGTTACAAGTCTTGTGAAATTAAGGAATGGCACTTCTGGAAATAAATCCACTTTTGACTATGATTTCAAAAGCATAGATCCTTATGATGGTAGTTGTTGCATAACCAGTGACCACATTATCTCCCGAATGGCCAATTGAAGGATTTGACAAGCCTTGCAATGTGTAGTTTTACTGAAGGGAAACATCGAATTAGATGAATATCTACTCAAATATGGTTCTACGTCATGCAATAATACATACTCAAATACACTTCGAGAAGCATTCCAACACTATTGGTGCTAGACTTATTCACCTGCTACCAGGAAAGCATGTTATTAATGATACTATTACAAAAAACACTCACCAAATTAGCTAATAAAAATAATTTATAAATTAATAGCTATTGTCTCTAAATTCCTATAATCATGAACTTAAAAGGAAAAAAACACCAGGTACAATCATATAATTATTTGATAAAAAATTGTAAAAAATTTGGCAAAAATGTAGCTCAACATCCCCCCGCGTTGAACTTCTTGCACGTACTCATGCAAGACAAACATTTAAACTATAAATCTATGAAAGAAGGTGGGGGAAATGTTTCAACATTAATATTGTTAGAAAAAATTCCAGTGAGTAAAGGTGAAGATTCCTAGTATTGCAATGCATTCATTATCCTGCAACATAATTATTACAATGCCAACGAAAAACATGTTACAGTTCTAATGAAAGTATCGACTGTAGGAATGATAAAACAAGATCATGTACTAAATGTAGACATTATAGAGAAAAGAGTATGGCACATACCTATTACCTTGTCCTAAATCAATTCCCTGTCTTGTTTCTGCCCAAAGTCTTATGATAATAATCAAAATTTTCTTAAAGGTGCAATTTAAAAAATACTACCACAAGATTCTTGTACCTACTATAAAAATCTTGTACTTAGGTCATGCATCACATATTTAGAGGCAACTGTTATCCTCCTATATTTTAGAGTATCATAATCTACTGAAAATAGCATTCCTTGACTATCAACTATTTTCAGAAATCTCACTGCCTTCATTATCTTTATTTTTCCTAATTCACTGTATCTCATTCTGCCTTCTCTAAATCTCTCTCTTGCTCTGAAAAAACTCATATTTGGGCTTAATCTCTCATATTCACCCGTTATCCCTACCTAAAGCCCCATTTTCCCCTCTAAACCCCGTCACTTTCATCATTTTTTCTTATTCCATTAAAACAATATAAAAAGTCCTTTTTTACATTGTTTTAAATAAAAAAATATACTATTTGGGCCCCATTGTTTTATATAAAACTCTGTTTTATTTAAATATACCCGAACCCCTTGTACTAAACTACATGACCCCTTTTTTATTAAACCCCGCCTCTTCTATACTTTAAGGCCTCTTTAAAAGAGCCCCCGCTCTAAAGTTTTAACCCCACATGGTCATATAACCTTAGACCTTCAAACATATTAAGCGCCTCCACTTTTTATTTAAACCTAGGTCCCACCTTATCAAAGCCTTTCATATCAAAAACCCCACCACTTTTATATATACCCTAGACCCCACCATATATTAAACCCTATGCTTCGTATATGCCTTGAACCCACCATCTAAACCTACCCACGATCTATTCTCATCCGACCGCCAGTATATCTCACCCCGCCTGATCCAACGTCCCACGTCGCATATCACACGTCTAATAGCGCAAGGTTTAACAAACCAAAACCTTGTGAAATGCGCTGTATTTGCCCTTGTATCCTCTGTCATACATCACCCTTCCTATGGCATCGTGTCCCTCCTCCAAAAACCATTCACCGCCCTCACTCTGTGCGAAAACCTCCTTCCTGCTTATCACAAAACCATCACCTCCATTCAAATGATACAAAGGCCTGCACCTTTGCGATAAGCCCATTCCACATGTTAAAACCCCTGAAACATGTCCAAATAGCCTGAAATCCATAAAACAATGCGGAAAGCCACAACACAAGTTTTTAACTAACCAGTTTGTTGTCTTGTGTAGGTAATCATGGTGGAAATGCATGAGTTGCATTTTTGAGGTCCGAAAAATGTTCAAAAAAAATCCCTGGGTGATGATCCATCAAGTTTGTTGATCAAGGGACTAGGATTTCTAGATCAACGTATGACCATTGATGGATTAGGACCATTTATGGTCATTCAAATGCACCAAATCAATGAAGTGTGTTTCAATGCAGAACAATTAAAAACAAATCAGGTCAAATCAAAGGATTAGAGGTCAAATAAAAGGTTAAGGATCAAAGCAGGATTAGAAGACAAAATGAAGACAAAGAGCAGATCAAAGCAATTAGATATACAACAAGAGACAAATCCAAGTTTAATGGAAAAATCAGGGTTTAAAGGATAAATTAGGGGCAGATTAGCATAGAGGCCAAATCTAAATGACTAAATCACTCATAAATCACCTCTTCAGACCATATCTGCCACCTACAGCCTCATTCCACTTCAACAAAGGTAGCAGTTATTAAAACAATCAGAGTTATTTCCCAGCTACTCAAAAGTTATTGTGAAGTTAATGAAGAGCCTTAAAAGTCAAATATATCCTAAAGTTATCTCAACAATTAAGTTAGAAGTAATTATTACAGTAAGTCAGTCACAGATATTTTGCCTTGGACCTTGCATGGTATCAAAGGTCAAGATAACATTAACTCTGTAATAAATACAAATTTGAAACTATAGCTTAGAGAAACCTCCTAATTTTGAAAATAAATACTGAATGTATTATTCATTGTTAGTGTTAGTTGATAAGTTGATAAGCTGTTGAGCTAGTTGATGAGTTGCTAAGCTAGATTTGATAAAACTCTGAGCTGCAAAGATTATTGCACTGGAGTAATGTAATTGTTTTGGACATCAATAATACAAGCACCTTCACAGTATTCTTCAGCTATATTAATGGTGAAGTTATCCTTCTTTGTTAATGTTTACCCTTCTATTTTCCATACTGTCCATCATTTCTTTGATAAAAGAATAGAAAATTTAGATTAAGATATGTTGTCTTGGAACCTTAACTCTATCTGTTAATTTCATCTTAATGTTTTCCTATGCAACGTTTGATTAGAAAATTCTTAATTTCTGTTTAGTTCCACCTAGCTTGTTGTCTTGGAAATGATTCAGTATAGTCCATCCAAAGAATTCTATGGTATGCTCTATCCTTTGGTTTTGCTTGAAATGCTATTTTTAAGGCGTTTCTTTAAATTCTACTTAGTAGATTCCATCCAACGAAGTCTATGGTATGCCCTGTCCTTTGGTTTGTATTAAAATGTTGCTTTGAAGGTCTTTTAGTAGTTTGATGAAAGAAGTCGGGTATATCTTTCTCTTTAGTTTCACTCATTGTTGTCTTAAATGCTTTATTTGTCTGAAAGCAATAACTAGAGAATTTTTAACTGATATCCAAGATTGTTGGACTGTTGTCTTAAAGGTTTGCTTATTAGAGTCTGGTGAAAGAATTCTATGGTTTGCCCTGTCCTTTGGTTCTTCTTAAGGAGATACCTGAAGGGATTTTCTTGTTGAAGTATGGTTAAAGGATTCTTGACTGGCCTTTAACTTTACTAATTTCAAAAATTATTATCATTTCATATTTCATCTAATCTAAGAGATCCACTTGATATAGTTAGCTTTCCCTATGAAAACCCTTGCAGAGTTGATGAAAAATTAAATCATTTTATGACTCCATAGCCCAATGGATTAATTCTTCTCACAATCTATCCATTCAACTAAAACACTCCATCAATTAATCACACCATTAATCTATCAACCAATCAAATCAAAACAAATACTCCTAAATTTCATAACTATAAAATTAGAAAACAAAAGCATAAAGATATATCATTTACAAACATGTACATTGAGAGAGCCATTTCTGAGTCTAGGAAGGCTAGGTCCTTGGACTCCAAAGTGGTTTGATGTGGTTCCTTGCAGAGTTGTTCTTTTCAATCTTGCAAATCACGGGGAGCCAACATAGTGGTGACTCAGCTAGGGAAGTGAGTTATTAAATAGCTTAATCTTACCTCATGAACTCAAAAAAATTCATTCAAACTTAGATGAATCAAGTGTTAGCCAAGAATGGCATCTGGTTACTGATGGTGGACAATAGCCAGCCTCAAAACTATTAAAAATCCTCCACCTCATGACTCCACTGGTTTTCAGTAGGCCTGCTAACTCCACCGGTTTTCTATAGACTCCACTAGGAAATTATTGAGAAATCCTGATGTCATTAAACCTCAAATGAAATCAGTCAAGAATAATTTGTGGATTAATTATTTATTTCACAGATTGGTTTGTTTTTCAAAATTGTTATAAACTCTCAACCTCTCTAAATTTTGGGTCCAAGTTTTTGCTTCTAGAAGAATCTGTACCAGATCCCATCCTGACCCAAACCCTCCTGCAATAGTTGACAATCCTGAAATCATCCTTAGGAAATATCCTAGTTCTAAGAACTCAACTATTAGCAAACAAATTCATAAAGCAAGTTCCCTACCTGAAAACCTCAAAGACTTGCAGAATATCCTATCTAACTCACCCCTAGAACAAAGCTTGTGTTGGACTAGATCTCAGAGTCGGATAACCCAGATAGTTTTAAACCCATCCACCTTACAGCAGAATCCTATTGTACTAACCTCATCTCCCATTCTTCACCTTCCTCCATTTAACCCTTTACCTCCTTTTGTCAATCCTCCACTTGTTAACCCTCCTTTGTTTCCCCAACCACAGATTATGGCAACATGGTATGCTCCATTAGTTCTGCCATTTCCTTTAGCTATTCTACCACAGTAATATCAGTCTAAGATTCCTTTAGATGATGCAAGTAGTTCTACTACTACTCAAAAACATGTGGATAGAATGAATGACTACTTTGACAAACAAGAAATAGATGATTAAATTGTTAAACTCAGAATGTTTTCTCAAATATTAGGGGGAGAGGCAAGAAAATGGTTTAAAGTCCTAACCCATAATAGCATCAATGACCTCCCTGATTTTCATCAATTGTTAATAAACAAATGGGAAGTCAAGAAGAACCCTCTCCAAATCTTATCAGAGTATGAAAACATTAAGAGAAATGTTGGAGTGGGTGTCCAAGAGTGCTGCACTAGGTTCAATAGTGCATATAATGCCCTCCCTATACACGTGAAACCTCCACAAGGTCTAGCTCTAATGAAATTTCCATATTGTTTTGACCCATAAATGGCTTACCAACTAAGAGAAAGATACCCTCTTACATTAGAAGATATGCAAAGGGTTCCAATAAGTGTAGAGGCAAATCTTATTGAAAAAATAGCTAGAATGAAAAATGAGATGAGAGTCACATACTGGGAAGAAGAAGCACCTTCATCATCTAATACTAAGATTGATAACCTTGTTAGAACCATGGAGAGGATGATGGAGAAAATAAACATGAGCGAGAGATTTTACCCTAGATAAAACCAAAAAACTCCTCAAAACATAAATCAAAACCACAACCAGAACCAAAAATTTAGGAGAAATCCCCCTCAAATAAGGCAAAGAGGGCCTGACCAACAAATAAGGCCTCCTTTCCAAGAAAAATATGCTGATGAGGAGGAGAAGGTAATTGAAGAACCAAAAAATAACCAAATCAGTCTAATGGGAGTCAATAATGAGGATACCATTTTCTTCACTAAGGAAGAACACGACATGTTTTCCCCAACTCAGTTTGGAAAAGAAATCCTAGAATCTAAAGACTAAAAACAAGGCCTTGAAAATTCCATCATGGAAGTACACAGACATCATGACCTCAGAAGCAAGAAAACCCAAGATACTTCCAAGAGAAAGAACTCTAAAATTTATACTAGGAAGATCCCCGAAAATATTCCTAAAAAGACAACAGAAAATCAAAACATAGTGGCTAAAAGTTCTGATAAAAGTAAAAACAAAAACAACCAATATAATGGTGACCAAAGCAGCACTAGCAATCTAGCTAATGGCCCTAACAAAACTGTTTTAACTGAGTTCCCCAATAAAAACCAACAAGATGAAATTGCTATGAAAGCAGTCTCTGATAAGATTGATTTGAACCTTTAAAAAAATCATACACCTTTTAGTATTGAGAATGAAATTTGCAAGATAAAAAAAATCCATACCTCTTACTAAATTAATTACTAAAGATGTATATAGATCCCAAGTTTTGAAAGCTTTAAACATAGGATAAAATTATGATTATGTAAATTCAAATGATGACAAACCTGAGCTTTTGTTTGGACCAGAAGTAGAAGGTAAATTTCAAGAGGGAGGTGTTCCTCCATTTTATGTTAGTTTGAATATCCATGACAAAATCCTTCATAATGCCATGTTAGACTCATGAGCTTCACATAACCTCATGCCAAAGGTAGTAATGGAAAGATTAGGACTTGAGTTAACTAGACCATAAAAAGATTTATAATCTTTTGATTCTAGAAGGGTTAAATGTCTAGGCCTAATCAAAGATCTCTGTGTTAATCTAGCACAAATACCAGCCAATAGCCTAGTAATGGATATTGTAGTGGCTGACATTCCTCCAAAATATGGCATGCTCCTAGCACACTCATTGGGAGCTAAACTTTAAGGCACCCTCCAAATGGACATGACTTATGCTACCATACTTGTCTTTATCCAACCAAGAAGACTATATAGGGGGACTCACATGAAATACATGGTTAGCAATCAATAAAAGACAGATAAATCCCCTCTTTATTCTATTCACATAGACCTTGATTCATTTATCCTTTAAAATGATGAAATCATCACTGAACAAGTAGTAGAAAATGAGAAAATAGCTGAAGAAGAAGAAGATAAAGAGGAGGGATAGTCAAAACAGTTAGGCCAAACAGAAAATGAGCAGCACAAAGAACAACATAGTGGTAGGCACAATGACCAACATAATGATGAATCTGAAATTTAACCTCTTTGGAGCATGAGATTTGATGGTTATTGTGGCAAAATTGGTTCAAGAGAAAGTGTTTGGGTGCACAACACTGAGAATAACCATGGAGAAGGTCATTCATATAGGTTGAACTTTCAATGCACCAGTAACATAGCAAAATATGAGGCACTCGTTCTAGGGCTACAATTAATTAAGAAATTAGGAACCAAAAGGATCTATGTCCATGGGTATTCTGAGCTAGCTATCTGAAAAATTAAGGGAAAATATTCAACCAAATATCCTAGATTGAGAGCATATAGGAATGATTCCGTTGACCTCCTAAAAACCTTCAAATAATATGATCTTACCTTTGTCCCAAGAAATCAAAACATCCTTGTCAATGGCCTAACATTTGCAGTAAGTACTTGTCAAAAACCTTATCATAAAAAACAATACACAACACAAGTTAAATATTGACTGACAGTCCCTGATAACATAAAATATTGGCAAGTTTTTGAAGAAGATAAACATATTGAAGATTTCCTATAGTCTAGAAATGGGTTTGAAATTCCAAATTCAGACTCAGATCATGACGAAGACTGCTTTGCTAAGGAAAAAACTTACAGAGAAGAACCTCCTGATAATTCTGATATAAATCTCTTAGAAAAATAACACCCACATAAAACAGAGTTGTGCACAGATTCAACAAAAGAAGATTTTGAAGGGTTGCAGTCCAAAGATAATTCCTTGCCAAAGGGACTGGTTCCTCTAGAAGAATTGTTTGACATTAATGATGTTTCTAAGAAGCCAAAGATGTAATCCATTGAAGCTGAAGTATAATAATGCAATATAGTTAGTGAGGAAAAACCCAAAATGATAAAACTATCCAAAACACTACCAACTCATATAAAACAGAAATACATTGATCTGTTCAGAGAATTTAGTGATGTGTTTTCTTGAAGCTATGAGGGCTTGAAGTCCTATGACACTGAGATCATCCACCATATGATCCCTCTCAAATAAAACCATAGGCCCTTTAAACAAATATTGCGTATAATAAACCCCGTACAACAGCCACTGGTTGAGAAATAAATTAAGAAAATGTATGGTGCTGGAATAATAGTCCCTCTGAGATATTCAGAATGGGTGTCAAATCTAGTATCAGTGAGGAAGAAAATAGGAGAAATTAGGCTATGCATAGACTTCATACACTTAAACAAAGCCTCCTTAAAATACAACTATCCTTTACCAAAAATTGATCACATATTACAAAGGTTAGTAGGCTCCAAAAGAATATATTTTCTTGATGGATTTTTAGGATACAATCAGGTGATGGTACACCCAGATGATCAACACAAGGCCACTTTCACCACTCCCTGGGGCACCTTCATGTATGTTAAAATTCCTGTTTTGTTAATGAATGCTGGAGCTACTTTCCAAAGATCCATGGACATTGATTTTTCTGAAGAAATAGGTTACTTCATTGTGATATACCTTGATGACATGATAGTCTACTCAAAAAATGATGAAGAACACCTCACTCACTTAAAAAAATTATTTGAAAAATGCAGACAATATGGTTTGTCTTTGAATCCCAAGAAAACTTCGTTTTGTCTTCAAGAAGGTAAGATTTTAGGCCGCATCATATTTGAATAAGGGATCAAGATTTACCCAAAGAGGATTGAAGGAATATTGCAAATCAGTCATCCAAGAAACATCAAAGCGCTGCAATATTTCATTGGAAAGATAAATTTCTTAAGAAGATTCATACCAAACCTTGTATAACTCCTAAGAAACATCACTAATATGCTGAAAAGAGAAACAAGAGTCAAGTGACCCATCTAAGCAAATAAAATATTTTGATTTTGTGAAAAAGGATCTTACACAAACCCCAGTTCTGATTAGCCCTAACTTTACCAAAGATTTCTTCATTTTCTCCTTTACATTAGAACACACAGTTGTTGTTGTCCTATTATAGAAAAATATAAATGAGCAGGAGCAGCCCATAGAATTTTTTAGCAAGGCACTCAGATATGCACCTTTGAAATATAACATAATGGAAAAACAATATTTTGCCTTAGTCAAAGCACTAAAATATTTCAGAGTCTACATTTTGCATTCACACATTGTTGCATTTATGCCTCACACAGTATTAAAATACATACTCACACACGATCATGATGGAAAAAGAGGTAAGTGGATTGTTTTCATATTAGAATATGATCTGGAAATAAAGCCCACCAAGCTCATCAAAGGGCAAGGGCTAGCTAAACTCATGGCTGAAGAAAATTTTCAAGCACTGTTCATTAATATGATTAATGCATTAGATGAAGAAGAGGAGCTGGCAAATCCACCTATTGAGGAAAAAATTCTGAATTCATCTTGGTATGTTGATATATTATATGTGATTTTTAATCTAAATTTTCCTCCTAGTTTGTCCAAAAAAAGGGCTAGATTCTTGAAGTTAAAAGCTGTAAATTTCTGCATTTTAGATAAAATTTTATATTGAAAAAATGTTGGTGGTATATTGCTTAAATTTTTTCCTGAAGAAGATGCAAATAGAATTATACATGAGTTTCATGAAGGAGAATGTAGAGGCCACCTCTATTGGAAAACTACTTTCAATAAGATACTTAGAGCTGGCTACTTTTGGCCCACCCTCTTCCAAGACATCCATAAAATTGTGATTGCTTTCCATAAATGCCAAATCTTTGAGGGCAAAAGAAAATTGTTGTCATTGCCACTACAACCTATCTCTGTTGAAGCTCCTTTTCAACGATAGGATATATATTTTATTGGAGAAATCGACCCTGCCTCCTCTACCCAATACAAATGAATCCTTACTGCAACTGACTATTTTACAAAGAGGATAGAGGTCATTCCCTCTAGAACTTCCACTGACATAGTAATTATCAAACTCCTTGAAAACCACATTTTATCTAGATTTGGATGTCCTAGAAAAATCATTGCTGATAATGTTGCTGCCTTTAGATCCAAGAAAAAGGTGGATTTTTTCCACAAATGCTAGATTACATTGGGGCATTTTACAGCTTATTACCCTCAAGGTGATGGGTTGGTTGAATCCTCAAACAAGAGTTTTGTGAACATCATTAAAAACTTGCTGGAAGAGAACAAGAAAAGGATGGCACAACAAATTAGTACATGCAATATGGGAAAACATATTAACAAACAAGAAATCAATTGGTATGTCTCCCTATCAGCTAATGTATGGAGAAGATACAGTCTTCCCAACAACCTTGGGAGTGCCAGTAATGAAACTCATTTAAGAGGTACAGTCTGAAGAAAATGACATGCAAAGAAGAATAAACCATATTGTCTAGGTGCAGCAAACTAGAGAAGAAGTATATAACAAGACCCAGCAAGTACAGGAAAACATCAAGAATCTTTTTGGCAAGAGGACCAAGGAAAATGATTTTGGCATTGGATACAAAGTGCTGAAGTGGGATTCAAGCAGAGAGGACAAAGGCAAGCATGGAAAATTTGACAATCTATGGAAAGGTCTATACATCATCCATTCTGTTAGAGGTACCAATGTTTTTTTCCCACAATAAATGGATGGAATAGAATTATTTGGAGGCCTTGTCAATGGCAGGATGCTCAAGCATTATTTCACTTAAAAATACCAGTTTAAAGCTTTATTCATTATATATAACATTGTTGAAAAAAAATCTCAGAAAATTGATACCAAAAGAGAAGAAACAAAGATAAGAAGAAAATAGGGTAGATAAAAAGGCAAGGTAAAGCACCATACCAAAAAATAATGTTACTAAAAGGGTGCAAGTCCAAATGCCACTACTTTTGAAAGAGAAGTCTTATTCAATCATACAAAATAATCATTATTAAACAAATTTTGAATTTATGTTGGTAGATTAGAGAATGAAAATTTGTCAAATTGTTTAATCTTAATAGATAAGTAGATTAGGTAGAGAATAAAAGAGCTCATCAGTCTAATCTGAGCCTTTGGATGATATAAGGGTATAAATAGATAGTTTTTTATTTTAAAAAGAAAAATGATGTGAAAGGTTTTCCAGTCTAAATGCAGCCAAATGAAGAAAAAATGCTAGAATATAATGATGGGTAGGTAGAATTGAGTTGTAACAAGCATGATTTTTTAAAGATTTGAAGGTCATAGTTACAAAGAACAGTAGTAGACCAAAGATTGTAGAATGAAAAATCAACCCAGTGCAATCAGGGCACTGATCTACAAATTCCAGAGATCTGAACTCTGATGTTCTTGAAACCTCCTAAAGGAGCTACCCTCCCCAGCTGGATCCATTGTTATCCTCATGTATTTTACAGTATCACTAGGTGACTATGGATTTTCCACAATCTGCTGAAAATAACATTCCTTTACTATCAATTATTTTCAGAAATCTCACTGCCTTCATTATCTTTATTTTTCCTAATTCACTATATCTCATTCTACCTTCTCTAAATTTCCCTCATGCTATGAAAAAATCATGTTTGGGATTAATCCTCTCATATTCACCCTTTCTCCCTACCTAAAGCCCCATTTTCCCCACTAAACCCCCTCACATTCATCATTTTCTCTTATTCCATTAAAACAATCTAAAAAGTCCATTTTTACATTGTTTCAAATAAAAATTTATAATATTTGGGCCCCATCGTTTTATATAAAACTCTGTTTTATCTATATATACCCGAACCTCTTCTACTAGACTACCCGACCCCTTTTCTATTAAACTGTGCCTCTTCTACACTTTAAGCCCTCTTTTAAAGAACACCCACTCTAAATCTTTCACCCCACACAACCATATAACCTTAGACCTTCAAACATATTAAGCGCCTCCGCTTATTATTTAAACCTGGGGCCCACTTTATCAAATCCTTGCATATAAAAAAACCCCGCCACTTTGATATATACCCTGGCCCCTGTTCAGTGATGGAAAAGGTATGAATTTTCCATTTATTTCTTTATCTTTTTCCTTTAATCATAACTCCTTTTTATTCTAAAATGGTAATATATTGAAGAATTATAATTGAATTAAGGAGATTAGTGATTATTGCAAATTAACTAAATATTGTCCTTTATTCTATACAGAAAATAGAAGAAATGGGAAGCCACCATTTTGGAGGAAAAGAAAAAGAAAACGTAATTGTTGTCCCTTAAACAGGAAGCCATATCGAGACAAGAAGATCAAAATCAAAGCTCACAGTCAAAGAAAAGAAAGGAATAGCGCAACTTCAGCGCAAGAGGACAAAACGATAACTGGAGATAGAACATAGAGAGAATCCCTCAGATCTTTCGATCCTGAGGGATCGCTGCTTCAAAGCTTATCTGTATTTCTTGTTTTGTCTGCCTCGCCGTTATAAAAGGACAACACTTGTAGAAATAAAAGAGCATGTATTATCATTATTTAGATTTCCTTTGTATTTTCACTTTGATCACCGACTCTCGTTGGTTAAAACAGAGTGCAATTTCCTGTGAACTTTGTTACATATGATTTATATATAATTCGAAGTCCGTTCCATTATTTGATATTGGAGTAGCTCGGTGGTGCTTCACTAGCGGCTAAGGGCCCAGCCCTGGTGGATCCACTTGCTATTTGTACCATTACTTTACAATTCCAATCATGTGATGGTTTGATTTAATGTTCATTTTCTCTAGTTGCATTGCTTTACAAATTCCATGTCTGATAGCTTACTGTTTCAATATTTTATGGAATTGGTTTATTGCATAAGATGTGATTGAATCACGTTGCTTTCCTTTCCACCATAATAAGATTATTATTCTTTGTAACTTGTATTGATATGCTTTCCAATATAAAGCTTCGCTATTCATTCTAGAATTTGTTGTTCATTTCCATTAAATAGCTTTGTTGATCATTTCTTTCCTGCAAGTATTTGATTTTCTTTGGAATGTTATTGCAGAGAGTGTGTTTCTTCCATTTCCATTAGCATCATTATTTAACTCAGTTGTCATTTCCAATTAGTTTCTTTAGTGTGGAGTGTAAGATCAACAACTGTAAAGGACATTGGCTATCACTGTCTAAGTTCTCAGATTGAGGATCTTGTTTATGTTTGATTTCATTTACATCAGTTGAGAGAGGAAAGAGTTATTACTACTGCATCCTTGACTGATGATTGCTGAGTGAATAATTGAGTATTATAGCATTAAGTTTCATGTCATTGCAATTAGATTCCATCTTCAAACATCCGTTTACTCTTGTATTTGAAAAATTGTACTGCAAATTGGAAAGCATTACTCTTAGATTAAATTGCCGCCTCAGACTGAGTACACTCTTGAGATAAAAAATCGTACCTGGATTGATAATTGATGTAGGATAAATAGGAGTTAAAAAGACACCTTTCATACCTCAACATTTTGACGTCATTGCCGGGAGAGTGCAGCTATTTAGAAAGAGTGTTGTATATTTGATTTTCTCTGCTAAGGAAGAACTGGGTATTAAAAACGGAAGGTAAGAACCTGTGTAACAAGTGAGGAACATGCTCGTTCACTTTCCCGCTTCATAGCAGAACTGCGTAGAAGTTTAAGGTAGGAATGAGTGTTGGAATTTTTTGAATGACTAGAAGACACTGAGCAAGATTCTCAAGAAATTGGGAATTCTCACCCAATTTATTTACAAGAAGGTAACTCTTGTAATCTTCACGAAGGAGGAGGAGAAACAGGGGAAATAGAAGAACCAATATCCCCTCTTGAATTAATCCAAACACTAAGCATCCCAGATAAGGGAAGTGCTGTCAAAATCATCCAAGACAAAGCTGAAGAACCAAAATACCCTCAGATAATAGTTTAGCAAGGGACACTCATTATCCCAGACCAAGGAAGTGTTGTTAAGGTCATCCCTACTCCTTCTAGTTAGCCCAGGAATAATTCCCTAGAAATCCCAGAAGGATATTGGCACATATTTGATCAAATGGCCTAGAACCAGCAACCACCCCAAACTTCCACACTGCAATATGCCATTGTGGATGCTACAGTTAATGCACCTATGAAGGCCATTCCTCTCCATCATATTCCTACATTCCATGGATTAATATCGAAAGATCCAGATGCATCTCTGTTTGAATTCGATGTATTATGCAGGGGGTATGACTATACCACCGATCTCCAAAAGCTAAAATTATTCCCCTCCACATTAAAAGGAGAAGCTCTACGATGGTTGATGGTGTTAGGTGGGGGTGTTATAAATGAATGGGATCAGATGAAAGATGCTTTTCTAAAGAAATATCAGGATTATTGTTGGTCCAGGGAATTAAAGGATGAAATATTTCAAATGACAGCAAAACCTAATGAGACATTAGAGGAATATTTAGAACGCTTTCAATACAACCTCCAGAGATCACCTTATGCATCTTTACCCTTAACTAATAATGTGTCAAAAACTACATTAATTAAAGGGATGAAGGAACAATGGGTTGAAACATTAAACATCATGGGAAAAGGTGACATATATTAGGAAAATTTTGCTGACATTATTGATTTATGTATCAAGAGTTTGAGAGGCAGCACAAGACTAAAACCAACAGAACGTGGCATGATCAAAAGGGATAGCAAGACCTCCGGTGGAGGTATAACCCACATATAAATTGGCAGTCTACTGGAAGATTTCAAAACTAATATTTTAGGGACTCTAACGACACAGCTCGACATCATGCAAGCTAAACAAAAGCAAGCAGAAGCAGAAAAATTTTTGGAAATATTCTTCCCTAGATGTAGAAAGAAACACAACCATAAAGAGTGCCCACTGGATACAGTCCAAGTCTGCGCCATCTACATGAAAGATCACTCCACAGAAAATTCCCCCCCACTCCCGAGATTGAAAGCAGTCTACAAAGAAGCAGAAGAAGAAATAGAACCGTTGTGCTTACTCAATCAGCACCATCAATGGAAACCACGACAAATAGGTATACCCATCAGTCTATACTCTTCTTTTCAGTCTCCTTAGTATAATGCTCAGCAATATAATGGAATGTGGAAAAATCAGCCACCTTTCCCTAGCTGGTCACAATAGCCATTTCCTACATCGCCATGGAAAAATAAAAAAAATCAAACAAATTGGCCGAAATTTCATTTTTGTCCAACATTTTGGCAAAATAATACATATCCAACAAAATAATCCCCCTCCACCTCGCAGAGTCAAACCTGGTAGTCAAATTGGCAAAGACCTATGAATCAACCAGCTGGAACGATTCCTCTCCCTCCACCTACACTTCCAGCACCATATACATTGCAAAAAAATCCCCAAACCAACTTAAGAATGCAACTCCCAGCCCAACCCAACCCAAACCCTAATAATATACAAGTTCAATCTGTTCAAATAATCAAAGCATCAGAGCTAGAAACCGAGTTAAGGGAGTGCAACAACCTTCAACTAAGGTCTAGGTGCATAATAGAATCAGAGGGAAATGTTCAAGTTGAAAATTCATTACCTTTAGAACAAACATTACAAAAAGAGAATGTGGTTAGACAACAAACTCATGAGCAAGCAGCCACCTCTTCTCCACCATTCCCAGAACGACTAATCATACCTCACCCAATAGAACATCCTGATTTTGATCTTCTGGGAGAACTAAAAAATTTGTGTATAAAAATACCACTCCTCCAAGCTATCCAAGATATTCCAATTTATGCAAAGACCATCAAAGAATTATGTATAAGAAAGCTAAAGAGGAGAATAACAACTAATACAACTTTCCAAGTAGTCGGCACACTATATGAATTACTATCAGGAAGAGAAGCACCTGTAAAGTATGAGGACCCAGGAAATCCTATAGTTACGATGAAAATCAATGGACAATCCTTTCAAAATGCCTTAGTTGATCTATGAGATACAATTAATATCCTACAACCACCACTTGTCAAAAACTTGGCATTACATCATTAGATCCAACCACAACCTTATTGGAATTGGCTGACCGATTGGTAGTCAAGCCAGAAGGCACACTACATGATGTAATGGTATTTGTAGACTCCTGGGAATACCCTTCCGACTTTCTGATTATTAACCCCAAAAATTGGCAAGATGGACACCGTTTAATATTAGGTAGACCTTGGCTGGAAACTGTTGATGCTTACATTGTCTGCCGACAAGGCAGCATGACTATAACTAGAGGGAGTTATCTCAAGAATTTAGCCTATTACCCTCCAACCCAACCAAGTTTAACAATAATAAAAAAAAAGAAATAGCCTGTATCATACCTCATAGAAAACATTAGATCACCATTAACCATAGAATATGCCCTCGAATTTAAAGACCAAACAGAGGATGACATCATTAACATTTTCATTAACCAACCAAAAACAAAATCCCATTTGCAATGTCACATGATCAAGGTAGCATTTGATAATGAAGAAGAAGAATATCACCTGAAAGACATTCATGACCAATCAATACCTACCACCTCTGTTTACAATAGAAAAACTATAGAAATTGAGCCAAGAAAAACTCTGAATATTAACAAAAACCTGTCTGCTGAACAAAAGGAGAAGATGGTCCAACTATTGAGAAAATATAAGGGAGCCTTTGCATGGGATTACATAGACATGAAAGGAAATGATCCCCAGTTATGTATGCACTAAATTTATACAGAAAAATATGCTAGACCCATTCGCCAACCCCAACAGAGATTAAACCCTCATCTTAAGGATATTGTGAAAGATGAATTACAAAAACTTTTGGATGTAAATTTTATTTATCCAATATCTGATAGAAAGTGGGTCTCTCCACTAGTAGTGGTGCAAAAGAAGAATGGAAAGTGGAGGATATGTGTAGACTATAGAGAATTAAACAAAGCAACCCAGAAAGTCCACTTTCCCCTTCCTTTCATTGATCATGTATTAGATACATTAGCAGGAAATAAATTATTTTCTTTCCTAGATGGCTTCAGTGGATACAATCATATTTAGATCACCCCAGAAGACCAAGATAAGACTAATTTTACCTGTGCTTGGGGAACATTTTCTTACAGAGTTTTACCCTTTGGTCTATGCAATGCCCCCTGCCACATTTCAGAGGGCCATTTTCAGCATCTTTTCAGATTTAATAAATGAAGGGCTCGAAGTATATATGGATGATTTCACACCTTATGGAGATGATTTTGAGCCAACATTAGAAACATTGGAAAAGGTGTTGCAAAGGTGTATTGCCACTAGCCTCTTCTTAAGCCATGAGAAGTGTCACATGATGATGACCGAGGGACTCATCTTGGGTCATTATATCTCAATAGCTGGAATATAGGTAGATCCAGCTAAAATTCAGATAATTTTGTTAATACGTACTCCCACTACACAAACAGAGGTACGTAGTTTTCTGGGATTTTATGGTTATTATAGAAGATTCATAGAGCATTTTTCTCAAATAGTTTCACCTTTATACGCACTAACAAAGAATGTTTATTTTATTTAGATAGATAAATGTGACCATGATTTTGAAGATCCGAAAAAGCTTCTATCAACAACCCCAGTGCTAAGGGGCCCAAATTGGGATTTTCCATTCCAAATTTCATCTGATGCCTCAGACACAGCTATCAGAGCAGTCCTTGGGCATGAAGAAGATAAAAAACCATATGCAATTTATTATATTAGCAAGAATCTCTCCTATTGAATTAAACTCTACTATGACTGAAAAATAATTTTTAGTTGTAATACATGCTGTAAATAAATTTAGACATTATATAACTGGGTATCTTGTAGTTTTATATACAGATCACTCTACCATAAAAATTTTAGCAAATAAACCTTTTACAAATGGTAGAGTAACAAGATGGTTGATTATATTGTAGGAATTTGACATCACAATAAAGGATCGACCTAGAAAAGAGAATCCTGTAGCTGATTTTCTCTCACGAATGCCAAAACCAATGGACGCAGCAACAGTCGAAGATCAATTTCCAGATGAACATTTGTTTGTTATTACCGCCAGAACCCCATGGTATGCTGATGTTGCAAATTATTTAGAAGTAGGTAAATTACCCAAGCGTCTAACACCTAATGAACGAAAACATATAGTGCAACGTAGTAAACGATTCTCTTGGATTGGGGGCTACCTATTTCATACAGGAGAAAATATGCACATCAAAAGATGCGTCTGAGAAGATGAAATATTTGACATTCTGAAAGCATGCCACGACGGGCCGTGTGGCAAACATTTTCCAGATTGCAGGACTGGTCACAAGGTTTTACAAATAGGCTATTACTAGCCTACAATTTTTAAAGATGCTAAAAAGTTTGTACAAGCCTGTGATAGTTGCCAAAGGGCGGGGGGCCCTGAACAGTATGATGAAATGCCCTTGAATCCACAGTTAGTAATCGAGCTATTTGAGCATTGGGCACTCGATTTTATTGGTCTTATTAACCCACCATCAAATCATAAAACATACCTACTAGTTGCAACAAAGTATGTTACTAAATGGACTGAAGTAGAGGCACTTCCAAGAGCTACAGAGGAATCTGTATAACATTTCCTTTTCCAAATATTTGTGCAATATGGCCTCTCGAGGGACATAATTACAGATGGAGGAACACAATTTGTAGGTAATAACATCGTTGCAACATTAAAAAATTACCACATTCAGCACAAAACTACAACCCCGTACCACCCACAGGAAAATGGCCAAGTAGAAAGCCCGAATAAGGTGATCGAGGCAATACTTAAAAAAACAGTTGCATCACATAGATGTGACTGGGTTTCAAGATTTCCGGAAGCCTTGTGGGCATACTAAACAACGTGGAGAAATACCACAGGGTATTCACCATATCAGTTAGTATTTGGAAAAAAACACATCTTTCCAATAGAATTTGAAATTCAAACATTAAGAACATCGTAGGAGGTGGGTTTGAATTTAAATGAGGCCCAGGTTAGTAGATTACAACAAATCAATGAATTATATGAAATTAGGTTCTTCGCCCTTCAACACACTGCATTAATTCAACAATAGAGAGCAAAATGGCACGATGCCCTTATTAAAAATAAAATCTTCCACGAAGTCGATTGGGCACTCCTATATGACTCCAGCTTTCAGGATTTCCCGGAAAACTCCAAACATGATGGCTTGGACCTTATGAGATACAGAAAGTGCATGAAAATGGCACCATTACATTAACTACCATTGATGGATCTGGACATTATTTCAAAGCAAACAATCATCGAGTATGACTTTACCACAAACCGCTTAATCGAGAATCCTTTTACCAGCAATTATGAGGAGATTCCACTATGCAGATTATGGTTGAGGAAGATAACCCCTCCTCAGCATTAATTCACTGAAAAATTCCTTTATTTATGAAATTTTTACATAAGCTATTCTCTTTAATTTCTCTTGTATGAACTGTTTTTGTGCAGATTTTTTGGTTTTGTTTTTTTTTTCTTCATGTTGTTCCTCTTAAGAAACAACAGCCGTTTCTCTTAAGGAACATAAATCTTGTGTGTCTTTATTTTTCGTGTTGTTCCTCTTAAGGAACAACAATCTTGCATGCTTATATTTGTTTGTTGTTCCTCTTAAGGAACATCACTTCTGTGTGTCTATATTTTTGTTGTTCCTCTCAAGGAACAACTGATGTTCCTCTTAAGGAACAACAATCATTCCTCTTAAAGGAAAAGCATTTCCGCCGATTGTTTTTGTTGTTCCTTTTAAAGGGAACAGTGCCTTCTCCATTTTTTCACTTTCTGTCCTTCCTTCTAAGGAACAATAGTTTCTATTTGGAATTTTTTTAGGCTGTTCCACGAAAGGATCAACATTTTATTTTGTGCTTGTTTTAGCTGTTGTTCCGCTTAAGGAACAGTTGTTGTTCCTCTTAAAGAACAATAGTTTCTCGTGTATCTTTTTCTTTTATTTGTTGTTCCTCTTAAATGAACCTCAATTTTGTGTGCAGATGTTCTTTTTGATGTTCCTCTTAAGGAATAGTAGTTGTTCCATCTAAGGAACAACACTTTTTGAGTGCATTTTTATTTTTTTTGTTTCTCTTATAGAACATCATTTTGAGAATTTTTGTGAATTCTTCATGATCCTTTTAAGGCAAACATACAAATTTATGGAAGGACACAAAAATTAGAGGTTACTGGAATCAGAAAATCAAGGAAAAATTGTAATTTTTAAAGAAATTGCTTTGTATTGATACGAAAAAAGGAAAGGAAACAACTATCTATATCACTTTGCTGTCTTTATCTTCACTAAAACTAATTTGATTGTTTGTTTTTATCATGTTGGTTCTTCCCTAATCCTCATAACTCTCTTTGAATTTTATTATTAAATAATAATAAGGGCATATTTTCCTCTATTAAGATGTTCATACTTCTTCCACCATCCCTACTTTTAAGGAGTGTTGAGCTGTCATCTATATATAAATAGGAAAGTTTTATATAAAAGAAAAAGAAAAAAGAAAAACATATCTATATGATTACTAACAATTCTATGATTTTTCAGATGGAGGATAGGGGGTCTCATCAAGAGCCAACCTACCATGATCATAAGGAAGCAGTGAAGTGGCACTCCCACTATGGCCACCACACTAGGGATATGATCTAATGGGCATATCAGAAAAATAAAAAGTCCTTGCAACAGGAGGTCTCATCATGAGCTGGCATGCCCATCTTTCACTCCTTCTTGGTGAATGACATGGTGATTCATCTGGCTACCAAGCCAGCACAATGGCCACCATCCTGACATTACAAAGCACTTTCCTAGGCATAGATAAATGATTATGGTTCCAAGGGTGAAAAAGAAACTATGTCAAGGTTATAAACACCTGTGGGAAACAGAGCTCTGCTGATGGTATTGGAGTCATATTTTTCACAAATCAATAGTAATTATAAAACCTTTTCTTATATCTTTATCTTGATTTCAAATGATATTATGCTCCTAGACCCTTTTTTTTGAACCTCTTACACATGAAATATTGTTTATAAATCAATCATAATGGTTCAATGTGAATAATGACCACATAAGCACTTTTATTTACATCATCTGTCCTTTTCACTATTTTCGCATCATTTCATAGCATTTCCATATTTATTCACGATTTTCATAATATGCCTTGATTTCAATAATTCAATACTTTTTGTGATCATTTCATGAATACACATGCCTTTCTATATTGTACGACTGTCATCCAGTTTGCTGCTCCTCCATTGCTGGTCAAGGAAGACCTATCATATTTCAAGGGGGCACGGGTGACTTTCGAAATACGCCTGCATATGAGTCAATTCCTTATTCTCATCATATCCTGGAAATGGAAAGTTTAACAGTATTGATATTTTTTGATATGCACGAGTTGCTGTTCCATTTCCATTTCTGTGTATTGCTGTGAAAAATTAATAATGTGCAGGACTTAGATGAAATGGGAGGGAGAGCAGTACGTAGCGAACCACAAGTACTAACAATTTCCGACGCTGCATGAGAACTTTTGGAAAGAGCAGGATGGATTGCCTACCTTACATGACTGCAACAGCCCCATGAAACTATGTCCATCAATTTTTTGAAGAACTTGCAGGAGGATCATTCCATAGTAAAAGGAAGGCGAATAACAGTAACAGTTGCAACTGAGATATCTGGTCTACCAGCAGTTGGACCCATATGGACCCATAAAAAATTGAGACTGCAAGAGGGCATGACCATCTTTCGGGACGAACGACAGAACCTAACTATCAAAGGAAAAGGAGTCCAGTCGGCAACTCTGGGAGAACCATGGGCAGAACTAGCAAGAGTAGTGCAAAGCTACATTACATGTGATGGGATAAAGGATGTGGTAAGACCACGCCACCTCAAATTATTAGCAGTACTAAAACAGAAATGTGTTGTAAATTTTCCTGCATATTTAAATTTTTTACTGCATGACGCTGCTCAGAGCATATGGAAATCTCATCACACAGGAACGATAGTAAGCCACCATTGTTTAATTCAATTAATAGTTAGCCACAATCTTTCTCAGCAGCAGTCTAGTTGAGAATAATTGGTATATTCAGTAGATGGGGGAACAACCTTACATGCCCCGAAACGAAAAAGAATTATGAGCACAACAAATAGACCTCTAAAATGCAAACAATCCTCCAGATTAAGAAGAAGCAGGGTAATGTTGGGAAGCCTCTAGAGTAGCAGCAGCCAACCCTTAGAATTACCTAGTTCTAGAGATGAGCAACCCCCGCAACTTGAAAGAGGATAAAATTAGGAAGAGGAAGAAATTAAGCATATCAGTGAAGAGGAAAGGGGGGAAGTGGAACCTCTCGTAACCTCCAGTTCAATTCCACCAAAAATTCCATTGTAGGAGGACAAATTGGCCCAAATTTTGGCCAATATGTGTGAGTATATGCAACCCCATAGTCTTCTCAACCTCAATATTGAGGTAGAACAATTACGGGAAAATTATGTCCACAGCAAGGATACATCCGAGGAAATGCATGATGAGGAGGAGGTAGAAGCGAAATACCCTCAGGAAATAGCAGATCAAACTAGGGTTTCCTCCCCTAAGGAACCTCGTCAGGATAATACGAACACTGAAGAAGTATTCCAAACGGAGAATATGGAAACGAGCCAGGGCAAGGGCACGATCCCTGAAGAGAAAAACCTAGTTGAGCACCCAATTCCAGAAAAGGGAACAGTTGTTCCTCCCAAGAAGAAGAAGAAGACAAATGAACTTAAGAGGTTGTAGAGGGAACATCAAAAGTTGCTAAAATTAGTAAAACAACTCAGACAAAAGATAAGGGTTCTGAAAAGGGGAAAAATCTCTAAAAGAACCCCCAAAACAGGGGATGCAGCCATCCAAATGGAACCCCATAATACAAGGGCCATGGAGACTCAAACCGAGCCCATATTCATTCAAGATAGAAAGGAATAATAGACAGTTGTTACAGACGCAGTTGCCCAAACCAAAAATGCACAAGTCTATAATAAATATGTTCAGACCGAGGCACTTTCCTGTAGAAGTATGGCCAACTAGAAATTTTGTAATAAAGAGACACAGACTATAGGAAATCGATATTGCAATAAGAAAACCCAGGTAGATCTTCAACCCAAAAATGTTTTGTTGAAAAACGACCCCGGCGTAGCAAAACTCTGAGAGGATCTGGCACAGGCTTAGCGGGCTAGAGAAAATCTCGAAAAAGAGATTGTTTCTAAGAAGAAATACCAAGAGTTACAGCAGTGATTAAGGAGAATCAATGCATCAGAGGTAGAAGCCTTATAAAAATGTCAGAAGGCAGAAGAAAAAGTTGAAGAGGTAAGGAATAGACTACAAACAGTCAGGAATCAAATGGATACTCTCTGTTCTCTATATATAGATGTTCTAGCATGTAGGTCCCCTGCTAAAAATTATGCTTTGTTTTTGTTAGAAATATATTTACAGTTAAAAATTAAAGCTGTTAAGGCAGGAAAACCTATAGAATTAAAAATTGTTGATGATTTTATAAACTGCTGCAAACTCTATGGAATAAAATTTTAGTGCTTACTTTGTGAATTTTATTTGCACAATTTTATATTGGACGAGGAAATGGAAATGAATCCCAATCATTTTGTGGGTGATGTCCAATATCAAGCATTCATTTAATTTGCTGTTAACTAGTTAAAATGGCTCAAGGCCTATAACACTTTTCAGAAACAAGAAAATGGGTTATACCTTTGGGTTAGGCGTGAACCGAGACACCCATTACAACAATGGGCTAGGTAGAAAAGCTTAATGACAAAGGAGGGTGTGATCCAGACATTGGGACCCATCCACAAAGAGATTGTCCTAGATGGGGTAGAATATTTTCTGTCCATCAGAGACCAGGCCGTAGTAGCAGCTAAACTCCGATGGAAGATTTCCAATCGGAGTATTCAAGACAGAGAGCCATTCAATTATAAAAATTTTAAGTTAGTTGTCGACCGCCTGGTTATCTATAGTAACCTCATCTTGAGGGAAGGCCCGTATTGGCTAGGTCGTAGATTTTGAAGCCTTAATATATGGTATCCTGCAGTAGACTATAAGGCCATATATGAATTACCTGGAGGGAAGACAGGGCTATTTTTGAAGTTTTAGCTGCAAATCATGGTTTTAGACCATTTAATGAAAACCGCTTTCCAACCTATTATCTAATTTCTTTTCATGTAAACTACATGGTTTTCATGAGGACATGAAAAAGGGTAAGCATGGGGGTGTGTTGAGCGATGGAAAATGTATGAATTTGCCATTTATTTATTTATATTTTTCCTTTAATCATAACTCTTTTGTATTCTAAAATGGTAATATATTGAAGAATTATAATGGAATTAAGGAGATAGGTGATTATTGCAAATTAAATAAATATTTTCCTTTCTTCTATACAGAAAATAGAAGAAATGGGAAGCCACCATTCAAGAGGAAATGAAAAAGAAGAATTAACTATTTTCCCTTCAACAGGAAGCCATATCCAGACAAGAAGATCGAAATCGAAGCGTGCAGTCAAAGAAAAGAAAGGAACAACATGACTTTAGCGCAAGAGGACAAAATGATAACTGGGGATAGAAGATAGAGTGAATCACTCAGATCTTTCGATCCTGAGGGATCGATGATTCAAAGCTTATCTATATTTATTGTTTTGTCCACCTGGCTATTATAAAAGGACAACACTTGTATAAATCATAGAGCATGTATTATCACTATTCAGATTTCCTTTTGTATTTTCAGTTTGATCACTGACTCTCGTTGGTTAAAACAAAGTGCAATTGCCTATGAAATTTGTTACATATGATTAATATATAATTTGGTTGCCATTCCATTATTTGATACTGGAGTAGCTCGGCGGTGCTTCACTAGTGGCTAATGTTGGGTGTGGAGCCTGATTATCTTGTTTACTTTTTATCATAGCATTGGACCCCTATAGCTTCAAAGGGGCAGCAACGCTACCCGTAATTAATCGTTTCCCTTGGCAGGGGTTTTCAGAGGCAGCGCCCCCAAAGCTAAAAACAAATGTAAAACTTGTAATAGTATAGTAATTTCTAGTCAATCTGGGCCATTCATTAGGAAAATGATCTGACGGTACAAGTTATGTTTAGATTAGGGTTTTTTTCCCTAGAAGGCAACCCCCTTGTATATATGAGGGTATTTTATTGCGGCTGTGTATTATATGTGTATTCTCGGAGCGAGAAATGGAGAGGGAGACTGTGAGAGAGAACAGAGGATATTACAGCAGATCTATTGTAGGTTTTTTCTCTTCATTTTTGCTGGATAATAGAAAGTAAGGACTGGCTGTTCGGGGTGGACGTAGCCCAAACTGGGTGAACCACGTATATCTGTGTCTCTCTAGTTTTATGTGTTTTGTGTGCTTTTATTTTCTGCATATTTTATGTGTTGCATTGCTCCATAATATATAATTTTCTAACAACTGGTATCATATTCGAAGGCCTATTTGGCTGATAAACTCGCAGGAAAGAAGGGTTCCTAGTTTGAGTGGGAGCAATGGTGGAAGATGGTAAATTTAGGGTCAAGAAATTTAACGGCCAAAACTTCGCGTTGTGGAAGATGCAGATGGAAGATTATTTGTATCAGAAAGATTTGTACTTACCATTGAGCGAAAAAACAAAGAAGCCGGTGGCCATGACAGACGCGAAATGGAACATTCTCGATAGAAAGGCACTCAGAACAGTATGGTTGTGCCTTGCGGCGTCAGTCACCTTCAATATTTCAAAGGAAACAACAACAGAGGGATTGATGCAGACGTTGGCGAAACTATATGAAAAACCTTCGACCTCAAACAAGGTATTTCTTATGAAACGACTATTTAATATGAAGATGTCGGAAGGTGGATCTGTTGCAGACCATTTAAATGAATTTAATACAGTTACCAGTCAGTTAAGTTCTATAGGGGTAAAATTTGATGATGAAGTTAGAGCTCTGTTATTCTTGTGCTCATTGCCAAAGAGTTGGAATGGTTTAGTAATGGCCATTAGTAACTCTATATCTGGATCTAGTACTTTAAAGTTTGATGATGTTGTTGGTGCTATCCTTAGTGATGAAATGCAACGGAAAATCTCTGGTGAGACATCAGGTAATGCTTTGAGTGCAGAGTCTAGGGGAAGAAGAATGGAAATAGGAAAGAGCTCGGGATATCGTAGTAAATCAAGGAAAGGCAGATCCAAGTCCAGATCGGGGATAGTGTGATGGAATTGCGGAAAGAAAGGACACCTAAAGAAAGACTGTAGATCTTGGAAGGGAAAACAAGGAGACACATAGCAAGAAAACAATCATGAAGCAAATGTGACAGGTGATGTGTTAGAAGATGCTTTGATTCTTTCTTTCGAAAATGTTACTGATTCTTGGGTTGTAGATTCAGGGGCTTCATTCCATGCCACACCTGATAAGAAATATTTTCATGACTATGTCCAAGGAGATTTTGGACAAGTTCGTTTGGGTGATGATAAACCATGTAAAATTGTTGGAATGGGTAAAGTTCTTGTAAAACAACAGAATGGAAACCAATGGCTACTAAAGGAGGTAAGGCATGTTCCAGATCTGAAGAAAAATATGATTTCAACAGGGCAGTTAGGTAGTGAAGGTTGTGTGACAACTTTCATAGATAAAACTTGGAAGGTCACCAAAGGAGCGCTGGTAATAGCAAAAGGCGAAAACGTTGGTACATTGTATTTTTGCAATGGTATTTCTAACTTTGTTAATGCTTTAAATTCCAAAGGAGCAGATGCAACATTATGGCATCATAGGCTTGGACACGTGAGTGAGAAGGGAATGAAGATTCTTCACTCAAGAAATTTGTTTCCAGGTTTGAAGAATGTTGATTTGGATTTATGTGAAAATTGCATTTATGGAAAACAAAAGAGAGTCAGATTTCTCAGAGTTGGGAAAGAAAAGAAGAGAGAAAAATTGGAGCTTGTGCATACAGATGTATGGGGACCTGCTCAGGTATCATCTCTCAGTGGCTCTCACTATTATGTTACATTTATTGATGATGCAACTAGAAAAACATGGATTTATTGTATTCAGAATAAATTTGATGTATTTGATACTTTCAAGAAATGGAAAGCTTTGGTTGAGATTGAGACAGGAAAGAAGTTGAAGTGTCTCAGATCAGACAATGGAGGTGAATATTGCAGCAAAGAGTTTTATAGGTACTTTCCAGAGCATGGAATTTGTAGAGAGAAGACAGTTCCAAGAACACCACAAGAAAATGGTGTGTCAGAAAGGATGAATCGAACAATCATGGAGTGTGCAAGGTGCATGAGATTGCATGCAGGATTGCCTTTACAGTTTTGGGTAGATGCTCTAGATACTGTTGTTTATCTAATAAACATAGGGCCTTCAAGTTCCTTGGATGGTGGTATTCCAGAGGAAGCATGGACAGGTAAAATGATAAACTACTCTTTTTTAAAGCCTTTTGGTTGTGAGGCCTTTGTCCATATTAATAAAGAAAACAAAACAAAGTTTGAGGAAAAATCAAAGAAATGTACCTTTATTGGATATGGTGCTAATGATTTTGTTTATCACTTATATGATTATGAAAATCACAAAATCATTAGGACCAGAGATGTAATATTCAATGAAAAGGTCTTGTATAAGAATCAGTTGCAGGAAAAGAAACAGGAAAAAGAAAGCAAGGAATACATGGTTCTTGATGAGATAGCTAAAAAAGTAAAGGTGGCTGAAAATAATAATAATCAACAGTCACAGTAGCAGCAACCACCACAACAGCAACAGGATCCTAAAACACCTGAAAGTGGTGTTAGAAGATCTACCAGGATAAGTAGACCCCCTGAACGATACTCTCCTTCATTATATTATTTATTGTTGACTGATTCTGGTGAACCTGAATGTTATGAAGAAGCAGTGCAAGTTGAAAGTAGGAAGAAGTGGGAGCTAGCCATGGAAGAAGAGATGGACTCCTTAATGCATAACTAGACTTGGGACTTAGTCAGGTTGCCTGCAGGTAAAAACACATTGTAGAATAAATGGTTTACAAGCTGAAGGAAGAAGATGGAGGAAAACATAGGTACAAAGCTAGACTTGTGGTGAAGGGGTTTGCATAGAAGAAAGGTATTGATTTTGATGAAATATTTTCTCCTGTTGTTAATATGAATTCAATCATAACTATCTTAAGTCTTGTAGTAGCGGAAGATTTACATCTTGAACAGTTAGATGTAAAGACAACATTTCTCCATGGAGATTTGGAGGAAGAGATATACATGCAGCAACCAGAAGGATATGAGGTCAAAGGGAAAGAAAAATTGGTGTGCAGGTTAAAGAAGAGCTTGTATGGCTTAAAACAAGCTCCAAGGCAGTGGTATCTAAAATTTGACAAGTTTATGTCAGAACAAGGTTATACTAGATGTCACTCTGATCATTGTGTTTATCTAAAAAGGAAAAATGATGGCAGCTATATTATATTGTTATTGTATGTAGATGACATGCTTGTTGCAGGATCTAACATGCAGGAAATAAATGTGCTCAAAAGAAAATTGGCAAATTCCTTTGCAATGAAGGATTTGGATGCTGCAAAACAAATCCTTGGTATGAGGATAACTAGAGACAAAAAAAATCGCAAATTAACACTGTCTCAGAATGAGTACATAGAAAAGGTGTTGAAAAGATTTAATATGCAGAATGAAAAACCAGTTAGTACACCTTTTTCTAGCCATTTCAAACTTAGAAAGGAGATGTGCCCCAAGACCCATGAAGAAATGGAATATATGTCTAAAGTTCCATATGCATCTGCAGTTGGAAGCTTAATGTATGCAATGGTCTGCACAAGGCCTAATATTGCACATGCAGTGGGAGTTGTAAGCAGGTACATGAATAATCCAGGAAAAGAACATTGGATGGAAGTAAAATGGATTCTCAGATATTTGAGAGGTACCACAAATCAAGCATTATGCTTTGGTGGTTCAAACATTTCTCTACAGGGATATGTTGATGCAGATATGGCAGGTGAAAGAGATAACAGGAGGAGTACTACAGGATATGTATTTACTGTAGGTGGAATAGTTGTCAGTTGGGTTTCAAAAATCCAAAGTGTTGTTGCACTTTCAACAACAGAAGCAGAGTATGTTGTTGCTACAAAGGCTAGTAAAAAAATGATTTGATTACAAAGGTTTATGGGTGAATTGGGTAAGAATCATGATATGGGCACACTATACAGTGATAGCCAAAGTGCTATTCATCTTGCAAAGAACTCAACATTTCATTCTAGGACTAAACACATACATCTCAAGTACCATTTCATATGGTCAGTATTGGAAGATGGAGAGTTGAAGCTGGAAAAGATACACACTAGCCAGAATCCTGCAGATATGCTAACAAAAGTTGTAACCAGGGAGAAACTAAGAATGTGCTTAGTTTCAATTGGTCTTCAAGGATGAAAATGAGGATGAGGAATATCCAAGTCCAAAGAGGAGTCATTGTCCAGCAAATGAAGCAGCGATGGAGTTTCTACAATTAGTCTCCAAGTGGGAGATTGTTGGGTGTGGAGCCTGATTATCTTGTTTACTTTGTATCACAGCATTGGACCCCTATACCTTAAAAGGGATGGCAACGTCGCCTATAATTAATTGCTGCCATGGGGGGTCCAGGGGGGCGGCAGCACTTTTCAGAGGCCCCCCTAGCGGGGGTTTTCGGGGGTAGCGCCCCCGAAGCTAAAAATAGATGTAAAATTGCCTTGCAAAAGTATAGTAATTTCTAGTCAATCTGGGCCATTCATTAGGAAAATGATCAGACGGTAGAAGTTATGTTTAGATTAGGGTTTTTTTCCATAGAAGAAAACCCCCTTATATATATGAGGGTATTGTATTGCCACTATGTATTATATGTGTATTCTCGAAGCAAGAAACAGAGAGGGAGACTGTGAGAGAGAACATAGGATATTACAGCAGATCTGCTGTAGGTTTTGTCTCTTCATTTTTGTTGGATAATAGAAAGGAAGGACTGGATATTCGGGGTGGACGTAGCCCAAACTAGGTGAACCACGTATATCTATGTCTCTCTAGTTTTATGTGTTTTGTGTGCTTTTATTTTGCACATATTTGATGTGTTGCATTGCTCTGTAATATTTAATTTTCTAACAGCTAAGGGACCGGCCCTGGTGGATCCACTTGCTATCTATACCATTACTTTAAAATTCCAGTCGTGTGATGATTTTCTTTAATGTTCATTTTCTCTAGTCGCATTGCTTTACATATTCCATGTTTGATAGCTTACTGTTTCAATATTTTACGAAATTGGTTTATTGCATAAGCTGTGATTGAATCGCATTGTTGTCCTTTCCACCATAACAAGATTATTATTATTTGTAACCTATAATGGTATGCTTTTCCAATATAAAGCTTCACTATTCATTCTAGAATTTGTTGTTAATTTCCATTAAATAGCTTTGCTGATCATTTCTTTCCTGTAAGTATTTGGTTTTCTTTGGAATGTTATTGCAGAGAGTGTTTCTTCCATTTCCATTAGCAGCATTATTTAACTCAGTTTCATCTCCAATTAGTTTCTTTAGTGTGGAGAGTAATATCAACAACTGTAAAGGACATTGGCTATCACTATCTAAGTTCTCAGATTGAGGATCTTGTTTATGTTTGATTTAATTTACATCAGTTGATAGAGGAAAGAGTTATTACTACTACATCCTTGACTGATGATTGTTGAGTGAATAATTGAGTTTTATAGCATTAAGTTTCATGTCATCGCAATTATATTCCATCTTCAAACATCTGTTTACTCATGTATTTGAAACATTGTACTGCAAATTAGAAATCATTACTCTTAGATTAAATTTACACCTCAGACTAAGTACACTCTTGAGATAAAAAATCATACCTGGACTGATAATTAATGTAGGATAAATAGGAGTTAAATAGACACCTTTTATACCTCAACAACCCCCACCATATATTAAACCCTGTGCTCTGTAGACCCCCGGGACCCATCATCTAAACCTACCCATGATCTATTCTCATCTGGCCGTCGTTAGATCTCACCCTGCCTAATCCAACGACCCACATCGCATATCGCATGTCCAACAACACAAGGGTTAAAAACCCAAAACATTGCGAAATGGGTAGTATTCACCCTTGTACCCTCTTCCATGCATCACCCTTCTTATGGCATCGCGTCCCTCCACTAAAAATAATTCACTGCCCTCACTCCATGCGAAAACCACCTTCCCTCTTATCACAAAACCACCGCCACCATTCAAATGATCCAAAGGCCCGTGCCTTTGCGATAAGCCACTTCCACCTGTTAGAACCCCCGTAACACGTCCAAAATGCCCCGAAAGCTATAAAAAAATGCAGAAAGCCACAGTGCAAGTTTTTAAATAACCAATTTGTTGTGTTGTGCATGTAATCATGGCGAAAATGCATGAATTGCATTTCTGAGGTCCGAAAATTATACAAACAAAATCCCTGGGTGACGATCCAGCAAGTTTGTTCATCAAGGGAGTAGGAATGTCAAATCAACGCATGAACATCAATGGATCATGACCACTAACGGTCATTAAAACACACCAAAGCAGCGAATGGTGCTTCAATGCGAAATAGTTAAAAACAAATAAAGAGATACAGTCACGAGAAAGTGAGAGGATAAAGGATTAAAGGTCAAATCAATGGTTAAATATCAAAGCAATATTAAAAGACAAAAGAAGAAAAAAAGCAGATCAAATCAATTAGACAGACAACAAGAGACAAATCCATGTTTAAAGGCCAAATCATGGATTTAAGGATAAATCAAAGGTAGATTAACACAGAGACCAAATCTGAATGACTAAAGAACTCAGAAATCACCTCTTCAGACCATAACTACCACCTACAGCCTCATTTCACTTCAATAAAGGTAGCAACAGTTATTAAAACAATCAAATATATTTCCTAGCCACTCAAAAGTTATTGTGAAGTTAATGGAGAGCCTTAAAATTCAAACATATCCTAAATTTAGCTGAGGAGTTAAGTTAGAAGTTATTATTATAGTAAGTCAATCAGAGATATTTTGCCTTGGGCCTTGCATGGTCTCAAAGGTTAAGAAAACATTAACTCTGTAATAAATACAAATATGAAACCCTAGCTTAGGGGAACCTTGTCATTTTGCAGATAAATACTGCATGTATTATTCATTTATAGTTTTGGTTGATAAGTTGATAAGTTGTTGAGCTAGTTGATGAGCTGCTAGGCTAGATTTAATAAAAATCAGAGCTGAAAATATTATTGCACTGGAGTAATGTAATTGTTTTGGACATCAGTAATACAAGCACGTTCACAGGATTCTTAAGCTATGTTAATGGTGAAGTTATCCTTATTTTTCAATGTTTTCCCTTCTATTTTCCATAATTTCCATCATTTCTATGATAAAAGAATAGAAAAATTAGATTAAGATATGTTGTCTTGGCACCTTAACTATGTATGCTTCTTTTATCTTAATGTTTTCCTCTACAAGGTCTAATTAGAAAATTCTTAACTAATCTCCAAGATTGTTGGATTGTTGTCTTAAAGGTTTTCTTATTAAATTTTGGCCAAAGAAGTCTATGGTTTTCCTTGTCCTTTGCTTCTTCTTAAACAATTACCTGAAGGGCTTTTATTGTTGAAGTATGGTTAAAGGATTCTTGACTGACCTTTAGGTTTACTAATTTCACAACTTACTGTCATTTCATATTTCATCTAATCTAAGAGATCCACTTGATATAGTTATCTTTCCCTATGAAAACCCTTGCAGAGTTGATGAACAATTAAATCCTTTATGACTCTATAGCCCAATGGATTAATGCTTCTCACAGTATATCTATTCAACTGAAACACTTCATCAATTAATCACACCATTAACCTATCAACCAATCAAATCAAAACAAATAGTCATAAACTTCATAACTAGCGTAAAATCAGAAAACAAAAGCATAAAGATATATAATTTACAAAAAAATACATGGAGAGAGCCCTCTCTGAGTCTATGAAGGCTAGGTCCTTGGAATCCAAAGTGGTTTCATGTGGCTCCCTACAGATTTGTTCTTGCCAAGATTGCAAATCATAGGGAGCCAACATAGTGGCGACTTAGGTGGGGAACTGAGTTATTAAACAACTTAATATTACCTCATGAACTCAAAAAACCTCATTCAAACTTGTATGAATCAAGCGTTAGCCAAGAATGGTATCTAGTTTCTGATGGTGGACAATAGCCAGCCTCAAAATGATTAAAAATCCTCCACGTGGTGACTCCACTGGTTTTCTATAGACTCCACTAGGAAATTATTGAGAAATCCTGATGACATTAAACCTCAAAGGAACCTAGTCAAGATGATACGGATTTATGCATGAACGCAACAGAATAAACACATAACCAGAAATACAGAGATGCAGCGGAAATAATACTTCATTTCATTAATATCAAAAGAACTGAAATTTGCTTACAGACAGAATGGAAATAAAACTAGCTAGGGCACTGGTAGCTATCTCTGAGAAGAGATGTGGCGGCTACAGGCCTCTGGACTGAGTTACAATGAGGCTCGAGGACCTATTTATTATTTAGAAACAATGGGAAATCCTAAACAGCCAAAACCCTAACCCTAGGAGATGAAGCGCCAAAACTATGGGCCCCGTTTGGGTAAATTGGTGTTTCAACTTCCTAGGGACGTAACTTTGTCATACGATCTCCGTTTTACGCGAACCATACCTCGTTAGAAATATCTATCCGAGGAATAAAAATTTGGAACAAGAAACATCAATCCATGGACCCATGTTGCTCTTCGTTTTCCCAAAAAACGTCGTTTAGGGCCTCAAAACGGCTCCGGAAGTTTAGGACCCAAAAAATTGCTAAAAATAGTACACTGTGTCGAAAATGAAAAACTGAAAGAGACAATGGTGGAGCCCCAAGTGGAATAGGTAGGTGACCACAAATATCCACCTGGATCATTCCTCCCCCCTTAGGAAGCAATGGTCCCCATTGCGTTAAGTTCCTCCATGAGATGAGGAAATTTCTGCTGAACTGGGTCCCTGGTGAACCACTTTCCTTTGTGCAAGAGTTGGCCAGCTTTGACAACCCGATATAGTTGGATATTCTGTTGGCGAGTGTTCTTGATTTGTGTGTCCATGATACAATCTGTGGTGCCCTGTTCCATGCAGTCTGGATTTAACTCTGTTGGTGTGAGTTGTTCTGCAATGTCCGAGGTGTCCAGTAGAGGTGGGAAGTAAGGACGAAGGCGATCCACATTGAAGACTCAGTGCAGACCAAGGAATGGTGGAATACTGAGCTCGAAGGCATTGTTCCCTACAGCCTTGTTGATGGTGTACGGCCCGTATCGGAGCAGGCGAAGCTTGCGGTGGGGTCCAGTGAGGCGCTCCTTCTGAAAATGTAGCCATACTTTGTCGCCCACCTGGAAGTTGTGTGGCACCTGGTGTTGATCATGGCGTTGCTTGTACTTGGCATTGGCTCTGTCCAATATATCATGAACCTATTGGCGAATGTGTTGAATGTGCTCGATGAAGCTACTTGCTTTGTCAACTTCAGACTGGACATGAGCTGAATTAGCCTAAGCAGCTGCAAATGGCATGGCTACGTCAATGGGACATAGTGGCTGGAATCCCAAGCCCACCTGAAAGGGGCTATGGCCGATTAAACTTTGGAGAACCTGATTATAACTATGTTGTACATAGGGGAGGTTCTCATCCCATGTGTGTGGATGCTTTGAATTGTACATGCGCAGAATGTGTACAATCATTCTGTTGACGACCTATGTCTGTCCATCTGTTTGGGGATGGAAAGTTGTGGACTTGGTGAGCTTGGTATCCAACATTGACCAGAGGCTGGACCAAAATGTGCTGAGGAACCTGCTATCCCGATTTGATATGATAGACTTTGGGATCCCAAAGTGCACCCACACTCATTCAAATAAGAGTTTAGCAGTGTCTTCTGCTGTGATATTCTTCTTGCAGGCCGCCATAATGGCCATCTTCGAGAATCTGTCGACGACCACGAAAACACAGTCATTTCCCTACTTAGTAGAAGGTGTTATCACTCAGGTTTTCCTAGAAGTTGTGTAAGAGGAAAGTATACCCGAGGTAACCACAAACCAACCTTTTAGATGCAGAATCTAGCCAATCTGCATCTAGAGAGGGCTCTCTCTTTATAATTTATCTTTGTTCTTAGAAGTTTTTAGGCTAGTTATAGATCCAAGAGTTTGTTTTGAGAAATGGTGGAATCCACAAACTAAGGGCAAGGTTGAAGGTTTTCAGTCCATTGGGCTATGGAGTCAAAGGATGGCTTTACTAGATTTCTATTCTACACTCAAGATGGCTTTACAGGGCAAGGTAGCTAGACAGAGAACAATCCTTAAAATTTAAAGTGGATGGGATGATCTTGAAGGGATGAAAGGCAGCTAAGAATCTTTCACCATGTTCAAAGAAAGAAATGAGATGACTACAAACAAAGAGCAATGAAGAATTCTTTATTATAGTAATCAACAATGTTCAAATTAGCAAAGCAAGAGCATTTAAGAATTCATGCTTATAACCAATTTAGAGGAAAACATTAAGAACAATCACATCTGAAATCAGAGTACAATTAAGTAAATTATGATTCAATCCTTTATGTAAATTATTCAGAAATGGACATAATGATATTATAAACTGATATAAAATTTAAGACAAAGAGTAGAAAGACTTATTGAAATGCCGTCCAACACATGAATCCTGCAAAAAGTCCTGAAGCTTCAAATCGTCATCCAGTAAGCCACGAATAAACTTCTCCAAAATGATTTTATTCCGAAAATCTCAATGTTACAGCAAAGTAATAGAATCCACCCCAAATGCTTCCATGAGTGGAGTATTTATACAAATTCTAAACTAAAATATCTTGAAACAAATATCAAAATTGGTTCACAAATCTCTCCAACTATTTTACATAAATAGAACTTAAGTAAAGGACACTCAAACTAATGCATCTATTTGGAACTATTTTGTATGGATAGGTGATGAAAAAGAGGAGAATTCGAATTTTATCCAACTCTTAGTTGATGATGAGGCATCCAAGTCACTAACTGCTTCCTTTCTTTGTGCAATCTGCTCCAACAATTCTGCAAACTTGGGGTCCAATGATATCTTTGTATTTCTCAATCCGTAATAGATATGTAAAAAGTGAAAGATTTTATTGTAGATAAATATGTTGGTGAGATAAACCTCTTTCATTTTCCCAAAATTCCTCTCCAGCTATGCATAATAGTCTCTGTAAAAAATATGTGTAAAACAGAGTTTTACAGAGTCTGAAAAATGGCCTGTAAAGATGCACATGTATCTCTCATTATAAAACCACTGTGAAAAAACTGAGATAGGTTTTTGTATATGGGTTTCTTAGGAACAAAAACCTTCTTCATTTTTGTATTAATTATTTTGAATTGGCCACAATCCTCTCTGTAAAATGATGACTTAAACTGGAATTTTCTGCAAAAAGTGCTTTCCAACATTGTTTAATATTTCCAAAACCATAATGGCTGTTAGAAACGTGAGAGAGGTTTTTGTAGATGGCCCTCTTAAGAACATAAACCTCCTTCATTTTTGTAAAATTAATCTTGGATTGATCACAATAGTTTCTACAAAACTATGACTA
Organism: Pinus albicaulis; assembly: GCA_034641835.2. Lineage (NCBI taxonomy): Eukaryota > Viridiplantae > Streptophyta > Pinopsida > Pinales > Pinaceae > Pinus > Pinus albicaulis. Next base: position 1,172,467,873 of record CM076575.1, on the reverse strand, counting down.
AAATATGCAATTTCTGCAAAAATGTTCCTTCTTGTTATGTTTTTTCATCTTTTTACTTTCTTGCTCTTTTGACTGTTTTACTTTCACTTTAGACAAAACTCACTATTTGTGAAATTATTCTCATCTCTTTTTACCATTTTACTGCCTCTGTAATTACTTTTACTGTTTTACCTTTGACTGCTCTGTAACTTCATTTTAACTTGCACTCTGACTTTTACCTGATACACTTTAACCACTGATACTCTTTAACTGTTATGCTTTTCCTATCCCTGTAATTTCTCATTTCACTTTTACCATTCACTGTGCACATTTCATCATTCTAATCTCTCTCTGAATTTGTATACAAACTGTTTTTTGAATGAAGATATTGAATTAAAATCTGAGAATTTGGAGTAAACAATTTTGTCAACTAGTATTGAAATTGTTGGTCCAAATCCATTTTCTGATGGTAACCTGTTAAAATCAAACAATTTGTTAATGAAATCCAGGTTTCTATGAGGGGCGTTCAATGGGGTTACATTCAGGGCTGCCGGAGCTTTCATTTTGGTTCTTGTGTATTCAAAATGGAAGTTTCTGGGTTTTTCACAGGCCGGGCGCGATTTTGGTCTTAGTGAGGGAAATTGGCACAATTGCAGGTTCATGGGAACAATTTACAGTCGTAAAACTCAGGGAATGATCTTAGGAATAAGATTTAAACACTGATTCAGCGAAAAACAAGGAAAACAGAGTTTCATTTGAAGTTCGGAGCGTAAAAGGATAAATACCTGTTCTTGGATGAAAACTGGTTTTTAACAGGTAACAGGGGGTAGCAGGAGGACGCTTGAACGTAGGCCTGGCGGATTTATGGAGCGAAATTGAATGGAACAGTGGATTTCGATGAAAATTCAAAAACCGTAGCAGAGAGCACAGTCGCGTTTAATAACGAAAATAACGGAAAAAAACGGAAAAAAACATGAAAATTGGCTTTATTTACAAGTTAAAAGGGTTTTTTAGTTTTTCGAGGAGTGACGTCATCAATGTACGGGCTGACGTGTGGAGGGGCCGGGCGGTAAGTGGTAAGTCCCCGCACCACTTTTGGATGAGGGTGGTTTAAGTCGGGAGGGCAGCGATTCCACAAAGCGTTTGCCACGTGGACGGTGGACTATTCAAATACCACCCATCCCCCGCTGGTTAAAAGGCTGACAAGGGATGGGTAGCGGAATTGACAGGGATCGTTGATCTGCGGAGGAGTGATCAAACGGCTGAAATGATGGGGAGATCGCGGAGGATTAAAGCGTGGGCCCGTCGGGCTTTAAAACAATTAAAGTTTAATCTAATCACCCCGGGAGATGTATAATAGGCGGAGAATAAGGTTATTAGTTAATTCAGATAATTAACTAATCCCGTATTTATAATGAAAAGGGAGTCGTGGCGGGATTTTGTTGGGCGCGGGTATTAAAGTTAAAGTGTTGGGTGGGATGCTAGGTGGATGAGCCACGTTGGCATGGGATTTTTCCAAAGTTTAGTTTAAAAAGCAAAACTTCGGGTTTGATCCTTTTTGTATTAAACATATAGAATTACATGTTTAAACGTTATTTTTCATATATGTTTTTATTATATGGTAATAAATAAACATTATTTAATTACCATAGGGGCGGGACTATGCTATAAGGATATATTTAACCAAAGAGTTTGTATAGCGGGTTTTTAATAAATATTTGCGGAGTAATTACTTTGGTTAAAACATAATAGAGGGGTTTTTGGGATATTAATTTAAAAGGAATTATATACTTAGGATAAGGCATTTTTACTAGGGATTTAGTAAATAGAGTTAAATGTAAATATGACAAAAGGACAAGGGAACTCAAAATACTTTGCACATCTAAGAAAGTGACAATTTGTGAAGTAAATTACAATATATCATCTTCAACACTTAAACTTAGAATAGTAAGTTATTTTGAGGGATTTTATGGAAGTTTTGCATGATTTTCCTAAGCAAAATGGGATTTTACTTAGGAAAAAGTTAAAGGTGAATGATTATAATGATGAATTATCTTAAGTACTTAGGCCTTTTGATCATTGGGCCGAGGGTCCGGTCCCTCCAAAAGTCAAGGAAATGCCTTGAGCCCCTTTGATCTCCAAATACCTTAGTACTTTGGGGGAAATTAGTAAAACTTTAAGGGGAAAGTGATGAGGGAAGTTAATGATTTTGACTTTGCTTTCTGTGATTTTCCAGTGTATTTCCTGCTTCAGTATTTGTGATGAAAGTAAAGGATCAAAAACATGTAGCAGCATCATTCATCAGATAAAACTTTGTAACACCATCTACCTACCCTATCTACTACTACCATTTTCTCTTCTTTATTAGGGTGCATTTATACTTGCAAACCCTTATCGATCTTCTTTTCTTTTACATGGTAAATCTATCTATTTCTACCCTTATTACATCCAAGGGCTCAGATTAAACTGTTGAGCACCTTTTATTAACTCTACCTATCTAATTATATGCCAAGATTAAACTGTTTGGTCAGATATTTATTCTCTATTCTACAACATGAAATTGAAAATGAATGAGTCAAGTTTAAACAGTTTGACTCTTCATAAATTGTGGCAAAAGTTTGACAAGCTGCACACAATTTGTTTATTACATCAGAGTAAAAAGTAGTGGCATTTAGACTTGCACACTTTCCTTGGCCTTTGTTTTTGATGGGGTTCATTTCTTTTACTTTTTGGCCATTTTTATTATTTTTACCCTTTGATTTTTCTTTTAGGGTATACCCTCTTTAAATTTTTTAAATTTTTTGATTTTTTGGTTTTTCAAGAATATGGAACACCTTTGTCCAAGAAAAAGGTTTGAACATATTCCATAGTTCAATCAAGACAATCATGAAAAATGACACCTATTGGTATAGGAGTCTAACAGAAGGCAGGCCCGACATGTAATCCATGTAGATGGATTCCCAAGGTCGACTAGGGGTAGGTAGAGGAGTATATAGGCCTTTCTTCTTGATGGTCGGTTTGGCAATGGCACAAGCAGTGAAGGATCTGATGTGCTTCTCGACATCCTTTCGAAGGTTCGGCCAATAGAAATACTTCTGCAGGATTGCTACTGTTTTCTCGACCCCGAAATGCCCATCGACTCGACTGTAGTGTGCTTCCCATATCATCTTGGCACACTCGCTTGAAGGAACACAAAGGTGTCCCATGTGACATAAAAGTGCATCTTGGAGGTGAAAATTTGTAACTTGTGTACCCCCCAAGAGTGCCTTGTAAGTGTGACCGAATTCTGGGTCACTCTCATAGAGAAGCGGCCAATCAGAAGTATCGTGCCCACAAGAGTTGAGCACAGTGGTGAGCGCCACGATCAGTGGTCGGTTGAGGTAGTCTTCAACATGATTGGTGCTACCCTTCTTTTACTTGATGTTCAAATGAAACTGTTGCAGATATGTGGACCACTTCTGATGGAGATCATTCTGCAACTTCCCTTGTGTCTGTATGAATTGCAGGGGCTGGTGGTCTGTGTGGATGATTTTTTCCTTCCCCAAAATGTAATGTTTCCATTTTTGACAAGCTTGCACAATGGAGTACATTTCTTTGTCACAAGTGGGATACTTGTGAACTATGTCAGACAATGTCTCACTATGAAATTCCACTGGATGTCCCTGTTGATTAAGAACTGCCCCAATAGCATAGTCAGAGGCATCTTTCTCAATCTCAAATGGTTGTTGCAAGTCTGGTAAAGTGAGCACTGGGGCAGAACAGAGGCGATTTTTCAATTTTGTGAATGCCTTCTGTTGAGGTTCCGACCAAATTTTTTTTTCTCTCGCTCCTCCCTTGGTGACTTGACTCAAGGGCCAAGTGATATGAGAGAATCCCAACATGAACCTCCGATAGAAATTAGCAAGACCCAGAAAGCTGCGAAGCTCTGTTATAGTGGTTGGGGCTGGCCAATCCCGAATGACTTGGATCTTGGCTGGATCCACATGCACCCCCCTTTCATCAATAATGTATCCCGGATATTGAACCTGGGTCATGCCAAAAGTGCACTTCTCCAAATTGGCACACAACTTGTGTTGCCGCAGTGTTTGGAGGACTTGTCGGATGTGGTGAAGGTGCTCTTCCCAAGTCTAGCTGAAGATCAGAATGTCATCCAAGTACACCACTAAAAATGAGTTGGTGAATGGCCACAAGATGTCGTCCATCATCCTCATGAAGGTGGCGGGAGCATTCATCAACCCGAAAGGCATGACCAGCCATTTGAAAAGGCCTTCCTTGGCTTTGAAGGCAGTCTTCCACACATCGAAGGGTTCAATTGGTACCTGGTGATACCCAAACTTCAGGTCGATCTTGCTGAAATATTTTGCACCTTTGAGTTGGTCCAGAAGGTCATCAATCTGTGGGATTGGGTACTTATTCCGAACAGTGATCTTGTTCAGTGCCCGATAGTCAAAACAGAGTCTCCACATCCCATCCTTCTTCTGTACCAACACGATCGGGCTCCCACAGGGTGATGAACTTGGTCTGATGTGACCTTTCCGCAACAGCTCCTGAATCTGCTTCTTGATTTCATCATTCTTCAGAACAGAGAGCCGATAGATCGATCCATTAGGTAGCGGCGCACCTAGGGTCAGATCAATCGGGTGCTTGACCTGACAGTGCAGAGGAACCCCTGTGGGTGAGGTGAATATGTCCCGGTACTCCTCCACAACCTTATCCATTTGTTGTTGTTGTGCAGAGGAGCCCTGTCTGGAGGTTGTGGCCACGGTCTTCTTCTTGCCCTAGGGGCGGATCATTAGGAAAACGAATTTATTGGTTTGGGAAATGAGCTTACTGCATTGTTTTGCAGTAACCAAAGAGATAGTGGCAGGAGGTGGTACCTCTGGTATCCTGTACAACTTATTTCCCAAAGTAACAATAACAGCACAAGGTCGAAACTCATACACAGCATGACGCTTCCATAAGTATGGTTGTCCTAATAATACATCAGAAACATCAATAGGAGCAACATCACATAATACCTCATCCGTGAAGGACTTGATGCTATAGGGAAGGCGACACTACCAGCTGACGCGGAAATCTCGTCCTTGGTGAAGCCACCCGATGGTGTATGGATGTGGGTGAGCTGTGGTCGGCAAGCCCAACCGCTTCACGGTGTCTGCTGAAATGAGGTTCTTTTGGCTCCCATTGTCGACAATGAACTATACCAGGGAGCCCTTTACCCACATCTGGGAGTGGAAGAGACGTTCCTCCTCCTCTGGATCTTCTGGTTCTTCCTTCTAGATCTTTGTAGTGGCAACAGTGGCGTTGGGCTCCACATCAATAATCTGTTTCCATTTTTCATTCCCCTTTTCAGGTTCTGATTCGGAATCAGAGCATGCATCTGACTCGGAAGCCCTCATCTCGGCCACTAGCGACTGCTTGGCCCGACACTCACTTGTGTTGTGAGTGGAGCTCTTATGGAACTCACACCACTTTCTCGTGTCCTTCTTCGGCTTTGCGGTGATGTTCTTTTCTTGTGGCTTTGATGAGTTTTCTTTATCCGCCATGCCTTTGCTCTGTCCTTTGTTCTGCGGTTTGGAAGCACCTTTCCCTTGCTTTTGATTCACAGATCCAAAGTCTCGCTTCTTCTGCTTGAATTTCTGCTCAATCTTGGCAACATACCGGTATGACGTACCAAGCGAGGAGATGTCGAGGAACTCCATTTCCTCCTGAATGTATCTGTGCAGACAGCTGCGATACTTTAGCACGAGATGTTTCTCTGAATCTTTGATACCCAACTTTGTGCGCAGGGTATGGAACAGATTCATCAGCTCATGCACATCTTGATCCCTTCGTTGTCGCAGCATGGTCCATTGTATGTACTTGTCCTCATAGCTCCCCATGCGATAATACTGTTCCTTGACGGCGTCTTGGAAAGAATTCCAAGTTGGTATGGCCGAGAACAGAGAGGGTTCTGTCTGGTCCTTGTTATCACAGTAGGTTTCCCACTAGTCCTTAACATGGGGGGTAGCTTTGAGGAGTGCAAAAATAATCTTCTCCCAGTCTGAAAAGTCATGAATCGAGAAATATCCTTCTCACAGATTCAACCATCTATCTATGGCATCTGCGTCTATTTGACCCTAAAATATGGGAATGTCAAAATTTACTTGTACCTTAAAAGGAGTCGCGCCTCCAGAGTGGCTGCTGGATGCAGATGCGCCGCCGGTGGGTAGCCGTTGAAGGATCTGAGAAAAGTTATCCATCATCGCGTTCCTTTGTTTTTTGAGGGCCTCCTCAAGCAATATTTTGATAGGATCTCCTACTCCCTCATCTTTCTTTTCGTCCCCCATGGACGTCCGTCGAGGTTTGCGAGGCTGATCTTGCAAAGGTTCCACCAGATCAAGCCCTAGCTCCTTATACCCCGACCTCGTTGGAGACATGCAAAGAATGATCGAGAAAAAGCAGACCGCTCTGATGATACTGCCGTCCGGTTATGTAAGTCTATCAAATCCTTCATAACCCATCTGAGAATCTGGTATCATGCTGCTACGTGTCTCAAAGAGGCGAGGTACAGCTACCAGAGCCAGATGGAAATAAAACTATAATTTAGTCTTGTCCTTTAAATGAGAAGAATGTGACAGCCTCTGAGCCCTCTGAACTGAGTTACAATGAGGCTCGAGGGCCTATTTATTATTTAGAAACAATGGGAAATCCTAAACAGCCAAAATCCTAACCCTAGGAGATGAAGCGCCAAAACTATGGGCCTCGTTTGGGTAAATTGGTGTTTTAACTTCCCAGGGGCGTAACTTTGGCATACGATCTATGTTTGACGCATACCATACCTCGTTAGAAATATCTATCAAAACGGCTCCAGAAGTTTAGGACCCGAAAAACTACTAAAAATAGTAAACTGTGCCGAAACTGAAAAACTGAAAGAGACAATGGTGGAGACCCAAGTGGAATAGGTACGTGACCACCAATATCCACCTAGATCACAAGAATACTTTTTGGATTAAATATTTCTTTCACAGATTGGTTTGTTTTTCAAAATTGTTATAAACTCTCAAACTCTCTAAATATTGGGTCCAAATTTTGGCTTCTAGAATAATATGTACCAGATCCCATCCTGACATAAACCCTCCTACAATAGCAGACAATCTTGAAATAATCTTTAGGAAATGTCCTAGATCTAAAAACCCAACTGTTAGTAGACCAATTCACAAAGCAATTTCCCTACCTGGAAACCTCAAATAATTTCAGAATATCCTATCTGTCTCACCCCTAGAACAAATCTTGTCTAGGACTATATCTCAGAGTTGGAAAACCCAGATATTTTTAGTCCCATCGACCCTACAGCATAATCCTCTTGTACTAACCCCATCCCCACTATTCACCTTCCTCCATTTAACCCTTTACCTCCTTTTGCTAATCCTCCACTTGTTAACACTCCTTTGTTTCCCCAACCACATATCATGGCAACATGGTATGCTCCATTAGTTCTACCATTTCTTTTATTTGTTCTACCACAGGACTATCAGTCCAAGATTCATTTATATGATGCAAATATTTCTACTACTGCTCAACATCATGTGGATAGAATTAATGACTACTTTGACAGACAAGAAATAGATGATGAAACAGATAAAATCAAAATGTTTTCTCGAAGCTTAGGGGGAGAGGCAAGAAAATGGTGGAAAGACCTAACCCCTAATATCATCAATGACCTCACTACATTTCATCAATTATTCTTAAACAAATGGGAAATCAAGAAGAATTCTCTCCAAATCTTATCAGAGTATGAAAAAATTAAGAGAAATGTTGGAGAGGGTGTCAAAGAGTACTACACTAGGTTCAATAGTGTATATAATGCCCTCCCTATCCACATGAAACCTCCACAAGGCCTAACTCTAATGAAATTTCTAGATGATATTGACCCAGAAATGGCTTACTAACTAAGAGAAAGAGACCCTCTTACATTGGAATATATGCAGAGGGGTGTAGTAAATGTAGAGGAAAATATGAGCTAAAATGAAAAATGAGAAGAGAGTCACAAGCTGGGAAGAAGCTGCACCTTCATCATCTGATACTAATATTGATAACCTTGTTAGAACCATGGAGAGGATGATGGAGAAAATAAACATAAGTGAGAGAGATTACCCTAGAGAAAACCAAACATCTCCTCAAAATATAAATCAAAACCATGACCAGAACCAAAACTTTAGGATAAATCCCCCTCAAATAAAACAAAGAGGGCCTCACCAACAAATCAGGCCTCCTTTCCAAGAAAACTATGTTGATGAGGAGGAGGGGGTAATTAAAGAACAATAAAATAACCAAATAAATCTAATGGGAGTAATAATGAGGATATTGTTTTCCTCACTGAGGAAGAACAAGGCATGTTTTCCCCAACTTAGTTTGGAGAAGAAAGCCTAGAATCTGAAGACTACAAACAAGGCTTTGAAAATGCCATCATGGAAGTACACAGACAACATGAACTTAGAAGCAAGAAAACCCAAGATATTCCCAAGAGAAAGAACTCTGAAATTTATACTAGGAAGATCCCTGAAAATATTACTAAAAAAATAACAGAAAATCCAAACATAGTGGCTGAAAGTTATGATAAAAGTAAAAAAAAAAACATCCACTATAGTGGTGACTAAAGCAACACTAGAAATCCAGCTAATGGCCCTAACAAAATTGTTTTAACTGAGTTCCCCAATAAAAACCAGCAAGATGAAATTGTTGTGAAAACAATGTCTGATAAGACTGATTTGAACCTTTCAAAAATGCACACACCTTTCAGTATTGAGAATGAAATTATCAAGATAAAAATCTCCATACCTCTTACAGAATTAATTACTCAAGACGTATATAGATCCCAAGTTTTGAAAGCTTTAAACATGGGATAGAATTATGATTCTGTAAATTCAAATGATGGAAAACCTGAGCTTTTATTTGGACCAAAAGTAGAAGGTAAATTTCAAGAGGGAGGTGTTCCTCCATTTTATGTTAGTTTGAATATCCATAATAAAATCCTTCATAATGCCATGTTAGACTCATGAGCTTCACATAACCTCATGCCAAAGGTATTAATGGAAAGATTAGGCCTTGAGATAACTAGACTATACAAATATTTATACTTTTTATTTTAGTAGGGTTAAATGTATAGGCCTAATCAAAGATCTATGTGTTAATATAGCACAAATACCAGCCAAGAGCCTAGTAATGGATATTGTAGTGGCTGAAATTCCTCCCAAATATGGCATGCTCCTATCACACTCATGGGGAGCTAAACTTCAAGGCACCCTCAAAATGGATATGACTTATGCTACCCTACCTGTCTTTAGCCAACCAAGAAGACTATATAGGGATACTCACATGAAATACATGGTTACCATTCAATAAAAGCCAGATAACTCCCCTCTTTATTCTATTCACACATACCTTGATTCATTTATCCTTGAAAATGATGAAAACATCACTAAACAAGTAGTAGAAAATGAGAAAACAACTGAAGAAGAAGAAGATAAATAGGAGGGATAGTCAAAACAGTTAGCCAAAACAGAAAATTAATAGCACAAAGAACAACATAGTGGCAGCCACAATGACCAACATAATGGTAAATATGAAATTGAACCTCTTTGGAGGATGATCTTTAAATGTTCTTATGGCAAAACTAGTTCAGGAGTAGGTGTTTAGGTGCACAACACTGAGAATAACCATGCAGAAGGTCATTCATATAGGCTCAACTTTCAATGCACCAATAACATAGCAGAATATGAGGCACTCCTTCTAGGGCTACAATTACCCAAGAAATTATGAGCCAAAAGGATCTATGTCCATGGGGATTCTGAGCTAGTTATCAAGAAAATTAAGGGAAAATATTTAGCCAAACATCCTAGATTGAGAGAATATAGGAATGATGCCCTTTAAATCCTAAAAACCTTCAAAGAATATGATCTTACCTTTGCCTTAAGAAATCAAAACATCCTTTCCAATGGTCTAGCATTTGTAGCCAATACTTTTCAAGAACCTTATCATAACAAACAATACACAGTACAAGTCAAATATAGACCAGCAGTCCCTGATAACATAAAATATTTCCAAGTTTTTGAAGGAGATAAATAGATTGAAGATTTCCTATAGTCCAGAAATGGGTTTGAAATTCCAAATTCAAACTCAGATCAAGAAGAAGACTGCTCTATTGAGGAATAAACTTACAAATAAGAACCTCCTAATAATGTTCATATAAATATGTTAGAAAACGAACACCCACATAAAAGAGAGTTGTGCACAGATTCATAAAAAGAAGATTTTGAAGGGCTGCACTCCAAAGATAATTCCTTGCCAAAGGACTGGTTCCTCTAGAAGAGCTATTTGACTTTAATGATGTTGCTAAGAAGCCAAATATGGAATCCACTGAAGCTAAAGTAGAAGAATGCAATATAGGTAGTGAGGGAAAACCCAAAATGATAAAACTGTCCAAAACACTGCCAGCTCATATAAAACAAAAATACATTAAGATGTTAAAAGAATTTAATGATGTGTTTTCTTGGAGCTATGAGGACTTGAAGTCCTATGACACTGAGATCATCCAGCATATGATCCCTCTCAAAGAAAATCAGAAGCCCTTTAAACAAATATTGCACAGAATAAACCATATAAAACTTCCACTGGTTGAGAAATAAAGTAAGAAAATGTATGATGCTAGAATAATTTTCCCTCTGAGACATTCAGAATGGGTATCAAATCTGGTATCAGTGAGGAAGAAAATAGAATAAATTAGACTATGCATAGACTTCAGACATTTAAGCAAAGCCTCCTTAAAATACAACTACCCTTTACCAAAAATGGATCACATATTACAAAGGGGAGTAGGCTCCAAAAGAATATCTTTGTTTGATGGCTTTTCAGGATACAATCAGGCGTTGGTACACCCAGATGATGAACACAAGATAGATTTCACCACACCCTAGGGCACCTTCATGTATGTTAAAATTCCTTTTGGGTTAATGAATGTTGGAGCTACTTTCCAAAGAGCCATGGACATTGTTTCTCTAAAGAAATAGGTTACTTCATTGTGATATACCTTGATGACATAACAGTATACTCAAAAAATGATGAAGAACACCTCGCTCACTTAAGAAAAGTCTTTGAAAAATGCAGAAAATATGGTTTGTATTTGAATCCCAATATAACTTTTTTCAGTCTTCAAGAAGGTAATATTTTAGTCCACATCATCTCTGAAGAAGGGATCAAGATTGACCCAAATAGAATTGAAGGAATATTGCAAATCAATCATCCAAGAAACATCAAAGAGCTGCAATCTTTCATTCGAAAGATACATTTCTTAATAATTTTCATACCAAACCTTACAGAACTCCTAAGAAACATCACTAATATACTGAAAAGAGAAACAAGAGTCAAATGGACCATAGAAGCAAAGCAATATTTTGATTTGGTGAAAAAGGCTCTTACACAAACCCCAGTTCTGATTAGCCCTGACTTTACCAAATATTTCTTCATTTTCTCCTTTGCATCATAACACACAGTTGCTGCTGTCTTATTACAGAAAAATATAAAACAGCAGGAGTAGCCCATAGCATTTTTCAGCAAAGCACTTAGAGATGCACCTCTGAAATATAACATAATGGAAAAACAAGCTTTTTCCTTAGTCAAAGCACTAACAGATTTCAGAGTCTACATTCTGCATTCACACATCGTTGCATTTGTGCCTCACATAGTAGTAAAAGACATACTCACACAAGATCCTAATGGAAAAAGAGGTAAGTGTATTGCTGTCATATTAGAATATGATCTGGAAATCAAGCCTACCAATCTAATCAAAGGGAAAGGACTTGCTAAACTCATGGCTGAAGAAAATTTTCAAGCACTAGACATTAATATGATTAATGCATTATATGAACAAGAGGAGTTGGAAACTCCACCTATTGAGGAAACATTTCTGAACTCATCTTGGTATGCGGATATATTATATGCACTTTTTAATCTAAATGTTCCTCCTATTTCTTCCAAAACAAAGGCTATATTCTTGAAGTTAAACGCTGTGAATTTCTGCATTTTAGATAAAATTTTATATTGGAAAAATGTTGGTGGTATATTTCTTAAATGTTTTCCAGAAGAAGATGTAGATAGGATTATGCATTAGTTTCATGAATGAGAATGTGGAGGCCACGTATATTAGAAAACCATTGTCAATAATATCCTTAGAGCTGGTTACTATTAGCCCACCCTCTTCCAATACATCCATAAAATGGTGGTTTCTTGCCATAAATGCCAAATCTTTGAGGGAAAAATAAAACTACTGTCATTGCCATTAAAACCTATCTCTGTTGAAGATCCTTTTCAGCAATGGGGTCTAGATTTTATTGGAGATATCCACCCTACCTCCTATACCCAGCACAAATGGATCCTTACTGTAACTGACTATTTTACAAAGTGGATAGAGGTCATTCCCTCTAGAACTGCCACAGACTCAATAATTATCAAATTCCTTGAAAACCACATTTTATATAGATTTGGATGTCCTAGAAAAATCATTACTAATAATGATGTTGCCTTTAAATCCAAGAAAATGGTGGATTTTTTCACAAATACCAGATTACATTGGGGCATTTTACAACTTATTATGCTCAAGGTGATGGGTTGCCTAAATACTCAAACAAGAGTTTGGTGAACATAATTGAAAAGTTGTTGGAAGAGAACAAGAAATCATGGAACAACAAATTAGTACATGCACTATGGGTAGATAGATTAAAAAACAAAAATTCAATTGGTATGTTTCCCTATTAGCTAGTGTATGGAGTAGATGCAGTCTTCCCAACAAGCTTGGGAGTGCCAGTAATGAAACTCATTCAAGAGCTATAGTCTCAAGAAAATTATATGCAAAGAAGAATAAATCAAATTGTCCAGCTACAGCAAACCGAAAAAGAAGTATACAATGGGACCCAACAAGTACAGGAAAATATCAAGAATATTTTTGACAAGAGGACCAAGGCAAATGATTTCAGCATTGTAGACAAAGTGCTAAAGTGGGATTCAAGAAGAGAGGACAAAGGAAAGCATGGAAAATTTGAAATCTATGGAAAGGTCCATACATCATCCATTCTGTAAGAGGTAACAATGCATTTTTCCTACAAGAAATGGATGGAACAGAATTATTTAGAGGCCATGCCAATGGTAGGATGCTCAAGCATTATTTTAGTTAAAAATATCAGTTTAAAGCTTTATTCATTGTATATAACATTGTTAACACAAAAATCTCAAAAAATTGATACAAAAATAGAAGAAACAAAGATAAGAAGAAAAGAGGGCCAAATAAACAGAAAAGGTAAAGATCTGTACCAAAAAAGAATGTTACCGAAAGGGTCCAAGTCCAAATGCCACTACTTTTGAAAAATAAGTCTTGTTCAATCATACGGCCAAATCATGATTGAAAAAAATTTGAATTTCTGTTGGTATATTAGAGAATGAAAATCTGTCAAACTATTTAATCTTGATAGATAAGTAGATTAGGTAGAGAAAAAAAGAGCTCATCAGTCTAATCTGAGCCTTTGGATGATATAAGGGTAGAAATAGATAGGTTTTTCTTTAAAAAAAAATGATGTCAAAGGTTTTCCAGTTTAAATGCACCTAAATGAAGAAAAAAAGCTAGAATATAATGATGGGTATATTTGAAGGTTACAGTTACCAAGAACAATAGTAGATCAAAGATTGCAGAATGAAAAATATGCTCAGTGCAAACAAGGCACTGATCTACAAATTCCAGAGATCTGAACTTTGAGGTTCTTGACAGCTCCCAACGGAGCTGCCCTCCCCAGCTGGAACCACTTTTATCCTCATTTATTTTATAGTATCACTAGGTGACTATGGATTTTCCGCAATCTGCTAAAAATAACATCCCTTGACTATCAACTATTTTAAAAAATCTCACTTCCTTCATTATCTTTATTGTTCCTAATTCACTATATCTCATTCCGCCTTCTCTAAATTTCCCTCCTGCTCTGAAAAACCCATGTTTGGGCTTAATCGTCTCATATTCACCATTTCTCCCTACCTAAAGCCCCATTTTCCCCGCTAAACCCCCTCACCTTCATCATTTTCTCATATTCCATTAAAACAATGTAAAAAGTGCCCCTTTACATTGTTTTAAATAAAAAATTATACTATTCGGGCCCCATCATTTTATATAAAACTCTATTTTATTTAAATAAACCTGAACCCCTTGTACTAAACTACCCGACCCATTTTTTATTAAACCCCACCTATTATATACTTTAAGCCCTCTTTTAAAGATCCCCTGCTCTAAAGTTTTCACCCCACACGACCATATAACTTTGGACCTTCAAACATATTAAGCACCTCTGCTTATTATGTAAACTCAAGTCCCACCTTATCAAAGCCCCGCCTATCAAAAAACCCCGCCGCTTTGATATATACCCTGGCCCCCACCATATATTAAACCCTATGCTCCATATACCCCCGGGACCCACCATCTAAACATACCCACGATCTATTATCATCCAAACACTGTTAGATTTCACCCCACCTGATCCAGCGGCCCATGTCGCATATCACATGTCCAACAATGCGAGGGTTAACAAACCAAAACCTTGTGAAATGGGCAGTATTCACCCTTGTACCCTCTGCCATGTGTCACCCTTCCAATGGCATCACGTCCCTCTGACCAAAACCATTCACCACCCTCACTCCGTGCAAAAACTGTCTTCCCACTAATCACAAAACCATCGCCTCCATTAAAATGATCCAAAGGCCCGCACCTTTGTGATAAGCCCCTTCCACATGTTATAACGTCTGCAACACGTCCAAAAATCCTGAAAGCCATAAAGTAATGCGGAAAGCCACAACGCAGGTTTTTAACTAACCAATTTGTTATGTTGTGCAGGTAATCATGGCGTATATGCGTGAGTTGCATTTATGAGGTCCGAAAAACATTCAAACAAAATCCCTGGGTGAAGATCCAACAAGTTTGTTCATCAAGGGAATAGGAGCACTAGATCAACGCATGAACATCGATGGATCATTACCGTTGATGGTCATTCAAATGCACCAAAGCAGCGAAGGGTGCTTCAATACGCAGTAGTTAAAAACAAATAAAGAGATATAGTCACAGGACAGTGAGAGGATAGAGGATTAAAGGTAAAATCAAAGGATAAATATCAAAGTAGGATTAGAAGACAAAATGAAGACAAAAATAAGATCAAATCAATTAGACAAACAGCAAGAGACAAATCCAAGATTAAAGTCCAAATCAAGGTTTAAAAGATAAATCCAAGGCAGATTAACACAAAGGCCAAATCTGAATGACTAAAGCACTCAGAAATCACCTGTTCAGACCATATCTACCACCTACAACCTCATTTCACTTCATTAAAAGCAACAATAGTTATTAAAACAGTCAGAGATATTTCCCAGCTACTCAAAAGTTATTGTGAAGTTAATGAAGAGCCTTAAAAGTCAAACATATCCTAAAGTTAGCTCAGCAGTTAAGTTAGAAGTTATTATTACAGTAGGTCAGTCACAGATATTTTTCCTTGGGCCTTGCATGGTCGCAAAGGTAAAGATAAAGTTAACTCTATAATAAATACAAATCTGAAACCCTAGTTGAGGGAAACTTCCTCATTTTGCAGATAAATACTACATGTATTATCATTTTTAGTGTTGGTTGATAAGTTTATAAGTTGTTGAGCTTGTTGATGAGTTGCTAAGCTAGATTTGATAAAACCCTGAGCTCTAAATATTATTGCAATGGAGTAGTGTAACCGTTTTGGATATTAGTAATACAAGCATGTTCACATGATTCTTAAGCTATTTTAATGGTGAAGTTATCCTTCTTTGTCAATGTTTTCCCTTCTGTTTTCCATACTATCCATCATTTCTCTGATAAAAGAATAGAAAAATTAGATTAAGATATGTTGTCTTGGCACCTTAACTCTATTTGCTTCTTTCATCTTAATGTTTTCCTCTACAAGGTATGATTAGAGAATTCTTAATTTCTCTCTAGTTCCACCTAGCTTGTTGTCTTTGAAATGATTTAGTAGAGTCCATCCAAATAAGTCTATGGTATGCCCTGTCCTTTGGTTTTTCTTGAAATGTTATTTTTAAGGAATTTATTTAAATTTTACTTAGTAGAGTCCAGCCATATAAGTCTATGGTATGCCCTCTCCTTTGGTTTGTCTTAAACTGTTGCTTTGAAGGTATTTTAGTAGTTTGATTAAAGAGGTCAGGTATATATTTCTCTTTAGTTTCACTCATTGTTGTCTTAACTATTTTATTTGTCTGAAAGAAATAACTAGAGAATTCTTAATTGATCTCCAAGATTTTAGGATTGTTGTCTTAAAGGTTTTCATATTAGAGTCTGGCCAAATAAGTCTATGGTTTTCCATATCCTTTGGTTCTTCTTAAGCAGTTACCTGAAGAGATTTTCTTGTTGAAGTATGGTTAAAGGATTCTTGACTGACCTTTAGCTTTATTGATTTCAAAACTTACAGTCATTTCATATTTCATCTAATCTAAGAGATCCACTTGATATAATTAGCTTGCCCTATGAAAACCCTTGCATATTTGATGAAAAAATAAATCATTTTATGACTCCATAGCCTAATGGATTAATGCTTCTCACAGTCTATCTATTCAACTGAAACACTCCATCAGTTAATCACACGATTAATCTATCAACCAATCAAATATAAAAAAACAGTCCTAAACTTCATAATTAGCCTAAAATCAGAAAACAAAACCGTAAAGATATATCATTTACAAACACATACATGGAGAGAGCCCTCTTTGATTCCAGGAAGGCAAGGTCCGTGGACTCCAAAATGGTTTGATGTGGTTCCCTGCATGTTTGTTCTTGCCAATATTGCAAATCATGGGGAGACAATAGAAACTACAATCAATACACATTGTTGGAAACCAACACCTTGTGAGTAGTCATCATTGAGTATTTCATCACTTCAAATACCATAGAAATTAAAGTTATGATACCAGAAAACAAAAAATAACATTATGACACTTCCCTGGTGTTGAGGTATAAAAGGTGTCTTTTTAACTCCTATTTATCCTACATTAACTATCAATCCAGGTATGACTTTTTATCTCAAGAGTGTACTCAGTCTGAGGCGGAAATTTAATCTAAGAGCAATGCTCTCCAATTTGCAGTACAGTGTTTCAAATACAAGAGTAAACAAATGCTTGAAAATGAAATCTAATTGAAATGACATGAAAATTAATGCTCTAAAATCCAATCACTCACTCGGAAATCATCAGTCAAGGATGCAGTAGTAATAAATATTTCCTCTGTCAACTGATGTAAATTAAATCAAGCATAAACAAGATCCTCAATCTGAGAACTTAGACAGTAATAGCCAATGTCCTTTACAGTTGATGATCTTCCACTCCACAATAAATAAACTAATTGGAAATGGTAACTGATTTAAATCAATAATGCTACTAAGAATAAACATGCTCTCTACAATAACATTCTAAAGCAAACCAAACATTTACAGGAAAGGAATAAACAGTAAAGCTAGTTATCAGAAATGAACGACAAAGCTATTTAATGGAAATGAACAGAAAATTCTGAACAACGAAGCTTTATATTTGAGAAGCATAACAATACAAGTTGCAGAGGAATAAATAATCTTGTTATGTTGGAAAGGAATAGCAATGCAATTCATTCAAAACTGATGCAACAAACCGATTTCATAAAACATTGAAGCAGTAATCTATAAATCACGGAAACTGTGAAGCAATGCGACTAAAGGAAATGAGAACTAAAGAAAACCATGACATGAATAGAATGGGAAAGTAATGGTACAGATAGCAAGTGGATCCACCAGGGCCGGGCCCTTAGCTGCTAGTGAAGCACTGCCGAACTACTCCAGTATCAAATAATGGAACGACAACCGGATTATGTATTAATAATATGTAACAAGATTTACAAGCCATCACACTCTGTTTTAACCAACTAAAGTCGATAAGGAATCGTGAAAATGAAAAAGGAAATCTAAATAATCATAATACACCCTCTTAATTTCTACAAGCGTTGTCCTTTTATAATAGCCAATGGATGAAACAAGAAATACAAATAAGCTCTGAGCAGTGATCCCTCAGGATTGAGAGATCCTGATGGATTCGCTCTACCTTCTATCTTTAGCTATCATTTTGTATTCTTGCGTTGATGTCGCGTTGTTCCTTTATTTTCTTTGACTATGCACTCTGACCTCAGCCTACTTGTCTGGATATGCCCTTTTTTTGAAGGGATAGTAGCTATTTTTTTTTTTTCTTTTTCTCTCAAATGGTGGCTTCCCACTTCATCTATTTTCTGCATATAATAAAAGACACTCTTTAATCAATTTTCAACAATCACTAATCTCATTAATTCTATTATAATTCTTCAATATATTACCTTTCTAGAATATAAAGGAGTTATGATTAAGGAAAAAGATAAAGAAGTACAAGGAAAATTCATACCTTTTCCAATGCTCAAAACACCCCCCTGCTTATCCTTTTTCATGTCCTCATGAAAACCATAGTTTACATGTAAGGAAGTTAGAGAATATGTTGGACAGGGATTTTCATTACGTGGTCTAAAACCATGATTTGCAGCTGAAACTTAACAAATATGCCATGTCTGCCCTTCAGGTAATTCATATCTGGCCTTATAGTCTGCTGCAGGATACCAGATAATAGGGCTTTGAAATCTACAACCTAGCCAATACGAGCCTTCCCTCAAGATGAGGTTACTATAGATAACCAGGCGGTTGGCAGCTAACTCAAAATTTTTATAATTAAATGGTTCTCTGTCTTGAATATTCCTATTGGAAATCTTCCATCAGAATTTAGCTGCTACTACGGCCTGGTCTCTGCTGGACAGAAAATATTCTACCCCATCCAAGATGATTAATTTGTGGATGGGTCCCAATGTCTAGATCACACTCTTCTTTGTGATTAAGCTTTTCTGCCTAGCCCATAATTGTAATGGGTGTCTCGGTTCACCCCTAACCCAAAGGTCTAACCCATTTTCTTGTCTTTGTAAAGTGTTATAGGCCTTGAGCCATTTTAATTGGTTAACAACAAATGAAATGAATGCTTGATGTTGGACATCACCCACAAAAGGACTGGGATTTATCTCCATTTCCTCTTCTAACATAAGATTGTGCAAATAAAATTCACAGAGTAGGCACTGAACTTTTACTCCATAGAGTTTGCAGCAGTTTATAAAATCATCTACAATTTTTAATTCTATAGGTTTTCCTAGCTTAATAGCTTTAATTTTTAAGTGCAAATATCTTTTTAACAAAAACAAAGCATAATTTTTGGCAGGGGACCTACATGCTAGAACATTTGTATATAGAGAATAGAGAGCATCCATTCGATTCTTGATTTTTTGTGGTCTATTTCTTACCTCTTCAACTTTTTCTTCTGCCTTCCGACATTTATCGAAGGCTTCTGTCTCTGATGTATTGATGTCCCTTAATTTCTGCTGTAACCCTTGGTATTTCTTCCTAGGAATAGTCTCTTCTTCGAGATTTTCTCTAGCCTACTGAGCCTGGGCTAGATCCTCTTAGAGTTTTGCTATCCTAGGGTCGTTGTTTATAAAAACACTTTTGGGTTGAAGATCTACCTGGGTTTCCTTATTAAAATATTGAGTTCCTACAGACTGTGTCTCTTTATTGCAAAATGTCTGGTTGGCCATACTGCTATAGGACAGTGCCTCGGTCTGAACGTCTTTATTATAGACTTGTACATTTTTTTTGGGGCAATTGCATCTGTAACAACTGCCTAATGTTCCTTGCTATCCTGAATGAATATGGGCTCGGTTTGAGGCTCCATGGCCCTTGTATTATGGGGTTCCGTCTGGATGGCTGCATCCCCCATTTTCGGGGTTCTTTTAGATATTTTCCCTCTTTTCAAAACCCTTATCTTCTGTCTGAGTTGTTTTAATAATTTTAGCAGCTTTTGCTGTTCCTTCCACAATCACTTAATTTCATTTTTCTTCTTCTTCTTTGGAGGAACAAATTTTCCCTTTTCTGGACTTGGCTACTCAGCTAGCTTTTGTTCTTCAGGGACCATGCCCTCGCCCTGGCTCATTTCCATATTCTCTATTTAGAATACTTCTTTAGTGTTCGCATTATCCTGACTAGGTTCCTCAAGGGAGGAAAGCCTAGTTTTATCTACTATTTCCTAAGGGGCTTCTGCTTCTGCCCCCTCCTCATCATGCATTTCCTCGGATGTATCCTTGCTATGGACAAAATTTTCCTGTGATTGTTCTGCCTCAATATTGAGGTTGAGCGGACTTTGGGTTGCATATAATCACACATATTGGGCAAATTTTGGGCCAATTCGTCCTCCTACAATGGACTCTGTGGTGGACTTGCCCTGGAGGTTACGGGAGGTTCTGCTTCCTCTCTTTCTTCTTCACTGGTTTGGTTAGTTTCTTCCTCTTCCTAATTTTCTCCTCCTTCTAGTTGTGGGGGTTTCTCATCTCTAGAATGTTAGAAAAATTAAATATTACAGAGCAATGAAACACATAAAATATGCGAAAAATACAAGCACACAAAACACATAAAACCAGAGAGACACAGATATACGTGGTTCACCCAGTTTGGGCTACGTCCACCCCGAACAGCCAGTCCTTTCTTTATATTATCCAACAAAATGAAGAGACAAAACCTACAGCAGATCCGTTGTAATATCCTCTGTTCTCTCTCACAATCTCCCTCTCTGTTTCTCGCTCCGAGAATACACTCATCATACAAAGCCGCAATACAATGAACGGCCCAGATCTAAACATAACATAACTTCTACCGTCAGATCATTTTCCTAATGAACGGCCCAGATTGACTAGAAATTACTATACTTTTACAAGGAAAATTTACATCTGTTTTTAGCTTCGAGGGCGCTGCCCCCGAACCCCTGCCAGGGGGGGGCTCCGAAAAGCGCTATCGCCCCCCTGGACCCCCCACGGCAGCGATTAAATTTCGGGCGGCGTTGCCGCCCCTTTTAAGGTACAGGGGTCCAATGCTGTGATACAAAGTAAACTAGATAATCAGGCTCCACACCCAACATAGAACTAGGTAATTCTAACGATTGGCTGCTGCTAGTCTGGAGGTTTCCCAACATTCCCCTACTTCTTAATCTAGATTATTGTTTGTGTTTTAGAGGTATTTTTTCTATGTTGGTGATTCTTTTTCGTTTCTGGGCAGGTAAGGCTATTCCGTCGCATGTAATGTAGTTTTGCACTACTCTAGCCATTTATGTCCATGGTTCTCCCAGAGTTATCGGCTGGACTCCTTTTCCTTTGACGGTCAAAGTTTTTCCTTCATCCCAAAAGATTTTCATGGCCTCTTGAAGTCTCAATTTTTTATGGGTCCATACAGGTCCAACTACTGGTAGACCAGACACCTAAGCAATTACTACATCTGTCACTATTATTTTCCTTCCTCTTACTATGGAATGGTCCTCCTACAAGTTTTGCAAAAATTCGATGGCCATAGTTTCATGGGGCTGCTGCAATCGTGTAAGGTAGGTAATCCACCCTACTCTCTCCAAAATTTCTCGTGCAGCGTCAAAAATTGTTAGTACTTGAGGTTCACTATGTACTGCTCGCCCTCCCATTTCTTCTAAGCCTTGCACACTATTAATTTTTCACAATAATACACAGAAATGGCAATGTAACAACACCCCATGCATATCAAAAAATACCGTTAAACTTGCTATTTACGGGATCTGATGAAAATAGGGAATTGACCCGTATGCAGGTGTATTTTGGAAGTCACTCGCACCCCCCTAAAATATGATAGGTCTTCCTCGACCAACAAATGGAGGAGTAGTGTACTGGACAGCAGTTGTACATATTCATGACATGATAAAAAAGTATCGAGTTACTGAAATCGAGGCATATTATGAAATTGTGAATAGATATGGAAATGCTATGTAATGATTCAGAAATAGGGAAAAGGACAACTGACATAAATAAAAGTGCTTATGCGGTCATTATCCACTTAAACCATTATGACTGATTTATAAACAATATTTCATGTATAAGAGGTTCAACAAAAGGGTTTAAGAGCATAATCTCATTTGAAATTAAGATTAAGATATAAGAAAAGGGTTTATAATTGCTATTGATTTGTGAAAAATATGACTCCAATACCATCAGCAGAGCTCTGTTGCCCATAGGTGTCTATAACCTTGACAAAGTTGATTTTTACCCTTGTAACCACAATCCTTTATATATGCCTAGGAAATTTCTTTGTGATGTCATGATCGAGGCCATTATGCTGGCTTGGGAACCAGATGAATCATAATGCCATTCACCAGGAAGAAGTGAAAGGTGGGTAGGCCGGCTCGTGATGAGACCTCCTATTCCAAGGACTTTTTATTTTTCTGAGTTTCCCATTAGATTATATCCCTGGTGTGGTGGCCATAATGGGAATGCCACTTCATTGCTTCCCTATGATCATGGTAGGCTGGCTCTTGATGAGACCACCTATCCTCCATTTGACATATCATAGAATTGTTACTAATCATATAGATATATTTTTTCTTTTATTTTTCTTTTATATAGCACTTGCCTATTTATGTATAAAGGATGGCTCAACACTCCTTAAGAGTAGGGATGGTGGAAGAAGTCTGAACATCTCAATAGAGGACAATATGCCCTTATTCTTATTCAATAATAAAAGTGAAAGAGAATTATGAGGATTTAGGGAAGAACCAACATGATAAAAATAATCAATCAAATTAGTTTTAGTGAAAATAAAGACAACAAAGTGATATAGATAGTTGTGTCCTTTCCTTTTTTTCTTATCAATACACAACAATTTCTTTAAAGATTACAATTTATCCTTGATATGCTGATTCCAGTAACCTCTAATTTTTGTGTCCTTGCATAAATTTGTATATTTTCCTTAAAAGGATCATGAAGAATTGACAAAAATTCTCAAAATGTTGTTCTAAAAAAAGAAAAATGCACTCAAAAAGTGTTGTTCCTTAGACAGAACAACTGTTGTTCCTTAAGAGAAACAACAAAAAGAACATCTACACGCAAAACTGTGGTTCCTTTGAGAGGAACGGCAAAAATTAAAAACACACAAGTTGTTGTTCCTTTAAGAGGAACAAAATCTATTCCTTAAGTGGAACATCAGATAAAACAAACAAGAAATGCTTATCCTTTGGCAGAACAGCTTAAAAAACACTCCAAATCGAAATTGTTGTTCCTTAAAAGGAACAACAGAAAATGAAAAATAATGGCGAAGGGGTTGTTCCTTTTAAAGGGAAAAACAAAGACAATTGGCGGAAATGTTGTTCCTTTTAAAAGGAACAACAAAAATAATTGGCAGAAATGTTGTTCCTTTTAAAAGGAATAGCAAAAACAATCAGCGAAAATGATGTTCCTTTTTAAAAGGAACAGCAAAAAGATGAACACGCATATGTGTTGTTCCTTAAGCGGAACGATTGTTTTTCCTTAAGAGGAACAACACGAAAAATAAAGGAACACAAGATTTTTGTTCCTTTTAAGAGGAACGGCTGCTATTCCTTAAGAGGAACAACAGCTGTTCCTTAAGACGAACAGCACGAAAAATAAAATCTATACAAAAAAAAGTTCATACAAGAAAATATAAAAGAAAATCTTATGTACAAATTTCAGAAATAAAGGAATTGTTAAGTGAATGAATCCTGAGGAGGATTTATCTTCCTCAGCAAGAATCTGCATAGTAGAATCTCCCCGTAATTGTTGGTAAAAGGATTCCTAATTAAGCGGTTTGTGGTAAAGTTGTACTCAATGACCGTTTGCTTTGAAAGAATGTCCAGATCCATCGATGGTAGTTAACATAATGGTGCCATTGTCATGAACTTTATGTATCTCATAAGGTTCAAGCCATTGTGTCTGGAGTTTTTAGGGGAAATCCTGAAACCGGGAGTCATAAAGGAATGCCCAATCTCCTTCATGGAAGATTTTCTTTTTAATGAGGGCATCATGCCATTTTTCTCTCTTCTGTTGAGTTAATGTAGTGTGTTGGAGGGTAGAGAGCCTAATTTCATCTAACTCGTTGATTTTCTGTAATCTACTGACCTGGGCCTCATTTAAATTCAAACCCACCTCCTGGGTTGTTCTTAATGTTTGAATTTCAAATTCTATTAGAAAGATGGGTTCTTTTCCAAATACTAATTGATATGGTGAAAACCCAGTGGTATTTCTCCATGTTGTTCGGTATGCCCACAAGGCTTCTGGAAATATTGAAGCCCAGTCACATCTATGTGATGCAACTATTTTTGTAAGTATTGCTTCTATCGCCTTAGTTGCGCTCTCTACTTGGCCATTTGCTTGTGGGTGGTATGGGGTTGTAATTTTGTGTTGAATGTGGTAATTTTTTAATGTTGCAGCGATTTTATTACCTACAAATTGCGGTCCTCCATCTGTAATTATGTCCCTTGGGAGGCCATATCGCACAAATATTTGGAAAAGGAACTATATTACAGAGTCCTCTGTAGCTCTTGGAAGTGCCTCTGCTTCAACCCATTTAGTAACATACTCTGTTGCAACTAGTATGTATGTTTTCTGATTTTATGGTGGGTTCATAGGACCAAAAAAATCAAGCACCCAATGCTCAAATGGATCGATTACTAATTGTGGATTCAAAGGCATTTCATTGGACTGTCCAAGGCATCCCTCCCTTTGGCAACTATCACAGGCTTCTAAAAACTTTTTAGCATATTTAAAAATTATAGGCCAGTAATAGCATATTTGTAAAACCTTATGACAAGTCCTTCGATCTGTGAAATTTTCGCCACATGGCCTGTCGTGGCATGCTTTCAGGATGTCAAATATTTCGTCTGGTCGGACGCATATTTCGACGTTCATATCTGCGCTTGTATGAAATAGGTAGCCCCCAATCCAAGAGAATCGGGTACTGCGCTGTACTATATTTTTTCATTCATTGGGCATTAGATGCTTAGGTAATTTACCTACTGCTAAATAATTTGCAACATCAATATACCATGGGGTTTTGGAAGTAATAGCAAACAAATTTTCATCTGGAAACTGATCTTCTACGGCTACTGTGTCCGTTGATTTTGGCATTCATGAGAGAAAATCAGCTACAGGATTCTCTTTTCCAGGTCTGTCCTTTATTGTGATGTCAAATTCCTGCAATAGAATCAGCCATATTGTTACTCTACCATTTGTAACAGGTTTATTTGCTAAAAATTTTATGGCAGAGTGATCTGTATATAAAACTACAGGATACCCAGTTATATAATGTCTAAATTTATTTACAGCATGTATTACAGCTAAAAATTCTTTCTCATTCATAGTACAGTTTAATTCAGTAAGAGATAGATTCTTGCTAATATAATAAATTGCATATGGTTTTTTATCTTCTTCCTGCCCAAGGACTGCTCCAATAGCTATGTCTAAGGCATCAGATGAAATTTGGAATGGAAAATCCCAATTTGGGCCCCTTAGCACTAGGGTTGTTGATACAAGCTTTTTCAGATTCTCAAAAGCATGGTCACATTTATTTGTCCAAATAAAATCAACATTCCCTGTTAGTGCGTATAGAGGTGCAGCTATTTGAGAATAATGCTCTATGAATATTCTATAATAACCAAAAAATCCTAGAAAGCTACATACCTCTGGTTGTCTGGTAGGAGTAGGTATTAACAAAATTATCTGAATTTTAGCTAGATCTACCTATATTCCAGCTACTGAGATATAATTACCTAAGATGAGACCCTTGGTCATCATCATGTGACACTTTTCATGGCTTAAGCAGAGCTTGGTGGCAATACACCTTTGTAGCACCTTTTCCAAGGTTTCTAATGCTGCCTCAAAATCATCTCCATAAGGTGTGAAGTCATCCATATATACTTTGAGCCCTTCATTTATTAAATCTGAAAAGATGCTAAGAATGGCCCTCTGAAATGTAGCAGGGGCATTTCATAGGCCAAAGGGTAAAAATTTGTAAGCAAATGTTCCCCAAGGACAGGTAAAAGTATTCTTGTCTTGGTCTTCATGGGCAATCTGATTCTGATTGTATCCACTGAAGCCATCTAAGAAAGAAAAGAATTTCTTTCCTGCTAATGTATATAATACTTGATCAATGAAAGGAAGGGGAAAGTGGTATTTTTGGGTTGCTTTGTTTATTTCTCTGTAGTCTACACATATCCTCCACTTTCCATTCTTCTTTGGCACCACTACTAGTGGAGAGACCCACTTGCTATCAGATATTGGATAAATAAAGTTTACATCCAAAAATTTTTGTAATTCAACTTTCACAATATCCTTAAGATGAGGGTTTAATCTTCGTTGGGTTTGGTGAATGGGTCTAGAATATTTTTCTATATAAATTTGGTGTGTACATAACTGGGGATCAATTCCTTTCATGTCTGGGTAATCCCATGCAAAAGCTCCCTTATATTTTTTCAGTAGTTGGACCATCTTCTCTTCTTGTTCAGCAGTCAGATTTTTGTTAATGTTCAGAGTTTTTCCTGGCTCAATTTCTATAGTTTTGCTATTGTAAATAGAAGTGGTAGGTATTGATTGATCTTAAATGTCTTTCAAGGGATCTTCTTCTTCTTCATTATCAAATTCTACCTTGATCATGTGACATTGTAAATGGGATCTGGTTTTTGGTTAGTTAATGAAACTATTAATGATGTCATCCTCTGTTTGGTATTTAAAGTCAAGGGCATCTTCTATGGTTAATGGTGATATAATTTTTTCTATGAGGTATGATACAAGTTGTTTCTTTTTTTTTTATTATCATTAGGCTTGGTTGGGCTGGAGGGTATAAGGCTAAATTCTTGACATAAATCCCTCTAGTTATAGTCATGTTGCCTTGTCGACAGCCAATTTAAGCATCAACAGCTGCTAGCCAAGGTCTACCTAAGATTAAAGGGTGTCCATTTAGCTTGTTTTTGGGGTTAATAATCAGGAAGTTGGCAGGGTATTCCCAGGTGTCTACAGATACCATTACATCATGTAGTGTGCCTTCTGGCTTGACTACCGATCGGTCAGCTAATTCCAATAAGGTTGTTGTTGGATCTAATGATGTAATGCCAATTTTTTGACAAGTGGTGGTTGTTAAGATATTGATTGCAGCTCCCAAATCAACTAAGGAATTTGGAAAGGATTTTCCATTGATTTTCACTATAACTATAGGATTTCCTGGGTCCTCATACTTTGCAGGTGCTTCTCTTCCTGATAGTAAGTCAAATAGAGTGTCGACTACTTGGACGGTTGGGTTAGTTGTTGTTCTCCTCTTTGGCTTTATCATACATAGTTATTTGATGGTCTTTGCATAAATGGGAATATCTTGGATAGCTTGGAGGAGTGGGATTTTTATACACAATTTTTTTAGTTCTCCCAGAGGATCAAAATCAGGATGTTCTGGGAATGGTGGAGAAGAGGTGGTTTCTTGCTCATGAGTTTGTTGTCTAACCACATTCTCCTTTTGCAATGTTTTTTATAAAGGTAACGGATTTTCATATTGAACATTTTCATCTCCCTCTGATTCTATTATGCGTCTATACCTTAGTTGAAGGTCGTTGCACTCCCTTAACTCGGTTTCTAGTTCTGGTGCTTCGATTATTTGAACAGATTGAATCGGCCTATTATTAGGGTTCGGGTTGGGTTGGAATGGGAGTTGCGGTCTTAAGTTGGTCTAGGGATTTTGTTGCAATGCTGGCAGTGTAGGTGGAGGGAGAGGAATTGTTCTAGCTCGTTGATTCATAGATCTTTTCCAGTTCGACTGCCAGTTCTGACTCTGCAAGGTGGAGGGGGACCATCGTGTTGGATATGTATTATTTTTCCAAAATGGTGGATAGTAAGGAAAGTTCAGCCAATTGGTTTGATTTGGCCATGGCGGTGTAGGAAATGGCTGTTGTGACCAACTGGGGAAGGGTGGCTGATTTTTCCACATTCCATTATATTGCTGAGCATTATACTGAGGAGACTGAAAAGAAGAGGATGGATCAATGGGCATCCTATTTGTTGTGGCTGCCATTGATGGTGCTGATTGAGTAGGCATACCATTTTTGTTTCCTCTTCTACTTCTTTGTAGACTTATTTCAATCTTGAGAGTGAGGGGAAACTTTCTGTGGAGTGATATTTTGTGCAGATGGCATAGACTTGGACTGTATCCAGCGGACACTCTTTATGGTTGTGTTTCTTTCTGCATCTAGGGCAGAATATTTCCAAATTTTGTTCTACTTTTGCTTTCTTTTGTTTAGATTTCATGATATCGAGCTGCGTTGTCAAAGTCCCTAGAATATCATTTTTGAAATATTCTAGTAGCTTGCCAATTTCTGTGTGGGTTATACCTCCACCAGAGGTCTTGCTATCCCTTGTGATCATGTCACGTTCTGCTGGTTTTAGTCTTGTGCTGCCTCTCGAACTCCTAACACATAAATTAATAATTTCAACAAAATTTCCCTGATATATGTCACCTTTTCCCATGGTATTTAATGTTTCAACCCATTATTCCTTCATCCCTTTAATTAATGTAGTTTTTAACACATTATCAGGTAAGGATAAGTATGCATCAGGTGATCTCTGGAGGTTGTATTGAAAGCATTCTACATATTCCTCCAATGTTTCATTAGGTTTTGCTGTCATCTGAAATATTTCATCCTTTAATTCGCTGGACCTACAATAATCCTGATATTTCTTTAGAAAAGAAGTTTTCATCTGATCCCAGCCATTTATAACACCTCCACCTAACCCCATAAACCATCGTGGAGCTGCTCCTTTTAATGTGGAGGGGAATAATTTTAGCTTTTGGGGATCAGTGGTATAGTCATACCCCATGCATAATGCTTCGAATTCAAACAAAAATGCATCTATATCTTTTGATGTTAAGCCATGGAATGTAGGGATATGATGGAGAGGAATGGCCTTCATAGGTGCATTAATTGCATTGTCCACAATGGGATATTGCAGTGTGGATGCTTGTTGAGGTGGTTGTTGGTTTTGGGCCATTTGATCAAATATGTTCCAATATCCTTCTGGGATTTCTAGGGAATTATTCCTAGGCTGACTAGAAGGAGTAGGGATGACCTTAACAACACTTCCTTGGTTTTGGATAATGAGTTTCCCTTGTTGAACTATTATCTGAGGGAATTTCGGTTCTTCAGGTTCTTCAGCTTTGTTTGGATGATTTTGACAGCACTTCCCTTATT
This sequence comes from Pinus albicaulis, assembly GCA_034641835.2. NCBI lineage: Eukaryota > Viridiplantae > Streptophyta > Pinopsida > Pinales > Pinaceae > Pinus > Pinus albicaulis. The sequence goes on along the minus strand of CM076575.1, from coordinate 1,172,438,683 downwards.
TGGGTTGCTTAGTGTTTGGAATACTTCAAGAGGGGATCTTGGTTCTTCTATTTCCCCTGTTTCTCATCCTTTTTCGCGAATATTACTAGAGTTCCCTTCTTGTAAAGAAATTGGGCGAGAATTCTCAATTTCTTGAGAATCTTGCTCAGTCTCTTTTGTTTGGCTATGCACCTTAGCAAACACTACAGATGGTGATTTTGTGACCCGAAGGGAGCTAGTAGGTTGTCTAGAAGAAATTTTTCTAGGGCCTATTGATGGCTGAGATTCAAATTTCTTAATGATAATTTCGATAAAGTTTGTTCACCCAAGGGTCACCAGTACCTTAGGTTTTTTAGGTCTGGGAGGAATTTTGTTTTGTTTATATTTTATAGTCATTCAGAAAAACGCAAGCATTCATTCCTACCTTTAAAATTATACGTAGTTCTGCTATGAAGTAGGCAGATGAATGAGCATGTTCCTCATTCGTTACACAGGTTCTTACCTTCCATTTTTAATACCCAGTTCTTCCTTAACAGAGAAAATCAAATATACACCACTCTTTCCAAATAGCTACACTCTCCCTGGCAACGACGCCAAAATGTTGCAGTATAAAAGGAGTCTTTTTAAATCCTATTTATCCTACATTAATTATCAATCCAGGTACGAATTTTTATCTCAAGAGTGTACTCAGTCTGAGGTGGCAATTTAATCTAAGAGTAATGCTCTCCAATTTGCAGTACAATGTTTCAAATACAAGAGTAAACTGATGCTTGAAAATGAAATCTAATTGCAATGACATGAAACTTAATGCTCTAAAATCCAATCACTCACTCAGAAATCATCAGTCAAGGATGTAGTAGTAATAACTCTTTCCTCTGTCAACTAATGTTAATGAAATCAAGCATAAACAAGATCCTCAATCTGAGAACTTAGACAGTAATAGCCAATGTCCTTTACAATTGATGATCTTACACTCCACAATAAAGCAACTAATTGGAAATGGTAACTGAGTTAAATCAATAATGTTGCCAAGAATAAACATGCTCTCTACAATAACATTCTAAAGCAAACCAAACATTTACAGGAAAGGAATAAACAGTAAAGCTAGTTATCAGAAATGAACAACAAATTCTGAACAACGAAGCTTTATATCTCAGAAGCATAAAAATACAAGTTGCAAAGGAATAAATAATCTTATTATGTTGGAAAGGAATAGCAACGCAATTCACTCACAACTGATGCAACAAACCGATTTCATAAAGAATTGAAACAGTAAGCTATAAATCATGGAAATTGTAAGCAATGCCACTAAAGGAAATGAGAACTAAAGCAAACCATCACACGACTAGAATTGGAAAGTAATGGTATAGATAGAGACTGGATCCACCAGGGCCAAGCCCTTAACCGCTAGTGAAGCACCACCGAACTACTCCAGTATCAAATAATGGAACGGCAACCAGATTATGTATTAATCATATGTAACATGGTTTACAATCAATCACAATGTGTTTTAACCAATGAGAGTCGATGAGAAATCGTGAAGGTGAAAAAGAAAATATGAATAATCCTAATACACCCTCCTGATGTCTACAAGTGTTGTTCTTTTATAACAGCCAGCAGATGAAACAAGAAATACAGATAAGCTTTGAGCAGTGATCCCTCAGGATCGAGAGATCTTGATGGATTTCCTCTATCATCTATCTTCAGCTATCATTTTGTCTTCTTGCGCTAATGCCACGCTGTTCCTTTCTTTGCTTTGACTTTGCGCTCCGACCTCAGACTTCTTGTCTGGATATGCCCTTTTATTGAAGGGACAATAGTTAATTCTGCTTTGTCTTTTTCTCCCAAATGGTGGCTTCCCACTTCATCTATTTTCTGCATATAAGAAAAGACACTCTTTAATCAATTTTCAACAATCACTAATCTCCTTAATTCTATTATAATTCTTCAATATATTACCTTTCTAGAATATAAAGTGTTACACCATTTTTTGGTCATCTAACCTATTATCATTAGATGGACCCAAGTACACCATGTAAGACCAATTTTACCCTAAGTAAAATTGCCTTCACTATGTTAAAATAACTTAATAAACCACATTTATTAGGTTGTTTATGGTCTAAACAAGAAACCCCAAAAGGAAATATTAAACAAACCTATATTTGTTTGATTTTCCTCATGGAATAATTAATTAAACCATACTTTAATTATTATTCCCAGTCATGTTTAACCCAAAAACAAAAGAAATTAATTAGATAAACCTTTATTTATCTTATTATTTTCTAGGAATAATTATTTAAATCTTATTTAGATAATATTCCTTGTTAAATATGACCAAATCACCCACAATAATTAAATAAATCATTATTTATTTGATTATCTTTCAACCACTTCCTTAAAAAGATAAATAAATCATTTATTTATTTATTTTTGACAAATAAAGGGATTTGACCCAAGTCAAATACTTTTTCCCTCCAACAAATATAATAAAATATTCGATAAAAGGTGGATCTAGATTTGGTTAACATTATTTTAATCATGCACCAAGATCTAGAATGACCCAATATTTTGTTATAAATAGGAGGGTTTTTCCTACCATTCTTCACCTTTTGTTGCCTATTAGATCACTCAGGATCTATACACTTGGTCACATTTTTCCATCATTTGCTGTGTGAGCTCCCATTGAGCTCTATTCTTTGCATTGGGTTTTCTACACCAACAAGAGAGATAAATCTTAGATCTGAAGTGCTGAGGACTTCCAAGAACCCATCCCACTGAGGAGAATTGGATACGCCTTCTTGTTTTCCTCCCAGGTGCCCAATTAATATAAAAATTCTTTCAAAAATTGTTCTTGTCTTGTCTATTGGTATATGGAGCAAACCCTTGTTTTTTCTACTTAATGTCTTTCCATGCATAGATCTGGTTTTTGCAGCTCTTTTATGTTCAACTAACCGCAGATCTGAAGATATTGGCAGCCACTTTTGTTGTTAGGGCTATTAGTTATGCGTAGCTAAAGTGGTCCTTTTTCGTACACTTCGACAAAGGATTCATACTAACAAATGGCAACTCCACACGGGTTTTAAATTACGACCGCTGTCGTTTTTCATATTCCTGCATATCCAGCTACTTCAGACCCTAGGGTTTCTTTTCAACTGTTTATTTTTCCTATTTTCATGTTGTTTTTCTCACATAAAACCCTAAAACATCAAAATTTCTAACTTCCGTGTGTTTCTGGCCCTATTGCGCAGGTAAGCGACACCAGCCGCAACTGAGACGGCAAATTTTCTGAAAATCTGCCGCCGAGACAACCGGAACGGGGGGTCACACTTTTCAGCCCATAACCTGTGACCTGGACCTCCAGGTCGTACTTTTCTGCCCCTTTTCTGTGACCTGCACTGAAAACAGGTCAGAACCTGCGACCTACCACTTTTTCAGTGATTTTTCTGCAATTTTTCTGGGTTTTGTTGCAGCTTCTGTCAGGGTCTTCCAGCCTCTATCTCAGCACGCTTTGACCGAGTTCTGATCTGTTTTTACTCATCTAAGTGAGAACCTAGCCCCCTAGGGCTTTAGTACCCTCCACTTTTTGTGGAAGAGTTTTAGCTGTTTCAGCCATCTGTCTTTCAGTGCTTCAGCCTCCTGTTTTCCAGATCTGTTACCTCCCTTTCAGATCCATTGTAATCAGCTCTTATACCTCTCAAATCACCTCCTGAAGATTTGTTTGGATCTAGTTTTAGGGCCTCCTCCTTGCCCCCTCCACTTTTTACTGATTTCCTTCCTTTTTCCAGCCACCTTGCCTCTGTCTTTTGGCTATGATCTGCACCTCCTTTCAGCAGCTTTATCCTCTAGATCCCTGTCCCTTTTGACCCTAGATCTACTGGCCTCTTTTTATGTGTGTTTTGACTATATTTTTTCCCTCTTTTGGAGTAGTTTTGAGAGACCCGCCTTTTTGGGTTAGATTAATGCACAGTTAGCTGTTAAATGTTCTGTTATTTCGGCTTTATATACTGTTCTCTGTAGATTTCTTTTCAGTTACGCAGCACACTTTTTCTTGATCTCAAAACGAAAAGGGTTTAAAAATTAAAATTAACGCACACCAAACACTGACCCTAAGTGAAGAAGCGCCTGGTTAACACCGCCTGGCAAAGGCTCTAAAATCAATTGTCACTGCACCTTGTCTGCCCTTGACCTCACTTGATTCTATCCCTTTCTACTCTTGTCGGTTTCCTTCTTCCTGTCATCATTGCGCCCCCAAGGCGCCTTTCTCAGAGACTTCTTGGCCTTCACCCTCAGTTTCCGGTTGATCGACCTGCTCCGCCCCGCCGTCGTCGAGCCAGTCCTCCTTCGAGTCTGCACTCCGACTCCTCTCCTGATTCATCGGGTTCTCCTTCTCCTTCTGGTTCTCCCCCTGCCACCTTCACTATGTCTGGTCTAGGGCCCAACGCTAGTGGTTCTCCCGGCCCTAATACCGGCCCTACTACTAGCGGAACCACCACCGGAACTACCCCGGCCACCCCCATGCTGCCGTATATTGCAGGCCTCAGCCTCCTCGATTTCAATCAGTTGATCAATGACCCTATCCGCCACAATGCTAATTGTCCTGCTATGCCAACCAAGCTCCTTTCCGACATCCCCAAGTTCAAAGGCCAAGCTGGAGAAGATCCAACCAATCATGTCTAATCTTTCCACATGTGGTGTTCCTCCAATTCCATTACCGATGACTCCATCCGTCTTTGTTTGTTCCAACGCACGCTTACCAGCGAAGCTTCTAAATGGTATGTTGAAAAAGCCACCTCTTCCCATACCACCTTTGCGACCCTTGCCCAAGCCTTTTTATCTTATTTCTAGCTTCCTCTCCGATACGACACTGGCACGGAGCTCTTGACTTCCTTCAAGCAATCCTCCTCAACCCGCCTTTCCGCCCATGTTCAGGAATGGCGACAAAGACGGAGCATATGTAGAGCCCCTCCCTTCGAAGATCGGGTTTACATGGACTGGTTCCTTCGCACCCTCTTAGCTCCTATCGGCAAAGATGTCGCCTCCCATTTTCCTCAAACCGAAGAAGCTGCCCTCCAAATAGCCTTGAAATATGACCTGATCTACGCTCAATCTGGTTATGTTTATACCGTTCTTCCTGACCTCCCCAGGCCCGGTGGCGCTAACGCCCTGGGGGCATCTCATTCCGCCGACGGTATCGTTGGAGCCCTTTCCCATCCGTACGCTCAACCTCCTCTGGGCTATGGTCTCCCTCGGGGAGGACGGCACCTCTTGGACTCTTCCCCTCTCGGTAGCATGCTCAGGGATACTTCATACACTCCTTTTGCCCAACAACAACCTCTGCCCCTCAATGTTTCCCAACCTAACCATTACCTTTATCCGCGGCCGGTCGCCGCCATCTGACTCCTCCAAATATGCGCTTCCATCTCCCTTGCCTCCTCAGAGCACATACTTGCCTAGCCTTGGGCCAGTATTTGCATGAGGAAAGTGACTAATCCCTTCTTCTCAAAGAAGGCGGAGAGGCAATCCAAACCAATCTGCCCCTGGTACCCGTGGACCCAATCCTGGTGTGGACCCTAACACTGCCAACCAGCAACAGGGCACTCAGCCCAAGCCGGACAGGCCGCTTCGCACAAGTAATCCTTGTTCGTGTTGCGGTGTTTATGGTCATTACACCCACGATTGTCCCCTCTTACCCCAGATGCGGCAGATGTGGGAGTCTCAAGCCACATTGCGCGGACAACACACCTCCCCTCATGCTCCTCCTAATGTGGCCACTACCCAACCAGCTGTGTTTACTGATCCTTTCCCTCAGCAAGGATTCGTGGCTACCCAACCGCCTGACAGCCAGGTCGCCACTCCACCTTCCCTTTCTGGTTCCTCCGATTACCAGATCCTTATGATGAACTCTGATCCTTCCCCAACCGTCGACCTTCACCTTCAAACTTGGTCTCGCCAGTACCCCAAGCCTCCCGCTCAGTCTGCCCCTGAGTCCCCTTCTTCCGGTTCTACAGAGCCTCTTTCGACAACCAGTGGCCCCTTACATATTCCTCAACCCAAAGTTGAGGTTCATACCAAGATTCCTAAGGGACCCCTAAACCAGCCAGCGCACGTTTGACTTCTCCCCGTGTATAGTATAGTGAGTGATTTAGGCGCAATCTACCATTTCCACACTGGAACTCCTCCAGTCGTGCCCTTCCCAAAAGAAGGCTCTACTATCTTCCGTGGGCGCTGTAGATCCTGCTGATGAATAAATGATTGTGTTCGACGCCCATCAATCAGAACATCCTCCTCTTCCTGCTTCCGTAGCCTTCCAAATCCCAGTCAAAATCCGGAACGCTAACGTTTCTCGGTGCATAATTGATGAGGGGCATCCACCTGTGTGATGTCCGCTTCGGTTTGGAAGCAACTCGGCTCCCCCGAGTTGGCCCCTTCCACGATCACCCTTCGAGCATGGGACGGCCATGCCTCCCAGCCCATTGGCCTATTTCGTAATTGTCCTATCACCCTTGCCGGTAAGACTGTTTGCGTTGACGTCGAAGTCATCAACGCCCCGCTAGATTACAACATTCTATTGGGGCGAAGCTACACCTATGCTATGTCTGTTGTCCCATCTGCGGTCTTTCGCAAGATGTCTTTCCCCCATAATGGAAATATAGTCACCATTGACCAGTTGACATATCATGAGCCAAAATCTCAGACCTCCCCTGAGACGACCATCTCTTCTGTAGCCAACAAGCAAATCGTCGATTCCTTGACCAGTGTCTCCCCCGGCGTTTACAAAGATTCCTCCCTGCTTGGAACTTTCCTTAACCTTCCCCCTCCTCCTATCACCGATCCCAGCTTATCGAATGTTTGCATGATGCAATCGTCTCAGGTTGCCCTTACGTGGCTTGCCTCGGCTAGTCAGCAACCTCCCCCTCGCCCTCTGCACCCCGCTCCTAGCCATTCATCCCAGCCAGTCGGACCTCCTCCTTCTGGCCCTCCCCCTACAACTGGTATCCCTGATACCCTTTATCCTCCTGGCTTGGTTCCCCCTGGCCTTAACCATCTCCCATCCCTCTTGGGTGTTACCTATTACAGTAGGATCCACTCACAGCCCCCTCCGGGTCCATGCTCTGTCCCAGTCTTGTACCCGCGCCTCTCTCCCAACTTGACCTTGGAATGCGTGCAGTACCTTGATCCCCAGTAGCCACCTCTGGTCATCCCTGACCCTACAGCTTTGACCGTCCAGCAGGTCCCCCTCTGCCCTCCTCGGGTGCCAGCAGTAGCCCCATCACTTCCACAGGCCCTTCTCTGTCATGGCGGCTCCCGGAGGCTAGAGACGCAGGGCAAAGAAAATGCCACCACACCGTCGGCCATTCCTCCTCCGCCCGCAAAGCCTTGTGCCTTATGTGATGTCACCAGTCATGCCACCCATGCTTGTCCCGAGTTGCCCCGTATTCAGCCCATGGTTAAAGTCGCGTTCCCCGAGTCTACGGTCCCTGAAGCCTCCATTCCTTCTTTGTCCGTAACCAAGAACCCCAAGACTCTCCGCACCAACAAGCCCTGTGCTTTTTGTGGCATTCATGGCCATTACTCCCACCATTGTCCTCACCTGACGCATTACCGCACCTCTTTAGAGGTGATCCGAGAGTATGAGGTTGAACAAAATCAATCCGCCTCTCCGCCACCCTCCTTTGAGTATGCTGAGTACACGACTGAGGATCTCCCGGCTCCATAAATTTCCCCACGATGTTGAATGTGGAGTCTCTTTAACCATTCTTCTATCATCCTGCGAGACACTAGAACCCCAACCCCTACGCATTCTCCCTGTTGTGTCATGACCTACCCTTTTCTACCCATACACGAGATCACTCCACCCGTGTCTCTGTTGACCTCCGCAGCCCGAGTCCTTACCATACTTCCGATAGCCCTCATATACCACCCTCTAGTTTGTATATGAGTCATAGTCATCCTGCTCCTTGCACTCCCTCTACATGATTCAGCGTGTCTAGTGCACTCATCTTGCTAGTATTCCTCTCCTCCCCTCATTTTTGTCTTGCTTCATTCCAGCAGGACCCCGTCCACACCCTTTTGCTCCTGATTCTGTAGATGGTGCAGATCATTACTCTCAATCCTAGCCTCAATGAGTTAGACTGCTCATACACCCCTTGCATGTGCTTGTTCTCTCCTATGAAATTTTGTAACAGTTGCCACCAACAATCGAGTAGAATGAATCATGATATGATCTGCATGTCCTATTTCATCGCATCCTCCATACGCATGTTCGTTTTAGTTCCGTACTTCTTATGGCCTAACTCATGTGATGACTATCACATTATTGCATAACTATCTTTGTTTAGATGCTTATTTACGAGTGAAACTCTTAATCACATCATTTGAAACCATAACTTTCAACCATGTACCTCGGAACATAATCACTATGTAGATAGTATTGCAAACCATGTTCTAGATTGGCATTTATCACAAGCATTTCATACAAGACAATAACATTCATAATCATTAAAAACGATGCATATCCATAATATGTGTAGCAAAAACATGTGTTTAGAGTCCATCTACTCTGATACATACGACATGCCCATAGCATGTTACAAAAAACTCAAGACTGGGGGCACCACCTGCCCCTACATACACACTAGGGGGCACCACATGCCCCACACCTAATCAATATCTGGCGGATCCTGAGCCAATGGCTCTGCCCCTGCAGCCTGCAGATCACGTATCCCCTGACCGGCCATCGCCATGCGCCGCATGACCCCTCGCCATTTTGAGGGTAGACCAATACATGGCTCTATGTACTGGTCATCTAAGTCCTGTCACCCACGCTCTAATACTCTGGTCAGCAACCTTTCGCATCTACGGCGGATGTCCTCTAGAAGGGCGACTGCATCCTCATTTTGCGCTGCTCTCGACCCACTCGGACCTGCAGCTCCAGCTGCTACCGGTCGTCCCATATATCCGGCCGGTTTTACCGGCGCTATATCTACATACCAACAATACATGAATCAGTACCCTAGCTACTATTCAAAAAACTATAACATGCCCATACAAGAATAGCAATCTGTCACTTACCATCTGGCCCCTAGACTCGACCAGGCGGAAGTGGCAGGTCTGGATCTCCACAATGACTCATCCCACTATAGGGATAGTCGTCTATGTATAACAGCATCTGATCCCAATGGGCAAAAAAATCAGGTCGAAACACTCACCCGACCGCCCCTCCCCCTCCTCACCCCGTGCGCCCCACCAGGTGCATCCACAGACTCTCTCGGCCCCATCCCGGAAAATTTGTACATGGTATGAGGTCGGGATCTTCTCAAGAAAAACTAATAAAGTCCATACGAGCAATCAGGGTTGTACCTTGAGTGACAAACATGCCGTTTTAATGACACCCGGCTGGGCCCTTTTGTGGGTCCACTCAACACATTTTCTGCCGGCATCCTCCTTTAGGTGATGTGATGGAACGCACAGTACCCGGGGATCATTAGCACTGCAATTTGCGGCCCTTTGCCCTTGGGGTCTAGCCTCTCTGGATCCCGTCGATTATCACAGGTCACATGACTTGGGCTTGGTCAGTAATCGTTCCACAGACTCATGATATTCCACCCACTGCCGAGTATCTTGCGTGCTTGTAACCCACCATCCACAGTGGTGGGGCAATCAGAAATGCCACCCTGCATTTGGGCCGTCTGATTCGATCTGTGCCCTGCACTACAAATACCTCATGCTGGATCCCAGTAACTGATAATCCAGGCCAGTAACGGTTCCCCTTCTCTCATCAACGGGTTCTCCAAAAACTTGAGAACCCCAAATCTGGCCAATACACGGCGGACGCCCTGATCCGCCTGGATCTCTGCCCGTAGTGTCCCCAGATCTCTCTCTCTCCAGTTGACCCGTAAATCTGCCATACCTACACAAACACATCATTTTTGTCAGCTTACAGATCGGGAAAACCATAACCAAACACCAAAACCCAACTTCCAGCCATAAAACAACCTCCCGAGATTCCGCCGGTTTACGCCGGTTCGGGACCGAGTCCGCAGGTTACTTTTCCACAGCTGCGTCCCAGGCTCATTTTTTACAGCCCAAAAAAGTGCGACCCGTAAAATAGAGATGAAGGACATATTTTGTCCATGATATCTGTTAGTTTTTTATGATTTGATACTTCACCAGGACACATTTTGTCCAAGACGGGTCACTTCCCCTCTCATTAAAATCGCATTTATTCACTCACAACACTTGTACTTGGGGCACCACTTTGCCTCCTTACTTGTCTTTTTTCGTGTTGATTTTCGTCGTGAGTTACCATCTTGTACTCATGTTTTCATGGTCCCCCATTGGACCTTTACTGTGTGGTAGCACCATCGAGTCGCCCTTGTTTAGAGCATCCAAGTTGAGTCATCATCGCATTCATGGAGTCTATCCCGAGTCCCTTTGTACCCCGCTATAGCCCTCCATCCTTCATTGCTTGGTCTCTCTCTTGTGTCGCACTTTATGACCTTCAGTCCCATTGTCCCCTATCCCTTATGATATTGTGTCAGTCACTGCCAGGTCATTCCTGCCCTTTATGCTCTAACAAGGGAAGTCGTCCATTCGCTACTCAGTCCTTTCCATTTCCCTATCATCATTAGTGTCAGTCTGTCCGTCGCTCCACTATTTTCTCTCATGCCTTAGTTGAGGATGTCTCATTGCCTCACCTATGGTGGACCTCCTTCTGTCGACATCAGCTCATTCCTTCCAGAAGCCAGGTCTAGAGGGCGGTGTACCTTGGTTCCAGCTTCCACTCTTGTTCGGTGCCTCGGATCAGGCAAAGGGATCTCTCGTTTCCCTTTGACTTGGTTGTTTCTCCACTCCAGCTCCTTTCAGCATGACCGAGATTCGTATACTTGATGGTTCAGTGATACAGCAGCAGCTCTTGATGATTCCCGGGTGTGTGTGAGATGTCTCAACCCTCATGAGGGGTGTCCACACGGAGTAGCCCCACATGCTTGGATGACCTCTGATGTGACCTTGATGCGGCATCTGGAATGTTGTCCAAATCTTGGTCTTAGCCACTTGCCGCGCCTCTTTGACTCGCATGTATCAGTCAGATTTTGTGAGCCCTTCCCCATTCACAGGGGGCATTTGGGTTGTATTTGTATTTCATGTACTCAGATATTATTGTACAATTCCTGGCTGTTATCCCGGGCACAGCATGTATGTGGTATTCCTCATTGTATATTTCATCTGGCTCATGATTATGCCAGCTGTACTTTATGGTTCGGTCCCTTGTTTACTGGACACACTATTCTTTTGTACTTTGTCTCGGTGGGCATAGATAATGCCTCCCATACCTTGAAACCTGAGTACCCTCTCATAAAGAGACTGGTACTGTGAGTCTCGTCTCCTCAGGGTCTAGTTCTTTAGCACACTATCTACCTTGCATTTCTCTCTCTGACTTCCCTTTTGTTGTCTAGTGATTGAGTTCTTACAACGTACTTCGGTCATACGATTTGCTCCTGACACTCGCACGCTGGGGGGAAATCTATTATACCATTTTTTGGTCATCTAACCTATTATCATTAGATGGACCCAAGTACACCATGTAAGACCAATTTTACCCTAAGTAAAATTGCTTTCACTATGTAAAATAACTTAATAAACCACATTTATTAGGTTGTTTATGGTCTAAACAGGAAACCCCAAAAGGAAATATTAAACAAACCTATTTTGTTTGATTTTCCTCATGGAATAATTAATTAAACCATAGTTTAATTATTATTCCCAGTCATGTTTAACCCAAAAACAAAGAAATTAATTAGATAAACCTTTATTTATCTTATTATTTTCTAGGAATAATTATTTAAATCTTATTTAGATAATATTCCTTGTTAAATATGACCAAATCACCCACAAATAATTAAATGAATCATTATTTATTTAATTATCTTTCAACCACTTCCTTAAATAATTAAATAAATCATTATTTATTTGATTATCTTCTAACCGCTTCCTTAAAAAGATAAATAAATCATTTATTTATTTATTTTGGACAAATTAAGGGATTTGACCCAAGTCAAAAACCTTTTCCCTCCAACAAATATAATAACATATTCTATAAAAAGTGGATCTAGATCTGGTTAACCCATGCACCAAGATCTAGAATGACCCAATATTTTGTTATAAATAGGAGGGTTTTTCCTACCATTCTTCACCTTTTGTTGCCTATTAGATCACTCTGGATCTATACACTTAGTCACCATTTTCTGCCATTTGCTGTGTGAGCTCCCTTTGAGTTCCATTCTTTGTGTGGGTTTTCTACACCAACAAGAGAGAGAAATCTTAGATCTGAAGCGCTGAGGACTTCCAAGAACCCATCCCACTGAGGAGAATTGGATACGCCTTCTTGTTTTCCTCCCAGGTGCCCGATTAATATAAAAATTCTTTCAAAAATTGTTCTTGTCTTATCTATTGGTATATGGAGAAAACCCTTGTTTTTTCTGCTTAATGTCTTTCCATGCATAGATCTGGTTTTTGCAGCTCTTTTATGTTCAACTAACCGCAGATCTGAAGATATTGGCAGCCACTTTTGTTGTTAAGGCTATTAGTTATGCGTAGCTAAAGTGGTCCTTTTTCGTACACTTCGACAAAGGATTCATACTAACATAAAGGAGTTATGATTAAAGGAAAAAGATAAAGAAATACATGGAAAATTCAAACCTTTTCCAATGCTCAACACCTGGACCAATCAACAACCTCTTTACTGAACTCTTTAAAATTTCATTTTCATCTAGATGCAAAACTGGATTTCTTCTTAGTCTGATACAAAGAATTACCTTCACTAAGGGTACCACTTCATTAAATATTCATGATTTTTGAAAGATAGAACTCAAAGCATCATTTTAAAATCATCTTAAAACCATTTTCCAAGAAAAAGAATGAGTTTTCAGAGAAAGAGAAGGATAACCAAGCAAATCATAGTATGCAATTAACTTTAATACCACAGATGTGGCCCTGCTGTCCGCAGGTGTCCATAACCTCGGCAAGGATGTATTTTGACCCAACGAAATCTTTGTGTCCCACTTACTAAATATATATCCAACATCAGCTTATTTGAATTTAGATAAAGGCCACTATCCTAGCTTGGTAACGAGTTGATGGTAGTTCCACTCACAAGAAGTAACATGGATGAACAGGTCGGCTCGTGATGATACCTCCTGTCTTCCAGCTCTTAGCTGGAAGCCATTACTCTGGCTTGGTGACCAGAAAAAATAATGTAATGCATGTTAGTTCTCATGATCATGGTAGTTCGGCTCATCACAAGACCTCCTATTCTCCCATAAATATTTTTTAAGCTTTGATTATGATTAACCTTAAAGGTTACTTAATAAGTGGGGAGACATATCTACTCCTTAAGATTACCAGATGGTGTGAATTTTTTTTAATGACTAATCATTGTTGGCTAATTCCTCTACCTTAAATACTTATTGAAGATATGAGAGATAATGACTAAAATATTCCTTGAGTTGATAATGCTAGAGTTCTCATGAATAGCTCATTATGATCTTTACAATAGTGGTCCACCATAGGGGGTTTTTCAAAAGTACTTTCCAAGGGAAACAAAAAACATATATCTGAGATGAAAAATCATTTGGAGAGATTAATCCTCATTACTTTTACAAAATCATGCGGTATTAGAGTGAATTTTACTCAACAAGAATTGTCACAAATGTGTGTGTTAACAACTAATGTGGATCAAAATTAGTTTTAGCGGTTATACTTTAAAATTAAAAAACCTAATAACATTATTATAACATCTTTTATTCATGGAATTTTATTCTTCTACCCTACCCTACCCTAAGAAGTGAAAGACTCCCTTCTAAGTATTAGAGTACTTCCAATGCATCCATGTGTGCAACAAAAGGATAATTATACTCATGTTCAAATTTGAAAAGTATATACGAGACGACAATACCAGAACATGACGTACTAGCTAAACTAACTGATGTGATGCTAGAAATTTCTGAATGATAAATGAGGAGTGGATACTGTCAGTCATCTGAAACCAGGATTCTATAGGATCCATATACTCTTGGTCACTTGATTCATGAGTAACATTCAATGCATCAGAAAATTCCTCCAGATTTCCTTGCTTATCCTGCAAAGTGTAGGTTGGATCATATAGATGTTATGCTTCTGATGGCTTCTTTTCATCATGCGTAATCCATAGCTTCTTAGTCTCCTTAGGAAGTTCTTCCAGATCTTCATGAAACTTATATTCTATAGGAATAGAATTTTCTCTGATTGATGCCAAAATGTGATCTTTATGTGAAGCAGAGACCCCAGCTTCTGCTAGGATTTGAGATAATTCTTGGAATAGCATCACACTTCCTGACATTTTCTTGCTAGCTGGAAAGTCTTGTTAGCACCAAACTTGAAATCTTCGTTTATGGGCAACCAAAATTTGGAGTGGCCCCAAGAAAAAGTGGATGTGTGGCTCTTCACTCACATCTTACCATCATCTCTGCCCTCTAGTTTCCTACGGAGGTAAAAGAAAAAATAAATAAATCAACTAATCACAATTGCAGTAAATAAAGAAAAAACACTTTGTAGTAAATAAAATCCTTCATTTCCAAGAAATAAATCACTCATTTGTAGGAAACAAAACCTGGCCTAAGAGATTTCTAGAAATACCGTCCAGTCTACTTTAGCAAGAAAGAATAATCTCGTTAATCTAAAATTTTAATTGTGAAACAAAGGAAAAAGCATAACAAATCATGAGGCGTTATCCTACAACACCTCCCTAATAACAACACCAAAATTTTGGGAGGTATAAATTCTATATTTACACCCACATTTAAATTGTCAATCTGGGGTCATAAGACTTAGAGACATAGCACAATATATGGCAGAATACGGCCTCGAGAATTTTTAAAATCAAAACCATAGAAATAATTCGAAAGGGAAATCATGCAGGGAAAAGAAATAAGACATTTCAAAGTAGACATGTTTCAAATTAATAATCTATGTAGGAAACAGGGGATGCAAAAATCCTTAATAAACTATAGCTACACTTGCAAATATGAAAGCATGAAATCAATAACTATTTAAAATTTGTACTTAAAATGCTTCTTCCAAATGATGCAAGTACTTTTGCTGGAAAGAAATCATAAGAGTATAAAAATATTTAATAAATGAGGATATATTCAAGAGTTTTCTTGGACACTTTAACTATGTTAAAATTTATTTAAACTAATCTTGGTATTTAAACAAATGTGATTCCCTTACAATCCAAACATCAATTCTTAAAACAATTTAAATTATTTATAAGTGCCCAATAATACAAATATCAAATTAAATGAAGCCCTTGTTTTTTATTCCTTGTCTTGAACCCCTGCAACTTAATATATGTTTTGTTTTGAAATAAATTGAACAGGGCAAGAGTGAAAATGAGGAAGAGAATAACTTTCTAACTGGTACTCTACTTAATTGTTGGAACAAAAATAAATTCTAGATTAACACCGGCATAAAATTTATCTAGCCTATGCAAGCATAAAGGAAATATGTGAAATGGAATTACATTGTTCAAAGAAGTTTAAATTCGTTGATTTCATTTTTCAAAGAAGTTTAAATTAATTGATGGACAATTCATGAAGTCTAATTTTTAAATTAAAACAACGAACATGTAAAATCCCATAATTAAGACTACTTATAAATGACCAAATAATGTTGATTTAATTTCATATTCTATTATAAATCCCTCTGCAATAAAAAAAATATTTGTTGAGCACAGCAAATTATAACGATGAGAAGTAAAAATAAGAGAAATGTTGACTAACTAATTGCATTCAGAAATAAATTCTAAAGTATCGACATCAGTGAATTCATAAAACAAACTTGCATAACCAAATAAAAAAATATTGTAGAAAATGTAAATCACACTCACACACAATGCGGGAATGAAATGCAGTAAAATAAATGAATAAATTTTAATAAATGTAAGTAGTGAGCTAACTGATGGGCCTGATCATCCAATTCGGTCTTCCTAAAGAGAAAATACCTTAACACATCATCTTATAAATTCGAAGAAACTTGGAAATGAAAATTGAATGTGAATTTAATCAAATTACAAAAATCGAATTAAATAAATATTCAATCAAATCAAATTACACAACACAATTGTTACAATGTGGCTCCAATCCATAATTTTGATTTCTACTGCAATCCCAACCTACTTCTACTTCTTTGATCCATCCTCTTTCTATCCCTGTGATTTTTCCACACAAGTGGCATCGAATTCTTCTACCTTCCTATAGCTCTGCCATTCCCCCCCCCCTACACGTGCACAATAATCTCTTTTATAATAATGGTGCTGCTCTAATCAAATTGATCGATGGTTACATAGAATATAAATTTAGGGTTTTTAGTTAATACAATTTGAGTAAAATTGGAACAATAATATTTTCTTCCCAATTCAAGTTTGAGTTGGGTCGATCCCAGCTTTTGGACATAATTTAGCTTTATCGTATTTTTCGTGCACAACTGGCAAGCTCCAATCCATCATCATCCTTTCCTCTTACTAGATCTCAATGCCATAGTACCAATCATTTGTTGGCAAGAAGAAATTGCAAAAATAATCAGTGGATAACCTTCTGTGGCCTTGTGATGTAGAGGCATGCCATGCAATCGATCATCACTCCAGTTAGCTGGGTTCCATCACTTTCGGTTGTGATTTCAAAATAACATATATTCATGATGGCAATTGTTGCATAACCCGTGACCACATTATCTCCCGAATGGTCGATTGAAGGATTTGAAAAGCCTTGCAATGTGCAGTGTTACTAAAGGGAAACATTGAAGTAGATGAATATGTACTCAAATATGGTTTTGCTTTGTGCATGAATCCGTACTCAAATACACTTCGAGAAGCATTCCAACAGTGTTGGTGCTAGCACCTGCCACCAGGAAATCCTTTTATTAATCATACTATTACACAAAACACTCATCAAAATAACTAATAACAAGAATTTATAAATTAATAGGCTTTGTCTCTAAATTCCACTAATCATTGTCTTAAAAGGACAAAAACACCAGGTATAATCATATAATTATTTGATTAAAAACCATAAAAATTTGGGCAAAATGCAGCTCAATAGATACCATCCACTCCACTTCCAAACTCATCTCATACTAACAATCCATTCACTCCACCTTTGCCTCCACCACCAGACACTGAGATGATTGCCTTCATGAAGTTACCCACTTTATGGGTTATCATGAATGAAGAAAAAGACAATTGCAGTTTTTTACTGACGTTGTATGGACAACGCAGTAGGTTAATAATGATGATGTTAAGAAAGCGCAGTTAGCCACTACTTTTTAAGATAGCGTGCTGGATTGTTACATAAGGTATGTTGTGAAAAACCCTAATGAAACTATTGATAATATGAAGGCCACATTAAAGGAACAATTCAAGAATATGAAATCGTTTGCTCAATGTGTAACTTAGTTGAAGGAGATTCACCATGAATTAAATGAATTCGTATGGGACATGGATCAATGGCTGAAGCTCACAATCGGAAATGGAGGATTCACTATTGATTACATACAACATAAAGAGTGGTTTATATCCATGTTGCTAACACATCTACATTATCCCTTAAGTCAACAAAATATTGCAACACATGTCAAAGCTGTAGAGATCGCAATGAAGCTAGAAGCTTCATCGGTACCAGTTGCACACATTGGGACCCAGCAGATCCAAAGTCAGTTGGAGGAAATGCACTTAGAATTGTAGAGTCTATGCAAGGATAAGGGAAATAAGTCATGCACATATGTATGGTGTATATGCTACAAATTTTTTGTGCATCACAAGGATCAGTGCCCCATATTCAATGACTATCTGACATCTGGAGGACCAAGCCCGATGAAGAGCGTGGTAGGTTCAAGTGGAACTCCTATGTTATGGTGTGTGATTTTTCAAGAAATGGGTATGCACATGACAGACTTCTGCTCAAGGATTGGTAAATATATCCCTAAGCTTAAGTAACCATCCTCCAAATTTTTCTCATCGGTGGGATATGATGAGCAGCACTATCGAAGCTTCGATTTGATGATTAACCATGCTGACCTATATAGGATTCACGCTGAACCAACCTCACCAGCATCCCTATCGGGGTGTGTTGGATTCCAAAGTAGAGGAAGAGGAAGAGGAGGAGGAACTGGTCAAGGAATGGGACATCTCATCTGCTATAATTGTGGATATGTGGCCATTATGCATGCGAGTGTCCATACTTGGCACAAAAATATTGCAAGTACTATAGACAATTTGATCATGATATTGAAGATTGTCATATTTTTATTGAAAAAGTGTAGGAATAGAAAATATATAATCCCACTCAAAATATTCATATGGTAAGAGGTGAGCTTTGCGAAGAAGAACCAAGTGTGAATATCGTCACTTGGAGTGGTGCAACCACTGGTGAAGAGAAATGGACAAATCTTGATTCTAATCTCTGGATCCAAAAACCACCTTAAAAAAGGGAAGGATTCAACTTATAGCGAGAAAAAGAAAAGTTTGTAGAATCGAAGAAGGATTTCTCAGAAGTGGGCACCTCAACGTCCAAAGCATCAAGAAAATCTATGGATGTGGTCATGGTAGATGAGGATATAAATCCCTTCCTACAATCTTATATTAAATTGTTGAGCAATAAGAAGGCAGTCAACAACCTCCAAGCATTAATAGAAAATTGTGTAGAGAAAGAACAACCCCAGATGGAGTAGAAGGTTGTTAATAATATCTATTAGAATAAAATAAGAAATAGATGGGAAATGAGATTAACTGCTCAGATTAGTGCATATGAGATGGATCAGTTCATCCTGGATCTGGGATCTAATGTGAATGTTTTACCAAAACAAACTTGGCAATGAATGGGATAACCTAAATTGGAATGTTCCACTATCCAATTGCGCATGGGAAATCAACAAAATATGATCCCATTATGAATGATCTCACAATTAGTAGTAGATATCGAAGGAGTAAGGGTACTCACAAACTTTGAATTTATACAGATTATGGATGATATTGACCCCTATACTGCATTGTTGGGTTTATAAGGGTTATCGATATGGGGGGAATCATCAATCTTAAGCACATAAGTATGGTATTTGAGAATAATGGAACCAAGGTTTTGGTCCCCCTAGATCCTGTAGAAGGTGAAAGATATACAAATTTGGTGCACGCAAAAGATGATGTTGATCATATCTATAAGTTGACTGTGTGGGATGAATATTGGATCAACCCAAAAGTTGATGGAAGACTCAAATGGGAGAAGGATAGCCCCTGATTTTCATATTCAAATGAGGAACTCGAGAACTCGCAGAACCAGCTGCATGAAGTCTCTACATTGCGCTACAATCATGTGACAAAAGAGCTTTGGTGCATATCCTACGAGGTCTGAGATTTACCTTATTATGATGGTCTGAGTAATGTTAATATATTTTTATAAGAGCTTTAAATAGTTGTTCTAGAAGTGCAAAGGTTCCATGCATTGGAGATAGCATTTCTCTCAAACCCAACACACTGGTGGGAGATGCATAAGGGAAACTTGTCTAACTGGGGAGAATGTACCGACATGATGTGTCTGTGATTTGAGAATCCAAATACCAGAATGGGAGAAATATATTCTGGAGAAGATGATCCACACAAACATGTGGCTGAATCGACTGAAGCTTGGGGTGAAGAGCTAAAGCCAGAATGGGTGCATATATTCATCCACACTTTGGGAAAGGTTCCTAGGGATTGGTACCTTGAAACTGAGTTGCAACGAAGAACCAATGAATGGAATATGCTGACGAAAAGTTTTATCCTGACCTATATTTTTGAAAGTGGGTTCGAATGCCTAGATGAAGTGCTAAAGGATATTCAAGGAGTCATATTTGACACCACAAACCAATGGTGGAGTGCATCGTGCCATCATGGGATGCGTAGATGAAGGACATCATTAATTTTCAAAAAATTTCAATTGAAGATAATGAGGAAGACCCAAGGAACATTATGATCTTTGAATCTGAAGGACAACGTGTAGTTTTTGGGCATATGATTGGTCACTAAATGTAACTAAGCCTTCGAAGATTCAACAAGTTAATATTGGCTGAGAGGAACATCTGAAGCAAGCAAAAATAAGAGATTACTGGGATGATGATACGGTGGGAAAGGTCGTCGAGCTACTGACTGAATATCAGGAGCTATTCCCTACAAAATGTTTTGAGCTAAAGGGGATAGTAGGATATCTTTGGGTAATTAATATCATCTTGAAACTGAATGCGTGACCTGTACAACAATTCCTGTATAGGTTGAATCCTAAATATAAGCATAAAGTGAAATTGGAATTGGAGAAAATGGTTCCTGCATGGATCATAGAATTAGTGGAAGAATCATATTGGGTGAGCCCTATGGTGGTGCATGACAAGAAAACTAAGGGAGAAATAAATAATTGCATGGATATGCACAAATTGAATGATGCTTGCATGCATGACCCATTCCCGACCCCATTTTCTGATGAAATCCTAGATAATGTGGGAGGACAGAAAGCCTAATCATTCACGGATGGTTTATCAGGGTACCACTAGATTATAATTGCGCCTAAAGACAGAAGAAAGACAACCTCTGTGATAGAATGGGGATCCTTTCGGTACATAGTCATGCCTTTCGATATAAAGAATGTGTTATCTATCTTCTCATGCGTGGTGGTAGCTACATTCAAAGAAAACATCCATAACTTCTTAGAAGTATACTCTGATGACTAGATTGTATTTGGATTATTGAAGAAGCATGTGTCGAGTCCGCGCATGATGTTGGATACTTGCCGAAAGTATCATATCTCGCTCAATCTGAAAAAGTGTATATTTTGTGTTCCATTTGGGATCTTGCTAGGTCATATTATTTTTCAACAAGGATTGATTGTGGATCCTACAAATATCATTGTTATTTTCAACCTGGAAGTTCCTACAAATGTGAAACAACTGCGCTCAATTTTGGGGCATATAGGGTATTACCGAAAGTTCATTCAATTCTATACATTGATCACTATGCCCATGGAGAAGTTGCTAAATAAGGATGCCTCATTTTCCTGGGATGCAGACATCTAGAAGAGATTTTAATTGCTTAAGGAGAAGATGGTCACTGCGCCCATATTGGTATTTCCTGTCTGGACAAAGGAATTCCATGTACATGTCTTAGAACAACCAAGCATTGGGCAGATTGACAACCCTATTGCATTTGCAAGAAGGAAATTATAAAGTGCGAAGCATAATTACTCTACGCTGGAGAGGGAAGGATTATCTATGGTCTATGCATTATAGAATTTCTACCACTATCTATTGGGAGGCCATTTTAAGATTCTTACTAGCCATTTTGCTCTGAAATACCTGGTCAATAATCCTGTGTTGGGGTGGAATATTTGTAGATGGTTGTTGTTATTTCATGAATATGACTTTGAAGTAATTGTGGAACTTGGGATACTAAATGTTGGGCTAGACCATCTGTCGCATGTTTAAAGTGGAGAAGAGCCAAAACAACTTGGAGGACAGTCTACCAGATGTAGAGTTATTTTCCATAAAGGAAATCAATGATCACTTTGGAGATATTATTCATTTTTTGACCAATGGAAGTGTGCACATAGAATATACCCTAAAACATAAGAAATATCTGGTCATGCATGCAACTGACTTTAATTTGATGTCAGCTATACAAAATGGGTGTGGATGAAGTCCTAAGAAGGTATGTGTTGGAATTCGAGACACGAGATATTGATCCAGGTGGATCTACACACACCAGTGGCAATTACAAAGCTCAAAATTCAAAGTGGTGGAAATGTGGAAAACTTATCTTCATATTAAAGATCTCGTTGCCCTAATCGTAATGGTGCGAACGATGCGTCAATCTGAGGTCATATGACAAAGTTAGAGAAGTTTGAGGTTTTGTTAAGGCAGGGAATGTGGGGCCCACGGTGTGCCACAAGGCATCCCAGTGAGCACATGGGACGCACATGGAATCCTCTCAACTATTGATACATGGCACTCCTCTATGGGTCCTCAACCTATGTAAAAGACAAAAGAAAATATTATTAAAATATCATTAAAAACAAATTATATTTAAAATGGTTTTAATGGTTCTAATAACCATATAACAAACTTTATGTTAGAGATAACATATGGTTATTAAAAATAAAACCATGTTTAAAAAATAAAAAAAATCAACAAATGTATTAAAATTGGCATGGAAGCATGTATATATCATATGGTTGTTGGAACCATATATTATATGGTCCATCAAAATTTACCCACCGAACATATATACGACATATATATATATATATATATATATATATATTATAACATACTTTCCACCATTAAAATGATGGTTTTGGCGAGTGTCGAACCCACCTGGCTAAATATCTAGTTGGTCTACCAGCAGAACCCCAATCTTTCAAAACAATGCCATTTATATTAAAACGAACGCCAAGTAAAGTGGGGTCGGTGGGGTTGGAACCCTCGACCTCCGCCTAAATAGCTCTGGCCACAACCAATGCGCCAAAGGCACCTCATTGAATACTACACCCGATTTCGATTTAAAATTCGTCTTTTACCCAAGTACATAGGCAGACCTAGGCACGTTTTCCGAGGTGGAGGTTGATGCAGGAAAAATGGCATGATTTTCGAGACAGAGAATGTCATTTTGATGCTATGAATATTCCTTTGAAGTTAATTTTGATTTTGTCATAATATATTCAAGTTTATAGTCATTTTTCATAGATTTTCACAGGGAACATCATGGTGAGGTCGGATTCACATTTTTAGCAGTGGTTTTGGAGATTCCCTATGGAGGAGAATCTTCAAGAATCTTGAGGGAATCTTTCATATTCCTTGGAGGCTGAAATTTGTCGGTGTCAGAATGAGGTCAACTCCATACTCATTCTTCTAAGAATTTTGCAAGGATCTCAATGGTGGTGTCAAATTCCTATTTGAGTTGCAGATTTTGCAGATTCCCTGTGAAGCAACATCTTTGAGGAATCTAGGGGGAATCTAAAAGATTCCTTATGACCCAAATTTCGATAGTGTTATAATTCAGCAAATTGACAGTCGATCCTACACCTCTCGTTGACACGATTTCAGTGGTGCAGTCAGATTGTCCATCCGAGCCTTAGATTTTTCGGCCACCTTCCAAAGTGGAGTGTCAGTGTTAGTATTCAGTATGTGAGCAATCAATTCCATGCCTTCCAACGCCACGAATGCGATGGTGATTTCAGATCCAGTAGTGAAGCAACCTATTCTTCAGTCATCTTCAATGTGAGGTATATGCAGTGTGATCATGTACTTATTTTTCTCTTTTATATGAGATGAATTGTTCTATATAGATCCCTATTTGATGTTTGATGTGAGATCTTGTATTTTTTCTTGATGTGAGATGTAATTTCTATCATGGATTATCATTTATGTTTGAGATCCATTTATTGCCATGTTGGCAGGATACTCATTTTCACCATGTAAGTTTGATTGAGATCCCTTTGTTTCCATGTTTTCGGGATACTCATATTCGTCATGAGTGAGTCTATGTCATGTTGATAGGAGGTTTTTTATGACTGAGAGTTCCTTGCAACATAACATCTCATGGAGAGACTTTGCCACTCATGCTGAGGGCTAATTTCCATTTATGATAAGAAAATAGCATCCATGTACATCTTCAAATTTACAACACTAAATGAAGTGGCCAACACCATTGAGACGACGAGGCCCAGAGACGTAGTCCACATTGGATGAACTCCGTTATTAAACATCTTGAATTTTTGTCGTATGATTGTTGACATGTGTTCATCTTTATTATAGCTGCATGTGTTCATTAATTCTTTTGATAAATTGTAATTCTAACACATCAGCTAAATTAAAAGGTCTTGGTTTAAAGGGTATCATAAATTTACCCAGATTAGATATATTAGTTGAGGCTTATGGATTGGATGCAGGAGGTCACTATACAGGGAAAGAAACTACACAGAAGATTTTACAAGCTAGTTTATGGTGGCCTATGGCACATAGTGAGGCACATGATTATTTTCGTGCTTATGATGTATGCCAAAGGAAGGTGAAACCATCATGCAGAGATGAGATTCCCATGAAAAATTTGAAGGATGGAAGTTTATCTTAAAGTTTATAAATTGTGGCGAATCTTACTAGCACCTAATATGCAAATTGTAATTTATTTTTTATATTTTTGTATAAATATTTAGATTTCCAATGATTTTATATTAGTTGATATAAAATTTTGGTGATTTTTAAAGTAAAATAATGGTGTACTATAAAATTTGGGCAAATCATTTTAGAAATAAATGGAAATTAACGAATCTTTTTTTGGTAAAAGCATGGAAAATTAGCCCACTTGAAAATATTAGCCCCTAAAATTTCGGTGGAGATGCCCCTACACCTTCAAATGATTTTTCAAGATTTTAACAAATGGGCCATTGATTTTTTTGGACATATCAACCCTCCTGGAAGTGAGATAGGTGTGTGCTACATAATCACTGTAAAAAATTAGGTGACCAGATGGGATGAGGCTAACGCTGTGAAGGATTTTAGTGCAGACACGATCGCACAATTCATTTTTTAGAACATCTTGACTCAGTTTGGGTGTCCTAAGTTTTTTATGAGCGATCATAGTACACACTTTTTTAATGAAACTATTCAAGCTATGACTGAATAATTCCAGATCCATCCCTAAAAGAGTACTGTGTATCACCCAGAAGTGAATGGTGTGGTGGAAGCATTTAATAAGATATTGGAGACCACATTTACTAATATTTTCAATGCTAATTGAAATTATTGGGATGTGCTCATACCTATGGTTCTTTGGGAATACAGAACCTTGTGCAAGAGGTTGACAGGGAAGACACCTTTCAAATGGTGTATGGGTAGGAATTTGTTATGCCTATGGAGTATATTGTCCCAAGTTTGCGCATTGCAGCATTCACTAATATGGTAGAGCAAGATGTTATGGAAGAACATTGTCATAGTTGGTCGCACTAGAAGAAGACCTGTTCATTGTAGGTTTCCATCAACAGGTGAAAAAGCCACGTGAAAAGACTTGGAACGATAGGCACATTAGACAGAAGGTCTTTAAAGAAGAGGATTTTTTTTTTATATGGCAGCAAGTTTGCATGCCACCTAAGGAAGTTCAAAATGCATTGGCTCGGACCATATATTGTCAAGGAAATCATAGAAGGAGGTGCAGTACACTTGGTCACATTAAGCAGAGAATACTTTCCTGGGTATATCAATGGAAGTAGGTTGAAACCATACAAGGACAACTCTCTCCATGCTTGCACAAAATGACTTTGTGGTCGAAAGTATGGGTCTTCACAACAAGGTGGTGGATGCACAAACAGGTGCGATGATCACACAACAACTGTGTGAGAAGGTTGACTGGTTCATAGAGGTGCCACAATATAGTCGTTGGAACAGTAAATCTGGACAATACAAAATTATTACCGTTTGAAGGAGTGGCTAAATTGCATTTAATGAGGATATTATGCTACATTTGGAGTCATTTTAGAATTTATGGGGCCAAATTAATGAGTATAGGACCGTTTAAGATGTGCCTACACTATAAATATGGTTGGAGGGGTCACATTAGTTACCTTTTCTTTGTATGCTACCTATTCTCTTCGTTCTCTCTTCTCTTCAATATTGTATGAAGATTATCTATGGCCTTCGTCGTATCTTTGAGGAGGAGTTGTGCTGTTGAGGTTTGGGCCACCTTATTCCACCTAGTATGACTACCACCAAGCCCACGCCTTCTATGATGCTGGCTGAGGAGACCCCTGTGCATGCCACTAAGACCCCTGCATCCATCCAATATAAGAAGGGGTAATCCTCGGGGTCCTGAATGTCACCCCGCCAAAAGACCCCAAAGTGACGCTCAACCATTGTAGAGCTCCAGAAGAAACCTATGGTGGAATTACCATAAACCATCATGGAGGAGGATGTCATGGAAGTGGTCAATCCTATCTCACATTTTCCTGTGTATGTAGCACCATGCATATCCTTAGTAAAGGTCCCCAAGGATTTCAATAAGGTGCGGTCATACACCAACATCTCGCTACTCACATAAAACCTCTCTATCAAAGGTGGCATGTTCAGAAAGATCCTGATACTAAAGATGGAGGTCTGGGACCTGGAAGACCAAGAGAAATTCTCAGAGCTTTCACCCACCATGTACCTGTATAAGGTCCCTTATGACAGTGGTGTGGTTAGAGGTAAGCCAAAGTCCTAGATGTTGGGCATGTAGAAATATGGATTGATAAACCTCCTGCACATTCTACACTTTGGGCACATCCCCATCAATGATATATGTGTGCATCACTTACTTTCCCTCATACATGATGATTTCATATGGCTAGGAGGACCAATTTCGATCGATGTTGTGTTGATCCATCGAATCACCAACTTTCCCAACTAGGGGGAGGACCATGTGTTAGCTTTTGGAGGAAAAATCCAAGAGCACAGAGTGGTCAAGGAGGTTGAGGATAAGTTCACAATATTGCATAATACCCGGGGTTTCCTAGTTTAGGAAATTAATGATCTTGTTGTCTAGAGTGGTACACTAATCCTTGAGTGCAAGATAATACAAAAGTGTCAACCAAAGGAAGTTCCAGCCCATGTCATTGCGTTAGCAAGGAAATTTGAGAGGGCCATCTAGTTTAATTGGTCCCAATACCTCTGCACCAAATTTTTGGCCAATGTGCATGAAATCCAGGAAGAAGGGAAGCATTTCTATTATGCTTGGGTATTTCTCCTCATCACACTAATAAGGTGGAATATGTCGCAAGATACCTAGTTCCATGACATTGAGCCAGACATGTGTGAATTCATGCTCTATGAAACCTTATGGAATTCGAAGATCCCCTCCAGAATCATGGAGAACAAGATCTTTTGGGTGTTATTCGACTTTGCATTATTCCAAGAAATTCAATCAAAATCGAGGTTGTCGCTAACCCTTTATGAGAAATAAAATCATATTTCCAATTTTAAAGCCACATTCCATAACGTGCACATCTGAATGAAGGGCATTGTGGAAGGAATTTGGTATGAAATGCCATACCTGGTCACAAAGGATGACCTCATGCACATCATAGCAGAATGGTTGCCTGCATGGTTATAGTTGAGCACCACTGGGGGTGCCTACTCATTAGTATTGAAGACCCCTACTAAGCCACACACAACCAAGGATACTCGACAGAAAGGAAAGGATATAGAGACAAACCCTGAGCCTAATACAATGGGAGAAAACATGATTTAGAGAAGGAAGTCAAGGAGAAAGATGGTGAAAGTGCCAAGTCACCTACAATTCAGAAAACTAAAGGCACTAAGAGAGGTTCTTAGGCCTCTGTGGGCTTGCACAAGAAGAGGAAGGGTTCCAAGCTAGTAGGAAGAGAGACCTCACCCTTACAGAAGATGACTTCACTGAAATTGAGATCATGGTTAAGTCTGCCACGGAGGACATCTGGAACGATATGGAAGCACAATACAAATCAATGCTCGAGGGTGTGCAGTTGGGCCTCCAAGAGTTAAAGATGTAAGAAAGCATGATTCAAAAGAGCATGAAGCAAGTGAGTTTGTAGCAACCGAGCATGCCAACATCCAACATCAGCCAAACAGGTGGGAAACTCATCAGTATTATGTTGAAATCCCCCTTGGACAATCAAATGATTTAGGTTCTGGGACATACTATTACAATTGAGCCACCTGCTTTGTGCGCTCATGTGTAAGCATATGGAGAGGTTGAAATCGACCTGGCGATGCTACTTAGAGGAAAAATCCATGCTATCTACACCATGATCATTGATGAGTTGTAGTACTGGGAGTACCATGCCTTCCAAGCTACCGCTGAGTCTCAGCAGCAAGAAAAAATGCTACAGAAACAACAACAGAATGCATAGGAGGTGTGTCGAGCAGCTAAGGATCGATGCACTACGTTATAATATATTATTGATTTTTTGTGTGGTGATTTATCACAGGTCATTTTCCCTACGTTAGCATGCCAATAACGAATCTAGAGAGCCTAGTTGATGTGCTAAAAGAATCGTGCACCAAGATCCAAACCATCTGTGCCGAATTTTAACAATAGATTGTCGAGCTGCAGATGAAGCTCCATCCAGAGACACCGCCGGAGGTTAGAGTGCAACACATAGTATAAATAAAGGTAGCCACTAATAGTGTAGCAGAAGCGTGGAAGAATGTTGTACATTCTAGGATGAGGCCATGGGTGTTTGGAATTTTGTTCAGAATGACCAAATGGTCTGGCATCTATGAAATCAACTCAAAAGGAAGGAGTAACAATTTATTTAGATCAAAATTTTTGCACCAACCTTGGTAACAATGTAGAGGCTTGATAGACTTCATGAAGGCAAGGTAATTTAGACAAAGGTTGGGGAACTACATTTCTACGAGAAACTATTGGAGACAAGGATGCAACCTTAGGCCTAGGAAGCTATGTAGTTATCACAGAACCTTGACAACACCCTCAAAATCCTACAAAAAACACAACGTAGCATCAGTTTGGTAGTTGAGGGGCTAACAACAACTAATTTTGTCAATGAAGTATAGAGTATCGCCACACAGAGCATTGAATTAATCATGCCACTTCGGAGCTATGTCAACACATTAAAGGACAAGGTGAAGGTGAGTCACAAGATTGCATTAGGGGCTTGTTGGAGCGAGGCCCCCTAGGGTACTTTTTTGGATAATTTTGTCTAATTTTTTTTGTATGCGATACGCACAAATAGTCAAAGGGGATTTGGGGCAGGTCAAAGTCCCCTAATTATTGTAATGTGTTAAAGGGGAAAACCATGAGTCTCAAACCATGGTTTGAGACCATGGTATGTGTGTTTCTATGATATTATAAATATGTAAGAGTCATGTGATAAATAGATTAATTGATCGATAGATGAATGAATGATCTTTATTAGTTTGTTGTAGTCAAGGTTTTTTCTGGGTAGAAAGGCTCCTGCTAGCTGTGTGTGCGAAGAATATTGATTGTATTGATTTGCATATCTCTTAATAAATAAGGCATTTTTGGTGAACCCAGACTCTTATGTGATTGAATATCTTGATTATATGTATTTTTTGTAGATCTGAATCTATTTTTCTATTGTGTATTTTCTTCTGTACTTGTTCAATTGCATCTATGCACAGGAATTAGTCGATGTTATATAAACAGATCCGAATAAAGTATAGTTAGATATTTTGCGTGAAATATAGTGAAGTATTCTATAGTAATCTGCAGAAGGGTTAAATTTTTTAACTATGAATGCAAAAATCTATTATATTATCTACAGTTATTCTAGTTAGTTCAACCACATCAAAATCTCCCTTACGGTGCGGAAACCTCATTCCAGCACCCCCCCCCCCCCCCCCATACTGCTTCAGGTGAGACTTTGGTGTGCTCAAGTAGATCAATGCCAAAAGGGCCAAAAATTGGAGGGTTTTTTTGGTTTCGTGCTAACTCTGAAACTAGTTCAGGACCCCTCAATCCAATAGGCAATAATAAATTGTACCCCAAAGCAAGGCTTCTAATTTAATTTTCCCTTAATTAAATTGGAAGAGAAATTGAAATTTCATGTCATAACAACTTGTATTAGTTAACTAAGTCATAACGACTAAATTAGCTTAGGAAATTCGAGTTGAGTGTATAAGAGGATGCATGTAGAGTTCTCCCATGATTTAAGGGGGTCCAATTATAGTTATTTTCGAGTTGTAATTATTTAACTCATGAAATTAAGTTAAAATCAATTTAACTAGTTCTAACTGAGTGATGAGCTAGTAAGAGGTAAAGTGAAGTAAATTTGATTTAATTCACAATTAGTGAGAAATAATTTAACAGATAATTCACTATAAATTGTTGTTGTATTTCAGTTTTTTTAGCGTCCAATATTCAATGATAAAATATGTACTCTTTCAAATTTGTTTAGTACTAGTGCTAGGTCAAAATTTTACATTTCCAAGTCAGTTTTCAAATAAAATTTTGATCGCTCGATATATCTAGAGTTTTAAAAGCCACTCCTTTTAGTTTATTCATGGTTATTTTCAGTTCATGGGCCACGTCCTTCATTTTCATCTAGAGTCTCAAGTCAAGTTGCTATGTTTTCACCTAGGTTAGTGTCAAGGTGTCTTTCATTTCGCCTCCATAAAAGTCCAAAATTTTTCATAAAAAATAAAAAAATAAGGTTCATTCACTTCCATCATAAAAAATCATATTTAAAACGGAGTCATCTTAGGTAGGAAAATAAAAAAGAGACACTTTTTCTTCTTTCAAAAGCTTTTTGCATTGTTAATTTATTCAAAAAAGAAAAATGTTCTTCAAAAAAGTTCATGTTTTCACTAAATGACAAAGTGCATCTCTCTTACTTGATAAATTTCATCTCTCAACTTCAGAATACATCCATTTCCAAAGTGTAATATCCAAAAAATGGGAGAAACAGGAATATAGAAACATAATAGCTGGAAACTACATCAATGAACAAATAAGATGTAAACACCATGAAAATAGACAGAACAACTAAGTCATTTTATTATATAGGAGGTGAAAATACAAGTACAACAGTGCTAAAAAATAGAAGCACTCAAGCCACCAAAGAAGAATAGAGTGATCCTGAAGTCCTCTCACTAAGGGCACTATGTAACTGCTGATCTGATAGAGGCCATATTGCATTACCCCTTCTGCAAATGTTGGAAATATAACTGTTGGTTGAATGGAATGCGTAGATCAGGTTATTCTGGAGCCTAGATGATGTTGGTATTTCAGATCTGAGCTGTATGATGAAAACCCAAAATAATCCATAAAGGATCTCCAGATTGGACAACCTTGGAAATTCACCCTCCTAAGGCTTGCAATATACAACTACTGGGCATGTAGATCTACTGCATGAACTAAAGATAAAGATGGCTGCAATAAGATTCAATCAACTTAATGCATGAAGGGTTGAACCCTCCTCCCGATCTCCAAGCTAGAAGCTTGAGATCTAGCTCCTCCTTCCTCCTCTCAAGTTGTAACTGCTGAATACAAAACTACTGGAATGGGTTGTATTGTCAAGAGGGCTGAAGTTGTAGCCTAATTTTGAATGATGGAATATATCTCACAACTGATGGAAATAGTCTCACCAAAGTGAGGGGATAATCCCTCACATGATTTCAAGCTAAAATACTTGGAACTTCCTTCCTCCACTGGATCTATAAGACTAGACTGCACAATTCCTAAAGAACTGATGTTGCATGGAGGTGTAGATTGATGGCCCGATGTCAGATGTAACATTTATAGTCCTAGAATACTGAAATGAAAGAAAAAGGTGAAAGGATTAACCCTCCACCGGTTTCCTAGCTAAAATTATATAAACTAACTCCTCCTCTCAAACCATCGAGTAGGAATGTGTAATTCCTAAATCTGTATATGTTGTAGAGAGGGGCTGAATGTGGCACCAATGCCTGATGATGAATGCCTCCTAAAAGAAACTTTCCCAGAGTAGGCACTCAAATTCCCCCATGGGTAAGGGTGGGATTCCCAATTGGGAGCACCCGCGTGCTAAACAGTTGAAGTGTGAAAAGAAATTTCAAGTGCCAATCCAATATCAAAATCTAAATCATGCCTTCCATGACTACCTTCACCTTCCTTTTATGCTTTGTGAGCCTCCCCTAGCCTTGGCCCACCTCATTACTACGTTTCACATGTGGCCACTAGCCTCCATGAAGACTACGTTGTCTCTCCATGATCTCCATCATCATTGCATTTACTTTCCACTCTCTCCATTATGTGTTCATTTAATGCACCACTTCCTCCATCACTTCATCATTATTTCTCTATGATCTTACTTTTATTCCTCCATGATCTTACTTTTACTCCTCCACTATCTCCATGATCTTCCTCATTAATGACCCATGATATCCACTCTTCCTTCATTAATAAGTTGCTCCACTACTCCATAATGCTGATCTACTATCTAAATAACCCACATACACACATGAAAGTGAATTTTATACATCTATGGGGTTTATGAGTCCCTCTACCATTTTATTTATTTAATTAATTAGAAAAATTAAGAACTCTAATATTCCAATTAACTGATGGAAAATTGGGAATATTATAGTCCTCCCCGCCAAAATGTTTCTTGTCCTCAAGAAACTACAAAAGAAAATGCTTCAAAAATCCATCTCCCTCCAAAGTGGCATCCTCAAATGGAAGGTATCCCCAGCTGCTCCAATTTTTTATGAATGCCCAGCTCCATAATTTCCTCTCTAGAATGTCTAGAATGGCCTCCAACTAAATAGTTAGATGCCACTCCTCATCAATGAGTCCCCAAGTGGCAACCATCTATTGTCCAAGAGCCTCCTATATGCATGAGATATATTAAGTAGAGCGGTTTCTTCCCCAATTGGAAAGTCCCAACTCATAAAATATCTCTCCAACCCATGCTACACAGAGTAGGTTGTGTCTCTCCATGCTTCCATCCTTGGCCATGTTGGCCCTTCTTGCTTCAAGCATAATCTCAACACTATGAAAAATAGAAAGTATATATGTATGGTTTGACATGAAAAATGTTGGACCATGATCTCTTAATAATAACTACCATAGAAATGCCTCTTGCTACCACATCACACCATCATCATACCAAGTGGGGTAGCCATACTATCTCAAGAGAAGCCACTGCAACAATGCCTCTTGTTGCCACACCACCTCATCATCATACCAAGTATGATTTCCATACTCTCCTAACAGAAGCCAATGGAGTAAGGCCACATGCTACCATCCTACATCATCATCATGCAATGTAATGGAGAATGTCAACCCATATTCTCCCAAGAGTAACCAAAGAAACAATGATTCTTGGTGGCACCTCACATCATCATAATGCAAGTCACGGAGAAACAATATACTGATTGGCATGTAAATTTTCACATCAGAATGACATAACCAGGCTCCCTGCTGCCACTTCATGTGAGTGCTATGAAATTTCCCAAAAAATAACACACCCATTGACATAGGATATGTCATGTGACAGCCAAACTCTCTTAAGAGTAACCAGTGCATCCATGCCTCCTACTGCTGCATCATACCAGTACTATGCAAGGCATGGATCATACAAATGTGAAATGATGGGTTGTAAACATACTCACCCAAAAGAAACCAGCGAAACCATGCTTCTTGTTGCCCCATATCATAGATCTACAAGTAGCCTCTCAACCACTTTCTCATGATCCTCACCCATCCATCCAACTATGGGTGATGACTCCTATCATGCTCCAAATTTGTATCCACCTAATGGAGAATACTATCCTCCCCAATCTGATGATAAACATTGCACTCCATGATATGTTGAAGTGCAATCTCCTTGAGGTCTCTCCATGAGATCCTCTCACTGACGGCCCGATAGAACCCATAAGGTTTTGAATATGTTGTAGGCATAAGCTTCTCCTCAAGCTGTGAGATGCTAATGAAGAAG
Source organism: Pinus albicaulis (assembly GCA_034641835.2). Taxonomy (NCBI): domain Eukaryota; kingdom Viridiplantae; phylum Streptophyta; class Pinopsida; order Pinales; family Pinaceae; genus Pinus; species Pinus albicaulis. The sequence goes on along the minus strand of CM076575.1, from coordinate 1,172,405,183 downwards.
ACTCCATCCTAATAATGGAAAATTATATCCATCAAAAGATGTCTACCCTCTACCATCTGTCCACCCAATGCTTTATGAGTGAAGTGGTCATCAGAATGATCCAAGAATAACTAGGCCCCCAACTCATCACTGATGCTCGGTGACAACGTTGTTGATCTCCATGATAGTGCATCTACTATCTCATGGCCATGTAAAATGTTGAACTCATAGTCACACATTGTACTGATTAGGACTATGTTCATTCTATCCTCTAAAAATATACCCACCAACCCAAAGTTTTGTGTGCAGCTCAACAATGGAAAAATAGGATAGCTATACATCTCCTCCTTGAACAAGTCAAGGGTCCTCTGGGTAGTGATAGTTTGTTGCTCCAAATCAGCAATGTGCTCTAATCCTTGGTTATGAAATTTCTCTGATGGCATGATCCCACAAATCTCAAGTTGAGGTGCTGAAATAATATGGAATAGAAATTTTTGCAAACCTTCGATAAGATGATACTTGGGAACGTCTTGCAAAGCTACAGGAGTTCCTCCAACCGGTGCAATGGCTTCTCCAACTGTTGGTGATGGAAATGGTTGCTCTTCTACTGTTGCACCAATTCTGGTATCTACCTCCTCTTCCTCATGCATCTCCTGAATCATTCATGAGACACTCAATGTCAAATTCTCAAGACCATCTTGACAATATGCAAGTGCTCCTGATGCAAGTTCTTGTGCAACTGGTGGTGGTGGTATTTTCTCCCTTTCGGGAGAGATAGTGCTGACATCTTCCCTTTTCTTCTCACATACTTCCTCCTCAATGTTGGGAAATGTCTCTATGGAAAGTACCTTTGGTTTTATTTTTTCAAACTTCTTCACTACCCTTTGAGTGAAGTGTGCATAAGCAATCACTCTTGCATGTTTCATATGGCTGAACCACCAATCCTTTGCTTCACCCTCAAGGTGCAGTGTTGCAATCTTAACAACCTTTGTTTATAGTACACTATGTAGCTAGAAGAAGGCATCTAACTTATTCATGTGCCTAACTTATTGATGTGCCTATGGATTAGCCATAAAATGTAGGCAAGAAGAATATATTATATATGTGCCTTCTTCTTCTATTGCTGCTACGGGATATTTTTTCTTCTTTGAGATAGAAAAACTGTTGGATGGTTAGATTCTCCTTGAATGCTCTAGACTGAGATTTGTACTCTAAAAGATAATTACTTAGAGTCTCATGCTCCAATTTTCCTCCATCTCCATGCCATTCACCTTCCTCTAGAAAGAAAGTGGACATAGTAGATTGTTGTGGAGCTCTTTGCATTTCTAGTTTCTTTTGTTACTGATAGGAAGTGCTTGGACCTTCCTCATTCGAAAACCTTCTTGAGGCTCCTTTTTTCCTCTCTCTTATCATTTATTTGATCTCCCTGAAGAGATACTGCATATATCTAAAGAGAAGTGTGGCAAAGCTTACTCCCTCCATCATTGTAGATCTCTACTTTTTGCTTCTTCTTCTAATGTCATAAGATGTATTTCCCACAAGCTGAGCCAAAGATCTTGCTCTAATTCCACTGTAATTTATGTAATATTCCCAATTGGGGAAGCAACAATATTTGAACACAATAATGGAAATATAAGTGAATAAATAAAAAAACCATGATATGAGACAAATGTACAACCATTTTATTAAACATATTAGCAAATAATATGCACAATATCATGAGGATCAAGTCACTCAAGCAATGGAAAATAAGCCTCTACTAAACAAATATGTCAATACATGAGCAATAGCTACCATAAAAATGCCATGAGCTAATACAACGCATTTTTAGGACATAACTACTAAAAAAATATATATATCAATATGGTTATGTTGTTATATAGTTCAAACAATCTCAGGAAGAGAGATCTAAGCTCCCAAGAACATTTCCAAGATAACCCAAAAACGGTTTCCTGAAATACACAAAATGCAGAAAATACAAATATGGCCCTAGGGCTAAGTAATTATACAACTGGATAGATGATAGGAGGTTTTTGAACTGATATGGTAATGCATGAAATATGCTCCTATCGATTCTCCAAATGAGAGGCTAATCCCCTCACTGAAAATCTACCTCCCCCAACTAGGGCTTCAAACCCTCTACTGCAACTGCACACTGAAATAACACAGTTTCTTCAAAAAAATGCATTGTAACTGATAGAAGTACCTTAGCGTGATGCTAGATGATGAAATAAGGCTAAGGGGTCCTCTTTTTTGGTCTCCCAATGAAATGAAACTTTCCTCCAACTAAAATCAAGAAAGGAAGTGACCCAAACAAACTCTCCACTGCTGCACCCTACACCACAACACAATACTCTACAGAAATTGAGATGTACAAGAAAGATGTAGCTGGGCTTGATTCCAGATAGTGGAAAATTTAGTGCAATACTCTTCCAAGAGGCCTTTCAAGGAAAGAGTTGGGATTCCCAACCGAGAACACCCTGTGCTAAACATCACTTCAATCTTAGCTAAACAACTGAAGAGAGCAACAAGTCTAAACAAATCATATCAAAATAATAATATAAAACATAACCCCGTATGGCTCCCATACTCTTCCTTATATAAGTGATGAGCTTCCCCACGCTTGGCCCCACTCAATTAGGTCGCTAATTCCATGCATTCAATCTCCCTCCAAAACTAAATTGTCCCACCATGAATGCCACTCCTCCATAACAATGTTTTTGATTTGGGAAAAGTTGACCCAGTCTTCATGCTCCAGCCCCTTTTCACACCTAAGGGTATTAAATATAGCTTTATATATGACCTCCATTCACACTACGAGTGTCTTTTATTCCTACTAAAGAGGGTTATGGGTCTCCATACCCTCTTTGTTGGTCAAGATTGTCATTGATGTCAATATGGCATTGGTTGTGATGGAAAATTTTTGTGATGCATGATACCCTAGTGATGCAAGCCCTAGGACTAACCTTGTTGTTAGAATATAAATATTCCATAACCTCTTGCATATTATGAATCAAGAAGTCTTAATATGATGTCCTTACTCTTGATGAAGAAGCCCTCAACTCTATCCTAGACATTTAACAAGATGATGACATGAATGATAACACACTTGATGATGGTTGGAGACCACTCTTTAAGTCCTAATAAAATTACCCTAACCCCAATTGTAGCTCCATTGACCTTATAAATGAAAAATATAAATAACCCCGAGGACTATACCAAAAAATTATAAACAGTCACAAATAAAATTAATTTTTGATATCTTGAAGACATCATTTCACCATGGCTCCTTCTCCAGCATGTAGAGGATATTTTTACGTTTCCAATGATCCCTCACTCATCTCCTAACTCCTTATAGTTTGTGAGAAAATTATTTTTAAATTTTAAAAATAATATTTTTTTATAGTCTAGTTTACCTATGCTTAGCTAAATTGAGTCGGCTTCCCTCAAAAGACACATCCCTTCATTTCCATTTAAAATCACTATATATATATATATAAGTTAAGACTCATCATTTAATCCATAAAATTGGTGTAGATCATTTTGAGTATATCACAACATGAGAATTTCACAACTCGTGAACTAAAGGAGGCCGAGGAGGAAAGAGTTTAACGTTAAAGCTAATTGGGTAACCTGTGACGAAGAATGTGGATTAGACTAGAGGAAAGATAGCTTGGACCTATGAAAAGAACATGTGACAAAGACTATACATTAGCTCGGATCATTTTTTAAGGGATAAAACTATACCATAAAACTTGGATTGTTGAAAAAGGAGACTCAGACCTAGCTAGAAGGAGATTCAGACTTGTTTAAAGGGGCTCAGACCTAACCACAGAAAGCACAGATCAGCTTTAGTCTTCGAACACCTTATGAAATTGGATTTTTCATATTTTGTGGAGGCTCATACATATAATAATCTACAGGAGGTTTTTCTATTGAAAAAGTTTCAAATCAGTAAAATGAGTGTTTGGAGGAATTGGACCCGTGGCTTGTAGACTGTGTCAATACTTGGATCAAAGGGATAGTTTAGCTTGACTTGGTGAAGTCAAAACTTTGGTTTAATATCCCAGAAGTTGTTGGATTTAAGGTTGGGACAACGTTTGGTTGTTTTAGGAGCTTGGTCTCCTCCACAGAAGCTACAGGACTGCAGATCTATCTTATAAGGGCTCAGTATTGTGAAAATACTTCAGGACAGAACTTGGTAGTGTGGAGCAGCTTCAGCACTTGGACCTGACTTATGGAGTATCCTTAGAACTTTTCTCAGACCTGTGGTGTAGTATTTAGAACCTATGATAGCTAGCACATTCTAGACAACATTGGTATTTCAAATTGTATCATCAAAATTCTATTTAGCTTGCAGATCAGTCCTCTTTCCTTGATAAACAATGGAGGTATAATAAACTTGAGACGGTTTTGTGAAGGGTTACATATTTGTGGAAAGATCCAGTATTAATCTCAATGTGTGAAAATATACATAGAAATATAGTACTCTTATTGTAGTGATTCAGATCCTTCCAACACTTGTTGTGTCTTTCAGTTTTTGGTGGTGATGCATTGATATATGGTGCAAAAGTGTTGGTGCAGTTGTAGTGTTAGTACAGTGTGATGTAGAACCATTGGTGCAGTATGGTGTGGATTTTTTGATGAACAGTGATGCAGGAATAATGATGCTTATTGCTAGATGAATAGTGAAAAGCCTAGACAAGGAAAAATTATCATCTTGGAATGGTGAAGTCAAGCTCAAGCACAAGTCAAGTCAAGGAAAAACCAAGAATAATGAAGAAGTTTGTTGAAGAAATTCAACCTTGAAAAGTCTTGTGGAGAATTTTGAAGATCATGATGCATCATTTATGTCATCATGATGTAAATTGGAGAAATTGTTTGGGTACGATGAAGAGTAGTGGTGACACCTTCTAATAATAAAACGTTGTCATTGATGAAGTGACATGGAGACTAAGTGAAGGCATTGGTGAAGATTGAAAGGGCTCATTGAATAAGACATTGGAAGTCGTGAAGTATAACCAAATATATCTTGACGAATTGAAGCAGGAGGTTGGAGCCTCATAGAGACAAGTTTGGTGCCTTGGAAGATAGGGTTGGATCCCTAGAGGATAGGAGTCCTCAAGAGACCAGGTTGGAGCCTGTACCAGATATAGGGTTGGAGCCCTTGAGGTTGGTGGCTCAGAATTGACAAGGTTGGAGCCTTGGAAAGACCAGGTCAATGCTTGGCACAATACAGGTTGGAGCCTGGAATATTGTAGTCTTCATCTAGGGTTGTGAGCCCTATACCATTATTGTAATTGATTTATTGTAAAGAAGAAATTAATAAAACCATTTATTCTTATTGTTCATTTTGTGTTCTAAATATACGTGATATAACTGGTAAAATTAAAAATTGAAAAGAAATATTGATTCACCCCCCTCTCAGTATTTCCAACAATTGGTATCAGAGCCAATACCTTCACTCAAACCCTAACAGCTTGAAGGTTGATCATTAGAACACAAATGGAAAAGCCAAGGAAGAAAGTCTCCAATCCTCCTAAATATATCTCTTCCTCAACCATTGAAATTGAAGTAAAACAATTTTTGAAGGCTCCATTGTTCAATGGAAATTTTAATATATGGGTGGAAAGAATGAGGAATTTCTTGAAGACTCAAGGAATTTAAGTTTGGAAATTAGTGATTACTAATGACACAATGGACGAATAATCCAAGGAGTACAATACAAGAGCAATGAAGGAAATTTTGAATGGGTTACCAAATTCTGTGAAGGCCAATTTTGAAAAATTTTCATCAGCAAAAGTCATATGGGATAAAATTCATGATCTTCACTCAAAAGGAGCATTGAAAATCATCTCTAGTCAAGAAGATGATGGAAAACAAGAAAGAAGTCCAGAATTCGTCAAGGAAGATGAAGATAAGAGCGATAACAACAAGGCTAAAGAAGACCTAGAAGATGAAGAGAATAAATAAGTCTTTGAAGAAGATCTTCTGAATAAACTTATGGCTTCCGTGGAAGAGATTAACTGTTTCAAAAAGGAAAATGAGGAACTTAAGAAGAAAACGCAAGATGGTAACCAAGACAAGACAAGGAAGGAAGTTGACTTTGTCAAGCTTCAAGTACAATAAAGAGATGAGGAGCTCACCAGAATTAAAGAAGAATTTCATCAAAACAAAAGAAAGCATCATGAAGAAGTCATATCTATGAAAAATCAATTGGATAAGGCAAAGAAAAGGGAAGAAACTTTGTCAAGCCACCTTGAACAAAGACTTAAGAACTTGAACAATATTGAAGCAGAGATTGGTCAATACAAGGTAGAGGTCTCCTCTCTTAGATCTCAACTAGAAGAAGCAAGGAAACAAGCGCAAGGAGCTAAGAATGTGATGGAAACTTTGGAATTCATAGAAGGACAAGTTAATGAAGAAGAAAAGGAGAGAGACACCATGATATGCCAACTAGACGAAAAGGATGAAGAAATATTGAAACTAAAATCAGACATCAATATTCTCAATGCTGAAACATGTGAAGCTACAAGAATAAAAGAAGAAATGGAGATCAACCTAGCAAAGGAGAATGAATATGTCTTCATAATGAAATCAAATATCATCTCCCTTAAAATCGAAGCACATGAAGCAACAAGGATGATGGAAGAAATGAAGAAGCAACTAGTTATGAAAGATGAATATTGTGAAAAGTTGAAAGGAGAAATTGTCTTTCTTAAAAAGGAAGTTGACTTGCTGAATAAGAACTTGAAAAGCTCTCAAACCCTAGATGACATCCTAAGTCAGCAAAGGTCTCCCCTTGATAAATCAGGTCTTGGCTATGCAGGTGAATCCTCAAGAAAGAATGATAATGCTTCAAACAAAAAAGATGTGAGGAACCTAGAAAGAAATGTTAATGCTCCCAGTTCCAGCAAAGGCAAGGAGAAGAATCAAGACAACAACAAAAGAAATTATACTCCAAGGAGACTTGAAGATGGTGTCAAGAATACAAAAGGCAATGAATATCATCAAGGAATCCCAATGCAAAAATACTTTAGAAGTACATCAAGGAAAACTCAATCTCCAAGGTACCAAAGTATATTTCTTGGTTATTGCTCTTCTTGTACAAACTTTGGGCACATGCCAAAATACTGTAGGGCATATCACAAAGACAAATATAATGGTACCCTTTAATCTCCTAGAAGCAATTTTTGAAGAAGAAATCATGATTTATTATTCATGAACAAGATAGAGTGTTTCAATTTCCATAATATTGAACATATGGCATGTGATTGTTACTTGACTTGGGTCCCTACACAAGCTAGAACCATGCCAGAGAAGAAAGTTACACAAGTATGGAGAAGGAAACAAGTTGAATCTGGAAGTCTCTTGAACACTCCAGCTAACAACCCATGTTGTTTAATTGATGAAGACATCCTTGATATTCCAAATGGTTGATGATGAGACTCTGCTAAAAAAATAAGACCATGCATACTGTTAGGGGGAGCCTATGATTCTTAAGAATTTTTGCAGAAGTTATCCATGATTGGGCCTTATGAAATTCTTGATGAGTCATAGATGGACAATCATTTTTTTGATAGATCATCTCTATGAGGAAACTCCATTGAAGAACATAATCCCTTACTCATTTGATGGACCATTGTTGAAGATGTCTCCCACTTGATCACAAGGCAATCAATCTTTCTTAAAAAGCTAAAGGAGTTTATGAAGGTAATGGGAGATGGTACATCACACGAAGAAATACAAGCATATCTATAATGGAACATATTTCGAGAAGAAAGAGCACCACGATAGGGGGAGTAACATACCTATGAAGGACTACAAATCATGAAGAAAAGAAGTAGCTTGACAGGGGGAGTATTTGGGCACCTCGTTTTCCGTTGATGTCAAAGGAGGAGAGAAATTTGAAGCGCAAGAATATTTCCATCAATGACAAAGGGGGACACTGTTGGTCAAGGTTGTCATTGATGTCAATATAGAATTGGTTGTGATGGAAAATTATTCTGATGCACGATACCCTAACTAACCATATAACTAACCTTTTTGTTAGAATATGAAGATTCCACAACCTCTTGTATATTATGAATCAAGAAGTCCTAATATGATTTCCTTACTCTTGATGAAGAAGCCCTAAACTCTGTCCTAGACATTTAACAAGATGATGACATGAATGATAACACACTTGATGATGGTTGGAGACCACTCTTGAGGTCCTAATAAAATTACCCTAACCCCAACTCTAGCACCATTGACCTTATAAATGGAAAACTAAATAACCCCAAGGACTGTACCAAAAAATTCCAAATAGTCACAAATAAAATTAATTTTTGACACCTTGAAGACGTCATTTCACCATAGCTCCTTCTCCAGCATGAAGAGGATATTTTTACCTTTCTAATGAACCCTCACTCATCTCCTAAATCCTTATAGTTTGTGAGAAAATTATTTTTAAATTTTAAAAATAATATTTTTTTACAATCTAGCCGACTTGTGCTTAGCTAAACTGAGTCGGCTTCCCTCAAAAGATGCATCCCTTCATTTCCATTTAAAATCACTATATGTATATATAAGCTAAGACTCATCATTTAATCCATAAAATCGGTGTAAATCATTCTCATTATATCACAACACGAGAATTTCACAACTCGTGAACTAAAGGAAGCTTAGGAGGAAACATTTTAACGTTAAAGCTGATTGGGTAACTTGTGACAAAGACTGTGGATCGGACTAGAGGACAGATAGCTCGGACATATGAAAAGAACTTGTGACAAAGACTGTACATTAGCTCAAATCATATGTTAAGGGATAACACTATACAATAAAACTCAGATTGTTGAACAAGGAGACTCAGACTTGGCTAGAAGGATATTCAAACATGTTTAAAGGAGCTCGGACCTAACCACAGAAAGCACATATTAGCTTCAGGATTTGGACACATTATGAACTTGGATTTTTCATATTTTGTGGAGGCTAGGACATATAATAATCTACAGGAGGTTTTTCTATTGATAGAGTTTCAAATCAGTCAAATGAGTGTTTGGAGGAATTGGACCTGTGGCTTGTAGACTGTGTCAATACTTGGATCAAAGGGATAGTTTAGCTTGACTTGGTGAAGTCACAAAAATTTGTTTTAATATCCCAGAAGTTGTTGGAATTAAAATTGGTACAACATTTGGTTGTTTTAGGAGCTTGGTCTCCTCCACAGAAGCTAGAGGACTATGGATATGTCTTATAAGGGCTCAGTATTGTGAAAATACTTTAGGACAGAACTTGGTAGTGTGGAGAAACTTCAGCACTTGGCCCTAATTTATGGAGTAGCCTCAGAAATTTTTTCGGACCTGTGGTGTAGTAGTTAGAACTTGTGACAGCAAGCACATTCTGGACAACATTTGGTATTTCAAATTGTGTCATCAAACTTCTATTTAGCTTGCAGATCAATCCTATTTCCTTGATAAACAGTGGAGGTATAATAAACTTGAGAAGGTTCTATGAAGGGTTACATATTTGTGGAAAGATCCAGTATTAATATCAACATGTGAAAAGATACATAACAGTCTTGGACTCTTATTGGAGTGACTCAAATATTTCTAGCACTAGTTGTGTCTTTCAGTTTTTGGTGGTGATGCATTGATCTGTGGTGCAAAAGTGTTGGTGCAGCTATATTGTTAGTACAGTGTGATGCAGAACCATTGGTGCAGTATGGTGCAAATTTTATGATGAAGAGTGATGCAATAATAATGATGCTTATTGCTAGATGAATAGTGTAGAACCCAGACAAGGGACAATGATCATCTTGGGACAGTGAATTCAAGCTCATGCACAAGTCAAGTCAAGGACAAACCAAGAACAGTGAAGAATTTTGTTGAAGACATTCAACCTTGAGAAGTCTTGGGGAGAATTTTGAATATCATGATGCATCATTGATGTCATCATGATGTAACTTGGATAAATTGTTTGGGTACGATGAAGAGTAGTGGTGACACCTTCTAAGAAGAAAAGGTTGTCGTTGATGAAATGACATGGAGACTAAGTGAAGGCATTGGTGAAGATTGGCAGGGCTCGTTGAAGAAGACATTGGAAGCTGTGAAGTGTAACCAAATATATCTTGACAAATTGAAGCAGGATGTTGGAGCCTCATAGAGACAAGGTTGTTGCCTTGGAAGATAGGGTTGGAGCCCTCAAGGATAGGAGTCCTCAAGAGAACAGGTTGGAGCCTATACCAGATATAGGGTTGGAGCCCTTAAGGTTGGTGCCTCAGAATTGAAAAGGTTGGAGCCTTAGAAAGACCAAGTCGGTGCTTGGCACAATATAGGTTGGAGCCTGGAATATTGTAGTCTTCATCTAGGGTTGGAGCCATATACCATTATTGTACTTGATTTATTGTAAAGAATAAATTAATAAAAGCATTTATTCTTATTGTTCATTTTTTGTTCTAAATATAGGTGATCAACTGGTAGAATTAACAATTGAAAAGAAATACTGATTCACCCCCCTCTCAGTATTTCCAACACTCTTTTCCTCTATCTAAGAGAAAAATCAAAATTTAATATTCCAATTAGTTGTGTGCTAATTTAGGAATATTACAATTCTCCCCTCCCAAATGTTGCTTGTCCTCAAGAAAATGCAAGGATAGAACTGAATAGCCTCTCCTCTTCCTCCTATAGCATCCTCATATGATAAGTTCCTCCAATGAACAAGATGCCCTCTCATCAATATGTCCTCAAGTTGCTCCTCCCAAGTGTATAGGTATGGCTTTGGTGAAAAATCCAAATGGCTCTCATCATGAACAAGTGGGATATCCATGGAGGAAACTATATGTGGTCTAGAGGCATTCTAGAAGCACGGGATTAGAAATTATTAGGAACCTTCCTCCCCATGTGAATCTCCAAATCCCAAGCTATCATCCATACAAACTGAGTCACCTTCCAAAATGGTAACTCATGAAAAATTTCTTCTAATGTAGGTGGGCAGCAATAATGAACCTGATAGACCAAATGGCCTACCCCATGCTATCTATCTTTCCACTTATGGAAAGTGTAGAGCTGCTGCTGATATTGGGCTGCAATAATGTTGCCTTCATGAAGAAAAAAGTAAATTGGATCCTCAAAGACCCACTCTTTTGTTCTTGCCCAGACCATCCCATATAAAGTGAATATGACATTATCATCACATGGAATCCAAATGAGAGAGGTACTGAAGGTTTCATATAGTTTTGGAAGGTACCAACAGTCTCCCAAGTAGTCATAATGCAGTTATTCTAACTGTTGTTTCAAAATATAACATGGCAAGTTGTCTCCCAAAAAGTTTCTAGTTGTGCATGTCATCTCATCTACTAGAAAATATTAAATGGAATTGTTTATCAACTAAGCATACAAAGAATAGTAAAACACTTTCCCCAATCCATTCAAGAGATGGCTATCCCCATCACTGATCTTGGTCCAAAAATGACCATGAAGCCCAAATAGAGGCTTGCCCTCTTGTGGAGAAATGCACTATATAGAGATGGTAAGAGAATGCAAATACTGTGTTAGATAATAAATAAGTGCAAAGACAGAATTCTTACCATGTACTGAGAGTAGGTTGATAATAAGATATAGGAATGAGCCCTGCATAGTGGGATGACATATCTCCATGAGAAGGAATGAACCATGTGGTGCATGAAAAAGCTTCTTCTTATGCTTGGAGATCCAAGTCAAGAATATCATATCATGGTAATAGATGTCTCCATCCACTAATCCATCACTCCCATCTTCTACTTTTCCATCAAGTGAATCATATGTGAAGTGATCCTGGTGTTGGTTCTGTAGAGGTGGTTTTTTCCTGCAGCTCTATCGTTCCTTTATTTAATTTTCAACCCAGGGTTCATTTTTTTATTTCAAGGGTGTTGGCACAGTATGTGCGAGTTAACTATTCTAGGGATTCTTCTTGCTAATGAGAAGAAAATATTCGTAACTGTGGAAGATGTTGTTCTTAAGGAAATTGCTGCTATTCTATAATGGAACAATTATGTTGAAGAAAAGTCATTGCTAAATCGAACTGAGCAGAAATCTAAGTAAAATCAGCAGGAATGGAAATAATGGAAACGAAACTAGACAGAACAAAGTTCTGATTAAGTTGCTTCAAGAATAGTGCTGAATGAAATTAAAGAATCCAAGAAGTAGTAATTTAGCTATGCAATTCTAAAACTACAATACAACTAAGCAATGTGTGCAATTGTGTAATACGGAAACAAAAACGCAATTCAAGAAATCTAAGTTACTGTACGATAACGAAAGAACAGAGGACTAAACTGTATGGCTAGTTGTACAACCAAGAAAGAATAGCAGAAGTAAATCACTAATAAGACAACGATATAACTTAGCTTTGAATTTCCTACTTAAATTTTGCAATGGATTTCTCTGTAAAAACTAACTAATCATTAGTGATCCACCGATTATTCACGGTGTCAGGTTAGAGGGGAAACATGAGGTACAGAAAGTATAACTACTGAGTCAGTCCTCTTATACTCAAAGGTTAATAGTCATAATCGGCAAATAAACCAGACTTAACAAAGCATTTGTCATGCACATAATTTTACTTATTGCTAGGAACGCAACTGTTAAGAGTCCTATAAGAAAAGATGTAGTTATATTATCAAAAGTGTATTTTGCAACTGCATAAAATTTACAAATACTGATTTTGCAAAGTATTAGAACATAACATATGCGTAGAACTTCTACAGGTTGGGCCTAGACCTACAGAAGCTATAGCACTATGGAAGCTTCAATAGGGGATTGTTTAGAATTCTATTTCATTCAGGAATGCTCTTCCAAAAAGAATTAAACAGGCTGTATTAGGATTTCCTTATGAACTGCCTCCATCCTCATCTGTTCTTTGCCTTTCTAAAGGAAAATTCTTGAGAATGTATCTCAAACGACAGCCCACTACACGTGGCTGTCGTTTGAGTTCTTAAACTCAAAAAATGTTCAACTGCCTTTTAATTGGTTGCCTGGAATTGTTGATGACCTCAATACATGCATTCGTTTATTGGTCATCATCTATCATTGACCTCGCATTCCTAGTTTCCTACAGATATGGACAAAAGGGAGTCAATTCTTTATTGTGAATCTTCCTCTATGTCCTTAGTCTAATTTTTCCTACTTCTATGATATTTCATCCCTTATTATTGATACGAAAGAAGATTTCCTCAAATTTATAAGATAATTCAGAGCATTTAGAGGGGGAAATCATACCTAAATCTGGGCCCAACATTACTCCCTTGCTTACCTTTTTGCATGTCCTCATGCAAACAAGTGGTTGAGGTGTAACCGTGTTATTGAGTAGGCAGGGTAGGGTCTCTCTTGAGTCGTTCTGAATCCATAATTCCTTTCTATTAGTGCAAAGGAAATTCTTGTGGCTCCTTCCGGTAGTTCATAATCATGGTTGTATTCTTCAGGGGGAAGCCAAAGGAGTGGGTTTCGGTACCTGCAGCCTAACCAGGCTGGTCCCATGCGGTTGACTAGAGTAGTGTATAGGTAAAATATAGATGCAACGGCCTTGAAGTTTCTATAGCTGAATGACTCTCGATTTTTTACATTGTTCATGGAGGCCATCCATCATTGTTTGGCTACTGCCAAGGCCACTTCTCTGATATCTTTGAAATAATCTTGGGCTCCTGCTATGACATCCTTATGGATGGGTCCAAGTTTAGTTTTCACACCTAGCTTATTGATAAATTTTTTATGCCGGATGATTGTCTGTAATGGGTTTGTAGGTTCTCCTCAAACCCTTAGCTCCAGGTTGTGCTTCATTTTTTGAAAGATGCCATAGGGTTTGGCCCATCCCACCTAATTTTTTTCATATGACAGAAAAGCTTACAGCTGGATATCCCCTATGAAGGGGCTCGGGTTACTATTATTGTTAGTTTCCAAAGCAAAATTGTGCATATAAAGCTCGCACAAGAGGTGTTGAATCTTCTCGTCCTTCTCATGGCAACATTGGACAAATTCTCCTATTGATTTGAAAGAAATGGAATTTCGTGCCCTTAAAGCACTTTTAGTAGTAAGAACCGTTTCGTTAAAAACAGGGCATAATTAGTCACAGGGGACCTACATGACAAGGCATCATCATAAAGAGAGTAGATTGTGGCTATCTGTTCCTTAGCTTGCTCCATTTTCTTCTGTGTCGCTTTGACCTTAGCCTATTCTTCCCTAAGTTGAGAAAATGTTTTTTCCTCCATGCGGGAAAGGTCAGCGATCTTCTTCTGTAGTGCTTGATGTTCCTTCAATGGCACCACTTCTTTTCTACATTGTGCCAATTCATGGCGTGTCTGCGCCAGCTTGTTTTGCAGCCATTGCTTAGTAGCTAAATCCACCAAGTGAGCATAGCCGAGAAATTCCTCTGTCTGGGTGGACGCTTCAGTATGAATTGGTTTTTCTGTCTGTGTTCCTGCCTCTATGGTAGTGGTCAAGTTGGTTTGTGTTCCAAAATTTGTGGCACTTTCTCATTTAGTTTGGGCTCCCCTGATGGCAGTCTTTACCTTTGGCTTCATTGCCATCTTTTCCTTATTCAGCTGCCTCCTAAGGTTCCTTACCAAATTTTTCATTCTCTTACAGTTCTTCTTCAATTTCTTAATTTTTCTCAAGTGTAACTCTTCCTCTTCTCTTATTTCCACTAGTGGTATGGTGACAGAATTTTCCTTTTTTGGTGTCAGTTCCAGAATGGTTTTCTCAATTACTTCTTTAGACTTGTTCTCAGCATGAGGGCTTTGGCTGGGGGGTGTGGTGCTGTGTTCAGGTTCAATTTCCGTGGGTGTCCTCTGGTCCAAGAGGATGGTGTCACCAAAATATGCTTATGATTATAGTCCCTCCCCTACCTGTTCAGTGTTGTAAACTTCAAAATTGTAAATGGGAGACAGGGCTCCCTCTTCTTGAAACTATTCCTGATTAGGAAACAAAGTGTTATGACCAAAATTACTAGGGGAGGTGACTTTTTCAACAATTTCTTCCTATTCCCCTGCTTCTGGCACGTTTTTTGTTTCCAAATTTTCTCTTGTTTGCCCTAGGTCTCGGGCCATCTCTTCCTCCAGTTCTTGTATTGGTGCCTGAGGTGATTCAGCCTTGTTCATAACGCTCCAGGCTCCCTTAGCTATTCTAGCCATTTTTCACCTACTGGATTCCGACGTTGTGGTTCAGATTCGTTTTCTTCTAGGGTATTTCACCCGAGGGGGCTCAGCTTCAACATTTTCAGGGTGAATTCTCGGTTCTGTTATTTCTAGGTTGGTTGTTGGCTCTTGTACTTCTGGGTTAACAAAATCATGCCATTCTATCTGATCTCTATCTAGCTCATGGATGATAATTAGCTTAACTAAGGCCTGGTGGCTCACCACTGCCTGGGGCCTCTTGGCTTTTCTTAGCCGGCTAGCAGTATCATGCAAAACAGTGTTTAAAAATGCAGGAATATTGATTATAATTTTCTTCTTAAGCGCAGCTAGGAGTTTAAGGTGTCAGGGTTTTACCTCTTCTTGACGTCCTTCACAGGTTATGAACCGTTGGATGAACTCCGCCAACTCCTACCATGGATGGTGTAAGGATGTGGGTGAAATTCCTTCGCCTTTCCATTGTAGCTGCTCCTCTCGATCCCAGTAAAATTCTATTGCTTCTCTTAAGAGAAAATTCTTCTCCTCTCATATTTCTCCTTATGCTGGTATTCCTGATACTGCCGCTATTATTTCCTCTGTGAAAAGTATCATTTGTCCCTTGACTCTGGTTTGTCCCTCATGCAAGTTCCTTGGGAATTACATTGCAACCTTTGTATTGTATCCCTAGAGTCTGTGTACATATGTGAGCCATCCCACTCGTCGAAGAACAGTGGTTGCCTCATCTGAGAGTGTGACGTTTGGTGGCTCGTTCCTCATCGGTCCTCCACCCATGTCTAAATTTCTCTCGTTTTTGGTTGTTCCTCCCTCTGGTATTGTTGTTTCATCCAAATGCTATGCATATTCGAAAGGGGAACTGTAATTCTGTATAATTCATCTCCATGCCTGAATTGTAGCAGTTTCCAAGGCGTCCTGACATGATCTGTGCGAGATTTTTCCTTCTTGCCAAATTAATGCCAGTAGGAGTAAAGCACCTCCCCCCTGCGTGAGAATGGGCATCCACGACCTCAGGTACAAGAGGGGTATGGCTGGTGCATGCAGACGAGATGGAAATATCAGATTTTTTGAACTTGCGCATGGTGGATCAGCTATTAAGTAATTAATGGTTGTATAGCGGCAGATAAATAGAGAAGTTTCCATAATTGTGGCTCGTGCAGAAATGACCAAGGCATGAGAGAATTATAGTTTTATAATTAATTTGACATGATTTCGTAAGACAATTATGAGGTGATGACAGAAGCGTGATGAAACTAGATTTTAATTGGCTTAGCATTCCCATTGTTCGAGATAGGTTTATCAAATATCCATTAATGATTACTGGGATAAGTCATAATTAGCATTAATTCAAGTAAATAATGACATGGGAACAAGGTGTATAATGGTATTTACTATAAAAAAAATTATTTATTCATTTATTATTATTTATTTATTATTTTTATTTTTATTTTCGCCCATCTCTTTTTCTCTTTTTTTTTTTTGAGAGAGAGAGATCACCATGATAATATGGTAGCCAGGTAGTAATGGTGCTATTCACCATATTTGTAGCAAAATGATCAGGCCGGCTCGTGATGAGACCTCTTGTCCTTTGAATTTAGCAAGAAGGTCATGACCCTGGTGTCGTTGCCATAATGGGCATGTAATTTTCTAGACTCTTATGAACATGGTAGGCTGGCTCGTGATGAGACCCCCTATCCTCTATTGAGATATGTAAATGTATTTTAGTGATGCAATCCATTCGAAGGTCACTGTGCTGGTGTGGTGGGCAGATGTTGATAGTGCCATTCATTAGAATTGAAGTAAGGTGATCAGGCCGGCTCGTGGTGAGACCTCCTATCGTTCTGAGAAGGTCATTACCCTGGTGTGGTGGCCATAATGTGCATGTTACCTGCTCCGTTCTTATGATCATGGTAGGATGGCTCGTGATGAGACCCTCTATCCTCTGTCAAGATTTTGCATATCACGCAATGATGATGGAGGCTTATTGACTTCCTTAAGAGTGGGGGATGGTGGAAAAAAAAGTAATGCCAATAATACCCTTTGTTGCATTTTGTTAAGTTGGATATTACTCGAATAATGTAAAAAGACGTATCGATATAAGGTTCGGAATTGTTTGATGCCCTATTCAAATTAAGTGAATTGCTGCCTTAGTATTGATATATATGATGTGAGCTTCCTAATTAAGAAATATCATCATACATCAAATTTAGAAGTGTTACCGTTTGCATTCTCTCTTCCAAGTGCCATTACCTATTCAAGGTTATTAAATTATAGAAGAGAAAGATATTAGACAAGAGTTTCAAAAGGATGTTCAAAAAAAGTTTTTAAGGGAAGAAAGAGCAGTCAGAATGTTCAAATATGGAACAGCACAATAGGGATTGCTTTCGAAGGTTGAAGGGACTGCTGCTGTTCAGAAATTGAACAACAGTTGTTCTGTTATTGAATAGTGGTATAAAATTAAAAGAAGGTTTTTCAATTCAGTTGGATCACTGCTGTTCAAAAATTGGACAGTAGTTGTTCTGAATTTGGATAGGAAAAATGAAAGACACTCATTGAAAAGGCTGTTTGGAGTTTCGCTGAACTACTGTTGTTCAAATATTGAACAGCAGCTATTCGGGACTTGAACAACAAAACAAAAAACTCTCATTAAAAAAGGGTTGTTCAGGATTCTGTTGAACTACTGCTGCATAAATATTGAACAGCAGCTGTTCAGAAATTGAACAACAAAAAATTGGAATGCAAAAGGAATCTATATACAATTATGTACATAATTTATGATTGATGGTGCCAAACCTCTCATGTACCTGATTTTGTGGGGTTGTTACCCCCTCGTGTTACGACTTAGATGGTGGGGTTTTCTCATGCCTACTGATGAAAGGATTATTTTGTGAGAGGTTTGTGATAGAGGCGTACTCAGTGTCCATTAACTCGAAATGTTGAGCCATCTCCATCGATTTTGGACAAAGTGAGGGTGCCATTGTTATGTACTTCTTGAATTTCATGTCACCCAAGCTATCTTGTTTGCAATTTCCCCAGGAAGTCTTGGAATTTGGAGTCATACAATAGTGCCCAATCTCCCTTTTGGAATGCCTTCTTTTTTATAAGGTTATCGTGCCACTTAGCCCGTTGTTGTTGGACAATCATAGTGCACTGCAAAGCAAACTGTCAGATTTCGTCCAACACATTTATTTGTTGGAGCCTTTTGATTTTAGCATCTGATAGGTCCAATCCTACTTCTTGGGCTGTCGTAAGTGTTTTAATTTCAAATTCGATAGGGAAGATAGGTTCTCTTCCAAAGACTAGCTGATATGGTGAACATCTAGTGGTATTTCTCCAAGTTGTTCGATAGGCCCATAGAGCTTCCAGGAGTCTCATGGCCCAATCTCGGTGATGTGCTGCTACTGTCTTGGTGAGGATTGCTTCCAAGACTTTGTTGGTGCTCTCGACTTGCCCGTTCGCCTACGGGTGGTACGAAGACATAATTATGTGTGTTACGTGGTGATTTTTTAAAGTGGATACGATTTTATTTCCTATGAATTGCGCTCCTCCATCAGTTATTATTTCTCTGGGAAAGCCATATTGTACAAATAATTCAAAAAGGAACTTAATGACTGATTATTTTGTGGCTCTTGGCAGAGCTATTTCTTCGACCCATTTTGTAACATAATCCGTGGCAATTAGTATGTAAGCTTTTTGGTTTGAAGGTGGATTGAATGGGCCAAAAAAATCCAATGCCCATCGCTCAAAAGGTTCTACTACAAATTGTGATTGCAGCGACATTTCATATGCTTGGCCAAGACGGCCCATCCTCTGGAAACTATCACAGGATTGCACATACTTCTTTGCGTCCTTGAACATGGTAGGCCAGAAATAGCCTAATTTCAGTACTTTGTGTTCTGGTCGTCGATCTTCGAAGTGGCCACCGTAGGGTTCATCGTGGCAGGCATGCAGTATATCATGGATTTCATCTTCCCTCATGCATCTACGGATATGCATATCAGCTCCAGTATGGAATAAATATCCCCCAATCTAGGAGAATCGTGCACTGCATTGTATAATTAGTTTTCATTCTTCTGCTGATAAATGTTTAGGTAATTTTCCAACTTCTAGGTAGTTTTCCACATCCACGTACCATACAGTCTTGACTGCTACTGGACAATCTTTAATCATTATGTCAAATTCCTGTAATAGTGGTAGCTAGTGGGTTATTCTTCCATTTGTAATGGGTTTGTTTGCTAAATATCTGATGGCAGAGTGATCAGTATGTAGGAAGACTTGATATCCAGTTATGTAATGCCTGAATTTATTAATTGCATAGATCACAGCCAGGAATTCCTTCTCTGTTACGGTATATTTGAGCTCAGCAAGAGTAAGATTTTTACTGATATAATAAATGGCATATGGTTTGCGGTCTTCCTCCTCTCCAAGGACTGCTCCAATTGTTGTATCAAATGCATCAGAGGTTTCTAGTCAGGACCCCAAAGAATAGGTGTTGTAGAGACCATTTTTTTTAATTCTGTAAAAGCAGAGTCATATTTGTTAGTCCAATGGAATTCAACATTGCCAGTTAAATCATACAAGGGTGTAGCTATTTGTGCGAAATTTTTTATGAATCTATGATATTATCCTGCATAGCCTAAAAAGCTGCGTACCTATGTTTGTGTGCAAGGTGTGGACAATAAAAGGACTACCTATATTTTGGCCGAGTCTACCTGTATTCCTATTGCAGAAATGTAATGACCCATAATTACCCCTTCAATCATCATCATATGACATTATTCGTTGCTCAGAAACAGTCTAGTAGCAATGAATCATTCCAATACTTTGTCTAATGTTTCTAGTGCTTGATCAAAATATTCCGCATAGGGTGTAAAATCATCCATATAAATTTCAAGTCCCTCATTTATTAGATCAGAAAAAATGCTAATTATGGCTCTTTGAAATGTTGCTAGGGCATTACACAATCCAAATGGTAGAAATCTATAAGAAAAAGTGCCCCATGGACAGGTAAAGGTTGTCTTGTCATGATCTTTAGGGGCTATTTGTATCTGATTGTACCCACTGAATACATCAAGAAAGGAGAAAAAAAGTTTTCCAGCTAATGTGTCCAAGACTTGGTCAATAAAAGGAAGGGGGAAATGATCTTTTTGAGTTGCTTTATTTAATTCCCTATAGTCTACAAAGATCCTCCATTTCCCATTTTTTTGAGGGACAACTACCAAAGGGGAGACCCATTTGTTGTCTGAGATAAGATAGATGAAGTTGACATCCATGAGCTTCTGGAGTTCTTCTTTTACAATTTCTTTGATATGGGGATTCAGTCTTCATTGTGGTTGTCTAAAAGGGCACATATCTTTATCAGTGTAGATATGATGGGTGCACAGTTGTGGGTCCAATCCCTTCATATCTTTGTAATCCCATCCAAATGCACCTTGGTTCTTCCTGAGGATTTTTAAAAGTTTCTGCCTCTGACTATCATCTAGGCTGTTGTTAATGTTCAAAGTCTTACCTGGTTCAATTTCAATTGGAATACTATTACAGACAGTGTCCGTGGAATCAGACTGAATCTCAAAATTTGTCACAGGAGTTTCTTGTCCTTCATGCCCAAGGATGGTTTTCATCATTTGGCATTTCAAATTTTCAAGTCTGGGGGGCTGATTCATAACGTTAGTAGTCATATCATCTTTGGTTTGATTTTTGAATTTGAGGGCCTCTACTAGCGTGAGGGGAGGATGGATATTGTGCTCCCAATACGTATCTGGGTGCTTGTGGATTTTGATTGTGGGCAAGCTTGGCTTGGCAGGGGGGTAAATAACAATGTTATTTATAGAATCCCCTCTGCTGATCATCATGCTACCAGTCTAGAAACTTATGTAGGTGTCTTATGTGGCTAGCCAAGGCTGTCCCAGAATCAATGGGTGCCCTTCCAGTCTGTTTTTTGGATTAATTACCAGAAAATCCGCAGGGTATTCCCATGAGTCTACTGAAACCATGATATCCTGCACCACACCTTTAGGTCTAATAATAGATCTATCAGCTAATTCCAAAAGTGTGGCTATGGGTTCTAGAATTGATATGCCTAACCTCTCACAAGCCCCTGTAGTCAGGATGTTAATGGCTTCTCCCAGGTCAACTAGTGTATTTGGGAATGAATGTCCAGCAATTTGTACAGTTACGATGGGGTTTCCTGGATCGTCATATTTCATGGGTAGCTCTTTTCCTAACAGTAAATCAGATAAAGTTCCTACTACATGAACAATAAGTGTAGTCATTGTCTTCCTAGTTTGAGTTTTCCCACACAATTCCTTGATTTTTTTTGCGTAAATGGGGATATCTTGGATGGCTTGAAGAAGGGGAATTTTAACACAAAGACTTCTCAATTCCCCCAGGATGTCAAATTCAGAATTGGTTATGGATTTAGGTATGTTTAATCTTTCTAGAAATGGATGGGAGGTTATTTTGATTTCTTCAAGACTTTTTTGGTTAATCGTTTCTTTGTTTTTATCTGTTTTCGTTGATTCAGTTGAGCTAGTTCCTATGGAAGTTTCATCTTTGGATGGAGATGGAGGTGTGGCTTCCACAGGTAATATAGTACACCCTAATCTTAACTTTAACTCATTGCACTACTTTTTTTCAGTATTAGGAAGTGGATCTTCTATGATATGAATTAATTGAACTATTCTATTATTTGGATTGGGGTTGGGTTGGGCTGGTAATTGAGGCCGCATAGGAGGCTACGGGTTTTGTTGAATAGGGTAGGGGGCTAGTGGCTGTTGAGTTCTTTCCCCTGTCGGTAAATTTCCCACCCCCAGGGGTCGTTTCTAGTTATAGTTATTGTGTTGAGTAGGAGGGTTTGGCCATTGATTTTGGTAGGGGATATTCTGCCAATAAGGGGGAGAATTAGGGAAGGGAGGATTAGGGAAGTTTTTCCAATTACTTCCTGATGGATTTTGTGTAGGCCATGGAGGAATAGGAAAGGTTTTATGGCCAAGTTGGGTATTGGTTTTGAGCTTTCCAGGCTGTTGCGAGATTTTTTTGGTTGTACTGGGGTAATGGAAAGTATTGACGAAGGTCTTGCGGTGTGCTTGGTCATGCTTGCCACTACCAACGTTGATTCATTAAATAAAGTGGTTTTGTTTCTTCCTTGGCTTCTTTTCAAATAGCTTTCAGTCCAGGAAGAGAAGGACACTCATCTATAGCATGATCCTTAGTGCAAATAGCACATGTCTAAACCATGTCTAGAGGACATTATTTTTGGCTGTGCTTCTTTCGACATTTTGGGCAAAATATGGTGAGGTTTTGCTCAGCTATAGCTTGTTTTTTTTTAGCCTGCAAGATACAAAGTTGTGTTTAAAGTGCCCAAGATGTCGGTTTTGAATTTTTCTAAAAGGTTTCCAAATTCAGCCTTGGTTACATTGCTACTAGTTTGCTTAAGCTCAGGCCCCATATGTCTCTTACGCGCACTGCCCCGGGAACATCTGATACATAAGATATAATTTCATCATACCCTTCCTTGGAAATATCTCCTTTCCCCATTATGTTAAGAAATTCGAGCCATTCTTCCTTAATTCCTTTAAGCATTGTAGTTTTGAGAATATCCTTGGATAATGTAGTGTATGGTGATCTTTGTAAATTAGATTGAAATATTTCTACATATTCCTCTAGCGTTTCATTATCTTTGGCAGTCATGTCAAAGTTTTCGTCTTTTAAGTCTCAAGTTCGGCAATAGTCCTGATATTTAGTGAGGAAAGCATTTTTCATTTCATCCCAGCTATTTATAGTTCCCCCTCCTAACCCTATGAACCAGCGAAGAGAAATCCCTTTCAAGGTGGAGGGAAATAATTTTAGTTTCTGGGGATTAGTGGTATAATCATATCCTCTGCATAAAACATCAAATTCAAATAAAAATGCATTAGGGTATTCTGTGGTTAGCCCATGAAAGGTGGGGATGCTATGCAAGGGAATAGCTTTCATAGGGGCATTGGCATCATTATCAACAATGGGGTATTCTAGTGTGGATGTCTGCCTCTGATTTTGATTTTGATTATTTGCCATTTGGTCGAAAAGGTGCCAAAAGCCTTCCGTAATTTCTTGATCTAGGGTGGAGATTTTAATAGGCTTGGGAGGTGAAGGTGGTGGGGGTCTGGCAGTGCTACCCTGATCTAAAATTCTAGGATGCTATGTTCCGATTATCCCCATAGGGGTCTTGGGTATATCTATATGAATTTCTTTACTGATTTCTCCCCTTCCCTCTTGCAGGTTGCAAGAACCTTCACTCCTTAAAAAGTTAATGTCTTGATGAATGGTACTTTGCAGACTCTGCCCAGATCCCTTTGTCCTGCTATGAATCTTTTCAAGGGCTTCAGATGGTGTGGCTGTCGCCCAAGGGATGAGATTAGAATTTTGGATGGAAATGGTCCTAGGTCCTACAGATGCCTGAGATTCAACTTTCTTAATGATTTCTTTGATGTAAGCTGCTCTTGCAAGGATCACTGGTCCTCTGGGTTGTGGTTGAGAATGGTTTTGGTTTATTTCTATCTTATTTCCTCTAGTCATAAAACAAGAGCACTAATTCTATAGTTTCCAAGCAATTTTGCTTGTAGGTGGGAAAATAGGGCAAGCATGTTGCTTGCCTGTACGAAGGTTCTTACCTTCCGTTTTCAAGACCCAGCTCCCTATGATAGTAGAGAAAGGATAGATTAAGGAAGATAACTCCTATCACACTCCCCGACAATGATGCCAAAAATGTTGGTTCTGTAGAGGTGGTTTTTTTTCTGCAACTCTATTGTTCCTTTATTTAATTTTCAACCCTAGGTCCGTCTTTTTATTTCAAGGGTGTCCACACAATATGTGCGAGTTAACTAGTCTAGGGATGCTTCTTGCTAATGCGAAGAAAATATTCGTAACTGTGGAAGATGTTGTTCTTAAGAAAATTACTGCTAATCTATAATTGAACAATTATGTTGAATCAAAGTGATTTCTAAATTGAACTGAGCATAAATCTAAGTAAAATGAGCAGGAATGGAAATAATGGAAACGAAACTAGACAGAACAAAGTTCTAATTAAGTTGCTTCAAGAACAGAGCTGAATGAAATTAAAGAATCCAAGAAGTAGTAATTTAGCTGTGTAATTTTGAAACTACAATACAAATAAGTAATGTGTGCAATTGTGTAGTATGGAAACAACAACGCAATTCAAGCGATCCGAGTAACTGTGCGATAAAAAAAGAACAGAGGACTAAACTATATGGCTAGTTGTGCAACCAAGAAAGAATAGAAGAAGTAAATCACTAATAAGATAACAATATAACTTAGATGTGAATTTCCTAACTTAAATTATTTTGCAATGGAGTTCTCTGAAAAAACTAACTAATCATTAGTGATCAACCGATTACTCGCGGTGTTAGGTTAGAGGGGAAACATGAGGTACAGTAAGTATAACTAGTGAGTCAGTCCTCTTCTACTCAAAGGTTAATAGTAATAATCGGCAAATAAACCACACTTAACAAAGCATTTATCATGCACAGAATTGTACTTATTGATAGGAACGCAACTGTTAAGAGTCCTATAAGAAAAGCTGTAGTTATATTATCAAACGTATATGTTGAAACTGCATAAAATTTACAAATACTGATTCTACAAAGTCTCATAACATAACATATGTGTAGAACTTTTGGAGGTTGGGCCTAGAACTACAGAAGCTTCAAGAGGGGGTTGTTCAGAATTCTATTTCATTTAGGAATTGTCTTCCAAAAATAATTAAACAGGCTGTATTAGGATTTCCTTATGAACTGCCTCCATCCTCGTCTGTTATTTTCCTTTTTAAAGGAAACTTCTTGAGAATGTATCTCAAATGACAGCCCACTGCGTGTGGCTGTCGTTTGAGTTCTTAAACTCAAAAAATTTTCAGCTGCCTTTTAATTGGTCACTTGGAATTTTTGATGACCTAGAGACATGCATTCGTTGATTGGTCATCATCTATCATTGACCTCGCATTCATGGTTTCCTACAGATATGGACAAAAAGGAGTCAATTCATTGTTGTGAATTGTTCTCTATTTCCTTAGTCTAATTGTTTATGTTTCTATGCTATTTCATCCCTTATTATTGATACGAAATAATATTTCCTCAAATTTATAAGATAATTTAGAGAATTTAGAGGGGGAAATCATACCTGAATCTAGGCCCAACACCTGGGAACACACCATCAACAAACCCAATCTCCTAAGTGACAACGCTATTGGCCTTTTCAATAAGTCTCTTATCATCTCATAGCTCCATTCTTTGACATGTCAAATGTCAAAGTCATCTACCCTAATGCTGCTATATATGGGAGATTCCTTCCAAAGTAGAAGTACCTCTTGATACTCCAAAGCCAAGGAGTAGCCCCTTTGCACCATGATAGTGTCATCATCTAGTCTTGCAAAATCATGCAAGGTATGGGAGAAAATCAGTGCATACTCTCCCAAGAGTATCCAAAGCAAAAACAACTGTTTTTGCCTCCTCATATCATCACCATATAGACCATGAAGCACCAACATGATGGTTGATATGAAAGATATCACATCACCCCAATACACCCAAACTCCTTGTTTCCATATGATGGAAGTGCCATGACAATTCCCAACCACTAGCACACTCTTTGGAATAGGATAATGTTGGCATGTGTCATAGATCTGCAAGTAGCTTTCTAGCCTCTTACTCATCAACATCATCCATCCAACCAATGCTGAGTGTCTAACATCATGCTCAAAATTGGCATCCCTCCAATGGAGAATAACACCCTCCCAAATCATATTTCTATCTTTGCATTTCATGGGATGTTGAAATGAAATCTCCTGGATATCTCCCAATGAAGACCACTCATCAATGACCAAGTTGACCCCATAAGGATCCAAATAATTTGTAGGAAAAAACTTCTCATCAAAATGTGAAGTGCTCATCAAGAAGTACTATCATAATAATGGAATATGTCATCCATCATAAGGTTCCCTCCATCAACCATTTGCCTATATGTTGCTATACATGTAGAAAGGTAATTGGAATGTTCCAATAATGGTTGGGCCCCCAACCCATCACTGCTGCTCCATGACAACTTTGCTGATCTCCATAATGGTGCACTTGTTGTCTCAAGTCTCATGCTCAATGTTGAACATATAATTTTGCATTGGATTGTTTCGGACAATTCTCATCCTATCCTCCAAAAATATACACTCCAACCCCAAGAGTTGTGTGCATCTCAACAATGAATAACCAGGATTATTGTATATCTCCTCCTTGAAAAAATCAAGGGTCCTCAGCGCAATGATAGTCTGTTGCTCCAAATAAGCAATGTGCTTTGACCCTAGGTCATGCATTTGCCCTGATAGCATGTTTCCATAATCCTCCATATGATGTGCCGAAACAACAAGAAATGGAAATATGTGCATACCTTGGTAAAGCTTGGGAACATATTATACTTCTACAAGGGTTCCTTCCTTCGGTGTGATGACTTCTCCTCTATGGCTGCATCAACACTGGTACAAGTCTCCTCCTCCTCATACATCTCTAGCATAGTGCATGGGAATCTAAATGTCAAGAGATCAAGACCACTTTGCAAAGGTGCAAGTGTTCTTTCTCCTAATGCAAGTGCTCCTACAGCAAGTGGTGGTGGAAGTTCCTTCTCTTCTGGTTTCTTCTTGTCAAACTTCTTGATCAACCTTTGAGTAAAATATGCATATGCAGTCACTCTTGCATGACTCAAATGGCTGAAACACCAAATGTTTCCTTCACCCTCAAGGTGCAGCACTGCAATCTCAATAGGCTCTCTCTCTGCTACTGGATGTAGCAGGAAAAATGCATCCAACTTCATTCCCCAAGCTCTTGCTGTACATGTGGATGACCCATCAAATGTATGGAATATAAATCTATTGCTGCAAGGTCTTCTTTCTTCTCTGAGCTAAATGAACTGTGGGAGAGTTAGATTCTCCTTGAAATCTCTAGGTTGAGACTTATATTTTCCAAGATAATCACTTAGAATCTCATGATCTAAGTGCCCTCCATCTCCATGCCTCTTGTATTCTCCTTTAAGAGGAAAGGGCATAGCATTTTTCTTTAGAGCTCTATGCAATACCGGTTCATATTTGTGCCGATAGGAGGTACATGTACCTTCCTCATCTTGAAACCTTAGTGTGGTTTCATTT
Source organism: Pinus albicaulis (assembly GCA_034641835.2). NCBI lineage: Eukaryota > Viridiplantae > Streptophyta > Pinopsida > Pinales > Pinaceae > Pinus > Pinus albicaulis. Next base: position 1,172,377,887 of record CM076575.1, on the reverse strand, counting down.
ATTTTCTCCACTTTACTTTGCTTGACCTCCTTGGTGAGGTTCCTCTTAGATGTGAAAAGAGATGAGATAAAAATCATTATTTCCATCATTCTGATCTCTTTCTCCTTCTTCTTATTCTCCTTATAGCATATTGGCTGAGATCCACAGGTTGAGCTAAGATTATGCTCTGATACCACTGTAATATTCCCAAATGGGGAAGAAACAATATTGAACACAATAATGGAAATAGTAGTGAATAAATCAACACACCATGATATGATAAAAATGTACAACCGTCTTATTAAACATATTAGAAAAATAATAGGCACAAGATCTTGAGGATCAAGTCACTCAAGCAATGGAAAACAAGCCTCTACTAAACAAATATGTCAATAGATGAGAAATAGTTTCCATACAAATGCCATGAGCTAAGACAACATAGTTTTAGGGCATAACTTTTATAGAAATGATATATCAATATGTATCTGTTGTTATATAGCTCAAAAAAATTTGAGAACAGAGATATAAGCTCCCAAGCACATTTCCAAGATAACCCGGAAGGGGTTTCCTGAAATACAGAAAATGTAGAAAATACAAATATGGTCCTAAGGATTAGTAATCTCTACAACTGGATAGATGATAGGAGGTTTCTGATCTGATCTAGTAATGTATGAATTATCCTCCTATAGATTCTCCAAATGAGAGGCTGATGTCCTCACTAAAAATCTACCTCCCCCAACTAGGGCTCCAAACCCTCTACTGCAACTGCACACTGAAATAACATAGTTTCTTCAAAAAAATGCATTTTAACTAATACCAGTACCTTAGCCTGATGCTAGATAATGAAATAAGGCTCAGGGGTACTCTTTTCTGGTCTCCTAATGAAATGAAACTTTCCTCAAACTAAAATCAAGCAAGGAAGTGACCCAAATCAACTCTCCACTACTGGACCCTGCAACACAACGCAGTACTCTGTAGAAATTGAGTTGTACGACAAAGATGTAGTTGGGCCTGATGCCAGATAGTGAAAAATGTAGTGAAATACTCTTCCAAGTGGCCTCTCAAGGAAAGATGTGGGATTCTCGACTGAGAACACCCTACTTTAAACAACACTGCAATCTTAGCTAAGCACTTGAAGAGAGAAACAAGTCTAAACAGGCCATATCAAAATAATAATATAAAACATAACCCCACATGGTTTCCATCCTCTTCCTTATATAAGTGATGAGCTTCCTCACCCTTTTCCCCACTCAATTAGGTCACTACTTCCATGAATTCAATCTCCTTCCAAAACTACGTTGTCCCACCATGAATGCCACTCCTCCATAACAACGTTGTTGATTTGGTCAAAGTTGACCCAGTCTTCATGATCCAACCCCTTTTCACACCTAAGAGTCTTCAATCCAGCTTTATAGATGACCTCCATTCACACTAGGAGTGTCTTTTATTCCTACTAAGGAGGTTTATGGGTCTCCATACCCTCTTATTCCTCTATCTAAGAGAAAAATAAAAATTTAATATTCTAATTAGCTGTGTGCTAATTTAGAAACATTACAATATCCCAAAATGGGAGAAACAAGAATATAGAAACACAATATATGGAAACTAGATCAATGAGAAAACATGATATAAACACCATGAAAATAGACATAATTGCTGAGTCATTTTATTATTTAGGAGGTGAAAATACAAGTACAACAATGCTAAAAAGTAGAAGCACTCAAGCCAACAAAGAAGGCTAGAGTGACCCTGAAGTCCTCTTACTCAAGGCACTGGATAAATGTTGATCTGCTGGAGGCCATACTTCATTGTCCCTTCTGCAAATGCTGGAAATATAACTACTAGCTGAAAGGGAATGTGTATATTAGGTTGTTCCAAAGCTCGAATGAAGTCCGGATTTCAGATCCGGGCTCTATGATGAAAACCAAAAATAACCAAGAAAGGATTTCCATATTGGAAAACCTTGGAAAATCACCCTCCTAGGGCTTGAAATATAAAACTCCTGGGTATGTATATCTATTGCATGAACAGAAGATAAATATGGCTGCAATAATATACAATCAACTCAATGCATGAAGGGCTGAACCCTCCTCCTCATCTCCAAGTTAGAAGCTTGAGATATAGCTCCTCCTTCCTCCACTCAAGTTGCAGTTGCTGAATACACAACTGCTGAAATGGATAGTGGTGTCAAGAGGGTCAAATTTTTTTTTGGACATTGTGTTCAATGCTCCCTGTGTGTTTCACGACATGTACTAACTGCCTCTCGTGGATCCTAACTCTGGCGATTGTAGGAGAGACTAATGCATACGGGTTTTGTTCTAACGATAATCATTATTCCAACAATTGGTATTAGAGTGACAAGTCTCGAGTTTGAACTCACCCAGCTCGTGTTGGGGGGATATTGTTGGACATTGGGTTCAATGCTCCCCATGTGTTTCGCGACATGGACTAAATGCCTCTTGTGGATCCTAACTCTAGAGATTGTAGGAGAGACTAATGCCTACCAGGTTTGTTCTATCAGAAATATTGATTCCAAAAGTTGTAGTATAATTTTTAATGATGGAATATAGCTCACAACTTATGGAAATAGTCTCACCAAAGTGAGGGGATGATCCCTTGCAGGATTCCAAGCTGAAATACTTGGAACTTCCTTCGTTCACTGGATCTATAAGACTGGAATACACAATTCCTGAAGAAACTACTGCTGCATGGATGTGTAGACTGATGGCCTGATGTTGGATGTAACAATGATACTCCTAAAAGACTAAAATGAAGGCAAAATATGAAAGGATGAAACCTCCACAGGTTTCCTTGGTGAAATGCTAAAAACTACCTCCTCTTTTTCAACCCTCAAGAAGGAATTCGTAATTACTTAATCTGTATGTGTTGTAGAGAGGGGTTGAATGTGGCACCAATGCCTAATGATGAATGGATATTAAAAGAAGCCTTCCCAGAGTAGGAACTCAAAGTCCCCCATGGGTAAGGGTGGGATTACCGCTCGGGAACACCCTTGTGCTAAAAAAAACTGTAAACTTGTCTAGACAGATGAAGAATTAAAAGAAATTTCAAATTAAAATCCAATATCAAAATCTAAATCATGCCTTCTATGGATTCCTTCATCTTCCTTTTATTCTTTGTGAGCCTCCCCTAGCCTTGGCCCACCTCAATACTATGTTGCGCATGTGGCCACTAGCCTCCATGAATAGTGTGTTGTCTCTCCATGATCTCCATGGTCTCTGAATTTACTTTCCACTCTTTCCATCATGTGTGAATTTAATGCACCACTTCCTCCATCACTTCATCATTATTTCTCTATGATCTTACTTTTATTCCTCCATTAACTTAATTTTACCCCTCCATTATCTCCATGATCTTCCTCATTATTGACCCATGATCTCCACTCTTCCTTCATTAATAAGTTTCTCCACTACTCCATAATGTTGATCTACTATCTAAATAACCCACATACACACATCAAAAGTATATTTTATTCATCTATAGGGTTTATGGGTCCCTCCACCCTTTTATTTATTTAATTAATCAGAAAAAGTAATAACTCTAATATTCCAATTAAGTGATTTAAAATTGGGAATATTACACAAAGGGGGAAGAAAAATGGAAAAAATTGCAAGAAAATCCAATCTGCTATGCTTCTGGAGGATCTACGACATTTCTGAAGGATCTGCATGATGTTTCTGGGGTAGTGTGATGCTTCTGGGTATTGGCGCTACGATTTTGGTTCAGTGCTACGTTTTTGCAAAGAGTGCTACATTTTTTCATATCAGTTTCCAAAATAGCTACCCAAGCTTCAAAAGAACTGTGAAAACCTCCTGTGACCTCCAAAACCAGTAAGTAGGCACTCAATATTCCTTCTTCAAGTCAATTCATGACTGTATGAGTGTTTTCTATCATTAGGGTTTTTCTCTCCTATGTTTTATGGTTTCTCCTTTCTTGATTGCTTTTAGCCATTGGAGACCCTTTTCCCCACAACCCCTACCATTCATAGGCTTCCTTACCATTTTTTCATCAAAACCCTAAGTCCCCACTACACTTCCACAACAAAATTGAAAAATTCCCATGTTTTCACAATTTGGCCCACTTCACCATACCCATTTCAATTAATTCCACTTGTATCCTCAAGCTAACACATTACCCTACTGCCTCAAATTTTTTGGGAATTATCCTAACCTTCTTATGCCTCATCACAACCCCTAAACCTACCCTATCCATATCCCCTATTTTCCCAAATTAATGATCCTTATCCACCCATTTCAATCAAGGATGGCTTCATCCTATTCATAAATATCATGGAGGGTGAGAAGAAAGCTCAGAAGGGAGGCCACCTCTCTAGATTTGAGTCATCCACATTGAAAGAACTCAAAACCTCCCCATATGCTAAGAGATGTTTTAAAAACATTGGATGTTTGAGATTTTGTGAGAAAATCATGGAGGTAGGATGTCATGCCCCATTTTCTACCATTTTTGCCACAAAATTTAGCAAAGACAAAGCCACCATAGCATCCATTGAATTCACTCTATCAGTAGAGGCCATCACTTTAGCAACATGGATTCCATGTGAAGGAGAATTTTGGTTCAAGGGCATGGATTTGGACCTTGAAAACTACCCAATGTTCCTAAAAACTCATTGCAAAGATGAAAATGAACAATTTTTTCCTTTCAGGCATCTACTTGATAAGTATTCCCCATTTTTGAAGCTCATCATGAAATATTTCACGTGCGAGGGAATATTTTCAATACTGTAGCAATACCATGTCAGGTTACTAATGCACTTCGAAACTACCAAATCACTGAATTTGTCAACCTATATATTCAAGAGTTTGGTCAAGATGGTGGAAAAGGTACAAAGAAAAGATAGAAATCCTCATCCTATTATATTTCACCATGGTTTGGTTAAGTTTATTGTTATGCACTAGCTCTCAGCAAACAACATGACTTGGGAAGTTTTCATTGAGAAAGTAGCATCAACTCCTGCTATTAGTCCACCTATTATTCATAGCACATCATCAGTAAAACCAAAGGATGTTAGGTCTTCTAGTAGGTAGGCTCAAATTTCAAAAGCACATAGGGTTGATATCACTCAAATCTCTGAGAAGGGAAAGAGAATGGTTCTTGCTCCTAATACCATCAGAGCTATATTGGCACTTGAAACTACACTTGATAAAAGACAAACAGTGTATCAACCACCTAGCTATGATGGTGAGTCACCATTGTAGCATGATGATTGAAAAACACACTTAGAAGTTGACATGGCAGAGTAGGTGAAGGATAAGTCAGTTGAGGATATCATAAATGAGAAGGATGAAGAAATAACATCTTTAAGGGGAGTTTTCTTAAATGAAAATTTTTATATTACATTCCTACAACAATAAATTCTTTAGTTAAAGGTGAAATTACTCCTCCAATACAATCCAAAGGTACATGTTTATGAAGATAAAGGTAAGGGAAAAGAAAAAGTGGATGATGATTAGCTAGAGGATGTAGAAGTTGGAACAAAAAGAATAATATCAAGGACAAGAGGCCTCAAGAAGAATCTTTAGAGATAAATAGAATCAACAGCTCCTAAATTAGGTTGGTAGACTTTTGATGAGATATTTATTGATGAAATAAATCAAGATAGAGAGTGTTGGCTTGATAGGGTCAATGGACACCTTTAGAAGCTCTTGAAGAAAGCTAAAAATATCAATAACCTCCAGAGACATATGGCCAATCAATATTGCGCCAGGAACAAAATTTCCCAAATCAGGCTTAAACAAGTGAAGAAAAAGCTTAAAGAAGCTCAAATGAAGCTCAAGGAGAAAGAAAACTTAGACCTCCTTGTTGAGGCATCCATGGTTGTTTAGCCTATCCCCCACAGGTTTTATAGAACAAATTTTGGTCAATTTTGAGCAAGTTTGTATTTTTGATGATTTTTGCACAAATCTGGAAATTTTGTCTCCTCAGAAACATCGCAGTGAGGTGCGATGCTTTCTCTAATATCTTCCAAATAAATATTTTCTTACATGGTTGGGTGAATATTGATTATTACATGCCATATCTGGACTTGGTTTCCCATATCAGTCTCTAGCTTTGAAGAAAAATGCAAAAAAATGCCTCATTTCTATTCTTCTACCAGTGTTTTGGACTAGGCGCGACACTTCTGGAGTTAGGTTGGGAAAAACTACTTTTGGAGGCTTTCCTGTGGTTGTTTTCCAAAAATTAAAGGTGCATTGGAAACTAGACTCATAGGGCTACTCAACAGAACTTTCAGATTTTCCTCTGGATTCTCCTAAGTCGGTCAAATTCACCCTTGAAAAGGTGCAACGGTTATGCCAGATAGGCGCAATGCTTCTGCTACAACCACACCATTTCTGCATAGGATTCCTCTCAAATAGCTGTCGTGCCCATAAAATACTATAAATTCAATGCTAATTGTCCATGAGGTGTCATTGGATGTGTTTGAGTTTTTTTTGCCTTTATGATGAGGAAAAATGTAGTTTAATTGAGGGGACACACAATCCTAGTCCTTAGCTAAATTTCAGGAATAAGTTTATAACTTCCCTAGATTCTAGGAAGTGACTCATTTCATGTAATTATGTGATTTTTGGATAGGATTTCAACCATATGAGGCTTCATGGAATCTATTTTCTATAATTAGTCCACCTGAAGTCTTTTTAGAGGTTGGATAGTTTTTATTTTCAATGGATCTATTGTACAATATTTTTCTAATGAAATCAAGGACAATGTTGCAGACATAGTGTTGACACTCCAGTGTTATGCCTTTGAGCATTTCTTTTTCTTTGTAAACTTATGATGTTGAATTTTATGTTACTCATATTTCATCTATATTCTTCTCTATGCTAATTATTATCATTTTATTGACACAAATCATGCTTTCGATGCTTTGTTTTTTATAAGATTTTCATTAAATTTTCTCTTCTCTTCTAATGAATGAATTCAGTTTAATGCTGATTCTAACTCCCTCTCAGTTCACTCTATGCATAATGAAAAATTAAGCATGCTTCTTAGCTTATCTACCTGGCCTCACCCTTACCTTTGCAACTAAAACTTTGAATTTAGACCAAAAACCTAGACCTAGTTTCGTAACTATCATTCATATCCAGAAAAACTCCAAACAAACAAAAACCCTAATATATTGAGCATCATAACTAGCCTAAAAATTTATATCTATTCATCCTTTTGGATGTTAAGTGATATTGAGAGAGCCCTCTTTGGTCTTGGTAGGGCTAGCTACCTTTCCTAAAGGTTGGTTTGTGGTTATGTTCCTTCAGCTCCATTCTTAGCCTTGGGAAGTAGGGGGGAGTGATAACAAGTTCTAAGGAAGATTGAGTTGAGACTGAGGTTAAAGGGATGATAACTATCTGTTTTATAATTAAAAATTTGTACAGTTCAGTTATAGAGTCAGTTGGAGTCATAAGAAGGATTGTGCAATCAAGGCAAGGAATTTTCCTATTTAATAGGGATTTAATTCCTCAAGGAATGCATGAGAAAGGAAGGTTGACTAGAGGCAGATAATTCGCTAATTATTTTTCCGATTTTTCCTAGATCAGAGTGATATAGTTGGAAAAGTGCAGAAGTTTCTCTTGAGAGAGTAAGAATTGTATTGTCTCATGATCCTTGACTTTATATAATATATAGATAGCGGGTGTTAAAGTTTGCAACAAGAAATAGTGAAATTGGCATCCAGAAACAACATGATAGCACCTACACTAGTGTGGGACCACAATTCATGTAGTGATGTGTCCTAGCGATACATTAGTGTGCAATTCAATTTATTTAATAAATTGGAAATGTATCAAATTTAATTGTCCCTTAATTAATTTGGACAATAAACTGTAATCTTATCGCATAAACTCTTGTAATAGTTAAATGAGTGTGATAAACTCAGTTAGCTCATGTATTTTGAGTTGAGGGTAGTTGGTGAGGCATGCAGAGTGATTCCATGTGTTTTAGAGTTCAAGTTGCAGTTAAGTGCATGAGTTTAATGCATGAGTAATCAGTTAACTCAGTTAGGTGAGTTAAAGTAAATTGAACTAGTTTTAATTGTTTGTTGCACTAGTGAGAGATCAAGTGAATTAAATCATATTTAATTCAAAATCAGTGATCTGCCATGCAACTAATGATTTAATATTAATAGTTGCATGCATGTCCATTCCAATGGAGACCCAATTGAGACAAAGGGTAAAGGGAAGTTAACTATCGGTTGTAATATTAGCAGACTGCCTAGATGATGTTAAAACACCACAAGATGCCCATGATACTTAGCGTAGTTGAGGAAGGCTAAAATTCATAAAGAATAGGGATTTCATTCATTAGGATTTGCATGAGCAAGGTGGGCTGAAGACAGGCTCAAAATTGGCTAAGTGTTGGCCCGATTTTGTCTAAATCAGTGTGAGACGATAGGTAGATTAAAGGAGACTCTTGTGAGAAGAGTACATTGTAATTGTTTCATGATTCCTTGTGGAATATACAATAGAAGATAGAGGCATTTTGAGCAGTAAGCTTTCCCTTGGAAATTATCTGTGTTGTGGTTTTATTTGATTCTTTCTTTGCTTATTGTGATTGGAGATTGTGTTTATTTTCTGCAATTGGATTGTAGAAGGGTTCAGTCTCTAGATTTAGTACATTTCTTGATCAGATTGAATTCATTGATATACATATGTTTTTATAGTTTCTAGATGGTATCAGAGCATAGGAAATCACTATAGTGGCCGAGAAGTTGAGTTTGTGATTGAATAGAATTTGCATTTGCAAAAGTATTCTTGGTGCGATAGGTGAATGAGGATCGTGATGGCTTTTAACGGCTTTAGATTGGAGTGTGCACTTCAGGGAAGTTCCAATTATATTGCATTGAAAGACAGGATGGAGGTAGTACTAGAGGACTATGGGTTGAAATAATTCATTGATAATGACATTCCTAAACCCATTGTAGCAAATGCCGCAAATCTTCATGCTTGGAAAAAGAAGGTTGCAAGGGTGAGGAGTATATTACTGGAGGGAGTATGAGACCACATTGTCTCCAGTATCCATGGAAAAGTGAATCCATATGTAATGTGGAAGGCTTTGATAGATATGTTTCAGAGCAATAGTGATCATAGAAAATTTCCACTGAAGGACAAGCTCAAGAAAATCAAAATGGAGAAAGGCAACACTATTCTGATATATTTAACAAATTTTGTCCAATGTCGGGATGATCCAAGTGGCTCTAGAGACACACACATGACAAAGAGGGTTGATGAAAGCTCAAAAATAAAAGTGTTCGGATTTCTCCTGAACCAAGTTCAAGTTGAAGATCTCGTCATCCTGATCGCAACGATGTGAATGGCTCATCAAACCGAGGTCTATGTGAAAGTTAGACGTAGTCAAAGTTCTAAGGTTGGCTAGATCACTGGGCAGGTTAAAGAAGGCACAATTTCAACCTTTCTTGGCCAACAGATTCTAGCCAGCTCCGGCCAGATTCTGGGAGAAATTCTGGGACAATTGAAATGTCCTCTAACGCCCAAAATTGGAATTTTTTAAAATGCGCAATTTTTTTAATATAACAAAAAAATAATTAAAAAAAGGGGGTGGTGGGCCACCAAACCTGCCACCCCACTACACGGTTAAAAAAATAAATAAAATTTATGGGTCAGTGGGCCATGACCCCCACCAAACCCGAAGACACTGCATTAAATAACAAACATATGTGACGGGGTGGTTGACGGTCAACCCCGCCACTCTAACCACCATTGTATCACCATGTATATGTTTTATATTAAAAAATATACCAACCACACATATAAAATTTCGTGGGTTGGTTAGGTGGGCCACCGATTATGGGCCCAACTGACACCAAAATGAAAACACACCACCAAAAAAAATGCATTGTGTGCGGATTTTTGGGAGGCGGGATTTGATCCCTCGACCTCCCTTAAAACAACTTCAATTTTTAACCAACGCGCCCAACGACCTTGATAGGTAATTTCACCCAAAACATTTTATTTAAACTTGTCTTTTTTCAGTGCGCCTAGGCTAGGGGTAGCCAAGTGCAGGCAAAATTTTCAAGACCAACGAGGGAAGAGGACGACAAGCAGTTCAAGACAGGATCTGCATGCAGTTCAAGGGAATCTTTTGATTCCATGGAGGTAAAATTTATTTGTGCCAGAATGTATTGAAATTTATATGCATTTTAACCAAAATTTCGCAGGGAGCACGATGGTGTGCCCAGATTTTCCATTTGAGCAGTGGTTTTGCAGATTCCTTGTGGAGGAGAATCTTTAGGAATCTTGAGGGAATATTTCAAATTCCTTGGAGGCCGAAATTTGTCGATGTCAGAATGAGGTCAACCTTATACTCATTCTTCTTATATTTTCACAAGGATCTCAATGGTGAGATCAGATTCATGTTTTGAGTTTCAGATTTCCATATTCCCTGTGGAGCAACATCTTTGAGGAATCTAGGGGAACCTAAAAGATTCCCTAAGGCCTATATTTTCACTTTGTTAGAAATTAGCAAATTGACAATCGATCCTACACCTATCAACAACATGAGTTTAGTAGTGCAGACAGATTTTCCAAATGAGCCTTATGTTTTTTGGCCACTTTTCAAAGTAAAGTTGTAGGTGTCAGCATTCAATGTGTGAGCAATCATTTTCAGGATATTCGACACCATGAGATTGATGGTATACCCAAATCCAGCAGTTTATCATCCTTTTCTTCATATAGCCACAGGATGTGAGATATATGCAGTGAGATAATGTACTTCTTTATCTCTTTGCTACGAGATGCATTTTGTTTTTTAGATCCTTGTTGATGTTTAATGTGGGATCTTGTTTTCTTCTTGATGTGAGATGTAATTTCTATCATGGATTGTTTTATGTTGTTTGAGATCCATTTTTTTCCATGTTGGTGGGATACACATTTTCGCTATGTATGTTTTATTGAGATACCTTTGTTGCCATGGTCAGTGGGATACTCATAGTAATCATCCATGTGAAATTTTCATGCTGAAAGGAGTACTTTTTGTGAATGAGAGTTACTATAGAGAAACATCTTGAGAAGAGGTCCAACCACTCCTGTGTGAGGTATTTTTCCTTGTATGACAGATAAAATACCATGCATGTACATCACCACTCTTTACAGCATGTAATGCAGCAGCCTACACCATCTTGACACTGAGGTCCGGAGACGTAGTCCTTCCTAGACGAAATCCGTTATCAATATCCTATGTTTCTAATGATTTTTATGTTCCTCTTCTTTAAAACATGTAGATATGTTCTTTTATGCTCATTAATGCTTTGATTCAATTCTAACACATCAACTAAAGTAAAAGGTCTTGGTTTAAAGAGTAGCAAAATTTACCCCAGATCAAGTGGTATCAGAGCATTCTTCTTGCTGATTCGGATTGTAGGCGTAGACCATTTTTGCATGTTCATTGAGTTAAGCAATGGAGGATGTCAAAGACATGTATGATACCATGCACAGGGTGTCCGAGAAAGCAGACATGTTGTACGAAGCTTATGAGAAACAAGCAACAGATAATGATGAGTTAAAAACTCTTCTACAAGAGGAGAAGGATGACAAACATCGATTGTAGCTTTATTTGAAAGCCATGACAGAGGCATTAGAAGAATTAAAGCACGAAAAAAAAATTCTTCAATCAGATCATGATGCATTAAAGACTCTCCTACAAGAAGAGAAGGAGGAGAAGCAGCGATTGTAGCTTCAGCTACAAGCCGCGACAGAAGCCTTGGAGGAAGTGAAGCACAATGGAGGCTTAAAGAAGCCTTCTTCACCTGTTTAAAAATTAACAGTTGAGGCAAACAGTTGTGAACATTATTCAATTTCATCTTCACATGCTATTGTTTTTATTGGAAGTGTGGAGATACCCATTACAGGAATCGGCATGAGACTCCTTACCAGCATGGGATACAAAGGAGGAGGACTTGCATTCATTGCCAAGGTATAACTCAGCCATTAGAGGTTGTGTAGAGACCTCGATATGCAGGTTTGGGATACACTGAAGGAGAATGTTCGAAGGTGTTAGAAGCCTCCATGACATTATGGAAACCGTTAAGGAGAGAGAATGATGGGAGCATTTCATCATCATCTTGTGGTAACGCATATTGCAGAGAGAAACTCTCATCGCCATAAGCACATCAAAGGAAAACAAACATTGTTGAACTCACCTGTTAGCCCCCCTATGAAATTCTTGACAAGCAAGCTGGGGGGCTATGTCATTTTGGAGACCTTCAAGGAATGCATCTCCCTTGAAGAAACATCATCCTTGAGGTCTCTATGTGCTTTTCCTTATACAAAACCCCTCTGCTGTTTCCCTAGCTCAAAGCCTTCATTTACCCCTTGTACCCCTGCAAAATGTCCCTTTTCCCTTTTTCCTCCTTCTGTAAAAGTGTCTCTGCTCCCCTCTATTTCTCCCTATTAACCCCCCGAAATCCCCTCTAAAAATCCCTACACCCTTTGTTTTCCCAAATTCCCCCTCCATATTCCTATTGTTACCCTTCAGAGGCCTTAAAATACATTAGAAATGGCATAAAAACCCACTTCCGATCTTATAATAGGCCTAAGCCCCCTTCTCCGCTAGCCCCGCGCCTTTCTGCTACATATAGCCTGGCGCCATGACCAAAGCGCTTACCCCTGTAGAGGCTCTTCTCTATCCGTAGAGTCAAACCATGGTGCCCCCGCAGTTGACCCCTCGGGATGTGGGAAAACCCGATTGAATGACTGTTATTCACTGCGAGGGGTCACTCCAAAATCTCATGGCCGTACACCTTGGCCCCCCCGCAGTCCATCTCCACCGTCTATTTAAATCCACGGATCGACGGTTCATAGCTAGAGTGCTTCGGGCGCATTTTCCACCGTTGATCCATCCCAGATCTAACGGCGCGGAACACGCCCGATGCGGTGGTCCCACTCCCTACTTCCACTGTTCAAAACCACCGGTTTATTCCGCACCACCCTCGCACGCTTGGTGGTTTTTCCCTGGCGGCCAGCAATTCCACTCACCTTCCGCTGCGTGTCCTCCTGTATGTTTCCAAAACCACATTTCCCGCCCGTTAACTCCATCCCCCATGCATTATCCTTCGAACACGAACGCCCAGCAAAATCGCTGTAGACCGTCCGATCTGGGACGGGCCATCCAACGGCCATCGCCCGCTCAAGATGCACGAAGTCTAATGAAGTTCCATGCGCGATAGCTCACACCATGGCCCGCTGTCCGTCGTCCTCTGCCTTTGATATTGGCCATGATCAACGGTCCAGATTCGTCTGCCTGTCGTTGACCATTCCACCGTTGCCCCGGCCTCCATATCATCCGTCCACATGTCTTCACCGTACGCCACGTCACCCCACGTGCACCCTCCGTACATGCGCCCATTCCATTATGTATAATTGGTTTGTTTCGTGTTTTTTAATGTGTTTTCATTTGTTTTCCACGTATATTCGCTCTGCGAACCGTCAACCCCCGCCAGAGCGATTCTCACCGTTTCCTCTACGAGTTTCACCTCCATCACTCCTGCATGGCCATCTCCTCTATCCGTCCACATCATCCATTGCCCGTCCATGGTTTCTCTTCACAGGTTTCATGTCTCGCATAGTTTTCAACAGTGAATGACCGCCATGATGTGTGATCTCTGTTACAGTGACAGAAGCATCAATGAAGACCATGTGCAGAGGCTGCATTCAGAACCTGATGTTACAAGAAGCGTCTGAGGGCTACTTGCGCCATAAATTCATCAACGGACAGAGTTTAAACTCTTCGAATGCTCCGGCGCCATTGAAGCTCAAAATTCATAGATAGAGGACGGCACAGGAACAGCAGAGAGCTCGAGGCAAGAAATAGGAGAGTTCTGCAGGGACTTTTAGAAGGAAAAAGTACAATTTGGAAGACCCTGTGGATATCTTGGACAGTCCTATGCACAGAGAGATAATATTATCAGGTTTTCCATATCAGCAGAGCATTCTCACATGAAAGGACATGGTACACATCATTTTTCAGTCTACATTGTGCCTAGAATGAAGATCTACTCCCTTTCAGTAGTCCTACATCATCAAGAAGCATTTGTTACACAGTATGGATACCCTAGCAGCATTATTTCACCAGTTTTTCCAGTCAACAGAGAATGGCAGTAGTTCTGCAGCCAGAGTACTAGAAGTAATTGCACAGATTTAAAGCAGAATGGGTTTCGGCCTTCCTCCTCTCCTGAGTGTTAATTCTTCATTTAATTCTTCACCTACCATCTTCTGCTCTGTTTTTTCCTATAAGAATCTAGAAGAACACATTGTAAAGGTTGTTGCTCAGTCGTTCGGCTGTTGTTGTTAGAGGGATTCAGTTTGAATGATTGAACATTCTTGGGAGGGAATTACAGAGTAGTTTGTATGTAATAGGCTAGGAGGAGAAAGTTTGGATTGTATTAGCCATTAAGCTTATTGTACATGACTGGTTTTGCATCAATTAACCAAAGCACATTTCACAGGATCCTAGTCTATTACTATTGGTGATGTCTTTCTTAACTCTGTTATTTACATTTTCATATTGTTTCATGTTCTTCTGGTAGGAAACAGAAGTGTAACATAGGATTCACCCTTGATAGGTGCCCTATGTTCCTGCTCTCCCTACTTTTAATGTTTCTCTTCTGAAATGTGTTATCTAAGGATTGCTTTTAGTTAATTTAACTAGTGTAGTGGATGTCATTGCCTGCTCTCTGATGTATGAATTGGATGGATCAGTTCTTAGATTTTCTTATTGAGGTTTAAGATGGAAGGTTTGGGAAAACTTGGGATTAGAGTTAGCCCTATCCACTAGGATCCTTGCGTGACTAGCTGGCCTTTCTAAGATCCCTTTGTTAATCTTATCTCTATTTTCCCCTTAGAGTTGCTAAAGTAGACCTGGAGTTAAATGACCTCTGGTCCGATCTATAAGCATCCCCTTTGTCCCTCTTTGAGAGCCACCTCTGAGTATGTCCAAGCAGGTCTGGAGTTAAATGACCTCTGACCTGATCTATAGACAGAAACTTGGTTGTTTTCCTTCTCTCACCTTCAATCCTTAATGTTCCATTCCACCATCTATCTAAAAGATCCTTTAGTGTAGATGAATTTCCCTCTGGAAGCCTTGGCTAGTTGTTGCATGTAATTTCCTTTCATGACTCCATAGCCCAATGGATGGCACTTTCTTGACCTATCCCCTCTGCTGAAATATCCTGCTGCCTTGTTCCTTTCTCCCATTACCTTCTCAGTTTATGATCTCCTAACCAACCCAGCAACCAACCAACCAAATCATTTAAAACCCCCCTTTGTGCTTCATAATTAGCATAACACCTCAGTTTAAGCCTCAAAGATACATCATTCTTTGCTTTATTGAAAAGATCCCTCTTCGGGTCCAGGAGGGCTAGATCCTAGGGCCCAAAAGTGGTTCTAATGTTGTCTCATCTTTTGGTCTTGCCAATATTACCAAAACATGGGAACCCCAACATAATGGCGACTCCACTGGGGAATAGATAATTCAGCCTTGATTTGGTAAACCACTGTGGTGGACAGTAAAGCTGTAAATCATCCACCTGGCGACTCCACAATTCCTAAAATGACAAAAAGACTCCACTGGTGATCAACAGGCCACTGATTATCTATGTTTTCACATAAGACTCCACTGGTAGACCAGTTGCATTACAACATCAACCCCACCAATGGAAGACTCCGAGTTTAGTCCCCTTGAAGAGTTTCGTTGCGGAATATCAGATATACTGGCCAAACGCCGAAGCAAGGACCTTCCAGAGGTTCTTCGTTCCAGCTCAAGATTCAATGATCAGCCTGAGCTGAAAAAAGTTTTTTTAGAAGTGCTAGTAGAGAGATATGAAGCTGAGATCAAAATTTTGAACTCACAAGAGATATCATATGAGTTCAGAGACCCGAGGGAATTTTCGGAAAGTCTTCCGCCCCCTAAAAATGAATAAATTCCACTGCTTGCTGAAATACAAGAAGAAGATGATTGGGCTTTCAAGAGCCACACTGAATATGCAGTGGAAAATGCAGTAATTGAAACTGCCCAGGATGAAGATAGCCTACCAGTCATGGCAGGCCAAAAGGAAGAAAATGTACATCATCTATTCATTGATCCTATGGCAGAGTACATGGAGGCCATGATTTGCTCGAATACTCCAGCAGTGATCCTTCGCCAGGGCCAGATTCATCAGGAGTGGTCACTACTGATGGTGACCTCAGTTTTGAAGAACCACATGCAGAGCACCAAGTGGTTATCTCTGACAGGAAGTCAGTGCTCATATTTTTTTTTTTATTGCTTGACTGGCTGCATTGGCATTATCGTATCACATAGAACATCAGAGATTTCCAAGTAGAGTAGGGTAGGTAGGAAGTCTGAAATAAAGCTCAGTTTGTGAGCATGTAGTTAGTTGTTTTTAATTTCTGCAAAGTCCAGAAAGTCAGACAGTCTAATCCTGGCTTGACTATTTTTTAATTTCTGTTTAAGAATTGTAGAGAAGAAACCTGCTAGACAGTGTAATCCTAGCAGGTAGTAGTGTAGGTAGAGAAAATTGTTAGACCAACAGTCTAATCTGGTCTCATGGAGTAATAAGGGTAGATGTAGAATAGGTTTATTTTCTGTCTGTAAAATAAAATGATGTAAAGGGTCTGCTAGCTCAAATGCACCCTGAAGGGAAAATTGTTAGGATTGTAGTGAGGGTAGGTAGACTGGTTAGGAAAAATGTTTTTGTTGATGTAACATATTCATATTATGGCAGCTGATCAAAGAAAGGAATGTGCCAAGTAGCAGGCAACTGGCCTACTCCAAAGATCACTTCTAGTTTCTTGACTCCTTCAAGAAGAAACCATCCCCATGTGGAGCCACTGTTAGCCCCCTTATGAAATTCCTGACAAGAAAGCTGGGGGGGTATGTCATTTTGGAGACCTTCAAGGAATGCATCTCCCTTGAAGACACATCGTCCTTGAGGTCTCTATGTGCTTTGCCTTATACAAAATCCCTCTGCTGTTTCCCTAGCTCAAAGCCTTCATTTACCCCTTGTACCCCTGCAAAATGTCCCTTTTCCCTTTTTCCTCCTTTTGTCAAAGTGTCTCTGCTCCCCTCTATTTCCCCTTATTAACCCCCCGAAATCCCCTCTAAAAATCCCTACACCCTTTGTTTTCACAAATTCCCCCTCCATCTTCCTATCGTTACCCTTCGGAGGCCTCAAAATACATTAGAAATGGCATAAAAACCCACTTCCAATCTTATAATAGGCCTAAGCCCCCTTCTCCACTAGCCCCGCGCCTTTTCGCTCCATATAGCCTGGCGCTGTGACCAAAGTGCTTACCCCTACGGAGGCTCTTCTATATCCGTAGAGTCAAACCATGGTGCCCCCGCAGTTGACCCCTCGGGATGTGGGAAAACCCAATTGAACGACTGTTATTCACTGCGGGGGGTCACTCCAAAATCTCATGGCCGTACACCTTGGCGCCCCCCGGAATCCATCTCCACCGTCCATTTAAATCCACGTATCAATGGTTCATAGCCAGAGCGCTTCGGGTGCATTTTCCACCGTTGATCTGTCCTAGATCTAACGGTGCAAAACACGCTCGATCCGGTGGTCCCACTCCCTACTTCCACTGTTCAAAACCACCGGTTTATTCCGCACCACCATCGCGCACTTGGTGGTTTTTCCCCGGCGGCCAGCGATTCCACTCACCTTCCACCACGTGTCCTCCTGTACATTTCCAAAACCACCTTTCCCACCCGTTAACTCCATCCCCCGCGCATTATCCTTCGAACACAAACGCCCAGCAAAATCACTGTAGACCGTCCGATCTGGGACGGGCCATCCAACGACAATCGCCCGCTCAAGATGCACAAAGTCTAATGAAGTTGCATGCGCGATAGCTCAAGCCATGGCTCGCCGTCCGTCATCCTCTGCCGTTGATCTCGGCCACGATCAACGGTCCAGATTCGTCTGCCTATCATTGACCATTCCACTGTCCTCCCGGCCTCCACATCATCCGTCCACGTGTCTTCACCGTACGCCACATCACCCCACGTGCACCGTCCATACATGCGCCCATTCCATTATGTATAATCGGTTTGTTTCGTGTTTTTTAATGTGTTTTCATTTTTTTTCCACGTATATTCGCTCTGCAGACCGTCAACCCCCGCCAGAGCGATTCTCACCGTTTCCTCTACGAGTTTCACCTCCATCACTCCTGCATGGCCATCTCCTCCATCCGTCCATATCATCCATTTCCCGTCCATGGTTTCTCTTCACAGGTTTCGTGTCTCGCAGAGTTTTCAACAGTGAATGACTGCCATGATGTGTGATCTCTGTTACAGCGACAGAAGCATCAATGAAGACCATGTGCAGAGGCTGCATTCAGAGCCTGATGTTACAGGAAGCGTCTGAGGGCTGCTTGCGCCATAAATTCATCAACAGAGAGAGTTTAAACTCTACCAACCCTCCGGCACCATTGAAGCTCGAAATTCACAGACAGAAGACAACACAGGAACAACAGAGAGCTCGAGGCAAGAAATAGGAGAATTCTGCAGGGACTTTTAGAAGGAAAAAGTACAATTTGGAAGACCCCGTGGATATCTTGGGTGGTCCTATGCATAGAGAGATAATATTATCAGGTTTTCCATATCAGCATAGCATTCTCCCATGAAAGGACATGGTACACATCATTTTTCATTCTACATTGTGCCTCAAATGAAGATCTACGCCCTTTCAGCAGTCCTACATCATCAAGAAGCATTTGTTACACAGTATGGATACCCTAGCAGCATTATTTCACTAGTTTGTCTAGTCAACAGAGAATGGTAGTAGTTCTGCAACCAGAGTACCAGAAGTAATTGCACAGATTTAAAGTAGAATGGGTTGCGGCCTTCCTCCTCTCCTGAGCGTTAATTCTTCATTTAATTCTTCACCTATCATCTTCTACTCTGTTTTCTCCTATAAGAATCTAAAAGAACACATTGTAAAGGTTGTTGCTCAGTCGTTCGGCTGTTGCTGTTAGAGGGATTCAGTTTGACTGATTGAACAGTCTTGGGAGGGAATTACAGATTATTTTATATGTAATAGGCTAGGAGGAGAAAGTTTGGATTGTATTAGCCATTGAGCTTATTGTACATGACTGGTTTTGCATCAATTAACCAAAGCATATTTCACAGGATCCTGGTCTATTACTATTGGTGATGTCTTTCTTAACTCTGTTATTTACATTTTCATATTGTTTCATGTTCTTCTGGTAGGCAACAGAAGTGTAACATAGGATTCACCCTTGATAGGTGCCCTATGTTATTGCTCTCCCTACTTTTAATGTTTCTCTTCTGAAATGTGTTATCTAAGGATTGCTTTTAGTCAATTTAACCAGTGTATTGGATGTCATTACCTGCTCTCTGATGTATGAATTGGATGGATCAGTTCTTAGATGTTCTTATTGAGGTTTAAGATGGAAGGTTTGGGAACACTGGGGATTAGAGTTAGCCCTGTCCACTAGGATCCTTGCGTGACTAGCTAGCCTTTCTAAGATCCCTTTGTTAATCTTATCTCTGTTTTCCCCTTGGAGTTGCTAAAGCAGACCTGGAGTTAAATGACCTCTGGTCCGATCTATAAGCAGCCCCTTTGTCCCTCTTTGAGAGCTGCCTCTGAGTATGTCCAAGCAGGTCTGGAGTTAAATGACCTCTGACCTGATCTATAGACAGAAACTTGGTTGTTTTCCTTCTCTCACCTTCAATCCTTAATGTTCCATTCCACCATCTATCTAAAATATCCTTTAGTGTAGATGATGTGCCCTCTGGAAGACTTGGCTAGTTGTTGCATGTAATTTCCTTTCATGACTCCATAGCCCAATGGATGGCACTTTCTTGACCTATCCCCTCTGCTGAAATATCCTGCTGCCTTGTTCCTTTCTCCCATTACCTTCTCAGTTTATGATCTCCTAACCAACCCAGCAACCAACCAACCAAATTATTTAAAACCCCCCTTTGTGCTTCATAACTAGCCTAACACCTCAGTTTAAGCCTCAAAGATACATCATTATTTTCTTTATTGGAGAGATCCCTCTCCGGGTCTAGGAGGGCTAGATCCTAGGGCCCAAAAGTGGTTCTGATGTTGTCTCATCTTTTGGTCTTGCCAATCTGGCCAAAACATGGAAACCCAAACATCACCAAGGAAGAGGATTGATGGGAACACTTCAACATCATCCCATGGGAGTGCATGTTGGAGTGAAAGAGTCGAGACAAGCTCTCATCACCATGATGGCACCAGAGACCATGAGGAAAGGTATAACAAATCTTACTATTCTTGAGTTCATTTTGATTATAATAATGTTGCTAAACAAGAACGTAAATCATGGCATGAGAAAACTTTTCATTTTTGTGGTTTACGTAACCATGTCATTTCTAAGTGTTGGAAAAGAATGGAATCACAAAGGAGGATGAGGTGTGGAAAGCCTTCTCCATAGCAGGAAAAGAAATTGGTTAAGAAGGTCTGGAGAAATAATACCTTTTGCAGCCATTTCAACCAAAGTGGCCATCAAATAGCCATGTGTTTGAGGCTCCATCCAGAGTAGCACCTTAAGGATGAAGTGTCGGTGCATGAACCATTTGAAACAGATGTTCAACAAGAAAACATGTCATAGAGAGATGACCCATTCACTTTGATAATTGAGAGATGGTTCTTCTAGATGTGGTAGTGTGTCATGGACATGCTTTTAAATCATATGTTTCATTTTTAACTGTAAAAGTGATGATGGGTTTTCCATCGCTTGTTAAGCAACAATGATATTTGGCCTTGTTTTGTAAATCATGTGACACATTTATTTCATGTAAAAGTGATGATGTGTTTTCCATCACTTCGAAATGTGATGATGATGTTTTTTTCCTTGATTTGTAAATCATGTGACACATTTCTTTCATGTAAAAGTGATGATGTGTTTTCCATCACTTCGAAATGTGATAATGATGTTTTTGGCCTTGTAATGATAGCTGGGATGTGATTTCCATTTGATGTAAACTTGACCACCGAGTATGTGTTATAAACTCATGGAAAGTATGGAAATGTATGGGTCATAGTTTGTCATATTTGAGCATGTAATATGGAAGAAATGGTACTACAAGTTTTTAGAGGATGCAGGTGTCAGATCATCGCTTAAGGCCCCGAAGAACAAAGGTGAAGGAGATGGAAGGGTGACTTTTTTCAGGACACATGTGGTGCAGAAAACAGTAGTTACAAATTATTGTTAATGCTTCTGGACGACCAAAAGCTCCTCAGTGGGGAGGATTGATCCAGGTGGCTCTAGAGACACACATAGGACAAAGAGGGCTGATGAAAGCTCAAAAATAAAAGTGTTCATATTTCTCCCAAACCAGGTTCAGGTTGAATATCTCTTCATCCTTATCACAATGGTGTGAATAGATCGAAAAATAAAGCTTGTATGCGAAATTTAGAAGCAGTCAAAGCTCTAAGGTTGCCTAGATCACTGGGAAAGTTAAAGAAGGTGCAATTTCACCCTTTTTTGGCCACCAGATTCTAGTCAGATCTGGCCATATTTTAGACAAATTTGTGGGACAATTAAAATGTCCTCTAATGCCCAAAATCATAATTTTTTAAAATGCGTAATTTGTTTAATATAAAAAAAAATTAAAAAGGGGGTGGTGGGCCACCAACCCTGCCACCCCACTGCACAGTTAAAAAATAAATTAAAATTTATGTCTCGATGGGCCATGACCCCCGTTGGACCCCACAGAACCACATTAAATAACAAACATATGTCACAGGGTGGTCGACGGTCAACCCCACTACCCCAACCACTGTCGTATCACCATATATATGTTTTATATTAAAACATATACCAACCACACATATACAATGTCATGGGTTGTTTGGGTAGGCCACCCAATGCGGGACTGACCCACACTAAAATGAAAATGTGCCACAAAAAAAAATGTATTGTGTGCAGATTTTTGGGAAGTGGGATTTGATCCCCTGACCTCCCTTAAAACAACTTCAATTTTTAACCAACGCGCCCAACAACCTTGATTGGTAATTCCTCCCAACACATTTTATTTAAACCCATTTTTTTCAATGCGCCCAGGCAAGGGGTAGCCAAGTACAAGCATGATGTTTGAGACCAAGGCAGGCAGGGGACAACAAATAGTTGAAGGGAGGATCTACGGATCTACCTTCTCTCCTTCTCTTTTCTTAGGGCCCCTCCCCCCAATAACAGAGAGCAAGCTCCTATCGTCGCTTCCACCTTTTCTTCCTTAATTTACCAATTGCCTAGTTTAAGGGAATATTTTGATTCCAAGGAGGAAAAAATTCTCTATGTCAGAATGTATTGAAATTTATATGATTTTAACCAAATTTTCGTGGGGACTGTGATGGTGCACCCAGATTTTCCATTTGAGACATGGTTTTGTATATTCCTTGCGGAGGAGAATCTTCAAAAATCCTAAAGGAATCTTTCAGATTCCTTGGAGGCCGAAATTTGCGGTGTTAGAATGAGGTCAACCTTATACTCATTAATCTTATATTTTCACAAGGATCTCAATGGTGAGATCAGATCCCTATTTTCAGCTATAGATTTCTAGATATCCTATGGAGTAGCATATTTGAGGAATCTAGGAGGAATCTAAAAGATTCGCTAGGGCCCAAATTTTCACTTTGTCAAAATTCAGCAAATTGACAGTCGATCCTACACCTCTCGATGACATGAGTTCATTGGTGTAGTCATATCTTCCATCTCAGCCTTATGTTTTTTAGCCACTTTTCAAAGTGGCGTTGTAGGTGTCAGCATTCAATGGTTGAGCAGCTGTTTTCAGGATATTCGATGCCACGAGATCGATGGTACATCCAGACCCAACAATTTATCATCCTTTTTTTCAAATAACCCCAGAATGTGAGGTATATGCAGTGAGATCATGTACTTATTTGTCTCTTTTCTATGATATGGATTGTGATGTTTAGATCCCTGCTGACGTTTGATGTGGGATCTTGTTTTTTTATTGATGTGAGATGTAATTTCTATCATGGATTGTTTTATGTTGTTTGATATCCCTTTATTTCCATGTTGGCAGGATAATAATTGTCCATGTATGTTTGATTGAGATCCCTTTGTTTCCATGGTCGGAGGGATACTCATAGTCATCATCCACGTGAAATTGTCATGCTGATAGAAGTCCTTTTTGTGAATGAGAGTTCCTGTAGTGGAACATCTCAAGCAAAGGTCCAACCACTCCCGCGTGAGTGATTTTTCCTTTTATGACAGAGAAAATACTATCCATGTACATCATCACTCTTTCCAGCACTTAATGCAACGACCTACACCATCTTGACACCGAGGCCGGGAGATGTAGTCCCTCCTGGATGAACTGTGTTATCAATATCCTATGTTGCTAATGATTTTTATGTTCATTAATTCTTTGATGCAGTTCTAACACATCAGCCGAAGTAGAAGGTATTAGTTTAAAGGGTATCGAAATTTACCCTGGATCATGGGTTGAGATTGGGAGCATCGGAATTACTGTATTGGATGATGACTTGGTAAGCCTAGCTATTCTAGGCTTCCCAAGAGTTGGCATAGTTATAGGGACTCTATCAATGGGAGGGAGAAGCTACCAAATTGGGAACGACTTTGGTGGGATTTCGTGCAAGAATAATTCAGGAAAAATACCAGGGATGGATCTTCATCTAAGAATGATGACAAAGAATATTGTGCTTTGGCTTCCAAGCTGAAGAAAGAGGAAGGAAATAAATTCCATTCCAAATTTGAGTCTGGAAAATATGGAAAGAAGCGTGACATGTCTAGAGTGAAGTGTTTTCACTGTCATGAGCATGGAAATTATGCCATTAATTGTCCACAAAAGAAGAAGAACAATAAGGCTTCAATATTTTCAGTTGGTGAGGCTTTGGCCTCAAAATTTGAGCTAGACTTATATATCATTGCATGCATGGTGTCAAGTGCAATGTGATCAGTGTGGTACTTGGATAGTGGTGCATCCTTTCACATGACTGGAGACAAAGAACTTTTGAGTAGCTTGGAGGAGAAGGACTTCCAAATGCATATCAAAATGGGTGATTATGAGCGGTACAATGCTACCGATATTGGTACAATTACCTTCTATAGAAATTCAGGTAAACCCATTCAATTAAAATATGTAATGCATGTACCAGGCTTGAAGAAAAATTTGGTCTCAGTCACAATGTTGGAGGATATAGGCTATGATGTTGTTTTCAATGAGGGAAAATCTTTCCTTTGACACAAAGTAATAGGACAAACCAATAAGTTTTGGATTTGTGTGAATAATCTATAAAAACATGATGTAGATGGTTTTGCAACATTGATGGGTAAGGCGGAAAAAGTTTTGAGTCGGGATGAGGGTGATTTACACCACGGAGCTTTGAAGGTCATGCAATAGATTTCTACAGGGCTTCCAAAGGGCACTTTTGGGCATATAGACACATGCAAGAGATATACCATAGGGAAGTGTGAGAGAGCCATGCAATTTTCCCTTGAGAAGGAGCTTAATTTGCATGTTGTTAGGCAGATAAATTTTTCTTGCAGACAAGAAAGATCTCCCTAGTATCACAAGGATAGCTAGAAACAAATAGGACAAATGTAAAATACTTTCTCTAGATTATATATGATTTAGAATTTTCCATGATGAAGAAAGGACCTACCTTTGATCCAATTCTAGTTGAATTCTTCTTTCTCATTGCTCCAATAAGTCACCTCTTAAGACCTACAAATAAAGACATGGAAGAGAATCAAAAGCACCTACAACATATACTAATTCAAAAATCACAAATCTATCTTAATGATCAAGGAATTTAATAAATAAGTCATTCAATTAAAAACATAAACAACTTATTTAGAAAACAGGATCCATTTCTATTATCTTTAAATAAAATAAGGAGTCTTACAACCGCGTTCGCCTTGATGTCGTACGGGTTCTTCCGGGGTTTGGAACAAGCATTTTCCTTTGGTATGACAAGCCCTTCCACTCTTTGAACTAGCCTACGTACGAGTTTGTAATCTTTCTCACATGGATAACAACTAGCAAAAAGAGTATGTTTCTTCAGCAATTCCCTTCTCTATCGTAGCTACTGTTTAGTCAATTTAGTGTCCTAAATTGCTAACATAAATTATCGACCAGGGCTAGTAAACTGATCAAGTGTGATGCACTATATGTGCCTAAGTATCCCTTTTTATTACTTCATTGTTTTTAGGGTTTTATTGATGTTTTGGGGTTCTTATGTCTAATTCTTAGTGTTCTACTCTAAACTATAAAGATGAGATTAAATCTAATTAAAACGAAGGAAAAGGAAATGTTGTCAAATGAATTAAAGTAGAGTTTTATTTGCAAGTTCTGTTCGTAACTAGGAAATGATGAAAACAGAGAGTCCTAATCCATGGATATTATATCTTCTAAATGAACATTCATGAAATGACAAGTAACTCAAAACACTACAACTTAATCTGATTCATTTAGTTAAAGATTTGTTGGAAGAACTTGTGAAAAAGATTAATTCTAATGCAATGAGGATCTCCTAAAACATAAAAGGAAATGTTGAAACAAACAGTGACTTAAAACATTATAGTGAAATCTCATTCATTTGATATAAGTTTATTGGAAGAGCTTGAAAAAATAATTACTATAATGTAGTAAGGATCTCCTATGAAATGTTGAAACAACTTATAACTTTAGAACTAAATCTCATTCATGAGTTAGAGGTTTATTGGAAGAGCTTTTGAAAGAGATTAATCATAATGTGATAAGAATATTCTATGAAGCAAAACAATCAATAACTCACAATATTACAACTAAGTCTCATTCGTGAATTAGAGGTTTATTGGAAGAGATTTTGAAAGAGACTAACTGTAGTATAATGAGGATCTTCATTTTAACTAAGTAACAAAAAATGAAATGCTAATAACTCATAATATTACAACTGAATCCCATTCATTTAATAGAGATGTATTGGAAGATCTTGAGAAAGAGACTAACTGAAATATCGTGAGGATCCTTTATCTAAGCAAATGACATGAAACATAATGCTAAAAGCTATGATTTCAGAAAGCAGTCTAAGTAAATAAATATGACAAAACAGAATTGAAAATGACTTATTTAGAAAACATGTAAAACCTCCTCAAATAGCAGGGGCCCTCTGCTACCAATTTGGTGAAATTATTCAACTCCCTAAAGTTGTAATCAAAACAACATCAAAGAACTTATTTATTGATAAGCTCACAAATATACATCCCATTCCATCTTAAGCTTTGTTACAAGACACTCTATAAACCTTTTTCTTCTTCTCCTATTTTTCACTACCCTTGATAGGAAAAATCTTCCCCTATTTATACAAAAATATGAGAAGTCATCTCATTAATGAGAGTCCATGAATCTCTCCCTCTATCTCTAGAGTTACAATCAAAATAGGAAATGATAAGACACATGTCTTTTTAGAGTTTCAATACAAATAAGAAATGAGACACATATCTTCTTAGAGTTTCAATACAAAAAGGAAATGAGACACATGTCCTCATGATCCCATGATCTTCTCCACTCAAATTCGAATTTGGTTTTGGGAGGCCATATAAAGGTCTTTTATAAGCTTCCTTTTGACCTACACATGTCACAAAACTCATAACACATATATAGATATATGAAACTATGTTAATTTTCTAGTTTCTAATCATAAATTCACTTTAAATACATAAAATAAATAACTTTGGAAGAGAAGGATCCTAACCCATATATTTATGAAAATGGTTACTTGATGTAGGGTTTTAGGCCAGATGGCTATGAAATGAGAGCTGAATGGTTATGACATAATGGAGATATGTATGAATATGGAAATCACTTTTGAGACTCAACATACCCCCCAACTGAAGTTGTTGCATGTCCTCATGCAACTATTGCAATGATTCATTTGTTCATGAGTTGATCTTTTATGAGTTTTGACTCATATTGATTTGTTACAATATTTTCTTTTGGAAAAGTATAATACATTTGATTGCAAATTTTTTTTTTATGGTTGGTTCTTGTGCAACCGGTTTTTTGAGCAATGGTTCTTGTGTAACAATGCTTTATTTTCTTTGTTGCATCAAAGTTCATGAAAACATTTAGAATAAAATACTTCATCAATGAATTTATCATTTGCAAGGCATATAATCTTTTGGATCATGTTGCAACAATAGTTGGTTGGGAAGTATATGCGGTTGGAGATGAAATGAAAATGTGTGATAGTGTATGACATGTGGATATGAAATGATGTCCCTTCCCCCCCCAACTAAAGATATGAAAATGTGAAAAAGGGAGTGAGGAATTTTTCCAAAGTTATAATTTTAGCAGTCTAATGAATTACATGACTAAAAATTAGAAAACCACATACCTTCACTTACCTTAAATGTGGATAAGTTGTGTATACTGAAGAGTGTGGTTGTTGATGTTGTTAGATCGTGAACTATGTAAACAAATGGATTTGATCTGCTTCTTTGTTCTTTTTGTTCTCTTTGTGCTGATGGAAAGATTGGGATATTTATTGCTACTGATACAAATTGATTCCTGCTGCAAACTACTGAAATGATGTAGTCTTCAATCATTACAAAATCAGATGGTACAATTCTAATAATGCGACTAAATGTGTTGATGTCGAGAATGAAGAGAAGTCATTGGTTTACCGACCATTGATGAATTTCGTTAACCAATGCGAGGCAAAATCACCATTAATGTCAATGAGTGCCAAGGTACCTAAGTACGTCTTGCAAAGTGCGAATAAATGGGCTGATGTCGAGCCACTTGCAAGATCTGACGATTAAGGGACATTGATGTATTTCCATGATTGTTAGCGAGAGAAATTGGCATTAATGCATACAAGCCTCAAGGTACTATTAAGGACTCTAGTCTTGGACCTAGATAATGTGCTGATGTCTATAGTCCAAGACTTGTTAGAAGGGAGGCCTTAAGGAATCCTCTGTCATCTAACGCGAGCATGAAAGAATAATTTTTGAAGGACTATGGATGAAAATTTTTGCAGTGGATCAAGGAATAAAAATGGAAATGAAATGAATCAGCTTTTTAGAGGAGCTAAATGGTTTTATTGCTAGTGAAAACAAGGCAGGAAAATATAATGACTAGGAAAAAAAATGAGCAGTGAGGGAAAAGGAGACGAGGATTTTATTGAATGACTAAGTAGAAATGCAATAGTGAATGTAAAGGGAAATGAGGTGAATGTTTTATTGACTGAGGAAGCATGGATGCAATGGAGATAATGGCATCTAAAAGGCTTTCAAGTGTTGGATCTGATTTTCATTAGTATGTTCTCATGCATTGATGTTTCTTTCTTTGTTGCTGATCATCTTCTTGTAAAAGAAATGTAGTCTCTGAGAGAGACACTATTCGCTTGTAGTAATCTGTCCTTCCTCCTGGAACCTGCAAAATAAAACTAGTAGTTCTTCTGCAATGGAATGTAATATTATCAAAAGTGAGAGGTGATAAATCTCTCTGGTTATGAAATTTACATAAAAAACTGAGAATTGGTACTAATAAAACAAGCTCATGAAGGAAAACCAAAAGAATTTATACCTGTTTTGAAATTAGTGCCTCAAGTTACCTGTTGTGTCTTTTCAGAAATTTATTTACTCTTTAATGTTTCAAACATTGATGATAGTTTGCTAATTATGTAGATCTAGTTGAAATCCTTCCAATGACACTTGAATCGTCGAAATCCGATATCGGAAGAGAAAGTTAGCCTAATTTGAAATTTGGGTGAAATAGTGAAGTTTCTCAGCTACAAAATTGATGTTTAGCTGCAGAATGTGCATTGTTCCGTAGCTAAAATCCTGAAAATAAAGTTAAGTATCCATGCCTATGAAAATAATCAATCTTGACATTTAAATCAACCAGTATCTCCTCAAGGAAAACGAACAATACCCTATTTGTTTTATTGATGCATTTTTATTTTTATTTTTATTTTTTATTTTTTATTTTTATTTTTATTTTTATTTTTTTTATTTTTTTATGAAAAAAAAGCCATCACTGGTGAATACTAATATTTTAGTCTTCATAGAACATTTTTCCCTTCACAAGGAAATGAAAACATCGTAACAAACCAAATGCATCGGGCAACTTGAGCCATCATAAATTTAGTCACAAAAATGTTGCACAACAGAATATAAATTAAATATTTGATTCTACTTGAACTTCCTCATGTCAATTTAATATATGTTCATAAACTTAGCCTCTCCAAACATTTAGGACTTCTTTTTTTTTTAAATGGAATGTCCTGCAAGAAATTTCTCAAAAGAAGATTTTGTGTTACAACAGTGATAACATAATTAGTGAAGGGCTTCTCTTCATCAACCAAAGGGCTCTGAGCTTGGGACATGTCGATATCTATTTGAGATAAATTATTTGGCAAGTTTAGCATTTAAAATGGCAATCATAATTCAAGATGAAAGTATGTAATGCAAAGTGGCGAGTAAAGATCGACAAACTGTGCAGAGGGTGAAAGAAATCGAATTTGACAGTTTGATTTATCAAAATCATGTAGAATGTGGATTGAATGCCACATCAGACTTTGATTTAGATTAAAATTATTCTTTCTTGAGATCTAGAAAACCAGATCATGGGTGAAATCAACCCAGAGTGTCGTTCTCAAAATTTTCACTGTGCAAAAACTGTTTTTTCCTCCCGGAGACAACAAAATAGGGCTCTGAAGAACCAACAAATTCTCTCTAACGGTTGAAAAATCTAGAATTTTTTTTTTGTGTTACTAAATTACCCCGTTCCCGAAAAAACCCATGTCGTGGATTTTTCAAATTCGCCTTGATTTGCTTTGAATTTGCGTTTTAAAATCACGTGTCAAATATAGTTGCGTTTTCTGGAAATGCTCTTCTACTCTGGAAAGAAAATGAATTACTAGTGGAAGGTTCAATGACTTCCACATGCATCAAATTCATGAGTTCCATCAAAG
The DNA here is from genome assembly GCA_034641835.2 of Pinus albicaulis. Classification (NCBI taxonomy): domain Eukaryota; kingdom Viridiplantae; phylum Streptophyta; class Pinopsida; order Pinales; family Pinaceae; genus Pinus; species Pinus albicaulis. The sequence goes on along the minus strand of CM076575.1, from coordinate 1,172,347,922 downwards.
TATTTGATTTCAATCCAAACTCCTATGCTGCAAAAATGGATCTGTACAATGAATTTGTCCAACGATTCTACAAATTGCATTCACACAATCTCAATTTTGTTCGCAGATGTAGAATTTAAACTCTTCATGTGTTGGCTTAGTACTGCAATCTTGATGGGGTTTTTTCTGTTGTATTTTTTGAGAATCACCTATCAATTCAATTGTTGTGGTTTTAATTTTTGATTGCAGGTTTTAAAAACTCAAAGAATTGTGTCAAGAATTTGATCGAAATCACGTTGATGAAGTTAGATCGGTAAATAGTTACTCGTTTGAGAGTCTTGGACCTCCATAAAACTTTAAGACTTTGATACAGTCTCAACATTAGAGAACAAATTTCAAAAAATTCATAATAAAAGTGAAATTCGTGGGCTTGCAGTATCTGGTGTTGAGAGAGAGCCAGTGAACCTTACAGAGCCTGTAATAGAGGCAATTGCTGCAGGTTTTGTAGGATGACTTTTGGAGCGGATGGATCAAAATGTTTGAAAGTTTCAATTAGTCACGATTCCAGGATATCAACAGATTTTCTTCAGGCTGTTGTAGCTCGTGGTATTGCTGGGGCTGGCTTGGATGTTTTGTTTTTTATTTGTTTTGAACAAAAATATATATTTTTTTTATATTTTGTTTTTGTTTTTTTTTATTCTTTATTAAAAGAAAAATATTAATAAAGAAAATGAAATTTATTTTATTTGTTTTTTTAATAAAATTACACATGTTATATTTTCAAAAATTAAAAATATACATATATATTTTATTGAACAAAACAATTTATTAATTTTTTTTTTTTTAATCAAATGAAATGATGAAAACATTTTTTATTTTTATTTTTTTAACATAAAATTATTTTTCTGATCCTCCAGATCACACAAAGAGGAGGAGAGCATACTCGAGAGATTATTATTATTATTATTTTTAGATGTAAGAAATAAGGCTACCTAGTTACACTTCCCCGACAACGACGCCAAAATGTTTAGTCAATTTAGTGTCCTAAATTTCTAACATAAATTATCGACCAGGGCTAGTAAATTGATGAAGTGCGATGCACTATATGTGCCTAAGTATCCCTTTTTCTTACTTCGTTGTTTTTAGTGTTTTATTGATGTTTTGGGGTTTTTATGTTTGATTCTTAGTGTTCTACTCTAAACTAGAAAGATGAGATTAAATCTAATTAAAAGGAAGGAAAAGGAAATGTTGTCAAATGAATTAAAGCAAAGTTTTATTTGCAAGTTCTGTTCCTAACTAGGAAATGACGAAAAAAGAGAGTCCTAATCCATGGATATTACATCTTTTAAATTAAAATTCATGAAATGAAAAGTAACTCAAAACACTACAACTTAATCTGATTCATTTAGTTAGAGATTTGTTGGAAGAACTTGTGAAAAATATTAATTCTAATGCAATGAGGATCTCCTAAAACATAAAAGGAAATGTTGAAACAAACAGTAACTTAAAAAATTATAGTGAAATCGCATTCATTTGATAGAATTTTATTGGAAGAGCTTGAGAAAAATATTACTATACTGTAGTAAGGATCTCCTATGAAATGTTGAAACAACTTATAACATTACAACTAAATCTCATTCATGAGTTAGAGGTTTATTAGAAGAGCTTTTGAAAGAGATTAATCATAATGTGATAAGGATCTTCTATGAAACAAAACAATCAATAAATCACAATATTACAACTAAGTCTCATTCGTGAATTAGAGATTTATTGGAAGAGCTTTTGAAAGAGACTAACTGTAGTATAATGAGGATCTTCCTTTTAACTAAGTAACAGAAAATGAAATGCTAATAACTCAGAATATTACAATTGAATCCCATTCATTTAATAGAGATGTATTAGAAGAGCTTGAGAAAGAGACTAACTGCAATATCATGAGGATCCTTTATCTAAGCAAATGACATGAAACATAATGCTAAAAGCTATGATTTCAGAAAGCAATCTAAGTAAGGAAATATGACAAAACATAATTGAAAATGACTTATCTAGAAAACATGCAAAACCTCCTCGAATAGCAGGGGCCCTCTGCTACCAATTTGGTGTAATCCTTAGCTCCTTGAAGATGTGATCAAAACAGCATCAAAGAACTAAACTTCTTTATTGATAAACTCACAAATCTACATCCCATTCCATCTTAAGCTTTGTTACAAAACACTCTCTAATCCTTTCTCTTCTTCTCCTATTTTTCACTACCCTTGATAGGAAAAAGATTCCCCTATTTATACAAAAATATGAGAAGTTATCTCATTAATGAGAGTCCATGAATCTCTCCCTCTATCTCTAGAGTTACAATCAAAATAGGAAATGATAAGACACATGTCTTTTTAGAGTTTCAATACAAATAAGAAATGAGATACATATCTTCTTAGAGTTTCAATACAAAAAGGAAATGAGACATATGTCCTCATGATCCCATGATCTTCTCCACTCAAATTCGAATTTGGTTTTGGGAGGCCACATAAAGGTCTTTTAGAAGCTTCCTTTTGACCTACACATGTCACAAAACTCATAACACATATATAAATATATGAAACTATGTTAATTTTCTAGTTTCTAATCATAAATTCACTTTAAATACATAAAATAAATAACTTTGGAAGACAAGGATCCTAGCCCATATATTTATGAAAATGGTTACTTGATGTAGGGTATTAGATAAGATGGCAATGAAATGAGAGATGAATGGTTATGACATAATGGAAATATGTATGAATATGGAAAATACTTTTGAGACTCAAGAGCTACCAAGTACAAAGCAAGTACTAAGTGTATACAAAATGTATAGAGAAGTTTTACATATATGAGCATGTACCCTTGAGACTGAACCAAAGCTTCAATTTATATGAGAAGGAAAGTGGTTACAGCTCCAAAATTGAAGGGATAGAGTCCTCTTATCAAGGGATTAAGTTCCAAAGACCAAGGAATAGGCTCCTTTTATGAAGGAATGAATGTTCATGAATGGAGAGAGTGAGGCTTCTACTGGATAACGCCTTCTAGAAGCTTCTAGCTGGGAGAATATTCGACCAGCTGGGCTTTTAGAATTTAATTTCACCTTCAATTTAATTTTTACAGACGTATACACCTTTAATGAAGAAAACGTGCAGTGGGCTCCACCATTTTTAGAGAAAAAGGGCGCGATGCTGCAGGTAAGGCTAAGGAAAAGTGCGATACAAGTATTTTTATGATTTTTACTAGATTTTCTCCAAATTCAGGACTTGGTTTAGGAGCTTTAGGGTTGTAGACTTCTAAGGGAGAATTATATAGGTATTTATGAACCCATATAGATAGTAAAATGTCACGGTGAAAAAATAATGTGTAACAGATTGCCCCCTAAAGCGCGAAGTCTGAGATAATTCAAAGAGTGAAGTGCTTTATCATTCCGAGGATTGGCTTGTGGACGCCAGTTGGAACCTGTAAAAACATTCAATGGAAACATATATATATATATATATATATATATATATATATATCATCGCTGAGGTAGGCATTCCCATACTCAGAGATAAAACTAACTAAATCAAAACTTAACTAAAATGTTCTGATATAGAAATGATTCTAATATTACATCAATAGTAGACACAATATGGAAGCAACGATCTGTCATGAATAGTCTACTGCATAATGAACTATAAATCTCCTCGCAGCCTAGATGGTGGAAAAAAGATCTAGGGTCTTGATTTCTGCTTCCTGAACTAGTACGATTCTATCCATGCAATTCATTATGTCAAAGTCGAACATGGTAGAAACCACGTGATTACCAGTCAATGATGTGAACTATTAACAAGTGTGAGAGAAACCATCAATAATGATAATGCCTCTCAAAGTACTCAGTACAATCCATGAAGTGTGAATAAATGATTTGAAGTTGAACACTTCATAGAATCATTCGATCAGAGGTCAATGATTTAACCTACCGTCGAAGGCGAGAAATATGCTATTAGGGCATGCAGATTCCAAGGTACTGGTATGATTCTAGATCAACTTCCTAGAGGATGAGTTGTCATCGATAGAAAGTGATCTATCATAGGAAAGCCCACAACATGAAACCATTAGATCAAGTTTTGAATAAATATTTTGCAAGGACTGACTCAGGGATGGTCAACGTGAATGGAGACATATGTTTGCAGATGAATAGTTTGTTTTAACTATCCTCTTGAACACATAACAACACTGCAGATGGTTTTGTAACAATTGACCTAAGCTAATACCCAGAAACCTGCTGAAGACTTTCAATATGGTTTGCTTAACTGATAGGCAATGGATTTTCCCAACCTAAGTAGAAGTGTAACAAAAATTATTGTGTTCAAGAGTGGCATACTGCTTTTAATCAAAGTGTGACAACTGGATGCCCCCAACATTTCTGGCAAGTACCTCTTTATTTTTTGACAAGTTTGAGGAGGATAACATTTGCTTGTTATATAAGCTCATCCTTCAGATGAGTCCAACTTAGTATAAAATCAAACCCTAAAAAGGAGTGGTTCGTTCCACTTTGTAATCGACAAGTCCTTTATTGTTAAATTTTAATGAGTCCAGTATAGGAGAAACTCGGCGTTTTTCAATTTTAGAGAGTCAGAAGAAAAACTTAAGAAAACTCTGTGGGTGTACTTTTTCGTAAATTTAGTCTCTCAATCCCGAAAAAGGATAAAATAATACAAGAGAGAACTCTATTGACCATGATTAGTCTACGTATAACTTTTTCGTACATATTCCATTTCAGTCCAGAAAAGGGGTAAACTTATACTGAAGGGAAGACTATTAATTTCCTTTAACGAGTTCAAATATTCAAGTACTCGACAATATTTTCATGTTTAGAGAGTTTGAAAATGGCTTAAAAGAGTAAGTTTTAATGAGTTCGAAAAAGGGATAAAATTGTACTCATGGTTTTCTCTTTTTTGTATGTTTTAATGAGTTCAAAAAAGGGATAAAAATGTACTCATAGGTTTCTCTTTTTCATAATTTTTACTGAGTTCAAAAAGGTGATAAAAAGTATACTCCTTTGTCAAAATCATCATTTTACCCAAAAAATCCTATATTCTGCAAAAAAACTCAAAAATTAAACATACATGTTTATGATTAACAAAAATAATTCGGAAAACAACTTTTCAAAGTGGAAAATAAACAAAATTATATTTCATTTGTTCAAAAAATCTTATAAAAAGGAGTTTTTCTAAATCATTTTTACCATTTGATTCCAGAGTGAAAGTTGAGAGCTTTTGGTGAAAAACGTTCCAGAGGAGATTACGGAAAATTCAACTGTCGGAATCGAAAATCGTCAACTCTAGGTAATCCACATCATCCTCACCTTCCTTTTTGTTCATTCACTTTCTTAATTTAGGTTTTAAATTCATTTTTAAGGAGAAAAATATGTTAAAAATTTCGCCCATGGGGGTTTGCACGTAATACACATGACACCTACAGACCCCGATAATTTTTCAAACAGAAAATTGTCGTGGTCCCACAATTTTTGTACAGGACTCATGCAGACCTCTGCACTATCTCTATGCAAAAGGTGCAGAGGCACCATGAAGAAAATAAAATGATAGATTCTCCCAAAATAAAGCAATTTTTTCACTCAAATTGTTTCTAATCTTGCAATTTTTCCATTGCAGAATATCTACAATGCTCAAGTGGAGGGAATGCAAACATGAAGAGGTTGATGAGGCTGCAATGGTAATTGAGCCCACATTGTGTGTATTGAGGGAATGTGGTTTATATAATTTCTAGGCTATTCAGGGTATGAGCGCCCAAGTAGACTTACTCACATGGCTAGTAAACAAGTAGGACGTCTAGGAACAGTGCTTCGTAATTGGATATCACTGGCTCGAAATCAAGCTGGAAGATATATATTTTCTTACTGGTTTATCAAAAAGAGGTGACCCAATCTCTTTGTTTGGGGCTAGGGTAGGTGGCCAATCTGTCACTGGCCTTCAACAAGAGTTCTGCAATGAGGAAGCAGATCCCAAAGAAAAATGCATTGATATAAAAACAATCATCCGTCCTGAACTCAAAGTGGTTGCGTTTACTGTAACGTAGTTGTGTGGGAGCACAGCTCCACATGTTTCTACTAGATCCCAGATGCAGACTGTTGTTTATTGTTTTAGAGGTAGTATCTTCAATTGGTGTGAGGAAATATTGGCCAACGTAAAAGACCAATTGACCCGAGAAAAGAACTCAAAGTTGAAAAAATTTGGTTATGGAGCTATTGTTGTCACATTTTCTCTAGAGAGAATTCCTTCACCTGCCCCACAACTTATCTCAGTTGATCCTGGTACAGTCAGGGAGCCTCGGATGGTCCGATGGGCTGCAATGACGACGCATGATAGCGAGGGAGGTAAGATTGTTCGTTTCACTCCAGCTTATTTCCATTGGTTGGCGAACCAAATCTTCGCCATAGAAGATTTCCGATATGCCGAGAGGGACTTCTGTGCTGATCGAGAGATGTCCCTTCCTCCTGGAACACAGTGGGATGACTCAGGTAAGAATCATTTTGACATTTTCTAAATTCTAATTTTTATTTTGTTTTTTATTAAATCGACCAATACTGATGACAAAAATTTTTAAAATGCAGATGTTGGTCCACGCAGGCCATCCACTCTCTATCGCTTCGACGGGAAGAAAAGAGAGCCTATTGCAGCACCACAGGATCAGGCAGCTAAGATTCTTACTGACCTAGAACAAAACCTAGAACATTTGACCTTGGATATCCCTGAGACTTCGATAGATGATATCCCTCTCCATCTTCAGAGAAATTTTATTGGAGTTCCTGGCTAGTTCAGGAGATTCCTGAATAGAGTAGCACGAGTTGTTGTGTACTATCATGATCACCACCACGAATAGTGGATGATTGTGCAGACTATGACATTTTTGTTTTTTGTATCACTATTTTTTCCAATCATAAGGTGTTTTAAACCTATAGTCGAGGACGATGTAATATTTTTTGAAAACATTACTCTTACTCTATTATATTACTTCTATTTCCCACTATTTGTTGAACATGTTTATCAAATGTTGCTTTGATTTACTGCTTTAATGTTGCAAATGCCTGTTTATAACACTAGTAGCTAATGCATCAACCAAGGTGTACAAATTTTTCGGAATGTGTTGATATTTAATGTAATCAACTCTCGTTCCAAGAGACGTACCTTAAAAAATAATCTCAATAATAATGGATTTTTAATTGTGTATAATCGATTTAAATGTAATACAATGAGTTCATAATCTAACCTAATGATCAAACGTCGAATTCCAAATGAAATGGATTCAGATAATAACTCAATCACTGTGCTATAATCTGCAATATTATTCATTGTTTAACCGAGTCTTATCCCATGCATAGATATTAACTCATCAGTGGGTGAATAAATAACCTAGGCTGTGGAAGAAATGTTCCATGTACTACGACAAGCACCATGAGCAAAACCAATATATGTTTGAAGGGATGTCAACATCTACAATATCAAGAGCAATCCAGATAAGCAGGCATAGTAGTAAAAACAAACTTAAAAATAGGCACACTCTTCTAATCTAAGGCACACTAGCTACAAAAAGAACTAATATACAAGTAAGATCTCCACACAAGATTTAAGAATAATATCTCTTTAGATAGAGCCCATTTCTAGGTTTGTCTAAAGAGACCCCGTCATAATCAGTAAATTCATAGGCCCCTTTTTCAAGCACTCGCATGACAATATAAGGACCATGCCACATGGGTTCGAATTTCCCAGATCCTAGCTTATCGTTACCTTGATCATATGCTAATATTAGGTCACCTTCTGAAAAAACAAGAGGTGTAACACTCCTATCATACTAAGATTTCATTCATTTTTTATGAGCCTCGGTAGCTAAAGCAGCAGTGTGTTGAGTCTCATCTAATTGAGCTAAGCATAAAAATCATCTTTCCTATTCAGAGTTAGCTGATAGTAACTCTCTGGCTAATTGGAGTGATATTATCTTGCATTCAATCGGTAACACAGCTTCTAAGCCATAAACCAGTTGAAAAGGAGTGAAACCTATTGTAGTTTTTGATGAGGTTTGATATGCCCAAAGTGCTGAAAAAAGCATGGTATGCCAATTCGATTTATGAATTTCAATAATCCATTTGATCATGGTGGTTAAAACTTTATTAACAGCTTCAACCTGACCATTAGCCTGTGGGTAATATGGAGTAGAGCTATCATGGCACAGGCCAAGTTGATCAGTCAGTTTGGACATCATTATGTTTCGAAAATGACTGCCATGGTCAGTAATGATAGCTTGGGGTACACCAAATCGAGAAATCACGTGATTGAATACAAAAGTAGCTGCAATTTTGCCTTTTTCCACAAATTTAGGCATCGCCTCGGCCGATTTGGTAAAATAATCTACTGCGAGAATAATATACCCATGCCCCTCGGTCAAGTGAGGGTTACATGTAATGAAATCAATGCCCCATTTTGCAAAAGGATCGACAACAGTTATTGGGTGAAGAGGAGCTGGTGGTGCATGCATTTTACAATCAAATATCTGTCAATTGTGGCATTTTCGGAGAGCTAGAATGCAATATTTAAATAACGAAGGCCAAAATAACCAGTGCACAATATCTTTTGGGTTGTGGCATACCCAGAAATATGACCGCCACATGCTCCAGAGTGGCAATCATTTAAAAAAATTTCAGCCTCTTCATGAGTAAGACATCGTCGAAAAACAAAGTCCACACCTCAACGATAAAGAGTGTCACCGACAATATTATATTGTTGGGATTGGAAAAATATTTTTCTTCTATATGAATGTGAGAGTTCAGGCCGAAAATTTTTCATTTGGAGATAAATGATGATATCTCCATACCATGGATCAATGGTACTGATAAGAAACAAAGATTCATCGATGATCAAATGTTCTACCATAGTTTCTATCTTTGTATTGGGGAAGTCACACATAAGTTTGGAGAACACTAGTGATTTTTTTGACTTAGATTTTTCAAATTCTATATCAAACTCTTGTAGAATGAAAATCCATTTAGAGTATTTGCCTCGTAGTAATTTTTTGGTCAAAATATACATCATAGGGTTACAATCGTAGATCACTATTGTGTTTTGTAACAGTATGTAATGACGAAATCTTTAGACAGCTTGAACTGCTGCCAAGGCTAATTTCTCCACATGTGAGTATTTGATTTCAGTCGGATTCAAATTGCGATTGAGATAGTAAATCACATGTTCGTTGTGAAATTCATCTTGCTGAACTAATACCATTCTGATCATGGAATTAGAGGCTGCTAAGTATAAAAAGTAATCTTGGTTGTAATTGGGTGGATGCAATAAACAACACGTGTTTTAGAGCATCAAAAGATCTATCAGCGATCTCATCCCAAATGAAAAGAATATTATGTTTCAACAACCTAGTAAAACATTTGGTTAACTCAGCATAGTTAGGAATTAATCTACGCAGAAAGTTTACTTTCCCTTGCAAACTTTGTAGTTGGTGGAGTGTGGAAGGAGGTAAAATGATGATGGCCTGAACCTTCGACGGGTTGACACAAATGCCTACCTTTGAAACAATAAATCCCAACAATCATCCATATTGTACATATAAAACACATTTGTGAGGATTCATATGAATATTATAATGCCTACATCTCATAAAGATTGCTCGTAAATGAGTAGGATGATCTTTCCTGTGTAATGAGTGAGCAGGTAAATCATCGAGATAAGGTTGCACAATGATATTTCCCTTTGAAAATTTGTGCCAGTATTCTTAAGTCCAAATGGTAATTTACAGTAAGTGAAAGTTCCCCATGGACAAATGAATGCTATCTTTGGTTGATCAGCAGGGAGTATGTTTATTTGATTATAATCGGAAAATCCATCCATAAATGAAAACATTTCGCTTCCGGCACAATCGTCAATGATTTGATCAATATAAGGGGTTGGATAATTTTCTTTTGGACAAGCTCTGTTTATATCCCTATAATTGATACATACTCTGATTGTTCCTTTTTTTTATTAACAGGAACAATATTAGATACCCAATCTATGAGAGGGATTGGATAAATAAATCTTGCTCGAAGTAATTTTTCAACTTCAACTTTGATTGCAATAGATTTTCATGGATGTATCTAACGTAATATTTGTCTAATAGGTTTAGCATCCAGGTATGTTTTCATTTCATGAACGAAAATGGATGGATCAATTCCTGGCATTTCTTCATAGAGGACCAGGTAAAAATGTGACGGAATTCTTGAAATAGGGCTTTGTATATATCAATTTCATCTTTTGTATAAGAAGCACCTATAATTTTCAACAATTCTTCGTTTTACTGAGATGTCAATGAGATCCGTTGTAGAAATATTTTCTAAATTCATTTCAGAATCTGAATTTGTGATCGATATAGGATTCTGAGGTTCTGTGACATATTCAGTAGTAAAAACTGACGAAAAATCATATTCAAATTGATCAAGGTTAGGTAGAAATGAAGATCTATGATGTAGATCTTCCCATGGTAATTCATCCATAGACAAAAATTCAAGAATATGTTCATCAGTATTGAATACTTGTTGAAAAGGATTAGGAATTGATGTCAAGGTTGAGCTTGATGTTGAAAAAAATTCTTCATTGATCACATTGACTGGATCAGATGCAGTTGAAGGGGTATCATAAAATGACTGTACCGCTTGATAAGCTATCTCAAAATGTCTCAAAGGCATCTTGCCATCGAAAGAATCCAGCTTTGGTTCTGAAGGAACTATCCAGGGATCATCAAATGGAATAGTGCTTGACGTAATCATATTGATATTAGAAATAGTATATGCTACGTTGGGTGCAGGCATAGAAAAAGTCCCTAATAAAGCAGAGTCTTTAATTAAACCTACCCCAAAATCTTCGTAAGGGATACCAATTTTCCAACATGCTGGATACTATCCATAGAAGCTGGGTCAGACGAATAATATGAAATCTGGTCAATTTTAATGATCTTTCCTTTGTGAGGGAACATGATTAACCGAAATAATGATGATACAAGGACAGTCATAGCATAAGACTAACTTCAACCCAGGAGAAGGTTGTAATCTAGAGGGGCACCAACTACTTCCACATTTAGATTAACAGTTTTTCCTTCGACCTCTATAGGTAGATCCTGTAAAATACCATATGGATGGAATCCTCTTCCATCAAAAGCTTTGAGGATAGTCAGAGATTGGTTAAGCATCGGAGAGCCAAGCAATTTCCAACAACTCAATGACATGATACACGTAGATGCCCCTTCATAAAAAAAAGTACGAAAGCAACGTCAATTTTTGACTAACATTGCAATCTGGAAATCCATTTGATGGGGTAGGTGAGGTGTAAAATTTTCTAAATTGAAGACCATAAGGTTCGAATCCTACGGATCTATGGCTCCTAAAACTGAAAATAGTAATTTCCTTTGTGCTGGACATGATTGCAGCACTTCCAAGGTCGACATTGCTGAAGGAGAAATTGCCAAATCCTCAAAAATGTTATAGTTCTGAGCAACACTCGCATGTGGATTGAAAGTTTATTTACTGTAATGTTCCCAATTTTCCAACAAGCAAATTGGAACATTAGATTTTGCTAGTACTTTCACCTAGGAGAGGAATAAATGGGTAAGGAGGCCCATGAACCATGAAATTATGAATAAATTCCATCTTAGTAAGGAAGAATATCACCTTAGGAGTTTGTTTTACACTTCCAAGTGTGAACAAGGACAAATTAGATGAGGACATAGTCAAGTTTGACTAAGTCAACATGAATTCTTGAGGAGGAAGGAAAAAATCAAGTAAACTAGCTCAATGTGAACAAGGATCAGCCTAGACACACATATGAGAACTGAATTTAAGATCCCTTGGTGTGAATAGAGGCATTGCAAGTGGATTGGTTCTAGTTGACCAAGTCAACAATGTTGTCACAAAAAGGAGGGAAGCTAGCTAGGGCAGCGCAGTTTTGAAAGAGGAAGCTTCATGAAGAAGCCACCTTAACATTGTGTGGGGTCCGGGGTGAGGAGGCTCACCAAAGATAAAAGGAAGGCATAGCATCAAAGGGAGGGAATTAATGTATTTATCTATTTTTTCCTTGAGACCAATTGCATGCTTCAGTTGTTTAGCCGGAGTTGTTGCACTACTTAGTGCAAGAAATTCCTGTGCGGGAATTCCATCCTCTCTTTATATCATCTTGATTAAGGGATCAAAGGGGAGGTATTTGAGCTTCATTTTAGTATTTTTCTTGAGGCCATTCATGTACATTCAGCCACAGCACAATCTCCTTCAGTGAACTGCATCTTTTATGCAAGAGCAGCAGCAGTAGAGCTGCATCCTTTGATCGTATGCTAATATTTTAGGAGGCGGTGCTTATTTTCCTCTGGGACCTCCAATAAGAATGCCTAAGGCCATTATATGTATTATTAAGCATTTATATGTCATATTCATTCATGTTTAATACAGTGTTGCAGTAAATTGCATTATTTTCTGCAGTGCTGCTTTGTACATGTATTTTGCTGGAAACCTTTGCTGTGTGTATTTTTTTTGCTGTATAAGAGTGTAAACCTCGATTTCTCTATTGTTTGATAAATATAAATTTCATATCAGTATTATATTATAATTTTCTCTAGAAAAACCCATGAAAATTATGCTCTCACAGTATTCATAAATTTCTGTTTAGCAAAGTCATGGGAAATCAAGGTTTTCTAGCCTATTCGGGAAAGGAGGAGATGTCTAGAAAGTATTATTTTGAACTAAAATTTGGAGAGCAGATCCCTAATGACCTAAAATATCATACCCAGCCATTTACCCTACTTATTTTCACACTTATTTCTGAAAACAACCTTTTTAGGGCATAAAATACCCTTTTTGCCCACTTTCTAGATTATGAAACAAAGTACAAGTTGCTGCTATAGCTAAAAATGATTTCAATTTGTTTCTTATGTATATTTTAAGCTTATTCACCATAAAAGGATCATTATACAACTTATTCATTACCGAGTTCCAGATTTGGAACATTATAGTGGTATCAGAGCACCTTTCTTGGCTCAGCTTGTGGCCTTCAAGCCCAAGAAAGAAGAAGAAGATCGGAAGAACAAAGTGATGGAGTGGATGAGATTCCTCTCATCCATTTTCATATCTAAGAAGAAATAATAGAAATGAAGTGAAACTCCAAGAGGGTTTCAAGGAGGAGAAAGTTGCAATGAGACCTCTAGAAGGTTTCAGGAGGCAGAAGAAGATGCATGCACTTCCTGTTCTCATAGAGGAAGTGGAGAGAAAGGATAGCACTTAGAGCATGAAATTCTGAGTGGGTATTTGGCAGAATACAAGTGACAACCTAGGGCTTTCAAAAATACCCTAGATTTTCCTCAGTTTATTCAACTGAGACAAGAAATAAGACCCTGCAGCAGAAGATAACTCAAAGGTAATAAGTTCTTATTATCTACATTTGATGGGTCAACTACAACAAGATCTTGGGCAAGGAAGCTTGAGTCATTCTTCCTACTACATCTAGTGGTAGAGAAAGAAGAAATAGAAGTTGCACCGCTGCACTTGGAGAGAAGAGCCAATGCTTGGTGGGTTAGTCACTTAAGCCATACAAGAGTTACTTCTTTTTCTAAGTTCACTCTGTTAGCCACCTATATTTTTCAATTATATCAGCTGGTGGCTAAATATTCTTTGCAGCCTTCAAGAAACAAATTCAGGCCTAAAATTTTTGGTACTTGAAGTCTGTTGGTAAGATCATAAATTGCTGGTTGGTTCTTCATACTTTTCCTTCTCTCAGTCTCTGATATTCCATGAAAATCCAAATCAAATATTGCTGCATCCTCCTCCTTTTTCCCCTCCCCTGCTTCCATCTTACCTTCATTTCTTCAGTTTCCTTTCATCCTTAAAAACCCCATTAAACCCTATGCCATTCCTTATCCCCTCATTAATCTAATTTCCTAAGGTTAAAAACCCACTTTTTAGCCTATCGGAACCGTTTTCCTTTTTCAAAAATCATTGAAAATCATGTAAAATACGCCTATTTTCTATGTGCTGGTTTTCAGCCCCTTAGACTAAGCCCCTTGCCTTCTCTCCCCCCACATGCCCGAGCACCACGACCGGCTGCTCAAGTCCAGAGGCGCTAAACCGAAGCGTGGTCCCCATTCCGCCCCTTTTCCCTTTGAAACCTTCAGAAACCCATCTTTTATAAGGTTTGAGTATGAAATATGACACCACGTGTTTTTATTACCCCAAGCCTTTTAGCCGTCGATCTGCTCCCCAGATCCGACGGAGCAGAGTACTTCACGCCTGGTGGACCCCCCTTCCCCCGCGCTCATTCTCAAAACCATGGTGTATATCCCGCACCAACTTTCATCGAATGGCAGTTTTATCCCGTCGGCCAGCGATTCCACACGCTGGCCGACGCGTGTCCTCCACCTCATTCCCAAAACCGCCTTCCTTCCACTTTGCCCGCACGTTATCAATCGTCCCATCACCCCACAGCGGGATTAATCTCTGCCGTCGGATCCGGGCCTTCCCATCCGACGGTTGCTAATCGCCTTCTCTGCTCGACTTTTAACAGATTTCCCCGCCTGTTGAATCTTCCCCCGGCGCGTCCGAAAGTCGATCTCCGCCGTCGATCTCCACAGATCGACGGTTTTCATTCGTCCTCTCGATTCCATTGTACAAAATCCCTTTTTCTCCGCTGACTTTTCAAAACGCCCCCTACCGTTGATCACAGCACGATTGACGGCTCCGATTGCTCCATTTTTTCGCATGCTCTCCAATGCAGACTGTCCATATAAACGCAGGATTTCCTCATTTTATTGTATTTTGCAGGTTTTAAGGTTCATTCGTCGAGTTTTAATGAAAATCTGAAGGATGAGGGTGACGACTCCCGCCCCTCCGGTTAATCCAGAGAATCGACCGCAGGGTGAAGAACAAATATATCAACAAGGTTTCATGAGCCTTGGTTGCTAGGCGTCCCTGAAAAGCCTGAAGAATTCCGCCAACATCAACGCAGGGAAGAGTATCAGATTTTGAAGACAGAATGAACCAGAGCAGTAGTTTTATGGATAGATTGGCGGGGATTACGGCTAAGACGGTTATCAAAAGTCTAATCCCCGGCTTCGAACACAGATTAAAGCAAAACCTAAAAGTGTTCGTCAAACGTTGCCTCCACCGCCATACTTTGAGGCAAATTGATTCCTCAACCACCGCAGTGCCACCTATTTCCTCAGAATGCTCAGTCAGAGGATGAATTTATTGAACAAGATCAGATATTATGCCTCGGAACAACCAAAGGAGTTATTTCTGCGCCAGATTTAATGATAGAATGTTTGCAGAGTAACCCTAATAGTACGCAGAGCCTCAAATGTCAACAAAAGCTCCTTCTGAGCTTACTTCATAAGTATAAGCGCATAAATGCAGTAGAACACCTGTATAAATTCTTCGTCGAGCCTCTCAGGCCAGGAAGACATTAATTCTACATTAATTGTATTTGAGATCTTTTTATTAGATCCCACCTCCTCATCCTTCTATAAATACTCCAGAAGAAGATGAGTGAGGGGTTGGATTAGTTGGTTGTCAATGTAATTGCTAAAGTGTTGTAGTTGTTTCTGAGTGGAAAAATCTTGACTGTAAATATTGGTTTCATAGGCTCTTGGAGCTCTGCTTGTGACAGATAGGTTAGATTGTGAATAGAGATGGATTAAAACATTGGATTTGAAGATTGTAACCGGTTTGAAGCAATCAATACAAGCTGATTTATGGGATCCTGGTCTATGCTGATGGTGATGTTATTCTCACTGTAACTTGTCATTTTATTTCTGTTTACAATTTGTTTCATTTTCCACTATAAAGAATAGTTTAAACAGTGTTAGAATTTGTTGTATACCAGTGATCTTCTCTGGCTGAAAAATCTTTATCCCAATGTTTTCTTCTTATTGTGTTATTTAGAAATGATTTAATTCAGTCTAAGCACAGAGATGTTGGCGTTCCCTCATCTTTTCGTCACTGCTGAATGTTATTTTTAAATGTTACTTTCATATATGTTGTGTAAGGAATGAATTGAGGAAATCAAAGGTTAGCCCTGAGTCCCTTTCTTGTTTGCTCAACTATTTGTCTGTTTCCCTTAGGATGTGTCAAAAGCTGACTAGTTTCGAAGTACTTATCAGATCTTGGGCCATCCTATGTTATCTTGGTGATTGTCTTGGAAGTAACTAAGTAAAGAAGAACTAAGATGAGGAGAAAGGTGAGCCCTGCCCGCTAGTTTCTGCTCCAAAGGTTGCCTTCAAGTTTCCCTTTGTTTTTAATCTTTGTTCTATCAGAAGTGTATCAAAGGCTGGATAGTTTCAAAGTACTTACCAGATCCTAGTTTGCTTCTATGTTTTTCTTAAGTGCCTGGTCAAAGGCTGGCTAGTTTCAAAGTACTTACCAGATCCTGGGCTTCTCTTTGTTCTGCATCTGTTATTTCCCTTTCTTATTTTATCACCCCATTCCATAAATCAAACTTTAAAGAGATCCTTAGGCATAGATGACTTGCCCCATAGATTCCTCTTGAACCCGAACGTTTCAATTAAATTCTCTTATGACTCCATAGCCCAATGGATTGAAAACTTGCCATCATCTTTCTTTAGAATCAAAGCTTATTCTGTTTTCTTGCAACTTCTCACCTTTGAACCTATTTGCATATAGATCTTTCCGCCTCAGACAGTAACTATGTTCAACCATCTGAGAAAACCAAAAAAAATCCTTGGCCTTCATAACTAGCCTAATATCATCACCCCAAACCTCAAAGACAATATCCATCTTTGTACATATTGGAGAGATCCCTCTCCGGATTCAGGAGGGCTAGATCCTAGAATCCCAAAGTTGGTTGAAATGATGTTAACTCTGTGATCGTACTTTGCCAATATTGCTTGTTACAGAGACCTAACATTTCTGGCGACTCCGCTGGGGAATCGAACCCCGAATCCTCATAAGACCTTAAGAGTCAAAAGTAGCCTTTTCGAGCACTACTAAGAAATGGTAATTAAGATAAAGCTCAATTGAATCAGTGACAAACTAGGTCAGCCCTAGGATTCTTTTTAGTTTTAATATAACCTTGGAAAATCAGCTAGCTTAGCCATAAGGATAGACTGTCTTTGTTTCATAACCGTAGCTAAGTTTTGAGGCAGAGTTAGGATATTCTTCTGAACCACAAATAAAAGCAATTCAGAAAATATCAAAAACATTTCAGATTGGTAGTAAAACACCAGTTTTGTTATCTTGTATATGTCTTTGATGTGTTTTACCTTATACTCTTAGATAGAGTCTGGAAAGGGCCAGGTAGCCTCTGGATCTCATCCTCTTTTAGGGGTGACATATCTGGTGAATGCCCTCCCAGTCAATCTCTGGTTAGAGTTTGTTGTGTTTTGAGATATCCTTGAAAAGGAATGTTTCACAAACACTATGGTGGACAATGTACTCCTTTGAAAACACTCTGAACCTTCCACCTGGCGACTCCACAATCCTGAACAGACCTTAAGACTCCACTGGGAAGAACCCTTATCATTATAAAATCATTCAAACTCAGTTAGAGAACTGTGGGATTGAAAAAGTGTAAAAACAGACTGGTTAACCTCTTAAAGATTGTCATATCTGGTTGAACTTTTCCTGTTTAGTTGGGTCTAAACATATAAAAATTGTCGCTCCTAAAAAGATTCACACTAGAGCCCATCCTGACCCAGATCCTCTTGAAATAGTTGATAACCCAGAAAGAATTCTTAGGAAGTCTTCTAGGATACAATCTTCAACTATTTTCAGACCACCTCTAAGAGCTAATTCAGTCCCCGAAAACCTTTTAGCTCTTCATGAATCACAAATTGACTTATTAAACCCATTCAGAACTAGGTCATTTGGTGATTTAGATCAGTTAGATTTTGAGCCTCCACTTTCATCTCCCAAAACAAGTAAAACCCTTGGGAATAGAGAATCAACACCTCCTGATTTACATTTCTTATATAATCTAGGTGTCTCTCATCCAAAATCAGCTCAGAGATCTACTGCTGTTCCATCCACTTCTGTTCATCTTTCTTCCACTGTTCAAACCACTCCACTTCAACCCACACCTCCTCTTGTAAATCCACCCCCACCACATATCATGGCCGCATGGTATGCTCCTTTAGTCCTTCCTGTACCCTTATTCAATCTTCCACAGGACTATCAGTCCAAAATTCCATTATATGATGCTAATAATACCATAACAGCATCTCAACACGTGGAAAAGATGAATGACTACTTTGACAGAAATGAAATTGATAATGAATCTGTCAAAATCAGATTGTTTGCTCAAAGTTTGGGGGGAGAAGTGAGAAAATGGTTTAAAGGTCTAACCCCCCATAGTATTAACGACCTCCAAGCCTTCCATCAAATATTCTTAAACAAATGGGAAGTAAGAAAAAACCCTCTCCAAGTCCTTGCCGACTATAACAATCTCCATAGGAAACCTGGGGAAAGTGTACAAGCTTATTGTACTAGATTTAACAGTGTGTATAATGCACTTTCCCCTGAACTAAAACCTCCTCAGGGTTCGGCTTTAAACAAATTTCCTGAAGGGTTTGATCCGGACATGACATATTCACTCAGAGAGAGAGTTTTTGCAACCCTCGAAGATATGCAAAGAGGTGCTCTTTCTGTGGAAGTTAACCTCATGGAGAAGAGAGCAAGGATGAAAGCTTAAAAGAGAGTATCTTTTAGAGAGGAACCCAACCCTTCTACTTCAAGCTCAAAGATGGAAAGGATGATGGAAGAAATGATGAAGAAAATGAGCATTCTAGAGAGAGCGCAAGAAAGTCTAAATCAAAACGCTCCTCAAAACAGAAACCAAAACCAGAATCAGAATATTAGAAGAAATCAGCCTCCAAACAGACTTAGGGAAGATGATCAACAGATCATTCCTCCCTTTCATCAAAAAATTTTAAGTTAGGTTGAGGAAACAGATGAAACAACAGAGGATAATGATATAAACTTATTTGGGGTAGATGATGATGACTTTGAGGTTCATTATGATAAAAAACAAGGTCTTTATACACCTTATGATGACAGGAGAAATGATAATGAGAATAGCTATCAAAACATGGAAAACGCTGTCATACAGCCTTCAAGGGAATATGAACTCAGAAGTAGGTCTAATCAACAAACCCCCAACAAGGAAACCTCTGGCAAACCTTCTCAAAATAGCACTGCAACCAAGTCTAAAATGATCAAACAAAAAGACAAAACAGTGGCTGATGATTCTGGTAGTGGTAAAGAGAAAGACACTCAAAACATTGAAAAACAGAGTGCAAACATTAGTATTACTAGCACCTCAGTTAGTACTCCTGGTAAACTGTAGATAAACCGAATCAGCAAACTATCATTGCTGATAAAGCGGTAGCAAACAAGGCTGAAATCAATGTTTTAAAGAGTCAAAACCTTTTTAGCCTAGAACAGGAAATCTCGAAGATCAAAATTTCTGTTCCTTTGACTGAGTTGGCTGCCCAACGTGTATATAGGTCCAAAATTCTGAAAGCTTTGAACTTAGAAGATAATGAAGATTCACTCAATCTTAATGACGACCAACCAGAGCTTATTTTTGGTCCAGAGATTGAAGGAAAATTCCAAGAGGCTTCTGTCCCTCCCTTTTACGTAAGCTTAAATTTTCATGACAAAATTCTGCACAATGCTATGCATGACTCAGGCGCTTCCCATAATTTAATGCCAAAAGCTGTAATGGAAAGCCTGGGTCTTGAAATTACCAGACCTTACAAAGACTTGTACTCCTTTGACTCAAGTAGAGTTAAATGTTTAGGGTTGATAAAAGATCTCTGTGTTAACTTAGCCCAGATTCCAGCCAAATGTTTAGTCATGGATATTGTTGTGGCTGATGTCCCCCCGAAGTATGGAATGCTTTTATCAAGGTCTTGGGGTGCTAAGTTACAGGGAACCATGCAAATGGACATGACCTATGCGACCATCCCTGTTTTTAACCAGACTAGAAGACTTTACAGGGAATCTCACATGCAGTACACAGTGACAAGTCAAGATCGGCCTCAAAACTCCCCTCTCTACGCCATAAATACGAGCCTTGATTCTTTCATCATGTTCAATGATGAAACACTACAGGATACATCATCTCAACAGAATCAATGGTTGAAACGGAGGGAGAGGAAAACAACGTTGAAATGCCGGAACAGTCTATTGTGTCTGAAGATCCTAGCAAACTAAACACAGGTCTTGAATTGCAGGTTATCAATCCGTTGAACTTAAAACTTGATAATCAGCAGGACAACCCTCAACCTGATGAAAAACTTGAGGAATCAAGAGATACACAGCCCGTCCACCAAACTGAAAATGCTCCTCTCTGGACTATGTATTTTGATGGGTCATGCACCAAAACAAATGCTGGTGCAGGTGTCTGGATCACTAACACTGAAAATAATCATACAGAATGTATTTCATGCAAATTAAACTTTCAGTGTTCCAACAACATAGCAGAATATGAATCCCTTCTCTTAGGCTTGCATCTTTTGAAAAAATTAGGTTCCAAGAGAATCAATGTATATGGGGATTCTGAATTAATCATTAGGCAAGTTAATGGGGAGTACAATGCAAATCACCCCAGACTTAGGGCCTATAGGAATGATGTCATAGATCTTTTGAAAACATTTCAGGAGTCCACATTGTCTTTTGTCCCAAGAAAAAGAAACATTGCAGCCCACAATTTAGCCTTTGCTGCTAGAACCTGTCCAATACTGTATGATGACACCTCTCAGATAAAATTCAGACCAGCTATCCCTGATAACAAGAAATATTGGCAGGTATTCGATGGAGATAAACAAATAGAAGACTTCATGCAATTCAGAAATGAGTTTGAACTCCATAGTTCAGATTCAGACTATGATACAGACTGCGGTGAAGAAAATTTTCTTGATGAAGAAGAACCATCTCCACAACTGGTAGATGTAAACCTTCAGACTATCAAACTTGGAAACCGAACAGAATCAAATGCAAGATCTGAAACAGAGGAATTAGAAACCCTGCATTCTAAGGATGATAGTTTACCCAAGGGTTTGGACCCTTTAGAAGAACTGTTTGATTTTGATGATGTGGCCAACAAACCGAAACTGGAACCTGTAGAGAATGAAGTGGAGGAATGTAATATAGGCAGTGAGGAAAAACCGAGATTAATCAAACTGTCTAAGACTTTACCAGCTCACGTTAAACTCAAATACTTAGAGCTGTTTAAAGAATTTTCTGATGTTTTTGCATGGAGTCACGAAGATCTTAAATCCTATGACACTGAAATAATACAGCACAAAATCCCTCTTAAAAAAAACCAAAAACCATTCAAACAGAAACTGCGCAGAATCAACCCTGTCCAGTTGCCATTGGTTAAGAAGGAAATCATGAAGATGCAGGATGCTGGTATTATTGTCCCTATTAGATATTCTGAGTGGGTATCTAATCTGGTGTCAGTCAGGAAAAAGACTGGAGAAATCAGGCTTTGTATAGACTTCAGGAATTTAAACAAAGCTTCATTAAAAGATAACTAACCTTTACCCAAGATGGATCATATCTTGCAAAGGTTGGTGGGGTCTAAAAGAATTTCTTGCTGGATGGCTATTCAGGGTATAATCAAGTCATAGTCCACCCTGATGATCAATTAAAGACATATTTTACTACACCATGGGGCACTTTCATGTATGTGAAAATTCCTTTTGGTCTAATGAATGCTGGAGCAACCTTTCAGAGAGCCATGGACATAGCATTCTCGGAAGAATTGGGCTTCTTCATCATTATCTATCTTGATGATGTAACTGTGTTTTCAAAAAAGGATGAAGAGCACTTAGAACATTTGAGGAAAGTTTTCGAGAAGTGCAGAAGGTTTGGGATATCTTTGAACCCCAAGAAGACTTTATTTGGTCTCCAAGAAGGTAAGCTTCTTGGGCATATCATTTCAAAGCAGGGCATAAAGATAGATCCCATGAGGATTGAGGCCATATTGCAAATCTCCCATCCTCGAAATATCAAAGAGTTGCAGTCTTTCATTGGAAAGATAAACTTTTTGAGAAGGTTCATCCCCAACTTGGCTGAGCTCCTTAGGAATATCACAAACATGTTGAAAAAGGAGCAAGGGGTAAAATGGACCTTAGAAGCAAAGACATCCTTTGAGCTGGTGAAACAATCGTTAACCAAAACACCGGTTCTCATAAGTCCTGATTTTTCAAAATATTTTTATATCTTCTCATTTGCATCAGAACATACTATAGCTGATGTCCTTTTACAGAAAAATCCACAAGGACAAGAGCAGCCCATTGCATTCTTTAGCAAGGCATTGAGGGATGCCCCTTTGAGGTATAACATTATGGAAAAACATGCTTTTGCTTTGGTAAAGGCTTTGAAAGACTTTAGGGTATACATCCTTCACTCGCACATCATTGCCTTTGTCCCAAATTCGGTTGTAAAAGACATTCTAACCCAGGATCCAGATGGTAAGAGAGGTAAGTGGATTTCTGTTATTCTTGAATATGATTTAGAGATTAAACCCACTAAGCTCATCAAAGGTCAGGGTCTAGCTAGGTTAATGGCTGAATCAAATTGTGAAGTTCTTGATATTAATATGATTAATGCTTTGGATGACCAAGAAGAATTCTCAACTACCATTGTTGAAGATCATTTTGCGAATTCTCCTTGGTACACTGATGTTGTTTATGTTTTTCTTAATCTAAACACACCTCCTGGTTTATCCAAAACAAAGGCAAGGTTCCTAAAGTTGAAATTTGTAAGCTATTGCATTATTGATAAATGTCTTTATTGGAAAAATGCTAGTGGTATATTGCTTAAATGTTTGCCTGAGTTTGATGCAAAGAAGATTAAGCAGGAATTCCATGAAGGAGAGTGTGGAGGCCATTTGTATTGGAAGTCAACAGCCAACAAAATCTTGAGGGCTGGTTTCTATTGGCCTACTCTTTTTCCTGATGTACACAAACTGACAACCACTTGCCATAAATGCCAATTGTTCGAGGGCAAGAGAAAATTACTACCCCTTCCTCTGCATCCAATTACTGTTGAAGCCCCTTTTCAACAGTGGGGACTTGACTTCATAGGAGAAATCCACCCACCATCCTCTGCCCAACACAGGTGGATCCTTACTGCCACAGACTATTTCACTAAGTGGATAGAAGCCATTCCTTGTAGACAGGCCAATGATTCGGTTATCATAAAATTCATAGAAACCAATATCCTTTCCAGATTTGGCTGTCCTACCAATATCATCACAGATAATGTAGCAGAATTTGGGTCAAAGAAAATGGTGGAATTCTGTCACAAGTACCAGATAACATTGGGGCACTCCACAGCCTATTATCCTCAGGGTAATGGACTGGCAGATTCTTCCAACAAAATCTTAGTGAAAATAATAAAGAAACTGTTGGAGGGCAACAAAAAGTCTTGGCACACAAAGCTAATCCATGCACTGTGGGCTGACATATTAACATTGAAGAAATCCATTGGTATGTCACCCTTCCAGCTTGTGTATGGTACAGATGCAATTTTTCCTAACAGCCTTGGTGTACCAGTTATGAAGTTAATTCAAGAGCTTCAGACTGAAGAAAATGACATGATCAGAAGAATAAATCAGACCATTCATCTTCAGCAAACCAGAGAGGAAGTGTACAACAAAGCATTGCAGAAGCAAGACAATAGCAAGAAGATATTTGACAGAAGAACAAAGGCCAGCAATTTCAAAATTGGGGACAAATTTTTAAAGTGGGACTCAAAGAGGGAGGACAAGGGAAAGCATGGTAAATTTGACAATCTATGGCTTGGCCCTTACTCCATTCATTCAGTTGCTGGGAACAATGCATTCTTCTTACAAGAGATGAATGGAACAGAATTGTTTGGGGGTCTTGTCAATGGCAGGATGCTTAATCATTACCTTTCTTAGATTATTTCATGTTTGAAGCCTTTTTGCCTTTTTTCCGCTGTAAATATTCCATCCACCATTGCATTTAGAGTTATGAAAAATCAAAAAATACAAAAACAAAGAAAGAAAGAAAAGAGGGCAGAAATGAAAACAAGAAAGGCAAGGCCCCATGCCAAAAAGAAAAATAAATCTGAAAGTGTGCAAGCTTAAATGCCACTCCTTGAAACACACTTCTAATTGGTCAAACTGTTTAATCTTGACTAATTAGCTTTCAATTTTCTGCTGATAGGGTAGCAAATTTGATTTGTCAAACTGTTTAATCTTGGCTTATCAGTAGATAGATTAAGGTAGAAATTAAGGTTCAAATCACCTCAAAATCTTAACCAAAGTTTCCAAAGGGATGACTCAAAACTACTCTAATTTCTGAGTCAAAGAGAAAAGACCTGGTTCTAATTCGCTCAAAACTTGAACCAGAAGAGAAGCAAAGATAGCTCACCAAAAAGGAAAAAACAGAGCTGTGAAGATAAGAGAAGGCCATAATGAGAAATTTTCAGATTGTAAGCCTTCTGTTTTGATTTAAAATTTTCTGCAAATAATAATCTATGTGCAGCTTGTCTTTATGCCATAGATCATAGCAAGTCGAACAGCTCAATCTTGACTTGACTATTTTTAAATTTCTGTTGTAGAATTTAGTGAATGAAAGTTTGTTGGACTGTTTAATCCCAACAGACAGTAGAATAGGTAGAGAAACATCTAAGCTCAATTGTTTAATCTGAGTTCAGGGAGAAATAAGGAGCAGAAATAGATTAGATTTCCTGCTTTCAAAAGAATAAAATGTTGAGAATAGAGTTTGCCAATCCAAGTGCACTCTGATGAAGAAAAAATGTTAGATCAGTAGGATTGGGGTAGGTAGAAGTTGTATTGATGAAATCCATCTTTCTTTCATAAACTGATATTATTTTATCAAAGGAAAAGCAAGAGAAAGCAATAGGTCAAGCACCAGTCAGCATCCCAGAGAAATCAAGTCTGAATTCTTGATGCCTTCAAGAAGGCACCATCCCCAAGTGGAGCCACTGTTAGCCACCTATATTTTTCAATTATATCAGCTGGTGGCTAAATATTCTTTGCAGCCTTCAAGAAACAAATTCAGGCCTAAAATTGTTGGTACTTGAAGTCTGTTGGTAAGATCATAAACTGCTGGTTGGTTCTTCATACTTTTCCTTCTTTCAGCCTCTGATATTCCCTGAAAATCCAAATCAAATATTGCTGCATCCTCCTCCTTTTTCCCTCCCCTGCCTCCATCTTACCTTCATTTCTTCAGTTCCCTTTCATCCATAAAAACCCCATTAAACCCTATGTTATTTCTTATCCCCTCATCAATCTCATTTTCCGAGGTTAAAAACCCACTTTTCTAGCCTATCGGAACCTTTTTCCTTTTTCAAAAACCATTGAAAATCATGTAAAATACGCCTATTTTCTATGTGCTGGTTTTCAGCCCCTTGCCGTCTCTCCCCCCACATGCCCGAGCGTCGCGACCGGCCGCTCAAGTCCAGAGGCGCTAAACCGAAGCGTGGTCCCCATTCCGCCCCTTTTTTCCCTTTGAAACCTTCAAAAACCCATCTTTTATAAGGTTTGAGTATGAAATATAACACCACGTGTTTTTATTACCCCGAGCCTTTTTAGCCGTCGATCTGCTCCCCAGATCTGACGGAGCGGAGTACTTCACGCCTGGTGGACCCCCCTTCCCCCGCGCTCATTCTCAAAACCATGGTGTATATCCCGCACCACCTTTCATCGAATGGCGGTTTTATCCCGTCGGCCAGCGATTCCACACGCTGGCCGACGCGTGTCCTCCACCTCATTCCCAAAACCGCCATCCTTCCACTTTGCCCGCGCGTTATCTGTCGTCCCATCACCCCGCAGCGGGATTAATCTCTGCCGTCGGATCCGGGCCTTCCCATCCGACGGTTGCTAATCGCCTTTCCGGACTTTAATCCACCCCCCGCCCGCGACCCTTCCCCCCGCGTGTCCTAGGGGTGCCTACCCCCGCCGTCGATCTCCGCGGATCGACGGTTCTCATTCGTCCTCCTGATTCCACTGTACAAAATCCCTTTTTCTCCGCTGACTTGTCAAAGCGCCCCCGACCGTTGATCGCAGTACGATCAACGGCTCCGATTGCTCCATTTTCCGCACGCCCTCCGATGTAGATTGTCCATATAACGCAGGATTTTCTCATTTTTCTTGTATTTTGCAGGTTTTAAGGTTCTTTCGTCGTGTTTTAATGAAAATCTGAAGAATGAGGGTGACGACTCCCATCCTTCTGATTAATCTAGAGAATCAACCGCAGGGTAAAGAACAATGATATCAACAAGGTTTCATGAGCCTTGGTTGCTACGCGACCCTGTAAAGCCTGAAGAATGCCGTCAACATCAACGCAGAGAAGAGTATCAGATTTTTAAGACAGAGTGAACCAGAGCAGCAGTTTTGTGGATAGATTGGCGGGGATTACGTCTAAGAAGGTTATCAAAAGCCTAATCCCCGGCTTCGAACACGGATTAAAGAAAAACCTAAAAAGTGTTCATCAGACGTTGCCTCCACCGCCCTACTTTGAGGAAAATTGATTCCTCAACCACCACAATGCCACCTATTACCTCAGAATGCTCAATCAGAGGATGAATTTATTGAACCAGATCAGATATTATGCCTCGGAACAACCAAAGAAGTTATTTCTGCACCAGATTTAATGACAAGATGTTTGCAGAGTAACCCTAACAGTACGCTGAGCCTCAAATGTCAACAAAAGCTCTTTCCGAGCTTACTCCCTAAGTATAAGCGCATAAATGCAGTGGAACACCTGTATAAATTCTTCATCGAGCCTCCCAGGCAGGAAGACATTAATTCTGCATTAATTGTATTTGAGATCTTTTTGTTAGATCTCACCTCCTCATCCTTCTATAAATACTCCAGAAGAAGATGAGTGAGGGGTTGGATTAGTTGGTTGTCAATGTAATTGCTGAAGTGTTGTAGTTGTTTCTGAGTGGAAAACTCTTGACTGTAAATAGTGGTTTCATAGGCTCTTGGAGCTCTACTTGTGACAGATAGGTTAGATTGTGAATAGAGATGGATTAAAACATTGGATTTGAAGATTGTAACTGGTTTGAAGCAATCAATACAAGCTGATTTATGGGATCTTAGTCTATGCTGATGGTGATGTTATTCTCACTGTAACTTGTCATTTTATTTCAGTTTTCAATTTGTTTCATTTTCCACTATAAAGAACAGTTTAAACAATATTAAGGCTTGCTGTATATCAGTAACCTTCTCTGGCTGAGAAACCTTTATTTCACTGTTTTCTTCTAATTGTGTTATTTAGAAAGGATTTAATTTAGTCTAAGTACAGAGATGCTGGCATTCCCTCATGTTTTCGTCACTGCTGAATGTTATTTTTAAATCTTACTTTCATATATGTTGTGTAAGGAACGAATTGAGGAAATCAAAGGTTAGCCCTGAGTCCCTTTCTTGTTTTCTCAACTATTTGTCTGGTTCCCTTAGGATGTGTCAAAAGCTGACGAGTTTCAAAGTACTTATCAGATCTTAGGCCATTCTGTGTTATCTTGGTGATTGTCTTGGAAGTAACTAAGTAAAGAAGAACTAGGAGAGGATCAGGGTAAGTCCCAGCCCACTAGCTTCTGCTCCAAAGGTTGCCTTCAAGTTTCCCTTTGTTTTTAATCTGTGTTCTATCAGAAGTGTATCAAATGCTGGATAGTTTCAAAGCACTTACCAGATCCTAGTTTGCTTCTATGTTTTTCTTAAGTGCCTGGTCAAAGGCTGGCTAGTTTCAAAGTACTTACCAGATCTTGGGCTGCTCTTTGTTCTGCATCTGTTATTTCCCTTTCTTATTGTATCACCCCATTCCATAAATCAAACTTTAAAGAGATCCTTAGGCATAGATGACTTGCCCCATAGATTCCTCTTGAACCCGAACGTTTCAATTAAATTCTCTTATGAATCCATAGCCCAATGGATTGAAAAATTTCCATCATCTTTCTTTAGAATCAAAGCTTATTCTGTTTGCTTGCAACTTGTCACCTTTGAACCTATTTGCATATAGATATTTCCGCCTCAGACAGTAACTATGTTCAACCATCTGAGAAAACCAAACAAAATCCTTGGCCTTCATAACTAGCCTAATATCATCACCCCAAACCTCAAAGACAATATCCATCTTTGTACATATTGGAGAGATCCCTCTCTAGATTCAGGAGGGCTAGATCCTAGAATCCCAAAGTTGGTTGAAATGATGTTAACTCTGTGATCGGACTTTGCCAATATTGCTTGTTACAGAGACCTAACACACTCAAAGGTTGGTCAAGACCTTTGATGAAGAGAGAACAATGGAGGAAAGACTCACATCATCATGGGAGGAGATTTGCACCAACGCTGTCACAGCTTTGGAGGGCCAACCTTCTACATCTATTGATAAGGCAGTCATTTCATTAGAGGAGAAATCTATTGCAACCACACAAGAAGATCTCAAGATCCACCAAGGTATGATTGAAGTCCCATTTTCTATTTTTCCAGCAAATCATATAGAGGATTGTATACCTTTGCATGCTGCTTTTTTGGAATAATATAAATGCACTACGATGTGTAAAATTGGATGGTTCAAGGAGGGGGTAAGCTATCATCCTCATGAACCTTTGTTGAGGAGTATAAAACCCTTGGGGTTGGGGTGTGAATCATTGAATAATAAAGTAGATCTTGTTCCAAATAAAATGATGATCATTCTTGAGTTAGGATATGAGACAGCTTGTACACCATGGAGGAGTTATACAACGCTATCAAGAGATAGCCGTAAGAGGGTTTTTCCTTCTTCAAATTTGTATCCTTATGGATTCAAGATGATTGTAGACATGATATCTTCTCTAAGAGATCTCCAAGGAGATGCCTTTCAACACTTCATAAGAGCCAGAGAAAAGAAATGGTTTGTGGAGGATGGTAGACTTCATTGGAGGAATGCCAAGATGGAGAAATCTAGGAGGCATCCACATGGATTTGAGTGGATGTGGATGGGAGGCAAGATATTGGTAAGCCTCTTGCAATTCTATGACACTAGGAAGCAAGAGGAAAAACTGTGTTGGCTACTCTTAAAAAAGTTTAGTCAACCTATGACATGTCCTTTTCCATGGGGTGAGGAGAGGAAAGAAGATTGGTAGGATACTTTCACCATGGGGCAACAAGGGATGTGGATGCATCATGGTGATGATATCATTATGTTTTCACCACACGGGTTATATGATGGAGGTATGGTGAGGCAACAAAGTCATTTGTTTCTTTGGAGGATTGGGAGAGAGCAAGGGAAGATTTTCTCTCACACTTGGCATGATGCTGCAGGAGTAAGGGATGGCATTAGCATAGTGCAAAGAGCATCCCCTCCATCTTGGAAGGATATCTACATGTACAACAGAATTTTGGGAAGATTATTTGACACAATCTATGTCAAAGGATTGAGCTTTTAGATGACAGTAGCCCTACTCCAAAGGCTAGCAACGTTGTCACTTAGGAGCTTGGATTACATGCTGAAGTGTTCCCAGGACCACTTCACAATTAATGCACCATGGGAGCATGTATAATATGGGAATGAGAAAGTAATGGATGAGAGTATACCTTACTATGTTTTTACCTTCTTGGCTTGTGTTCATAAGCACAAGGAGGAAGATCTACATGCAACATTTGTGGACTTTCCTTCCATGAATTTTTGTACATACCATCCCTCAAGGGAGGAGTTCACTTGGGAGGTCATTCAATTGAATGTATATCAGCATATGGAGAGATGCATGGTCCAGAAGATGAAGAAAAGGTCAACCACTTCCCTACTCACCTTCAGCAAGGGAGAATTTACACTTGAGCCATTTCAGCTCAATGACCGAAGTACATGATAGAGGAGGTAAAATTTTGTATTGTATTTTACACTTCCTTATCTATATGAACAGCATATCATACCAAGGAGGTTATTTCCTTCTTTCATATTGTATTTTTATGTACTTGAGGCCACTTGCAGCATTTATGATGGTCATTCTATTTGTGGATTGTGGGGGAATGCCACATGGTTTTCGGTGTGCATCATTGGCACCAAATTATTCTTTCATGATTTCATTTTGTAAAATGGATGTGGCAGAAAAAAAGTGGCTGAAAACACACTTGTTGCACTTGTAGTGAGGCAGGCAAAGGATGCTCTACATTGGTTCCATGATTGGGACTATGTTCTATCTCCTTGTTTTCATATGTTTATGCTTCCATACTATACTGCTAAAACATTGGTTGTAGGAAGCACCATTGGAGGAGTGGCACAAGAGGTGGAGTGGCCCAATGAAAATATGATTCTTCACATTATACATGATGCATATTTCAGAAACAACAAGGGGTAGACCTTGATTTCCATGCTTTACATATTGCCTTCAATTGAGAGGAGTCATTTGGGACGTTTGATTTCTTTGAGGGGACACCTCATGGGTGTTGGATTTGATGGGTTGGCTTGGGTCTTTCTTGAAGACCATTATATCTCAGCCATATATCAGTAGTAGCCCCATATATATCATAAGTGGAGAGAGAAGCAACAAGAGATGCACATTTTAACTCCACACAATCAACTATGCAGCCCACCTTCTTTGCAGGAGCTCAAGGTGGGAGAATTCCTTCATGAGTTGCCATACTGGAGGGTGAATCATTGTGTTTGGTTGATAGCTTGGGGAGGGAGAAACTCAAAAAAGGATGATGAATCCCAATTTATATCAGCCCTCATGCTCGAAGAGGACCTTCAAACAACCCATTGTTGCTTCCATAGATGTTTCACTATCACAAATGTCAGCGATTTAAATAGCTTACACACTTGGGAGGAGCAACTTGTAGATATATTGATAATGTAGCACCTTTATCCTTGGGAGAATTCATCTTATAAGGATGCTACAGGGGAGGAGAGGATTATCCTCAGTCCTATCCTTGCAATTTCTTGAGGACAAGCAACATTTGGGATGGGAGGACTATAATGTTCCCAATTTTGCAACAAGCAAATTGGAACATTAGATTTTGCTACTTTCACCTAGGAGAGGAATAAATGGGTAAGGAGGCCCATGAACCATGAAATTATGAATAAATTCCACCTTATTAAGGAATAATATCACGTTAGGAGATATTTTTACACTTCCAAGTGTGAACAAGGACAAATTAGATGAGGACATAGTCAAGTTTGACTAAGTCAACATGCATTCTTGAGGAGGAAGGAAATACTCAAGTAAACTAGCTCAATGTGAACAAGGATTAGCCTAGACACACATACAAGAATTGGATTGAAGATCCCTTGGTGTGAACAGAGGCATTGCAGGTGGACCGGTTCTAGTTGACCAAGTCAACAACACTATCACAAAAAGGAGGGAAGCTAGCTAGGGCAGCGCAGTTTTGAAAGAGGAAGCTTCATGAAGAAGTCAACTCAACATTGTGTGGGGTGTAGGGTGAGGAGGCTCATCAAAGATAAAATGAAGGCATAGAATCAAAGGGAGGGAATTCATGTATTCAGCTATTTTGGTCTTGAGACCAATTGCATGCTTCAGCTGTTTAGCCGGAGTTGCTGCATTGCTTAGTGCAAGGAATTCCTGTGGGGGAATTCCATCCTCTCTTTAGATCATCTTTCTTAAGGGATAAAAGGGGAGGGATTTGAGCTTAATTTCAGTATTTTTCTTGAGGCCATTCATCTACATTCAGCCATAGTGTAGTCTCCTTCAGTGAATTGCATCTTTTATGCAGGAGCCGCAGCAGTAGAGCTACATCCTTTGATTTTATGCTAACCTTTAAGGAGGAGGTGCTTATTTCCCTCTAGGAGCTCCAATAAGAAGGAATAAGGCCATTATATGTATTATTCAGGATTTATATGTCATATTTAGTCATTTTTAATACAATTTTACAGTAAAATGTGTTATTTGCAGTGCTGCTTTGTACATGTATTTTGCCAGAAACCTTTGCCACGTGTCTTTTTTTTGTTGTATAAGAGTGTAAACCTCCATTTCTCTATTGTTTGATCAATATAAGTTTCATATTAGTATTATATTATCATTTCCTATAGAAACCCCCATGAAAATTATGCTCTCACAGTATTCAGAAATTTATGTTTAGGAAAGTCATGGGAAATCAAGGTTTTCTAGCCTAGTGGGGAAAGGAGGAGTTGTTTAACATATCTAGAAGCATTAGTTTGAGCTGAAATTTAGATCGTAGGACCCTAATGACTTAATATATCATATCTATCTATTTCCCCTACTTACTTTCATGCTCATTTCTGAAAACAACCTTTTAAGGGCATAAAATACCCTTTTTCCCCACTTTCTGGATCATGAAACAAAGTACAAGTTGCTGCTGTAGCTAAAAATGTTTTCTATATGTTTATTATGTATATTTTAAGCTCATTTATCATAACAGAACTTTTATATAGCTTATTCATTGCTGAGTTCCAAATTTGGAACATTACATTTACGAAGCACACTTTTAATAGGAAGTTTGATTACTAAGTCAGAATTTGGTTTCTCGATATGAAGAGGATTAGAAAATGAGGGATATGTAGTGGATGCTGAATTATAATTTTCTATTTATTTACCAGTAATGGTATTTTTACTACCATAGTCCTGCAATCGTGTCGCAACCATTACTTTGACATCATCAAAATATCGGCTGATCTATTAGAACAAGATCCAATAATTTTGCTATCTTGAACAGGAAAAGGATCCTTCAAGACAGTAGGTGTGGGTGAACCTTTGATGAACATAGAAACTTCGACCCTATGTGGACATTCCTTGGTGAAATGATCCTCGTCACAGATAAGACAAGGATAACGAGGTTTTCGTTTGTCATCAATTGGTTCAGTTTTATCAGTTTTTTCTTTAGGAGATGAGGTATGTTTATTCTTTCTCTTCCCCTTTTTCTTGTTGCCAAATTTTGACTTAGTATATATATCTACAATGTGAATATCAGTAGTAGTTTCCAAGGAAGATTCTCCTTTTGGTGAATCAGGTAAAGTTATTATAGGAGAAGTAATCTTTGAAGATATTTTCTTATTTTTAGTTGTAGTAACCGAACCGATTACACCATCAGTGGCATGAGACCCTGAAGGAGTTTCTGTTATCTGAATAGGATGTGATAAATCAAGAATTTTCTCATACAAAGTTCTAGACTGCATATATACCAAGTCCAGATATTGAGCTTGAGAAATAACTTGTTCTTCCATGACAACTCCTGCTTTGCCTACATCTTCAGTGATTTTTGGTAGCAATGATTTAACAAACCATTATGCCAATATTTGATCCAGGATAAAAACTTTTACCAAACGTCTACTACACCTCCATTCATGAATATGATCTGATATATATGTAGACATAGCTTTTTTTAGTGAAGTTCATAATTTCGTGCCATTGTCATATCTGACTGGAAACTGAAAATGAGTTAAGAAAGCATTTTCTAGGGCATTGAAATTGTTAAATGAGCCTCGTGGCAGTTCAATGTACTACTTAGCAACTAATCCTATTAATGTCCTCTGAAAAAGTCCAATTCAAACAGAATCGTCGATTAATGAGTTAGATGTTCACCAAAGGTGGTAAGTCATAACATGGTTGGAAGGATCCTCTCCTGTTTTTCCTTCAAATTTTTGGATATCACTGGGAAACTTATGAGGCATTGGTGGCCAATACTGATGATAGTAGATGGGATCATTCTTAAGGCGAGATAAATTCGGTAAATCTAAAGTTTCTATGAACAGCAATCGACGGGTAGGGTCTTGTGGATAACCTTGTGAAAATAAACCAGTCCCAGGAAGAGGATATCCAGGATAACCTGGAATATGTTGTGCATTTGGAATCAGATTACCCCCTAGATAATTAGGAATAACCGAACCATACTGAGGTTGAAAAGGTGTTTGAAATGTATATCCAGGGTACGGTTGTTGCAGGTAGACTGGAGTTTTTGGAACAAGTCCATATTCGTACGGCCCCTGATATGGTTGATAAGTAAATTGAGGTTGACTTGTTATCATTGTACTTGTACCAGTTTGTCCTGCAGGCATCTAAATAGTAGTCTGAATTGTCGGTCCAGAATACGGAATAGAAATTTGAGGAATCTGTATCGATGTTTGAGGGGCAGATGTAACAGGAACTGTAGAAACTGGAGGAATAGGTGTGATAGGTTGAACATAAGTCTAAACAGCTATTTGTGGTGTACTAGGTGAACTCGAAATAGGTTGTTGAACAAGACCAGATGCAAGTGTTGGAAATGAAGGCTGGACTGGTTGTTTGGGTTGATTATAACCAACAGGTTGTCCTGCTTGATAATGAGGTACTTGCATATTTGGTTGTAAATTCTGTTGGACTTGGGATGGATCCCACACCATTCTGAGATATAAGGGTCCCATTAAAGTTTGTACATAAGATGGCCCATAACTAGGTGTAACAGATGGCTAGTAATTATCTCGATAATTTCCACCTTCTTGTAACATTTGTTGTTCTGGATAGAATTGTTGTGCTAAAGGAGGTTGCAATCCTTGAGAAAGATACTACCCTTGATGCTGATATTGACCTTGAGGCATGTACTGAATCTGGGGTTGATATTGACCTTAAGGTATGTACTGTCCCTGGGGTTGATATTGACCCTAAAGCATGTACTGTCCTTGGGGTTGATATTGACCCTGAGGTATGTATTATCCTTGGGGTTACCCCCTAGGCTGTATATTACTACCTTGAGATGTGGGGTTGGAAATATTTCCAGACATCTTATAAACTTGCTGGTTGTTAAAAGTTCCAGTATTTCATTAATTCAAGCCAGATGATGACATTGGTTTGCTTGGAAAAGGAGATGCTCCTCAGAACGTACCAGAGAACGACTGATATCCTACAGGAACAAACGTACCACCATAGAGAAATGTTTCTGGTGATTCAAAAAACATAGATGACTCACCTGACATGTTTATTTGAGGTCTATAACCTATTGGTATAGAGTAAAAAGGTATTCGGGGTGGCGAATAATGAAGACCTACGTTTTGCAGAAAATCTGTCAATTAAGAATACCAAGTGTCTTGTCTAAACGGACTCTAAAAAATTGATTCATGTTCTCTAAGTTCTAAATTTTCCTGAGTTGAAGGGAGAATTACTTCTTCTTCTATATCAGTGATTTCTTCAATACTAACGAGACCAGGAGGAAGATTTTCTATGATCTGATTCCTCACTTTGGGTGAATCAGGATAATCAAGAGTTGGAGTATTGAATTCTAAAGTAGGTTCTGATGTAGTAGGTTCAGTTTTCGGTTCAGAAATTTCAGGTTCTTCAGGTGATAATTCACTTGTTATAGAATAAACTTCAGTTAATTCGGAAATTGAAACTATCTGTGGAGTATGTTTTGCTACTTGTGATTGATCTACTTCGAAATCAGGATGAGTGATTATAGATGATTCTCCTTGTTCCATTAATCCAGTTCTACTGATAACATTTGGTATCAGAGATTTAAGTCCTTCTAGTTGGCTTGGTGTGTACTTAGGGGGTTTCCCCTGAGTTTTGTGTGATCATATCGATAATTTAGCCACGATTAAAAATTTTAACATACGAAAACAAAGAAATTATCAATCAAAAATTCCTAAAGTCGCTAAAAAACAAACAAATGATCACACACCTATAAAATCTAAGACAACAAACCAAACACAAACAATAAATTACTGCACTAAAAACACTAGTTGGTGATGAAATCCAACATCATAGTATTTTAATTTAGAAATATCGGTTGGAACAGTTACCTCGAAAACCTTCTTAATGAAATAGACCGGTGCAAGTTTCTCCACTTAAATCATCTCGAGTGAAGATAACCCTCTGGAGAGTCCAAGTGAGTCTAGTCAATGTCTACTCCAGGTATAGTGGGATCTTCCCTCCAATGTCACCTTGGGAAATAATCCTAAAATTTATGGCCACTAAGGTCAGCAAAAGGAACAAATATACCTAGGCGAACAGTCTATGATTTGATACACACACAAGCGCAAAGTAACAAAGATCAATCCCCTTGAAGGCTCCTTGACATAATCCAAGGTTTACCGACAAGTCACCCCAGGCTCCTCGACAATGGTCAATCCGAGCTTTACCATTGTTAATACATGTATATCTTCTATCATTCCCAATGAGGAAGGATTGATTACCTCACTGGTTTGGATATGATCTCGTGCTTGACTCCTTTAGGAGGAGCTTCCTAGAGAATACATGCTACTATTGGAATTCTCCTATCGCAAGATCGACTACTTGTTTGTTTTAACTGTCTTCGAGAGTTAATTACACCCTACTCCAGGACACTGGTGTTATGTAGGTAAATCCTCTCTATGGACAGAGATGATCCCTCTAGCCCTAGAGTGGGTCTAGTAACAAGGAATCATGCTAAGGTGTAGGTTCCTAGATATTTGAATTAAAAGAGGATGTGATAAGATGGACTACCTGTGGTCTAATGCTGTTGTTGACAATTGCAGTGGTGATGAGAACTTCTCGCTCCTGATTTTGAAAGTCACAATCCCTTCGCTTATCGCGCTTGGACACCTACACAGAGATCAGAAAACGATAATTACATACCACATACTAACTTCATCCAAAAACTAATAGTCAGTCAGAGAAGACTAGCATATTGCATTCGATAAAGACAAAATACAAGATGAGAACCAGACAATAGTCACTTATATTATTAAGTAGAAGGAAGAGATACAACCATGCTCTGATGTTGCAGTCTCCTCTAGCGGGGTTCAGGCGAAGCACATCTCAAAGCTCATCAGGGAATTCGAATGGGATAAAGGCCCTCTCGATGGATTTCTCCCTTTTTCTACCTTCTCAATAACTCAGTTATTTAGCTATAGTTCAGTCCTTCAAGTTCAGCGCTTCAGCTATATAATTCTCTTTTTTAAGCTAGATTTCATAAATAGAGAAGGCTTGTTTATATAGAGGAAAAGGAGGAGGTTGGTATCCCTACAAATGTCGAAGGGAGGCCTATCCTTTAGAAGTGTTCGAAGGGAGGTGGAAACTTTTAACTAAAGGAGGGAACTCGTGGTTGTTTCAATTCAACCACTCCCAATGACTCATCCTTGAGGTGGTTGGAATTGAACCTCCGCCTCTATTTTTAAAAAACATTTCATAAATATCTTGGTGAGGGTGTCTAACTAGCACATAGCGCCAAGTGGCATGGGCTCAATGTTAAATTTCCTAGTCGATGTGAGGAGGTAAAGGGCTACTCACGCCAAGGCAAAAATAAGGATTTTTACAGCTATCCTTGAGGAAATGTCAACAAGAAGAATGTTGCCTTCATCAAAAGGGATGCAAGGATGTTATTTGAAAAGCATCACATTGCGTATTGGTCACAGAAACGACCCTCCAATGTGTGAATTGGGGATTGCAGGGATAGTGAAAAAATGTTGTGTAATAGATTCCCCCTAAAGCATGAGGTTCGAGGGAGAGGGAGGGGTGAAATGCTTTATGAGAACACGTTCGAACCAAAAACTGCTATCAGAAAACCTGCAATTACAAATACAACTGATATCTCTAATACATGAACATGTGGCATGGGTGCAGCCATCCATAATAGAGTATAAAAATTGAGATCTAGGTATGGATGTAGCCATCCAGTAGTAAATATCGACAAATAGACTCAGGTATGGTCGCAGCTATCCAACCAAAGATTCATGCAATAAGTCATGATAAACCACAAAGAACCTGCAGCCTAGATTTTATCAGAAAAAATCCAGGGTCTTGTGCTCCATATCGACCCGAACAAGTATAATTTATAGCATGCGAATGTATGAGCCGAAGTTGAAAATGCAAGAAAATCTTCTGATTACTAGCCAATGATGAAAGTTGTTAACAGATGTGAGAGGAACCACCAATAATGATAATGGATCTCAAGGTACGAAAGGTACAATCCACAAAATGTGAACAGTGATCTGGCATTGAACACCCGCAGAGTTAGTCGATCAAAGGCCAATGATGTGGACCTTGCATCGAATGTGAAGAACCTGCCATTAAGGCATGCAGGCTCCAAGGTACCGAAAGGGAGTATCTAGATCAAATTCTTGGATAATGAGCTGAAGTCAACAGGAAGTGACATGGTCAAAGGCGGGCCATAATTTTTCCCACATCATCGACATGAGACAGAGGAATATGATGTTTGTGAATCAGGACCAACAGAGAATCACAGGGAGGTTGAAAAACTCTAGAGGCAAACTTCTCTTGAACATATCAGCAGCACGAAACTGGATTTGGAAGTATTTGACATAAAAGGATCTGAGGTCATGATGACATGGAAAAGAGCGAGTGAGAGGTCAAAAAATATTACCAAAACCCATGGCGGCAAAAAATGATGAAATGAGATGTCCCCAACCCGACACGAATGCAGACAAGTGCCATGTTCAAGAGTGACATACTGCCAATACAACTAAAATCTGGTCCCATTTTCCCCCACCATTTCTGGTGAGTACCCCAATTATTTTTGAAAACAAGCTTGAAGGGGATAGCATATTCTTACATTATAAGTTTGTCCTTCAGAAAAATCCATCCTAGTACATTTTATGAGCCCTAGGAAGGAGGAAATAGAATAATGTCATGAGGGTTTAACGAGTCTGACAAAGGGAGAACTCGACATTTTTTCATGTTTAGAGAGTTTGAAAAGAAGGTAGAAAAGAAAACTCCAGTACTCCCTTTTCATAGGTAGTATCATAGATCTGAAAGGGTAGAAAGCCGTGTCTGAGAGAACCTCTTAGTTTCGATAGGCTAAGGTATTCCTTTTTCGTAAATGATCCATCCGAGCCCAAAAAAGGGGTAAACATATACTGGGTAGATATCGTTTCGCATCCATTTAACGAGTTCAAAATGACAAGCGTCTTGGAAATATTTCCAATTTTAGAGAGTCAGAAAAGAGATGAAAGATTACTCCAATAGTGACCTTTTCGTGTTTTTACCGAGTCTGAAAAAGTATAAAATATAACATGTTACTTCATCATTATTGCGTGAAAACCAGTTGGTGCACAAGAGACATGTATAAAACCCATTTTTTGAAAATAAAATAGTAGAATAATCGAAAAACATGTTTTAAAACCTAATTAGGGTTGTGAAAAAGTTATAAAATGTCAAAAATAGTAAAAACAATTACTTTTCACTTTTTACCTCTTGTGGAACAATATTTACCCATTTTACTGTGCAATCTTGCGGTGACGATAGCAACCAATCCAATAGATCAATCACAAATCCATCAACTCCAGGTAAGATTTGAGATCCTTCTTGTGATTTTGAGCTATTTCTTTCTTCCTGCATTTGTCAATTTTGAATTTTTTTTTTCGGTGGGGGGGGGGGGGGGGGGGGGGGGGGGTATGGGGTATTTAAAATTGCGGGCGTGGTTGGTGCGGGTTTCAGGCACGGAGTCGCGCCAAATGCCCTATTTTTAACACTAGGGCATGCCTATTGGCACGAATGTTTTAGAAATAGTCGCGCCAACTACGTAAACCAATTTCAAGTAAAAATACTCACCAAATGTCCCAATTATTTACAAATTTAAGGATGAAAATTGACTAATCCCGCTTATATGTGTGTGTTTGCAGGTAGAAAAGAGAAAAATGGTCATTGAATGGAAACAACAGGAACATAGTGAAGAAGATGAGTCAGCCATGGAAAATGAGGGAGTTATGGAAGCCCTCAGAAACTGTGGTTTGAAAAAATTCTTCCTCATACCATGTTTCCAAGCCCAACCAGAATTGCTACAATATCTTATATGGGACGAAAATCAAGAGAAGTTCATCCTACGAGATCAAGAACTTGAGATTGATGTTTTCAACATGTACTTCATCACAGGATTATCATGGAGAGGTGCAACACCACTCCTAACTGGCACTCGACCCTGCATGGAAAACATGACCATGGTGATAGAAAGGGTACGTTGAGGAGCGTGGAAAGGATTTGGTAGTGGGAAATTTGATATACAAACTATCGCTGATTTGACACTAGAGGTGGTATTGCATACCATCACACGTGTTGCAAGATCGCAAGCACCGCACGAAGCAACAAAGACATTGTTTCTTCTTGCTGTGGACTGCATGGCTCCGACTCTCTACAACTGTGTAGAGGTCATGACCATAAACATGAAGCACCAATTAACCAAATGCAAGAAGACCAAACTGAAACAATTTGGTCATGGATCCATCTTGGTATCGTTCTTCTTGGAACGATTACCAATTTTTCAACGACAGGAGGTCATAGTTCCGAATCCACCAGTGAGAGAACCACGGATGGCTCGATGGGCAGCACTAATGCCAAGGGTAGGGGGCGGCCAATAGATGTCTTGGAGGCTGGAATTTTTTTATTGGCTCCATCAACAATTGATTGTCATGGAGGATTGGCCCTACTTTGGCATGGATTTCACTGATGACCCAGACCTCCCACTCCCGAAGGGAGAAGTTTGAGATGAATATTTGGGTAAGACTCAATTTTTAAATTTTATGAGTATTATGATTTTTTTGTTTATTTATGTATGTCCTGACATTAAATCCATGTGATGCATATGTTTTCCCAAAGAGACCTGTCGGTATGTCATCGATAGCGAGGCGAATCTCTCACGATTTCGACCCTCAAGGTGAGGGCAGCGAGGAAGATGAGATAGTGCACAACCTGGAGGGGATCACCCGAGGAGTCCTAGATTATGCACGTTTTGATGATGTTCCTCACGCATATCAGTGACACACTGTAGGGGTGCCCAGCTGAATCCACCACTTGCTGAGGCAACTAGTACGGGTCGTGAGATGTTATCACGAGCATCATGCTGATTAGACACCTAGGTTTATTTTATCTGCATATTTTGTGAGACATTATGTCTTAGGATGTAACAAAAACACAAATATTTTTTGATGTTATGATGCACACAGTTGAAAACATGCGATATATATATGCATCTATTTCCTTACATGGATCTTTTTACATATGATGATTCTTTTACAAATTATGTAAATGTCTATCTAATACAATGTTAGCCACTGTATCAGTTAATGTGTTCATTAACCTAGGAATATGTTCATAAGTAATGAAATCAAAATGTCTTTCCAACAAACGAATATGTAAATACAATCTCAAAATGTCTGGATTTCTAAATGAATAATGATTATTGAGTTGCATAACAACAAGCTGTGAATCTAGATTTACAAGCAATGTCCGTATGCTGAGGTTAATTGCCTCAGGTAATAGCTCAATGACAGTGCTATATTCAGCGACATTGTTTGTAGTTCATCCTAGACAAATACCTTGCAGATATATCAACTCACTAGCAAGATTATAAATTACTCAAGCTGCTGAAGACAAATTCCTGGTACTGCGGGAAGCACCATGCATGAAACTGACATAAGGGGTAATAGACATCTACACAATAAGCAATACCCAATAAGTATGAAAATGCTCACAAAGCACACTAGACCCAAAAACATGTACAAAAATGAAAATAAAACCTATGTACACCTGATATGCATAAATGACTCATGCATAATATTTTTTGAGATACAACCCATTTCTAGGTTGTTCAAGAAGATGGCCTTCGTAGTCAATTAGCTCATAGGCCCCATTTTTCAACACACGTTTAACGATGTAGGGCCCATGCCACATAGGTTGAAATTTACCTGTCCCCAGCTTATCATGAGCTTGGTCATATAGGAGGACAAGATATCCTTCAACGAAAGAACAAGGGGAAACTGATTGATCAAAATCAGCTTTAACTCACTTCTTTTGTGCTTCGATGACCACAGCAGCCAAGCAACGAGTTTCATCTAACCTCTCTAAGTAAAGGAGACACTCTTCTTCTGGCGAATTATTAGGCATTAATTCCACAACTAAATTGAGCAAAGGTATTTCACATTCAATTGGGAGAGTAGCTTCCAGACCATAAAACAACTGAAAAGGGGTGAATCTGATCACACTCTTCACTGAGGTTCGGTATGCCCAAAGAGCCAAAAATAGCAAGAGATGCCAGTTTGATTTATGGATCCCAATCATACGCTGAAGCATTGTAAGAAGAACTTTGTTCATAGCTTCAACCTGGCCATTGGCTTGAGGGTAGTATGGTGTTGAGCTGTCGTGACACAGAACAAACTTAGAAGTCAACTCCGCCACCGTATAATGCCGAAAATGGGAACCATGATCGGTAATGATGGCTTGAGGGACACTAAACCTAGAAATAATATGATTGAAAATGAACTGAGCGACTGTCTTACCGTCAGTGGCAAGTGTAGGCATTACTTCGACCCATTTGGTGAAGTTGTCCATGGATACGATGATATAAGCATGCCCCCTGGCCGAGTGAGGGCTAATTGTCATAAAATTGATGCCCCATTTGGAAAAGGGACCAATGGTAATGACAGGGTGAAGAGGAAGAGGTAGCGCACGCAATTTGCGTTGATAAATCTGGAAATCATGAAATTTATGAACTGCGAGAATACAGTCTTTGAAATGGAAGGCCATAAATAACTAGCATGAAGTATCTTTTGTGAAGTAGTGTAACGAGACATGTGACCACCACAGGCGCCATTGTGACAATCATTCAACACTTTCTCAACTTCCTCGAGGGTCAAACATTAGCAGAGTACAAAATCAACTCCAACGTGATAGAGAGTATCTCTAACTATGCGATAAGGTTGCGAGTGATGCCGGATACAACGGCGAGCATCCTTTATCAACTCAGATCGGAATGTGGAAGTATTGAGATATATGATGATATCCCCATACTAGGGATTGAGGGTGCTAATAAAGAAAATTGTATCATCGAGAATACAGTCCTCAGAATGAGACGGAGCACTGCCAAATCAAACTCTTGGAGGATAATGATCCATTCGAGTATTTTCCCCACAGAAATTGTCAAGACAAAATAAAGGTCATGGGGTTGTAATCGGAAATCACAATCACCATATGTAAAAGGATATAATGACGAAAGTGTTGGATGACCTGGACTGCAGCTAGTGCTAACTTCTCGACATGAGAATAATGTGTTTCAGGATCAAGAAGGTTATGAGACAAGTA
This sequence comes from Pinus albicaulis, assembly GCA_034641835.2. NCBI lineage: Eukaryota > Viridiplantae > Streptophyta > Pinopsida > Pinales > Pinaceae > Pinus > Pinus albicaulis. The sequence continues at coordinate 1,172,304,898 of CM076575.1, read as the reverse complement.
ATAAATGACATGTTCACGACCATCATCATCGTCTTGTACCAGAACCATGGCAATTGTACTAAAAGCAACAGCTAAATTGGGGGAAAAATCACGATGATAATTTGGACATGATAACAAAGGAGCATTGACCAACAATGTCTTGAGTGTATCAAAATATTGTTGAGCAATCTCATCCAAAAAGAAAGGGATGTATTGTTTCAAAATTCGCGTGTATCCTTTAGCTACTTCGGCATAGTTTGGTATAAAATAGCATAGAAAATTCGTCTTACCTTGCAAAATCTTCAAATGATGTAATGAGGATGGAGAGGGGAGATTGACAATAGCCTCAACCTTAAGTGGATCGAGGTGAATCCCGTCTTTAGATACGATAAACCCTAAAATCCTACCGGAATCAATGAAAAATACACACTTATGCGAATTAAGCCGAATGTTTTAGTGTCGACAACAAAGAAATATCTGACAAAGATGGTCTAGATGGTCCCTATGCTCATCTGAATGAGTCGTAAGGTCATCTAGGTAAGGCTGAACGATGTGACGAATGTCATTAAAGCTTAGGACATCATCCACTGGAATGTGGCCCGGCATTCTTCAAGCCAAAAGGGAGTTTCTTGTATGTGAAGGTACCCCAAGGACATATAAAAGTTTTCTTATGTTGATTAGTTGAGAGAATTTTAATCTAATTTTATCCAGAAAGATCGTCCATAAGGAAAAAAATCTCACTCTCAGCACAGTCATCAAAGACTTGATCGATGAAGGGAGTGGGATGATTATCCTTAAGACAGGCCCGATTGATGTCACGGTAATCAACATAGACACAGATAGTTCCTTATTTCTTATTGACAGGAATGATGTTCGAAACCCAATCTATCAAGGGAATTGGAGAAATGAAGCCAACTTTGAGAAGTTTCTCAACTTCACTTTTAATGGTAGAGGCATTTCTAGGGTGCACCGGACGAAGACACTGGCAAATAGGCTTCGAACTAGGATAGGTAGGAATTTCATGCACCACTATACTAGGATCAATGCTGGGAATTTATTCATAAGACCATGTGAAGACATCACGAAATTTGCTAAAAAGGCTAGTGTAAACTTGGACTTCATCTAAAGAACAAGTGACTCCCACATGGATGTTCTTGATGATTCTCGACTTCATGGAAATGTCAATAGGCATCATCTGTGTGATATTTCTCAAGTTACCCTCTGTAAATACTTTGTGTGTTGGAATTGGTGTTTGAAGAAAAGGAGAAGGGACTTGAGACGCAAAACGCTCAAGACATGTAGACATAGCCCCAAGGCTAGGCATAAAAGAAGAACGATGATGACCATCGTCCCACGGTAGCTGTTCAACAGACATGGCTTCCACGATGGATTCATTGGAAGGAAACACTTCTTTCAAAGGATCAGCGAGTCAGAATAGCCGAGCCAGGGGGATTGAAAAGACACGTCAAGAGAAAAGCTCAAAGGAGCACCATGAGAAGGTGGAGTATTCGATACAGCGATGAGTTCACAATAATTGATTTCAATCAGAATCAAAGGCATTGAATCTACATATGAATCGACCTATTTAGGCAAAGGAATAATCCATGGGTTATCAAACTGAGAGATCATATTAATTTGAACAGTCTTTGGTGGTGAAAGGGGAAAAATACCCATGAGGGCTGGATCTTTGAAGAGACCTAGCCCAATGCTCTCGAAGGGAGTAGGGATCTTACCCACATACAGAACGTTTTTCCTGGAAGAAGAGGTGAAGAATGAAAATTAATCGACAGTAACAATCTTTCCCTCGTGTGGAAATTTTAAAACATAGAAGAGGGTGGACAGTACGCAAAGCATAACATGAGTCCAACTGCGACCAAGTAGAAGATTGTAATTTAGTTTAGCATCAATGACTTCTACTTCAACATTGACTATCTTCCCTTTCAATGTAATAGGAAAACTTGCAAGAACACCCAAAGGTTTTGATTCCCTTCCATCAAATGCTTCAAGGGCATTTGGTGAGGAATTCAGGGTCGGAGAGCCAATGGCCTTCCAGCAAGAAGCTGAAAGATGCAGGTTGATGCATCTTTATCCACAACATCTCGATGGATGTCGAGACCATTAATAACGACTTGTATAATGAGCGCAATTTGGTGTGGAATTCAATGGACGAAATTCTCTAGATCGAAAGCGAGAAGGCTAGTATCAGCAGGATCAACCCCGCTGATCACAGATAATAAAGCTTTCCACTGAGATGGAAAACTCTAGAGTACTTCTAACATGGGCATCATGGATGACGCCTGTGAAAAATCCTCAACAATACTGTAATGTTGAGCAGCACGAGCGTTGGGATTATAAGAATATTTCTGGAGAAAACCTTTGGAAGGTGGTTGCACAACAGGTTCAACACTGGGCCTTTCAATCTCAAGAGGGCTGGAAACAAGTGGGGAAGGAGGACCATTAGCTATCTCCTTCCCCATTTCCTAGCACAACCCAACATAATCTTCCGACCGAGTAGCAATAGAAACAGATGCAGAACCGTTCATCATGAACACTTGAGAGCTAGATGGAACAAATGATTGAGGTTGCTCGACCATCTAGGTCTGCTGAGACGGAAAGGTTATTTAAGGACAGCAGGATTATCCTGATTGCCTTTGAGCAACCTACTCACTTCGGACCTTCAAGGATAGTCCTTCGTGTAGTGCTCTTTATCACAAATCATACAGGGATACCTCAACTTACGCTGCAAACCATCATCAACAAGAGATTTGGTCAAATCTGGTGTCGGGGCATCGGCCTTAGTCTTGCCTTTACCCTTCTTTTTCCCTTTAAAATTCTTATCCACAGGATTGGCCTGAATGACATTGACCTCTGAGGTTTTACCAAGATTCTAACTATATTGAGGAGTAATATCATTGGAATAATTAGAATTTTGCTTCTGAGGGTTGGAGGAGGAAGACTTACGCGAAGTCTGAGATACAGAACCAATAATACCATTGACGGATGGGGTTGCCGGTGCATTAGAAGTTCCAGGTCGAGGGGAATTAGTCAAAATATCATACAATACGCCCAATTGAGAGTACACAAGATCAAGGTATTGGGCATGAGTAATGGCCTGTTCCTTGGTTACACATGCCCCCATGGCTATGTCCTTTGCAATCTGATTGACAAAGGGGGTAGTGAACCAATGAGTAAGAAGCTAATCAAGAATTTGAAACTTGATCAAGCGACGATGACATCTCCATTCATGAATATGGTCTGAGATATGAGTAGCCTGGTCCTGTTTCAAGGAGGTGAGGAGATGCATCCCAGCTTCATAACGAACCAGTAACTTAAAATGAGTAAGGAACACCATAGCGAGAGAGTTTAAATCTTGAAAGATAGCATGAGAGAGCTCGATATACCACTTAGAAGCAACACTAGTAAGAGTCCGTTGGAAAAGATGAAGCTGAATAGAATCATCAACCCAAGAGTTAGAGGAACACCACAAGTGGTAAGTCATATCATGTGCTTGGGGGTTTTCTCTGGACTTACCCTCAAATTTCGGAAAATCACCAGGAATCTTAGTCGGAACCAGAGGCTAATATGGGTTATGAAGAATAGGATCATTCGTTAACTTTGGCAGAATCGGTAACTCTAACATGGTGAGAAATGGTAGTTGAGGGTTAAAAGGCATGGCAGGTCCTTGATAAGAACCTGAACTTGCATTCCATCCTGTTTGAGAAAAATTATGCCCCCATGGGTTCTATCTTGAAGGATTCAGACGATATGGGGGATAATTTGACTAATTCTGTTGATACTGAGGATATTGATTCTGAGTATACCATCAAGGTCCTTGTTGAGGATTTTGCAGTGGAATGTAAGTATGGCCTTGCGGTTGATTATATGGCAACTGAGATTGAGGGTGATAAGTAAAACCTTGAGGCACTATATACTGGTCGATATTGACCACGAGGATAATAAATGCCTTGAGGTTGAGCTAGCTGTTGATAATTGGGTCCCTGTTGAGTTGAATAAACAGGGTGAACCGATTGTTGAGAAGACTGAATAGGCTGCTGAAAACTAGGACCCTGCTATGAAGCAGAGTAAAATTGTTGTTGAGAAAACTGAGCCATATTTCGGGCCGGTTGAGTAGGTTTCCCCTATGGAGCATATTGGCCTAAATGATGAGAGCCACCAGGTTTCCCTGGCTGAGCAGGTTGGCCTGATGGTTTTGAAGGACCAGGTTGCCCTGAAGGAGGACCAGAGGGTTTTACTGGTTGGACCATGGGCTGACCTTGTAAAGGTTGGCCCTGTGGACCGTAAGGTTTTCCCTAAGGACCGTATGTAAATATTGACTGAGCTGAAGGTTGTCCCTGAAAGGGTTGTCCTTGTGGGCCAGGGGGTTGCACTTGATAAGTCCTCCCAATATCGGGAATGATTTCGTAGGGTTCATAAACAGGAACAACACATTCATCATAATGATGTGAAGTAGGAAATGCATAGATGTGGGTACTGACAACATCGCAATGATGAGGAGTAAGATAGGGAAAATAAACAGGATTACCATATTCGTCATAATGGTGCGGCAAATTAACAGGAGCATGAGGCTACTAAGAAACCTGAGAGTTCTGTTGATGAATAGCCAATAGATACTCTTTAAAAGTGAGGCCACCAGGTATCTCTGTTAAGGCTACTGGTGACTAAGTGACCAGTGCAAACGCAGCCATGCAGACAGTAGGTTGAACTGGGACAAATGTAACTGCAAGCGACGAAGCAGGTGTCATTGGTGACAATCCTAATAATGGAAGGACTAGACTCCTGGACGGAGTAGATGCTACCATGGAGGCAACACCAACAAGAATCTGACCCAAAGACCTATATCCTGCTATAAGTGACACTGATGGTGAATATTGAGCAAACACATGAGTCGTGTTTTTCAGGGAAAATTTGATACTCTTATGTAGAAATGGGAATTCCATCACTACCAATAGGACCTGATGTGTCCATGTCTGACTCCTCCATAAGATCTTCAAAAATACTACAGGGACTATGAGGTATAACAACAACTAAAAATGGTGATCCCGACGTAAGAGGAGGGAATTATTCCTCATTCCAAAAACCAAACCAAGAGCTCGAGGGAGGCCAATTGAACTCAACTAGCTCATCAGCGAGAGACCTAGTAGCAAGGGGTAAGACTGACAGGATAATAGGCTATTGAAGCTTAGCAGACCTACAGGATTGATGAGTTTTGAATGAACTATCTAGTAAAGGACTACCTCTAGAAGGGAGTAAGGACAACGAAACTGGTGGTTCCACCACTACGACTGCTTCACAACAAGAAGGAAAAAGAAAGATCTAAGAAAAGACTCAAACAACTGAGGCAAACAAAAACAAGCCAAGTGCTAAAAATTTTATGGGCGTGTGATCATGGTTATTTTATTTTACGACACTGAAACCAAACTTTGTTGTTTCATGTTTTAAGAGTCAAGAAACAGGAAAAATATGGCTCTAGTCACTTTCAATTTTGAACGAGCACAAAAGGACAAGTGCTCGATGATATTTTCAAATTTAAGGAGTTAGTAAAGATAAAAAATGACTGCTCAGGAAATCTAAGCAAGAGGGTGTGCTAGGTTTCCTTGAACTTCCATATACACCTTGCTAATCAAATGAAAGAGAAATGACCATGGACTTAACATACGTGCAGGTAGTCTCCCCGAATGTTGTGTTCGGTGTATCACAGTTACAGGGAGGTAGAATTGGCTTCCTCTGGATAAAAGGATTGAAACCTAGCAGGGTATCCATTTATATACTCGATGGTACAGGGAGCACAAGTCCGTACTAGCACTATCTGGAGCCAGATGGCGAACGTCAACTACTAGGTTTCAAGATGCCGGAACACGTCTCTAACTTAGACCACAAGAATATTTCGTCAGGTTTCAATGTTGCCTTAGGTTAATTGAAATAAATTTTAACGTTGATCTTGGATTAGGTTTCAATTTCCAAGCCTTAACGTATGTCGGATCTGAAATCTTTCTAAATGCAAAACTATATGCAGAAGGATACCATTTTCATTCAATGAAATCTATCTATGAGAAGGAAATAAAACTTTCAATCAATAGAGAATAATGAAATCATGCAAAAACATCCACTAATGCATCTAATTCAATCTACAAAAAACAAAACTCTTTCCTAGCCTATGCAGTGCTAGTTATGCGAGAGAATGTTTCATTTTCAAAGTAAAAAGAATGCAATATTTTAGTTTTTTCAATGCAAATAGAGAAAACAATGCACTAAATGAGATGAAAAACAAAACTAAAGACTAGATTGAGAGAGTGAATGCAAAAGTTGAAACGGAATGACTCCTCCAAAATAAAAAAAACACAAAGATACCCAAACCAATGCTACAATCTTCTCAAATTAAAGAGAAATCTCCAAAATGACCCATGCAAGCAATGTAATCAGTGCTTGGAGTAAGAGAAAGAAAAATAAAATGAGCAAGACAATGATCATTCAACCAATGAACATACTCAACAAGATCAAAGAGATCAAGAGAAATTAAACAGGGAAAGAATCTGACATCTATCAAGAAACTCGATCTCCAAACAGAAGGCTCAGTGCACCAAAGGACTCAGAAACCCTAAGACCACAAGTCACACTGATAAGAAATGGACAAACAACTGAGGAAAACAAGTCTCCAGCAATCAAAGATAGTCCAAAACACTTCAATTACTCTCAAAGATAACCCAGAAACAAGTACAATCAACCAAAAACTCATTAAAAGCTCACACCCAAAAACTCACAGGAGTCGGCGGGACTGTGAGGCGGTATTCAGCACCAAACAGAGGATGGCGCGAGTGCTACAAAAGAAACATGTGCCAATTGGTGCGACTATTCAGGGAAAAACCATGCCAAGCCAGTTAACCAAGGAAACAGGGAAAACTCAACCGGGCAGAGGTCAATCTTGACACTCTAGGGCTAGGGAAAATTTTAGGGGCTAATATTCGCAGGTGGGCTAATTTTCCATGCTTTTTCCAAAAAAAGGATTCACCAATCCTAGTGTCTTTTTTAGTGCTTGTTCTTATTGATACAAAGGCATTATCTGGTACATATATTCATAGGTAGAATAATTAATGGTAAATTAGATTTCTTCAAAGAAACACTAGGATTTCACCACTTATTCTTTGAGTTATCTACATAGTAATATGTTTAATAAGCCATGGTTAATCTAATATGTTCAAGTGGTCTAACACACTAGCTCATAATCCTGGGTGAGTCAGTGAATTTCATAGGTTTGTAATCTTGAATATGACCTGAACATAGGCTAACTTGTATTTATTGGTTGTACATGTGAAAAGTAGATCATAAACAAGGGAATAACTAGCATACCTTGTAGGCTTACAACTAAGCTTCTTCTCTAAGATTTGTTTCCACAATGCAGAGGAATTTTGTCTATAACAACTTATTTTGACTTTCTCTTAGTTGAATATGAGAGAAGCATCAATAAAACTCAAGAAGCCAAGCCAGATGGAAATTTAAGAGAAGAACATGTGCCCAATCTCGACAATTGGGCGTCCACATGTAGCAAAGCACTCAAGAGATCATGGCTCGACTTGTTAGCAATATGTTTAGAATCTTACGAGAAAACCATTGATGTTAACCTAAGTAATGCTAGAGTAATGCTAGAGTTACTTGATTAAGAAAAAAACTTTCTTAACATATGCTTTTTAATTCTAAGTTTTGCTTCTCTCCACCTCAAGAAGAGGCCTATTAAGATGTTAAAATTTTTGATTGGCTAACAAACAAAAATGTCAACATTTGATAGCTGGAGAAAAAAATTATTATAATATTTCCTTAAAACGTTAGGTTTTATCTGGTTTGATGTTTTAATTCCCATGCAAGGACTAATAATAAACCACTGCCTGAATACTATAATCGTTGCTACCTTATGGTAGGGACTAATAAGAGTTCTCAAATTTGTGTCTAAATATGTCTGATTTGTATGATTTTGGGCCAAACCTAGTCAAATATTTTCAAGTTCGTCCTAGATGCAATGAGCTTAATTATGTTTTCCTAAGCTAGTCAACAAGCTTGACCCCAGATTTTGAAAAGGGAGTTTGATAGAGATGAATTCTCTGACATATTTTAACAAGTTCTCCATTTCTGTATGTCTCGAAGAGATAATATGAACTAGCCTCCTCTTACCACAATGTGGCTAGATAAGTGATCAAATAAAAACCAATAGTATCCACTAAGAGACTGTGATTGAGGGGAATTATTCTTCCAAAAGATGCTCAAAACAGGGAATCAAAGTTGATCACCCAATGTGTTGCAAAGTACTACTATAAAAATCATATCTTCTTCATTGGTCAGTTCTATCGTACTTCTACAGTATAACTGGCCATTTGTGTCATCCATTTGGGGGATTATTTAGTGATTCCTTATTTAATATCATGTATGGGGTCCTTTTCACTTTTATGTTGTGTTTTTATTAGTTTTTTTGGGTTTGAGTTGATTCTTATTGCTCTCAACTCTTTAATCTCATGGATAAAGGGATTCACATGTTTCATAGTGTTTGGCTATGAGTCTTTTCATGGTTGGTCATCAACCATCCAAGGCCATCCAAGACATATCTAGCTAAGAGCACGTTGATATATGAATTTGCTAAATTTGTAGTAAACTAGATAAAAGTGAAGCACATATTTTTGAATTTCTTACCTGCAAGGGACTACTAGAAGGACATTGAGGATCAACGCTTAGTTTTCTACCAAGAAAAAGTGCAATGGATACTGCAAATTTTGGAAATTCTTGGTGTCTTTTGTTCTTGGCCCTCTCAGGGATTTGGAACTGCTTTAGAGTTATTCCATTTTCACCTTTTGGAGGCTAAACTGGAAGTTTCTTTTTGCTAACAAGGATAGAAAAAACATCATGCATCTTTTCCACTAAAATTATGAAAAAGATATATGAATGGTGTTGTGGCTCATTTTCATTTACCTTTGAAATATTTTTCAAAACACCAAAAAAAAAAACATATATGATAGAAAATGTAAAAAAATTTATGTCATAGAAGAATTTTGATTTATATTGGTACATTAACATTACATGATGAGATGTGAAGGTGGGTCGACTCAGGCTCATTCACATGCATAAAATTTCAAGAACTGGACCTATGGGCACGTTCAGATAATTTCATGCCAAAAAGGGTCGATTCGGGTTCATTCGTAAGCTCAGGAGGGATCTATAATATTCCCTTTTAGGAATTTATGCAATATCTCCAATGAGGACGTTGTATAAGGAAACCTGTGCAAACATAAAGTAGACCAGGGCTTGGATCCTCTAGTATATGTTGTATGTAGCTTAAATATAGAATGGAATTTGAAAAAAATCACTATAGTTACTCTAAACAGATCTCCCCAACTCATATATGCATAAAAGCACCCAAATCCCACTACTTCATAAAATAGAAATTCCAGAGACTGTAACAGCATTATTTTTATTATGGAATCTACAAAAAAATATATTTTAATACAGATCTAGAGATTTCATTAAGCATGGAATCAGAAATGAGATTTTAGTCCCCTTTTAAAAACACCTCGGAATGCCCCGGTAAGGGTTTCCGACAATATAGAAACAATAAAAGTAGCTCTGCAAAAAATAATGCTATACCTAGCAACACTGTATAAAGAAATATCTTTGAAAAGACTACAGGGACTAGGAGGTATAACAACAACTAAAAATTGTGATCCCGACGTAAGAGGAGGGAATTCTTCCTCGTTCCCAAAACCAAACCAAGAGCCCGAGGGAGGCCAATTGAACTCAACTGGCTCATCAGTTGGAGACTGGGTAGCAAGGGGTAAGAATGATGGGAGAATAGGCTACTGAAGCTTAGCAAACCTAGAGGATTGAGGAGTTTCGAATGAACTGTCTAGTAAAGGACTACCTCTAGAAGGGAGTGGGGATGACGAAACCGGTGGTTCTGCCACTGTGACTGCGTCACAACAAGAAGGAAAAAGAAATATCCGAGCAAAGACTCAAACAACCGAGGAAAAAAAAAAAAGCCAAGTGCTAAAACTTTTATGGGCATGTGATCATGGGTAGTTTATTTTAAAACATTGAAACCAAACTTTGTTGTTTCATGTTTTAAGAGTCAAGAAACGGGAAAAAGATGACTCTAGTCACTTTCAATTTTGAACGAGCATGAAAGGACAAGTGCTCGATGATATTTTCAAATTTAAGGAGTCATTAAAGATAAAAAATGACTGCTCAGGTAATCTAAGCAAGAGGTTATGCCAGGTTTCCGTGAACTTCCATATACACCTTGGTGATCAAATGAAAGAGAAATGACCAAGGACTTAATGTACGTGCAGGTAGTCTCCCCGAATGTTGTGTTCGGTGTATCACGGTTACAGGAAGGTAGACTTGGCTTCCTATGGATAAAACGATTGAAACCTAGAAGGGTCTCCCTTTATATACTCGATGGTACAGGGAGCACAATTCCGTACTAACGCTGTCTGGAGACAGATGGCGAACGTCAACTACTAGGATTTAAGACGCCGGAACACGTCTCTAACTTAGACCACTAGAATCTTTCATTAGGCTTCAATGTTGCCTTAGGTTAATTGAAATAAATTTTAACGTTGATCTTGGATTAGGTTTCAATTTCCAAGCCTTAACGTATGTCGGGTCTTAAATCTTTCAACTATATGCAGAAGGATACCATTTTTGTTCAATGAAAGCTATTTACGAGAAGGAAATAAAACTTTCAATAAATAGAGAATAATGGAATCATGCGAAAACATACACTAATTCATCTAATGCAATCTACAGGAAAAAAAAAAAAAAAACTCTTTCCTAGCCTATGCAGTGCTAGTTATGCGAGAGAACGTTTCATTTTCAAAGTAAAAAGAATGAAATATTTTGGTTTTTTCAATGCAAATAGAGCAAACAATGCACTAAATGACATGAAAAACAAAACTAAACACTAGCTTGAGAGAGCGAATGAAAAATTTGAAATGGAATGACTCCTCCAACATAAAAAAAACACAACGATACCCAAACCAATGCTACAATATTTTCAAATTAAAGAGAAATCTCCAAAATTACCCATGCAAGCAATGTAATCGGTGCTTGGAGTAAGAGGAAGAAAAATCAAATGAGAAAGACAATGATCATTCAACCAATGAACATACTAAACAGGATCAAAGAGACCAAGAGCAATTAAAAAGGGAAAAAATCTGACAGCTATCAAGAAACTTGATCTCCAAACAAAAGGCTCAGTGCACCAAAGGACTCGAAAACCCTAAGACCACAAGTCACATTGATAAGAAATGGAAAAAAAACTGAGGAAAAAAAGTCTCCAGCAATCAAAGATAGTCCAAAACACTTCAATTACTCTCGAAGATAACCCAGAAACAAGTACAATCAACCAAAAATTCATGAAAAGCTCACACCCAAAAACTCACAAGAGTCGGCGTGACTGTGAGGCGGTATTTAGTGCCAAACAGGGGATGGAACGAGTGCTACAAAAGCAACATGTGCCAATCGGCGCGACTATTTAGGGAAAAACCACGCCAAGCCAGTTAACCAAGGAAAAGGGAAAACTCAATAGAACAGAGGTCAATCTTGACACTCTGGGGCTAGGGAAAATTTTAGGGGCTAATATTCGCAGGTGGTCTAATTTTCCATGCTTTTTCCAAAAAAAATATTCACCAATTTCAATTTTTTTTTTTTTAAATTGATTCGCCCAAATTTTATAGTATAAATTTATTTTACCCTAAAAATCGCCGCAAATTTATATATACTAATATAAAATGATTATAAAACTAAATATTTTTACAAAAATAACATAAAAAGTTTTACAATTTACATATTGGGTACTACTAATATTCGCCAAGGTTTCTAAACATTAAGATAAACGTCCATCCTTAAAATTTTCCCTATCTGGCGCTGAACAAGGGTTTGAAGCATAGTTAAACAATGAGAAAGATAAACAATCAAGAAAAAACCCAAAAAATGACCCAATAAGATCAAGGACAATCTCACACTGATCCCCAGCAGAGTCACCAACTTGTTATGTAGGTAAATCCTCTCTGCAGACATAGACGATCCCTCTAGCCCTAGAGTGGGTCTAGTAACAAGGAATCATGCTAAGGTGTAGGTTCCTAGATATTTTAATGAAAAGAGGATGCGATAAGATGGCCTACCTGTGGTCCAATTCTATTGTCGGCAATCGCAGTGGTGATGAGAACTTCTCGCTCCCGATTCGTCAAGTCACAATCCCTTCGCTTATCGCACTTGGACACTTGCACAGAGATCAGAAAATGATAACCGCATACCACATGTTAGCCCCCTATAAATTCCTTGAAAATCAATGCAAGGGGACTAATTTGTTTTATGAGCCTTGAAGGAATGCATTTCTCTTGAAAACACATCATCCTTGAAGCCTCTGTGTGTCCACTGCCTTTGTAAAGATCCTAACTGCTTTATCCATCCATAAAGTTTCACTGATTGCAAAAAATTGTGCTCCAAAAGGCCTACATTTTCCCTTTGTATCCCTGCAGAACACCCCATTTTAACCCTTTTTTCCCCCTTGTCAAAATTCCCCTCTTACCCTCTAAATCCTCCCAAAATTGCCTACAAATCCTACACATACCCCTTGTTTGGCCTATTCTCCCCTTATTCCCTCCGTCATTACCTTTTCCTAGCCTTAAAAAGCATTAAAAGGGCCCAAAAACCCACTTTCCACCTTATATTAAGGCCCAGCCCCTTTCGGCCCTAGCCCAAAACCCTTTTCCACCATGTGACCTGGGCACTAGAATTTGACGCTAATCCGAAAGGTGCTTATTGCAAATCAGTATCGGGTTCATTATTAGCTGCCAATCTGTTCAGATCAGATGGTCTTTGTAGACCAGCACCGCGCCGTGGTCCCCACCCCTTTCACCGCCCGATCGCATCACAGTCGTCCGATCAACCCGCCGATCCGATGGCCTAGAGTTTATCCACCCCGGTGGCCCCCACAAAATTCACTATTAAAAAACCGTTGGTTTCTATCGCACTGCCATTGGAGGGTGGGTGGTATTTTTATTTTCGGAGCGATTCCACTCACCGCTCGACACGTGTCTCAAGCACTATTTGAAAACTGCCCCTCCATCGCGCATTAACGTTCGGCAGAAAACCCGATGCGATATGCATGTGCACCGTTCGATCCAAAGTTGCCCATCCAATAGTGATCGCTCCACGAATTTGCATGAGCGATAACCCAAGGCAATCATACCCCTGGCCGATTGTCCATCACCCTTCGACACATTTTCAGCTGTCGATCTCCTCTTGAGATCGGACGGTCCAGATTTAACTGCATGTCCCACCGTTGCCCGGTCCCACCATGTCACCACTCCACGTGTTTTCATCACTCTTTTTGTTCGTCCCCTATATAACTCGTTCAAAGGTCAAATTTTGAATGATTTACATTTAAATTTCCACCTCTCCATCCTCCACTTTTCGTTGTTCTCTCCACCATCAACCTAAAACTATTCCACCATTTCGCCAACCTGCATGGCCATTTCCATTGTCCCCGCTGCATTCACCATCCCCAACATATGTTTTCTTAACGTGTTTTTGTGTTTTGCAGGGTTACAGGTAGGCAAAAAACCGCCATGATTCACATCCACAGTTACAGTGGCAAGGAATGCAAAGAAGACCATGTTCAAAGATCGAAATCATGAAGAAAGGTCTGATAATACGTCTTGATAGGGCTCGCATTAAAAATACGGGGTTAAACTCTATCAAGCCTCTGCAGAGCCATTAAAGCACAAATTTCACTAACAGAGACATGAATGTAGCATCAAAAGAATATCAGTGCAAAAGCAGAGGGTTTAAGTCATGTAATTGAAGTTTTCTGAGCCTTAATCCATGTATTTAAAGGCAAGGTACCAGAATCGAAGAACCCGTGGATCACTCAGAAGGTCCAATGCACAGAATACCATATCATCAGGATGTTCAAATTAGCAGAATGTTTCCTCCTGAACAAGGACACGATACACGTTATTGCTTCAGTCTACATTGTGTCCAAGTGAAGTTTTCCCCCCTCACAACAGTCCTATGCTATCAGAAGAATTTATTGCACAGTATGGAAGATACTAGCATCATGATTCTACGTTTCCTTTTAATTCTCCAGAAGTACTACAGAGTGTTGTAGCAAAGTACAGCAGAGACATACCTGGAGTAAATGGAAGCCTGACAAAGACCACTCTTTCATCCAAAGAGTACCAGAGTTAAATGCTCAGAATTAAAACAAAATGGGGCCTCGGCCCTCTTTCTTTTCTGAGTTTTAATGCTTAATTTAGTTTTCCACCTACCTCCTCTGCTTCACTTGAGCTATAAATTTCATGAAGAAACTTAGTGTAAGGTTTTTGATCAGTTATCGAAGAACTACAAGCTGTTTCTTTTGAGACATAGTCTCTGTGTAAAGTTGTAAGATAGGCTGAGGAAGATGTTTTCAAACTGAATATCCAACTATTGGTAATGTTGTACTTGACTGGTGTTGGTCTTTAATATGACAAAAAAATTTCTTTGGATCTTGATCTAAAGTAGTGGGGATGTTTTCCTGTCTCTGTATTTGGTTTTTACTTGCAGTTCATTTCATTTCATTTCTATTGGCTTGCATCAGAAATATGGCATAGGATTTACCCTTGATAGGTACCCTATGTTTATGCTCTCCTTGCCTTTGATGTTTTCTACTAAATTTGTTATCTAAGGGTTGATTTCAGTTAATTTAACCAGTGTAGTGGATGTCATTGCCTGCTAGATGATGTATGAATTAAATGAATATGTTCTTAGATGTTCTTGTTAGGATTTAATTGAAAGAATTTGGAACACTGGGAGGTCTAGAACTCTGTCTCTATCTCACTAGGATCCTTTTCAATTAATTGAACCTTTCTAAGATCCCTCAAGCTGGAGGCCGAAGCATTAAGAGTTCAAAGTCTCTCTCTGATCTCAGGTCTTCCACTTTGTGTTCCAAATCTTTATTTTTTCCTCCTCTCTTACTATTTCATGCCACAATATCATCTTTAAGATCCAATGCTTTAGATGACCAGCCCAACTGAAAGCCTGCACATTGAATAGCAAGTAAACCCTTTCCTAACTCCATTTCCCAATGGTCTTGAATGTTCCTTGGAGTATTTCTCCTTTGCCTAAATTCCTCTTTGCTCATCCTTGTCTTATATTGAAACCTTCTTTCCTGATAACCAACAACCAATCAAATAATCAAACAAAAAAAATCTGAGCCTTATAACTAGCCTAATATCTTAACACCGACCTTCAAAGACATAAAACCTTTGCTTATATAGAGAGATCCATCTCTGGACCCAGGAAGGATAGATCCTAAGGTCTAAAAGTGGTTCTGATGTTGTCTCATCTTTTGGTCTTGCCAATCTGGCCAAAACATGGGAACCCCAACATAATGGCGACTCTGCTGGGGAAAAAATCTGAGAGTTTGTAGCTGATAACATTGGCCTGTCTCCCATTGTCATCCCCAACATAATGGTGACTCCACTGGGGAAGAAATTTTGAGAGTCTATAGCTGCAAACATTGATCTATTTCCCATCATCGTCACCAACATAATGGCGACTCCGCTGGGGAAAAGAGACCAATTAGCCTTGATTTGGTAAATCACTGTGGTGGACAGTAAAATCCTAAATCCTCCACATGGCAACTCCACAATTCCTAAACATTACAAGACTCCGCTGGGAGACTAGTCGCACTACAACATCATCTCCACCAATGGAAGACTTTGAGTTAAGTCCCCTTGAAGAGTTTCGTTGCAGAATATCAGATATAATGGCTAAAATCATAAGCAGGGACCTTCCAGAGGTCTTCCTTTCTAGCTCAAGATTCAATAACCAGCCTGAGCTGAAGAAAATTTTTCTAGAAGTGCTGGTCGAAAGGTATGAAGCTCTGATTGACCTTTTTAACTCATAAGAGAAATCATACCAATTCAGAGACCCCAGAGAATTTTTGGAAAGTCTCCCTCCCCCTAAGAGGGAAGAGATTCAACTGCTTGTTGAAATACAAGAAGAAGATGATCGGGCTTTCAAGAGCCACACTGAAGATGCAGTGGAAGATACAATAGTTAGAGCTTCCCAGGATGAAGACATCCTACCAGTCATGGTAGGCCTAATAGAAGTAAGTGTACATCATATGTTCATTGATCTTGTGGAAGAGTACATGGAGGCCTTGATTAGCTCAAATTCTCCAACATCAATCCTTCACAAGGGCCAGATTCATCAGGAGTGGTCACCACTGATGGTGACCTCAGTTTTGAAGAACCACAGGTGGAACACCCTGTGGTTATCTCTAACAGGTAGTCAGTTCTCCTATCATTTTTTGCTACTACTTGACTAGCTGCATTGGCATCATAGTATCACCTAGAGCATCAAAGATTTCCAAGTAGAGTAGGGTAGGTAGGAAAAGCTCAATAAAGCTCAGTCTGTGAGCATGTAGTTAGTTTTTTTTAATTTCTGCAAAGTCCAGCAAGCCAGACAGTCTAACCCTACCTTGACTGTTTGTTTTTCAATTTCTGTCTTAGAATGTGGAGAAGAAATCTGCTAGACCGTCTAAGCCCAACAAGTGTTAGATTAGGTAGAGAAAGATGTGAGGCCAACAGTTTAATCTGGTCTCATGGATAAATAAGGGTAGAAATAGAATAGGCTTATTTTCTTGTTTGTAAAAAATAAATGATGTAAAGGGGTCTTCTAGTCCAAGTGCACCCTGGAAGAAAAAATGCTAGGATTGTAGGATGGGTAGGTAGATTGTTTGAGAATTTTTCTGCTGATATGATGTCTTCATGGTTTGTGGCAGCTGATCTAAGAAAGGAAAGTATGATTCAAGTACCAGGCATCTGGCCTACACCAAATATCATTTCTGAATTCTTGACTCCTTCAAGAAGAAGCCATCCCCTTGTGGAGCCACAGTTAGCCCCCTATAAATTCCTTGACAAGCAATGCAAGGGGGCTAATTTGTTTTATGAGCCTTCAAGGAATGCATTTCTCTTGAAAACACATCATCTTTGAATCCTCTATGTGTCCACTTCCTTTGTAAAGATCCTAACTGCTGTATCCATCCAAAAAGTCTCACTGATTGCAAAAAATTGTGCTAAAAAAGGCCTACATTTTCCCTTTGCATCCCTGCAGAATGCCCCATTTTAACCCTTTATTCCCCCTTGTCAAAATTCTTCTCTTACCCTCTAAATCCTCCCAAAATACCCTATAAATCCTACACATACCCCTTTTTTTTCCTATTCTCCCCTTATTCCCTCTATCGTTACCTTTTCGTAGTCTTAAAAAGCATTAAAAGGGCCCAAAAACCCACTTTCCACCTTATATTAAGGCCCAACCCCTTTCGGCCCTAGCCCAGAACCCTTTTCCACCACATGACCTGGGCACTAGAACCTGACGCTAATCCAAAAGGCGCTTATTACAAATCAGTATCGGGCGCATTATTAGCCATCGATCTTTTCAGATCAGATGCTCTTTGCAGACCAGCACCACACCGTGGTCCCCACCCCTTTCACCACCCAATCGCATCACAACCGTCCGATCAACCCGTCGATCCGATGGCCTGGAGTTTATCTGCCTCGGTGGTCTCCGCGACATTCACTATTCAAAAACCGCCATTTTCTATCGCATCACTGTTGGAGGGTGGGTGGTATTTTTATTTTCGGAGCGATTCCACTCACCACTCGACACGTGTCTCAAGCACTATTTGAAAACCGCCCCTCCATCGCGCATTAGCATTCGACAGAAAACCCGGAGCGATATGCATGTGCACCATCCAATCCAAAGTTGCCCATCCAACGAATATCGCTCCACGAAGTTGCACGAGCGATAACCCAATGCAATCGTACCCCTGGCCCACTGTCCATCGCCCTCCGACGCATTTTCAGCCGTTAATCTCCTCCTGAGATCGGACGGTCCATATTTAACTGCATGTCCTGTCATTGCCCGATCCCGCCACGTCACCACTCCACGTGTTTTCATCACTATTTTTGTCCATCCCCTATATAACTCATTCAAAGGTCAAATTTTGAATGATTTACGTTTAAATTTCCACCTCTCCATCCTCCACTGTTCACTGCACTTTCTGCCATCAACCTGCAACTATTCCACCATTTCACCAACCTGCATGGCCATTTCCATTGTCCCCACTGCATTCACCATCCCCAATGCATGTTTTCTTAATGTGTTTTCGTGTTTTGCAGGGTTACATGCAGGCGAAAAACCACCATAATTCACATCCGCAGTCATAGTGGCAAGGAATGCAAATAAGACCATGTTCAGAGATCGAAATCATGAAGAAAGGTCTGAGAAGACGTCTTGACAGGGCTCACATTAAAAATAAAGGGTTAAACTCTATCAAGCCTCCGCAGAGCCATTGAAGCGTAGATTTCACTGACAGAGAGAGGAATGTAGCAGAAAAATAATATCAGTGCAAAAGCAGAGGGTTTAAGGCATGTAATTGAAGTTTTCTGAGCCTTAATCCATGTATTTAAAGGAAAGGTACCAGAATCAAAGAACCCGTGGATCGCTCAGAAGGTCCAATGCACAGAAGACCATATCATCAGGATGTTCAAATCATCAGAATGTTTCCTCCTGAACAAGGACACGGTACACGTTATTTCTTCAGTCTAAATTGTTTCCAAGTGAATTTTTCACCCTTGAAAACAGTCCTATGCTATCAGAAGCATTTGTTGTACAGTATGGAAGATCCTAGCATCATGATTCTACGTTTTTGTTTAATTCACCAGAAGTACTACAGAGTGTTGTAGCAAAGTATATCAGAGACATACCTGGAGTAAATGGAAGCCCGAGAAAGACCACTCTTTCTTCCAAAGAGTACCAGAGATAAATGCTCAGAATTTAAAACAGAATGGGGCCTTGGCCCTCTTTCTTTTCTGAGTTTTAATGCTTCATTTATTTTTCCATCTACCTCCTCTACTTAACTTGAGCTATAAATTTAATGAAGAAACTTAGTGTAAGGTTGTTGATCGATTATCAGAGAAAGACAAGCTGTTTCTTTTGAGACATAGTCTCTATGTAAAGTTGTAAGATAGGCTGAGGAAGATGTTTTCAAACTAAATATCTAGCTATTGGTAGTGTTGTACTTGACTGGTGTTTCTCTTTAATATGACAAGCACATTTCTTTGGATCCTGATCTAAAGCAGCGGTGATGTTTTCCTGTCTCTGTATTTTTTTTTCACTTGCAGTTCATTTCATTTTCATTTCTACTTGCTTGCATCAGAAATCTGGCATAGGATTTACCCTTGTTAGGTACCCTATGTTTCTGCTCTCCTTGCCTTTTATGTTTTCTACTAAATGTGTTATCTAAGGGTTGATTTCAGTTAATTTAACCAGTGTAGTGGATGTCATTTCCTGCTAGCTGATGTATGAATTAAATGAATCTATTCTTAGATGTTCTTGTTAGGATCTAATTGAAAGAATTAGGAACACTGGGATGTCTAGAACTCTGTCTCTATCTCACTAGGATCCTTTTCAATTAATTGAACCTTTCTAAGATCCCTTAAGCTAGAGGCCGAAGCATTGAGAGTTCAAAGTCTCTCTCTGATCTCAGGTCTTCAACTTTGTGTTCCAAATCTTTATTTTTCCCTCCTCTCTTACCATTTCATGCCACAATATCATCTTTAAGATCCAATTCTTTAGATGACTAGCCCAACTGAAAGGATGCACATTGAATAGCAAGTAAACCCTTTCCTGACTCCATTTCCCAATGGTCTTGAATGTTCCTTGGAGTATCCCTCCTTTGCCTAAATTCCTCTTTTCTCATCCTTGTCTTATATTGAACCCTTCTTTCCTGATAACCAACAACCAAACAAATAATCAAACAAACAAACTCCGAGCCTTATAACTAGCCTAATATCTTAACACCGAGCTTCAAAGACATAAAACATTTTCTTATATAGAGAGATCTCTCTCTAAACCTAGGAGGGCTAGATCCTGAGGTCTGAAAGTGGTTCTGATGTTGTCTCATCTTTTGGTATTGCCAATCTGGCCAAAACATGGGAACCCCAACACCACATACTAACTTCATCCAAAAACTACTAGTCAGTCAGAGAAGAATAGAATATTGCATTCGATAGAAACAAAATACAAGATGGGAAATAGATAATAGTCACTTATATTATTAAGTAGAAGGAAGACATACAAACATGCTCTGCCATCGCGGTCTCCTCCAGCAGGGTTTGGGCGAAGCACGTCTCAAAGCTCATCGAGGAATTCGAACGGGATAAAGGCCCTCTCGATGGATTTATCCCTTGTTATACCTTCTCAATAACTCAGTTATTTAGCTATAGTTCAGTCCTTCAAGTTTAGCGCTTCAGCTGTATAATTCTCTTTGTTCAACTATAGTTCAATCTTTCAAGTTCAACACTTCAGTTGTATAATTCTCATTGTTCAGCTAGCTTTCATAAAGAGAGAAGGCTTGTTTATATAAAGGAAAATGAGGAGGTTGGGATCCATACAAATTTGGAAGGGAGGCCTATCCTTTAGGAGTGTTCCAAGGGAGGTGGAAACTACTAACTAAAGCAGGGAACTCGTGGTTGTTTAAGTTCAACCACTTCCAATGACTCATCCCCGAGGTGGTTGGAATGGAACCTTCGCCTCTATTTAAAAAAAAAAAAATCATAAATAGCTTGGTGAGGGTGTCTAACTAGCATAGAGTGCCATGTGGCGCGGGCTCAATGTTAAATTTCCTGGTCGGCGCGAGGAGGTATAGGGCTACTTGCGCCAAGGAAAAAATAAGGATTTTTACAGCTCTCCTTAATCAAATGTCAACAAGAAGAATGTTGCCTTCATCAAAAGTGATGCAAGGATGTTATTTTCAAAGCATGACATTGCGTATTGGTCATAGAAACGGCCCTCCAATGTGAAAGTTGGGGATTGCAGGGATAGTGACAAAATTTTGTCTAACAACTAGCCTAAGCATCCCTAGAGTTTAGATTTTTGGTGCTTGCAACTATTGATACAAAGAAAAAAATCAAATGAATCCAAGCTCCTATATAGAACAAAAATAAGTGGCCATGGAGTTAGGCCTTTTAGTGTTATTTTAGTGCTTGTGCTTATCAATACAAAGGCATTCTCTGTTACATATATTCATAGGTAGAATAATGAATGGTAAATTAGATTTATTCAAAGAAACACTATGATTTTACCACTTATTCTTTGAGTTAGCTACATAGTAATATGTTCAATAAGCCATGGTTAATCTAATATGTTCAAGTGGTCTTAACACACTAGCTCGTAATCATGGATGAGTCAGTGAATTTCATAGGTTTGTAATCCTGACTATGACCTGAACATAGGTTAACTTGTATTTATTGGTCGTACATGTAAAAATTAGATCATAAACAAGGGACTAACTAGCATACCTGGTAGGCCTATAGCTAAGCTTGTTCTCTAAGATTTGTTTCCACAATGCAGAGGAATTTTGTCTATAACAACTTCATTTGATTTTATCTTAGTTGAATATGAGAGAAGCATCAATAAAACTCAAGAAGCCAAGCCAGATGGAAATTGAAGAGGAGAACATGTGCCCAATCTAGACAATTGGGCAGCCACGTGTAGCAAAGCACTCAAGAGATCATGGCTAGACTCGTTAGCAATACGTTTAGAATATTACGATAAAACCATTGATGTTAACCTAAGTAATGCTAGAGTAATGCTAGCATTACTTGATTAAGAAAAACACTTTCTTACCATATGCTTTTTACTTCTAAGTTTTTCTTCTCTCCACCTCAGGAAGAGGCCAATTAAGATGTTAAAATTTTTGATTGGCTAACAAACAAAAATGTCAACATTTGATAGCGGGAGAAAACTTTTATTGTAATATTTCCTTAAAACATTAGGTTTTATCTGGTTTGATGTTTCAATTCCCAAGCAAGGACTAATAATAAACCACTACCCGATTACTATAATTGCTGCTACCTTATGGTAGGGACTAATACGAGTTCTCAAATTTGTGTCTAAATATGTCTGATTTGTATGAGTTTGGGCCAAACCTAGTCAAATATTTTCAATTTCGTCCAAGATGCAATGAGCTTAATTATGTTTTCCTAAGCTAGTCAACAAGCTTGACCCCAGATTTTGAAAAGGGAGTTTGATAGAGATGACTTCTCTGACATATTTTAACAAATTCTCCCTTTCTGTATGTCTCGAAGAGAGAATATGAACTAGCCTCCTCTTACCACAATGTGGCTAGATAAGTGATCAAATAAAAACCAATAGTATCCACTAAGAGATTGCGATTGAGGAGCATTATTCTGCTAAAAGATGCTCAAAATAGGGAATCAAAGTTGATCACCCAGTGTGTTGCAAAGTACTACTATAAGAATCATATCTTCCTCATTGGTCAGTTCTATCGTACTTCTACAGTATAATTGGGCATTTGTGGCAACCATTAGGGGGATTATTTAGTGATTCCTTATTTAATATCATTTATGGGGTCCTTTTCACTTTTATTTTGTGTTTTTATTAGTTTTTTTGGGTTTGAGTTGATTCTTATTGCTCTCAACTCTTCAATCTCATGGATAAAGGGATTCACATGTTTCATAGTGTTTGGCTATGATTCTTTGCATGGTTGGTCATCAACCATCCAAGGACATCCAAGACCTATCTAGCTAAGAGCATGTTGATAGATGGATATGCTAAATTTGTAGTAAACCAGATAAAAGTGAAGCACATATTTTTGAATTTCTTTCCTGCAAGGGACTACTAGAAGGACATTGAGGATCAACGCTTAGTTTTCTACCAAGAAAAATGGCATTGGATACTACAAACTTTGGAAATTCCTAGTGTCTTTTTTTCTTGGCCCTCTCAGGGATTTGGAACTTCTTTAGAGTTATTCCATTTTCACCTTTGGAGGCTAAATTGGAAGTTTCTTTTTGCTAATAAGGATAGAAAAAACATCATGCATATTTTCCACTAAAATTATGAAAAATATATATGGATGGTGTTGTGGCTCATTTGAATTTACCTTTAAAATATTTTTCAAAACACCAAAAATATATATATATATATATATGATAGAAAATGTAAAATTTTGTGTGTCATAGAAGAATTTTGATTTATATATTGGTACATTAACATTACATGATGAGATGTGAAGGTGGGTCGAGTTAGGCTCATTCGCAAGCTCAGGAGGGACCTATAATATTCCTTTTAGGAATTTCTGCAATATCTCTAATGAGGATCCTGTATGAGGAAACCTGTGCAAAAATAACGCAAACCAGGGCATGGATCCTCTATTATATGTTGTATGTAGCTTGAATATATAATGGAATAAAAAAAAAATCACTCTAGCTACTCTAAACAGATCTCCCCATCTCATATATGCATAAACGCACCCAAATCCCACTGCTTCATAAAATAGAAATGCCAGAGACTGCAAAAGCATTATTTTTATTATGGAATATAGAAAAAAAGATATTTTAATATAGATATAGAGCTTTCATTAAGCATGGAATCAGAATTGAGAGGTTAGACCCCTTTTACAAGCACCTCGGAATTCCTCGGCAAGGGTTTTCGGCAATATAGCAATAATAAAAGTAGCTCTGCAGAAAATAACGTTGTACCCAACAAAATTTTATAAATAAAGATCAAATATAATCTGAAATTGACAAACAATACAATAATTGGCCCAAGTCCTTCCTCAATACATCTCCTGGAGTGAAATAGACTCCTCCTTCTCTGAAACAAGCAAAAATGGGAAGATGCAACCCCCAGCTACTACAACTACTGCAGAAATAATGCAATCCTTGGAAGTGATTGCGATGTCTAAGATGGAGAGTGGTTTCCCTTAAGATAAATGATGAGAATTGAACTCAGGACCTCCTCCAGGGAAAATTTTAAGGATAGAAAATTATCTCGAAGTTTAAAACATTGGCGAATGTCAGTAATCCCTAATATGAAAAAAATAAAATATTTATTGATATATTTGTAAAATTATTCAAAATTATAATGATTTTATATAGAGCCTTTATATAATGTTGGTTATTTTTAAGGTAAAATAATTTTATATTGTAAAATTTGGGCAAATCATTTTTAGAAAAAATGGAAATTGGCGAAACATTTTTTTGGAAAAACCATGGAAAATTAGCCCACCTACGAATATTAACCCCTAAAATTTTCCATGACCTCCTCCTTAGATCTCCCAATTAGCTATACCAATGGTGAAGATAAAATTCCTGCATGAGAATCCCCTTGCACTAAACAGTGCTGCACCTCCGACTAAACAGCTAAAGCTTGCAATCATTCATAAGACTGAGACAAGATGATTGAAATGAATGAATCCTTTTCTGCCCTCTCCTCCTTCTTATCCTTGGTGAGATTTCCCATCCTAGGCCCCACTCATGGGTGATGTGACTTCCCTGAGAATTTTCCTCCTTCAAAACTGCGCTGCCTTAGTAGCTTTCCCTCCTCTTCTGACAGTGCTATTGACTTCGTCAACTATAGCTAGATCATTGCTTTTCCCCTCTTTCACACCAAAGAGGCTTTATTTGGTCCTCCTACTTCCATCGCTTTTCACACTAGGATATGATTTATTTCCTTTCCTACTTCTTATTTAAAAAATGGAGTAGTTATAATATTCCAAGTAACAGTAGCTAATTGGGAATATTACAGTCCTCCCCACTCAAAATTTTCTTGCCCATAGGCAACAATAAAGAAGGATGCTGCAAGATATTCATTCCCTCCCAAGTGGCATCCTCATCTGATAGATTCCTCCATTGAATCAGATATTCCTTGATGACTTTGTTTCTCAACTTCCTCTCCCTTATGTCTAAGATTGCCTCTAGCTACAAGATTAAGTGACCCTCATCATCAATAGGGGGAAGTTCCATGTTGGCAGCTACATTTCTCCCAATGGCCTTCTTGACGCAAGATAAATGGAAGATATTGTGGATCTTTCTCCCCTTAGATAGCTCCATCTCATATGCTACGTTACCGATACACTTGACCACCCTGTATAGCCCATAGAAACGTGGTTTGAGCTTCTCAAATTCCTTATCCTTGAGTGTGGGTTGTTTGTAAGGCTAGAGACGCAGGTAGAAAATATCTCCCACCTCAAACTGTCTCTCTATCCGACCACGGTCTGCATACATCTTATGTTAGTTTTGGGCAGTGGAAATGTTGTCCTTGAGTGCCCTGAGTATGTCTTGGTTCTCTTGAATCCAATCCATTTCCCTTGGAGCCTTACTTGCCCAAAACATAACATCAGCAAATGAAAGTAACTCATACCCATATAGGGCTCAAAATCGAGTCATGCCAATAGAAATATGGTGAGTAGTGTTGTAACAATACTTTCCCAAGTGGAGCTAATGTAGCCAAGCTTTCTGCTGCCCTACCACATAGTTCCCCAAGTAGTCTTCTAGCCACTTTTTCACTATCTCCATCGGTTTGGGGATGATAGCTAGTGCTCGGAGTCAAATTAGTCCCCACTAACCAAGAAATTTCCTGCCAAAATCCACCCATGAAGCGGCTGTCCCGATCACCCAGTATGGTCCATGGGAGACCATTGAGTCTAAATAAATATCTGAAGAAGAGCTCAGCTACCTGTGAAGCAGTATAATGTGTAAAAATTTCAAGGAAATGAGAGTACTTTGTTAGTCTATCAATAACAACAAAGATACAGTCCCTACCCTGCACTGTCGGTAAGTAGGTGATGAAGTCCATAGAGATACTTTCCCACTTCCCATCTAGAATAGGCAGTGATTGCAACAATCCAACAGGGTGAGTATGTTCTCCCTTATTCTATTGGAAAATGGTGCATTATTTGACATGCCGGAGCACATCCTGATTGAGACCCTTCCATGAGAATCTCTCTCTGATAGATCTGTAAGTCTTTGTGAAACCTTGATACCCAGCAAGTGGTGAATCATGTGATCCCCATAAGATCTTCTCTTTGAGCTTAGAATTATTAGCCAAGAAGATCCAGTCCCGGTAATAGATAACCTCATCCATCACTCTAAACCTCTCATCTGATACCACCCCATCAAGTATCTCAAATGCAAAGTCATATTTGGAATACTCAACTAAGAGTTGAGCCTTCCAATCTATGTCCATGCCCCTCAAGGACAACGCTGTAGGCCTCCTGGATAGTGCATTGACTACTACATTTCTCTTTCCCTTGACATATTCTATGTCAAAATCATAGGCTTGGATTTTTCTCTATTCAAGGAAGAATCTAAGACTGTTATGATCAGTCTTCACCTTGAACTTATTCCCCACCAAATATTTCCGGAATTTGGCTAATGCATGCATGATAGCCAAAATTTCTTTATCATAGATGGGGTATAGCCTCTCATGAGGGAGCAGCTTCCTGCTTTCAAAGGCTATATGATACCCACCTTGCATCAAGACTGCCCAATACCTTCACCTAATGCATCACATTCTAGGACAAAAGGTTGAGAAAGTCAGGTAAAACCAAAACAGGACAACTACTCATTACCTCTTTGAGCTTATCAAAATCACTCTGCATTGTAGGTGTCCAATGGAAAGCTCCCTTCCTTTTCAAGTCTGTGAGTGGTGCTACTAGTTGTGAAAATCCTTTCACAAAATTCTGGTAATAATTGCATATGCCCACAAACACTCTAAGATCTATAACATTCCTAGGTTTAGGCCAATCTCTGATAGCCCAGATCTTCTCCTCATATACCCTCACTCCATCCACTCCTATGATGTGCCCCAAATACAACATCTCTGTGAGGCCAAATTCACTTTTGGAGAGCTTGACATAGAATTGTTGCTCCTTAAGGAGATGTAAAATTGTCTTAATATGTTGGAAGTGCTCCTCCCAAGTGCAATTGTAGATAAGAATATCATCAAAGAAGACCAATAAAAACTTCCTCAAATGAACATGGAAGATGTGGTTCACGCAGGATTGGAAAGTTTCTGGGGCATTAGTCAATCTAAAGGGTGTTACCCGAAACTCAAAATTCCCATAGTGACATCTGAATGTTGTCTTGGGGATATCTTTCTCCCTCACCTTGATTTGATGATACTCGAACCTCAAATAAATCTTGGAGAAGTATTTAGATCCCCTTAACTCATCCATGAGTTCATCAATCCTAGGTATAGGGTACCTATTATTTATATTCTTCTTGTTCAAGGCCCTATAATCAATGCACATCCTTAATGTGCCATCTTTCTTCTTCACCAAAACCACCGATGAAGAAAAAGGACTAGTACTAGTCCGGATGTGTCCTAGAGCTAGCAGCTCTTGGATAGCTCTCTCAATCTCATCCCTATAAGCCTTGGGATGGCTATATGGAGTGGTTATTATTGCTTGGACCCCTTGTTCCAACTCAATGGTGCATTCAAACCCTTGGTCAGGAGGTCTCCCTTGTGGGATATCTCCAAATACTATAGAATATTGGTCCAAGAGAGACTGAACATTTGGATGCACTGGTGAATCCTTGCCCTTCACCTTTGATATATGCAGCTCTACTACCCATTCAACATCCCCTCTATGCAGATTTTCCTCCATCCTGTGTGATGAGACAACCTGAGGGGGGTATGTGTTTACACCCTTGATTCTTTGTTGTTGGCCATCCTTCCCTCCTGTCCATTCCATCTCCAAGGTTCTCCAGTTAGTGGTAACACTCCCAAGATTGATAAACCACTGGAATCCCAATATGACATTGGTGTCTTGAATATCTACCACAAAGAAGTGGTCTGTCAATGTATAGGTCCCCATAGTAATGGTTAGTGCCAAAACATACTTGGAACATTGCAGGGTCATAGCTCTTGGGACCAAAACTAAAAATCCTTCAAACTCCTCCATGTGGATTCCTCTCCTTTTTACTATTTGTGCATCAATAAAATTATGAGTGGCCCCACTATCTATCAATACAAAAACTCTTTGCCCCATGATAGTGCCTCTCACCCTCAAGGTTAGATACTTTGGGACTCCTCTTAACGCTGCAATGGCTCCCCCTCTTGGAGTAAAGTCTTCCATGGATTGTACAGCGCTGGAATCCTTCTTGGAGAAGGTCTTAACATGATGTGTCCTTCCTATAACACATTCTCCCTCCAAATATTGAACATGGATTGTCTCCCTTGGTCTTGAGTGAGTCTCTTGATGCAAAAAGGTTCTTGCCTTGGGCAAGATGTGTTGTCTATCTCTAGCTTTCTCCACAACTTCAAGGAGTGTGGTTGGTTTAGTAAATTTGACCAACCCTTGTAATGGTTCAGCCATCCCATTCAAAAACATGCATACCTTCCTGTTCATAGTGAGGTTAGATACCATCATTGAAAGCTATAAATACTCAGCAATGTAATCCTCAAGATCTCCCTCCTGTTTGAGATTGGTTATCTTAGCAAAGTGGGCTTCCCGATCCCTTGGATCAAACCTATCCACTAGATTCTTGGTGAAATATTAGTATGAAGTGATATGATGATGCCCAAGTGTAGTTAATCCATGAAACCACCAATCTTGAGCTTCCCCTTTTAGGTGCAGCGCAACTATCTTGATGGATTCTATCTCAGAAACCTTGTTGAGCTGGAAGTATGTGTCCAGCTTCTCCACCCAATCCTTTTTTGTGAACTTATGTGTTCCATCAAATGTGGGAAAGAAGAGCCCTACTAAAATTCATTGTAGCACTAATCCCTGCATCAAGTTCTCCTCCGTTGGATTAGGATTAGTCCTCCTCCCATCCTTGACCTGGCAAAACTCTTGAAAGCTCAAGTGATCCTTGAACCTTTGAGACTCGAGTTCATACTCTTAAAAATATTCCCCCAGAGTGCCCTCCTTATCTCCTTTAGTTAGAAATGAAGGCATGGTGGAGCGTTTTGATGCAGCTAAATGCCCCATGCCATTTGTAGTGTTGGTTCTTGCCTTATGGAAAAACCCTAAGGAGCCCTCTTCATGCCTCATCTCCTTAAGATACCTTGCAATGTTCTGCAGGGTTTTAAGTACTAGATTTGAGATTTCTTCCTTCTCCATTCTAAAGATAAATATCCCCCCCAAAAACTGAGCCAAGAGCAGAGCTCCAATACCATTGTAATATTCCTTTTTATGAATTTCTGCAATATCTCCAATGAGGATGTTTTATAAGGAAACCAGTGCAAAAATAACATAGACCAAGGCTTGGATCCTCTAATATATGTTGTATGTAGCTTAAATAAAGAATGGAATCAGAAAAAAATCACTCTAGCTACTCTAAACAGATCTCCCCAACTAATATATGCATAAAAGCACCCTAATCCCACTGCTCCATAAGATAGAAATGTCGGAGACTACAACAACATTATTTTTATTATGGAATATACAATAAAAGATAGTTTAATATAGATCTAGAGCTTTCATTAAGCATGGAATCAGAAATGAGAGGTTAGATCCCTTTTACAAGCACCTCTGAATGCCCTGGCAAGGGTTTCCGACAATATAGCAACAATAAAAGTAGCTCTACAGAAAATAACGATGTACCCAACAACACTGTATAAAGAAAGATCAAATATGATCTAAAATGGACAAACAATACAATAATTGGCCCAAGGTCTTCCTCAATAGATCTCCCAGAATGAAATAGACTCCTCCTTCTCTGAAACAAGAAAAAATGGGAAGATGCAACCCCAGCTACTGTGCTACTGTAGCTACTGTAGCTATGAAGATGCAACCCCAACTACTGCAACTACTGTAACTGGGAAGATGCAACCCTAGCTACTGCAGCTACTGTAGCTGGGAAGATGCAACCCCAGCTACTGCAACTACTGGAAGTCACTGCGTTGTCTAGGATGGAGAGTGGTTTCCCTCAAGATAAAGGATGAGAATTGAACGCAGGACCTCCTCCTTAGATCTCCCAATCAACTATACTAATGGTGAAGATATAATTCCCGCATGAGATTCCCCTTGCACTAAACAGTGCTGCAACCCCGGCTAAACAGCTGAAGCTTGCAATCAGTCATAAGATTGATACAAGATGATTGAAATGAATGAAACCTTTGCTACCCTCTCCTCCTTCTTATCCTTAGTGATATTTCTCATCTCTGGCATCACTCATGGGTGATGTGACTTCCTTGAGAAGTTTCCTCCTTCAAAACTGTGTTGCCCTAGTAGCTTTCCCTCCTCTTGTGACAGCACTGTTGACTTAGTCAACTATAGCTAGATCATTGCTTTGCCCCTATTTCACACCAAAGAGGCTTTATTTGGTCCTCCTACTTCCATCCCTTTTCACACTGGGATATGTTTTATTTCCTTTTATACTTCTTATTTCAAAAATGGAGTAGTTATAATATTCCAAGTAGCAGTAGCTAATTGGGAATATTACAGGACCAGTGCAGTAGGATACCGAATAAGCTTAGGAGGGTTACACCGTGGAGCAAACAAAATAATTTCCCAAAGGTGGAGAATGGGCGCATTTCCCTTGAACACTTAACAGAGTTGGAGGAGGCACAAAGGGAAAAACTAGCAGTCGGGATCAAAGTGAAGAACTAGAGTGAAGAGATAGATGGCAGAGATCAAATTGAAAACCACCAATCACAATTTTTAAAGAATAAGTGTGGAGGTAAATGTTAAAAGCACCGAAGTGCAATATGCGATGTAGTGGGGCCTGATCACAAATCGAAAATTGCAAGTTTTAAAGAATAAGTGTGGAGGTAAATGTTACATTCACCGAAGTGCAATATGTGATGTGGAGGGACCAAATCGTAAACCGTCAATTGCAAGTTTTAAAGAATAAGTGTGGAGGTAAATGTTAAAAGCACTGAAGTGCGATATGCGATGTAGTGGGGCCCGATCACAAATTAGAATTTTTAAAGAATAAGTGCGGAGGTAAATGTTAAATGTGCCGAAGTGTGATACGTGATGCGGTGGGGCCCGATCGCAAGTCACAAGTTGCGAATTTTAAAGGATAATTGCGGGAGATAATTGCTAAAGTCTCTGAAGTACGATGTGCGGGTGGATGTAACGTAGTTTCAAAGGTGAATTACAAAGGTTTTCAAATCCGAAATTAATTCATTTTCGTGTGTTAAACCATGTCGGAGGAAGAAAAAAGCCTTATAACGTGAAATTGGTAAAACGCCTCGGCAATGAAGAAATAGGCAGAACGTGGCAGAAAAAATCGGTTAAGTTACCTGACTCAGAATAAAGGAGAAGAGGCAGATCCACGTAGCAGGTGATATGAGTGACGATGTTTGAAAGCACAGGGGCATAGGTAGAGTTGGGTAGAAAAGTGTATAGTGACACCGTTAGGAGCACTACAACATGATCAAGTAGGGCATGGAGGTGTCGTTACAGAGCAATGTAGCCACTGCATCATGACCAGAAAGGCCACCTCGGCACTTCGAGAGGACACATCAACAACATCAGATTCAACAAAACAAATCATATTTCCAAGTTTCAATTTGTTTTCTTCTTATATTTTCACGAGTAATCTTAATAGTTTATGAAGCCGAATAGTTCAAGAAGTTCAGCAGTTACAAACTAGTCTGATGTATTTAAGGAGATAGAAAAAAAAAAAGAGGGTTACGACTTTTGGACCTCTGGATGATTATTAGTTTATGACAGAATTTTCTTGGAAATTAATGAAATAAGATAAATTTTCCTACACCTGTTGATGTTGATACATCTTTCCTATTTCACTCTATGGCTATTCCTATTTGAACAAAGTGAAGTAATGTAGCAGTCGGTCTCTTAATTACATTTGTGAGTAAGAGATAAATAACCGTAATTTGTGCTCCTTCACCTCATCTTTTCTCTCTTCATAAAATCCTGATAGAACATTAAAGTGATAGATTCTATTTTTCTAGCATATCATTTTGAGTTTCTCTTACAATTATTCTTTTCATTCCATTCAAATGTCAGCAGTTTATGGCATTGTGAAGGCTTTCATTATATCAGATTATTGAGGGTATTAAGTAACTAATTTCGAAGGGTGTTAAACAAAGGCCATTTGATATGGTAATTGTGACATACATTTATAAAATGTATACAACACTGATTCCTTACCACAGCCAAGGGATTGTTACTTGAGATACAACATTTTATGGTGCCGTTGCTCGGGACAAAGAAACAAAATTTATTTTCCCTGGTTTTTTTGCATTATTTCCTTTGGTTGTATATTGAGGAGGAACTATTCGGATGCATTTGTTATTTTCAAAATTTTGGCTTCCAAAAGGCCTCACACGAGGTCAGATACCTCACAGTAGATAGTCCCTACTTTTCCAGATCCATAAATATTGGTTTCTAAAAAGGCTCAAAAACCTGAAACTTCTTTAATACCTAATCCTACATTGCCTACCCCTAGAAGCAATTCTCATAACCCTTTGTTTGAATATATTTCCAAGGAACCCCCTTTCTTGGAACAAGATACCCCTTCCACACCCATTTATTTTCAATAACCTTAGTTAGAAGAACATTCCTTTGAGTCTGTTTATTTTACTTCCACTCAAGCTCAACCAAATATAGTTGATGTTCCATCTGCTATTTTCCATCAGTCTACCCCCATATCAGTTTTACCTCCACCTTCAGTGAGTTTCACAACAGGTTCATCAACCTCAACCACCCAAGGAGCAGTTAACCAAGTCGTTAATATGGCAGCAACAACTTTCTTAACAGATAGATATTCACTACTAAATCTTCCGTAACCAATGAATGCCATGTCTCAAGAATACCTAAAATTACTTCCTCGTTTCACTGGAGAAGATGAAGTAACTACTAAATAGCATTTACCCTTGTTTTTCACTTTTTCTAAGAATTTAAATGTAGAACATCTTGATGTTGTGATGAGACTATTTATGCAGTCTCTAAGTGGAGAGGTTAGGAATTTGTTCAAAGGTTTACCAAATGGTTCCATAAATGACTCGAAAGAGTTAGAAACTCAATTCACTCAGAGATGGGGAGAGAAGAGAGATCATGGTTACTCATTGACAAAGTTTAATGCGATTACAAGAAATCCTAATGAAAACATTTCAGAGTTTATAAAAAGATTCAACAAATTTTACAATAGTTTACCTGCAAAGATGAGCTCGCACTGCCTCTAGGATAAAAGGTAGTTTTTGTTGGGGATTTTGAAGCTAATTTTAGCTTTACATTGGGAGAGAGAAGATTCCCTAATCTTGATCAGATACAGACAAACTCTTTAGAGATTGAAGCTAATATGACTACAGCTGGAAAGGAAAAAGGGAAACAACTAGCCCAAGAGAAGGGGAAAGAAAAATAAGAATAATCGCAAGATTTGAGGATAGAAGATATGGCAAGGGTGATAAAAAATCTGACAAATAAGCTATCTAAGATAGAATTGGAAAATAAAAACTCCCAAAGGCATGTACAACAAAAGCAAGGGGGTTTCAACCCTCAATTCAGAAGACATCCCCTACAAATTTTGCAGAGGGAAAGAAGAGAGAAAGACCAAGTTCAATCATCGTTGTATATAGAAGCAGCACCCACAGAGCCAGCAGAAGATGACCAAAGGGAGGTCGAGGATAAGGTAACTTCTATGTACGTGATAGAAGAGGATGAAGAGCAAGATTATGAGGGAGAATATGTTGAAGTCGAAGTATCTTTTGATAAAGATGAGATAGATGGATACTATAGACAATTCACAAACTTCATGCAAGCTGAGTTACATGAAAAGTATGATTTAAGGTCTAGAAAGAGATATAGAGTGTAGGGTAATGCAGGTGAACAAAACTGTTCCATTCCTCCTCCAATGGTGACTCCACAACAAAACGACCCTGTGAAATAGGTCAGTAATGGGAAACAACCTACAAACTCACTTAAGAGAACAAGTGTGTAGCAGGCTAAATCTTCCCAAGATAAATCAGCCGACACTAATATTCTGGAGAGAGTTGTTCCTGTACTCGAACAAGCAGCAGATTCTATAAAGAGTGAATAAGAACTTGAAAATTTTGTTAAGAAATCTCATGCCTTCAGCATTGCCAAAGAGTCGGAGAAGGTTAAAATTCAAGTACCTCTTCTAGAGTTGGCTAAAATACTAGCTTACAAGAAAGAAATCTCAGAGTTTATTAATCTCACACAGGTGGAAGATATAAGTGACACGGTGAACCTACAATAATAAAAGCCAGTGGCCACCTTTGGCCCTCATGTAGAAGAAGTAGTTCCTTATGTTCTACCCTTCTATATTTCTTTGTTGCTTCATGATTTTACTCTACATAATTGCATATTAGACTCGTGAGCGTCCCATAACCCCATGTAATTGTCTGTTATGAATGATCTTAACCTAAAAACTACCAAACCTTATAGGGAAATGTATTCATTTGATTCCAAAAGGGGTAAATTTGTTGGGTTGATTAAAGATGTAGCAATTTCGTTGGCACAAATCCCGCTGAAGAGTATAGTCATGGATTTAGTGGTTGCTGACATCCCAGGCAGGTTTGGAATGCTCCTATCAAGGTCTCGGGGAGCTAAGTTGGGAGGTGTACTAAAGTTAGATTTCACTCATGCTATCATTCCGGTTTTTAATGGGGAAGAAAGGAGATTGTATAGGGAAACAAGGTTTGTGAAGACCACCTCTAAGAAAGATGCAGGAAATTCCCCCATTTATAGTCAAGAAACATAAGATATTTATTGTTTCATGCTGCATGAAGATGCAGAATTTTCCAAAGACACAAGGAATCAACTCTCTTTAGCAATTGTAAATAATGAGTTGCACTTAAATAAGATTTGGAAGTGCTACTTCAATGGCGCCTACTCCAAGGAAGGCGTAGGTGTCAGATTCCTACTAATATCACCGGAAGGTAACCTCATGCCATTCTAATTTAAACTAGAATTTTATTCAACATATAATGTGGTTGAATATGAGGCCTTAATCTCAAGCCTTCAAGTTTCTAAACAAATGTGGGTTGAATGTATTTCAATTTATGGTGACTCTGAGTTGATAATAAGGTAGATCAAGAATCATTGTCAAACCAAGAATCCAAGATTAAGATCATACATGAATGAAGTTTGGGATTTGATAGAAAACTATTTTGAAGCCTTAAATCTTTAGTATATTCCAAGGGAGGAGAATATATTGGCCAATTCTTTAGCAGATGCAGCTAGCACCTTCAAACCTCCCATAAATCCTCGGCTAAGGTACGAAATTGAAGTTAGACATAGACCTTCTAGACCTTGATGATGACGAATAGATAAATCAGTTCTTAACAATGATTGGAAACTTTCAAGATGCTGAGATAGACCAAGAGGAAGAACAAACAGAGCAGAGAATAGAAATAATAAGCCTCAAGCAATCAATAGGTGAACAAAATATTATCCAATTGAAAGAAAATCTGCACCCTAAAGGGTTGGTTCCCCTTGAAATATTGTTCGATGCTAATGATGTTGTTGTTGATTCAAAGAAAAAACATGAAGAAGAAGAGATTGAATATTTAATTTGGGAACTCAGAAGGAGCCCAAAATAGTGAAATTGTTCAATGGGGTTCCCAAAAACTACAAAGAAAGACACATTGATCTTTTTAAGAAGTATATGGATGTGTTTTCCTGGTCATATGAAGACCTGAAAACATATGAACAAATCATTATTCATCATAAGATTCCATTGAAGGAAGGGCCCAAACCGCACAGGTAGAAGCTCAGACAAATCAATCCTTTTGTTGTTATCTCCAATCGAAAAAGAAGTGAAGAAATTGTTGCAGGTGAAAATTATAGTCCCTCTTCGATATTCAAACTGGGTTTGCAATCTGGTCCTTGTAATAAAGAAGAATGTAGAGATAAGACTGTGTGTACAGACTTCAGGAACTTGAACCGAACATCTCTAAAAGATAATTATCCTTTGCCGAAAGTGGATTATGTCTTCCAAAAGGTGATAGGAGTTCACAGGTTTTCTATGGTCGATGGATTTTCTGGGTATAATCAGGTAGTAGTGGAAAAAGAAGATCAGAAGAAGACTGCTTTCACCACACCCTAGGGCACTTTCATGTACGCAAGGATGCCATTTTGCCTTATAAATGTAGCTGCAACATTTCAGAGGTCCATGGACATAGCCTTCATTGGTGACAAGTTTGTATTTATATATCTGGATGATGTAACTATTTTCTCGAGGTCAGATGATGAACGCTTGGAGAACTTGCAAAAAAAAAATCAAAAGTGTAGAAAGTTTGGTCTGTTATTAAATCCCAATAAATATTTATTTGCCTTAGAAGAAGGTAAGTTATTGGGTCACATAGTTTCTAAAAAATGAGTAAAGATTGACCCAGTAAGGGTGGAATCCATTCAAACTATTCCTTTACCCAAAATCAAGAAGGATATCCAGAGATTCCTGGGAAAAATAAACTTTATGAGGAGGTTTGTGCCTAATTATGTTGATATCATGAGAAGTATAACAAATATGTTGAAGAAAAATGCAGAAGTGAAATGGGATAAGGAAGAAAGAGATGCATTTGTTCAAATAAAGGAAGCACTGGAAGAAGATCCAGTTCTGATTAGTCTAGACTATCAAAAATCCTTTCAGGTATTCTCATTTGCATCCCCCACTACTATTGTTGGTGTGTTGTTGCAGAAAAATGAAGACAATAAGGAGCATCTAGTTGCATTTTTCAGTAACGTTATCATAGATGTTGAGCTCAAATAAAATATTTTGGAGAAACAAGAGTATTCTTTGGTCAAAGCACTAAAAGCCTTCAGGATTTCTGTGTTGCAGTCCCAAATAATTGCGTATGTTCCTAATTATATTTTGAAAGGCGTGCTGGTCCAAAGTGACGTTGAAGGAAAAATGGGGAAGTGGATAGAAAAAAATCCAAGAATATGATTTGGAAATCAAACCCACCAAGGGATAGGGTTTAGCAAAGTTGTTAACAGAGATAGATTTTCAAGCCTTGGGAATTAATCCGTTGGCACTAATGGATGGATCTTTTAATGAAGAAGATCGAAGCAAGTCCAAAACATGTATTCAATAACAAATTTTTGTGCTTTTATTGGTATAAGGATATTGTGCACTTACTGTGTTTCTTTTCCTGTCCAACTTCACTAAATAGAACAAAATATAGAGCTCTAAATCTCAATTCTTAGTCATATGTTATCATAGAAGCAAAGCTATACTAGAAATATTCTACTGGTATTTTTTTGTTATGTTGGACTGAAGGAGAATCTATTAAAGTCACCAAACAATATCATGAAATTCTATGTGGAGGATATTATAGCTGGAAGGTCACTGCCCATAATATTCTCAAGTGAGGCTTCTATTGGCCAACCATCTTTTCAGATGTTTATAGACTAGTCAGAAGTTGTTAGAAGTGCCAGTTATTTGTTGAAAATAAAAAACTGGCTCCATTACCTCTCATCCCTGTATTTATTAAAGAGCCTTTCAGGCAATGGGGATCAGATTTTATTGGAGAGATAAATCCACCATCAAGTGGACAGTTCAAGTGGATTATGACTGCCACTGATTATTTTACAAAATGGGTTGAAGAAATACCACGAAGAAGGAAAATGACCAAGTAGCGATGAAGTTTCTGGAGCAAAACATCTTCAGCAGATTCGGGTGTCCAATCAAAATTGTGACTGATAATGCTTAGGTATTCAACTCTGCTCATTTCATTAATTTCTATCAAACATACAATGTAATCTTATCATATTCCATAACATATCATCCTCAAGGAAATAGATTTGTGGAGTCCTCAAACAAGACATTGGTCAGGATCTTGAAGAAGACAATCGTTGAAAATTAGAAGGACTGGGACATGAAGTTGAAGTTTTCCCTCTGGGAAGTTCGAGTCACTACCAAGAGATCTACTGGAAAGTCCCCTTATGAACTGGTTTATGGAACTCAAGCATTGTTTCCTACTCAACTGGCTAAACCAGTGATTTCTTTCCTTCAAGAAGCTCAGGAAGAACCTAATGCTCTGCTAAGTAGATTGAACAAAATAATTGAATCAAGTGAAAACAGAAACAAAGTCAGGAATAACTTGATTACTTATTGGGAAAATATGAAGTCTATATTTGACAGAAAAGAAAAATAAGTTCTCTTTCAAGCAGGAGATTTGGTACTAATATGGGACACCAGACGAGAAGAAAAGGGGAAGCATGGTAAATTTGAACCTCTTTTGTATGGTCCATACAAGATCTTTGAGGTAAGGTGAAATAATAAATTCATTTTGGAAGATCTAGATGGAGAGACAGTGCAACTGCTTATGAACGGGCAGTATCTAAAGCATTATTTCAAGCATTAAAAGTTAGCATTCCACCATTGTAAATACTGGATTGCTCATTCTTCATATGTCACCAAGAAATATTTGACTACATGCCCAATGGATAAGGCACTAATCTACGGTTCTTAGTGCTTCCGTGGTAAAAAGCATTATCCCCAAGTGGAGCCAGATGTTGTGAAGGTAGGTTGATTCAGGTTCATTCACATGCAGAACAGTTCAAGAGTCATACCAATGGGTGCGTTCAAAGAATTGCACACAGAACAGGGTCGAGTTGGGCTCATTCACAAGCTTAGGAGGGACCAATGTGTCAGGACACCAGATAAGCTCAGAAGGGTTACACCATGGAGAAAACAAACTAATTTCCCAAAGGTGGAGAAAGGGCGCATTTCCCTTGAACACTTAAGAGAGTTGGACGAGGTGCAAAGGGAAAAATGGACGGTCAGGATCAAAGCACAAAACTGGAGCGGAGAGATAGATGACAGAGATCAAATTGCAAACTTCCAATCACAAGTTTTAAAGAATAAGTGTGGAGGTAAATGTTAAAAGGGCTGAAGTGCAATATGCGATGTAGTGGGGCCCGATCGCAAATCTCAAATCACAAGTTTTAAAGAATAAGTGCGAAGGTAAATGTTAAACTAACAGAAGTGCGATATTCGATGCAGTGGGGCCAAATCACAAACCCCCAATCACAATTTTGAAAGAATAAGTGTGGAGGTAAATGTTAAAAGAACCGAAGTGCGATATGCAATGTAGTGAGGCCTAATCTCAAATCACAAATCACAAGTTTTAAAGAATAAGTGCAAATGTAAATGTTAAATGCGCCGAAGTGCGATATGCGATGCGGTGGGGCCCAATCACAAGTCGCAAGTTGCAAATTTTAAATGAACCAGGAGAGATAATTGCTAAAGTCATGAAGTACGATGTGCGGGTGGATGCGACACGATTTCAAAGGTGAATTCCAAAGGTTTTTAGATCCGGAAGTAAGTCATTTTTGTGTGTCAAACCATGTCAGAGGAAGAAAAGAGTGTTATAATGTGAAACCACTGAAATGCCCCGGCAATGAAGAAATAGGCAGAACATGAAAAACAAACTCGAGTAAGTGACCTGACACAAAAAAAAGGAGAAGACGCAGAGACATGTAGTTGGTGATACGAGTGACAACATTTGAAATCAGAGGGACATAGGTAGAGTCTGGCAGAAAAGCGTATAGTGGCACTGTTAGGAGCACGAAAACTGGATCAAGTCGAGCGTGGAGGCATTGTTACAGAGATGTGCAGCCACTACATCACAAATAGAAAGTCCACCTTGGCACTTCAGGAGTACGCATTAGCAACATCAGATTCAACAAAATGAAGCATGTTTCCAAGTTTCAATTTTTTTTCTTGTTATAATTGCACAAGTAATATTAAAAGTTTAGGAATCCGAATAGTTCAAGAAATTCAGCAGTTACGAACTACTCTGATTTATTTAAGGAGATATAAATAAAGAAAAGAGGGTTCCAAGTTTTGGACCTCTGAATGACTGTTAGTTTATGACTGAATTCTCTTAGAAATTAATGAAAGAAGATCAAGTTTCCTACACCTGTTGATGTTGATATGTCTTTCTTGTTTCGCTCTGTGGCTATTCCTATTTGAACGAAGTGAGGTAATGTAGCAGTCAGTCTCTTAATTACATTTGTGAGTAAGAGTTAAATAACCTTAATTTTCGCTCCTTCACCTCATCTCTTCTCTCTTCATAAACTCCTGATAGAACTTTAAAGCGATAGATTCTGTGTTTGCAACATATTATTTTAAGTTCTCTCCTCCTTCATGAATTTCCTTTGAAACTTAAAAGTGGTAGATTCTTTTTTTCCAGCATATCATTTTGAGTTTCTCTTACAGTTCTTCTTTTCATTCCATTCAAATATCAATAGTTTATGGCATTGTGAAGGCTTTCTTTATATCAGATTATTGAGGGTATTAAGTAACTGAATTCCAAGGGTGTTAAAAAAAGGCCATTTGATATGATAATTGTGACATAAATTTATAAAATGTCTTAAGTATGGATTCCTTAACACAGCCAAGGGATTTTTCTTGAGATACAACATATGGGAAAAATCACAAATGGTTCTATGTGTTGCCATAACAAGTAGAGTGAGGCATATGCACTTTCAATCCATAGTGTATTATAACAGATATATGTGCAATTTGAAAGTTGTTATTGCACATTCAAACACCAAGTGCACTGTTTATTTTCATTAACATAGCTGACAACACTAATTTCTTAGGTTATTTCTTGACAACATTCTGGTATTAATCACTTAGATAATATTGACATGATGCTCAAAATAACCACTTAAGCTTTCAAATTTTGATCCTTTTGCTAGCAATTAAAGCATGGTTCACTAGAATCATATTTTATTGGGAACTAGTACATAAGTAGTGGCTTGAATCCATCATTTGATAAGTTTGATTTCCAAGTTCATGAATTTTATCTGACATTGAAGAATCTCACAACAAAGTTGTACTATATTATATCAACCCATAAAGGTGGCTTCTTCATTTGTTCTACAGTCATAGATTTGTGCAGGACTCATCTCAACTTGGAATACTCTACAATCATGACATTGAATATCCACATTATCAGTATGACTGGTCTCCATCTCTATCCTATAAGCATGTAAACAAATACATCATACATTTTAATTGCTATTAGTATGTAGTGAAGTCATGATGAACTGCATTTAGTTTGATTCTACTATAGATATGGTGAGAAATGACACGTGAAAATAATTGAAATGATGGAAAACAAAGATATTCATATATATATAAGATATCAATGAAAAGGGCCACAATAGATAAACTTAATCAAAATATGAGATGACATCCAAGGATTAATTATATCACATTATTCAATTTTATTTTCACTAATATAATGCATACTTTGGTTAGTCAAAACATTCATAAGAGTGGTGTGTTACAAACAATCACCTTGAACACCATCAAAAACATGGTAGCTGCAGATAGAGGAATTATGTTAAAAATAGCTACAAACTTCACCTTTTTTACACTAAAGGAAAATGGCAACCTGTGTACTTGATTTTACAAAAGGACCCAAAAGAACCAAGAGAAGTTGATGCCTACTACTAATTTAAAAAATGCAGTATAAAATCTATCTCTATTCTGAAAATGAAGCAATATCAAAGATTTTTTTTATGTTTCCATATTTTTATCCCCTAATAGAGAACACTTGTTGTTCAACAAAATAAATTACCCAAAATTGCAACTAAAATGATTATTCAACACCATATTCCCCTGTGTAAGTTACTATGTATACACTTTTTTTTCTTTCAAAATGGTCATAAGAAAAATATTTTATGTACCACATCTAACTACACACACAAGTTACATTTCAAAATTTCTCCTGAAATAACAAAAAACACATCTTCAAGTAAAAATCATATTCTTATAGAAATTTTTCATGATTCTATGGATAGGAAAAATATTTTACCTTGGCATAGGTTAATCATTGTCACATTGACACAAATTATAGCATTCTATATTTATGGCTCATGTTATTTGACAAAAAATATTTTCAAATGGAAGTACTGACCAAATTTCTCAACCTAATTTTGAGCATGTGTTTACAATCCAGATTGCAAGGAGCCTTATCTATTACATACTTACCCACAACATCTTCAAATGGAACTTATCCTTCATTGAAAGTATAAACAATTTTTTTTACCTGCTCCAAAGTACCATGCTACAAGGAAAATGCAAAATGAGAAAATTAGCATTCATATATATCAATATCCTGAAGTAAATATCTTTCATACACAATAAAATGCACAAGTTTATTTCACATCACATTTCATAGTAGACATGTACCTCACTCAAGATACTTTCAAAATATTTAATTAATTAACCAAAAATGAACAAGTGTGAAGTGCAATTTGTAATTTACAATTATACATGTCTTGCTGATTCGACATAAGTGAAGATTAATATGTTAAATGGTCTAACATTATAATTGACAAATACAATTCTCATTTTATTGCTATAAATAGGACTTTTTAGATCTAGTTACATATGATAAGATTGCCTTATAAGGATGAAACTTATTGAAATGCTTTGTATATTTTCCCCTTGGATTACCTAGAATTTTGGGTTGTTAAGGATTGAAATATTGCCCACTTCTATTGTTTTTTTTTTTTTTTTTTTCATAACAACCTTAAGGCTGAATTCATATGGTTAAGGTAAAAAAAATCTAATTAAGAGGTGAAATTTCTGAATTTCATATTCCCAAAAAATTTCCACACAATTCCATGAATGAAACATAAGTAAACTCCCTGGTAAGTTTGTCATTTTCCTTTTGTTATGGTCCCTTTTCCTAAATTGTCATCACGTATTCAAAATAAGCATCTTGATATGAAAATTGTCTACACAATTACCCAACTGATTTTCTTGAAGGAAACCAACATACCTCCTTTCAAGCACACTATTACAAGGGAATTCTCATGGGGATCTTGACTCTTAACCCCATCCTAGCTCTACCTTTCTACAAAAGAAGAAGTACAATAGAGGTGCTCCCAAGAGTGGATTTCTTCCAAACACTAGGGTATTCACAGGATCTGACCATGGAGCAAATTTTAGTGAGTATGCTACCCAGAGCACTTGAACGTTAGTTGTGGCTACCTAACGTTCTATAGATTATTCCATGGTACACTCCATCATGGAATCATACTTTGAAGAGAAGGAAATCGATGTGGAATTCATGGAATGGATCCCACAACTATGAAACAGATCCCAAAAATTTCAACATTGTTTTGACACATGTATCCCCAGTCTAAGAGACTTTTTAAAATAAAAATGCCCTAAAACCTTAAACATCTAAATGGGAGGGAGAAGTGATATGTGGCAGCCCTCCATGCCCTAAGTGTGTCTTCATTGGGTAGCATAGCAAGGCAATAGTGGGAAGAAATTCCCTAAGAGACGTGCCCTTGAAGGACTAAGGAGAAGCTAGAGGGCAAGAAGTGCCAAAGGAGCTGAAGAGTAGTAATGGGTAGTCTAGAGTTTTTCACAAACAGAGTTGTGAACAACTTGCAAGAAGACCCTATGTGTTGATGCATTGATGGATGA
Source organism: Pinus albicaulis (assembly GCA_034641835.2). Taxonomy (NCBI): domain Eukaryota; kingdom Viridiplantae; phylum Streptophyta; class Pinopsida; order Pinales; family Pinaceae; genus Pinus; species Pinus albicaulis. The sequence goes on along the minus strand of CM076575.1, from coordinate 1,172,261,657 downwards.
ATGGTCAACTAGGGGGAATATTGGAGCAATGTACAGTGACCTAAATGAGTTGGTTCACTAATAGAGGTAGTTTGGTGTTCTTGTAGATCGGGAGCCAAAGGACTAGGCAGGTGTGTTCAGGATATGACCAAGAGGAGTTGAGAGAGCGGGCTACATCGACCATAAGGTCAGTGTATCTTGTTCAGGTATTTTGTTTGTCATGTTTGTTGAAATCAAGTCCCAGTTGTAGTCTTGTATCATTGGATGTATGAGGGCCATTTTCCTTGGTACAAGAGCCCTAGATCATTGAAAATTGTAAAATGTTGTCTATATTTGTGCATATATTGATTTACTGTTGTTTACATTCCACTGTGCAAAGTATTTTGTTGTGGTATTTGGATTGGTAGTGTTAGTGATTCTAAGACACTAACCTAGATTCCAGTACTGTAGAAAAACAACAAAAGACATAGTTTGATGTATTCATGAAAGCACTTGTTAAACCAAAATTTGAAAATTTTAGGTCTAAACTTTATTTATATGTATCTAACACTATCCTCTAGAGGGAGTGTTAGACTGATGAGTTTAGTGTTAGGTTTAGATTCTTTTTTCCTCTTGGTTTGTTACCTAAATATATGTATCTTCTAGAAGGTTTAAGTTTTTAAGGAGATCTCCCCTTTTATTAGCTCGTGCTTGTGATATGGATATGTTTTCTACCTTTCTTTGGTAAATTATGTAACCTATATATTCATCTTGAGTTGAACGTAATGAATAGTTAATTTTGTGTGGATGTGGTTTTTCTTCAATTCGTGAAGAAATTTTTATGTTATTTGGTACTAAGACCTTTTGTTGCTTTAGAATTGGGAAGGAAACAAAATATATCAGTATCTCTCAGGATTCCTTACATCAACATCACTCAGAAGAAAAACAGTTGACGTATCTTCTGAAGGGTATTGGCATTAGTGCAATTGAATCCCATAATAACAACTCATTTTGTGAATATTATAAGCACAATGTTCCACAAATGATTGAATTAATATGGTTAGATCCTTTTATAGTTTGGAAATCCTACTCAACACTTAGAAATTCATGTTGTCTCATATCATCCATGACAATGTCAAGAGTAGTGAATCTGTGAGGAAATTACAAGGCATAGAAAAGATGTAAAGCCTTTTCATAGATATTCTTTAGGTTGTGTCCCAAAAACCCATTGCGCAACCACACATTTTTCACCCACGAGGAGCAAATTTTTTAGGCAGGAGTAGTCGGGAGCAATCAGTCCCTGATTGCTCCTGCCTAAAAAAAATTTCGTTGGGAGTGAACATGAGTGGTTAAGGAGCGAACACTCACTGAATGCTCCCTTTTTTTCTCTCGAAAAACCAAGGAGCAAATTTTCTTTTAAGGGAGCGCACTACCGATGTTGTTTCCAATCTGCTCCTAAGAGGAGCATGCTTGGGGAGCAGGTTCGATGGGGGGGGGGGGTACAACTCTGGTTCAGTTTTCTAGTATCAAACACACTTTATTTGTATCACCACACCTATAATACTATTATAAAAAACTTTTGGTGTTAATTAGATATAGTGCTTAGCTTAATAGATACTCATCGATGTTGCACTTTTTCTTTAGCTTTGTTTATCTTGATTTCAACATTACCTAGGAGTAGCATTTTCACTGCCACATTCTACTCACAATGGATGTATATTTTAGTCTGATGACCTGCTTTGGTGGTCATTTTTTGGACATTTATAAAATTATCTTATCTTACCTTATGTCAAAATCCCTCTATTCGTCTCGAGGGGTGGTGTTAAGAATGGTGTAATCCTCATTTAGCTACAACCAACTCTTATTATGTCATTAATATAACTTAATGTGGTCATTTATTGTATTATTAGGTTATTGTTAAATCTAACCTGGTCAATTTTGATATCCATATCAACCATCACAACATCAAGAGTAGTGAATCTGCGAACACATCTCATATCAACCATGAAATGTTAAGAGCATTGAATCTGTGAAGGCATTACAAGCCATAGAAAAGATGTAAATCCTTTTCATAAATATTTTGTGAATCCTATAAGTGTAATGTTCCACAAATGATCGAATTAATATGGTTGAATCCTTTTATAGTTTGGAAATCCTACTCAGCATGACTTAGAAATTCATGTTCTCTTATATCAACCATGACAACATCAAGAGCAGTGAATCTGTGAAGACATTACAAGTCATAACAAAGATGTAAATCCTTTTCATAAATATTCTTTGGGGATAAATATTTCTAAAGGATAAGGAAATGTAATAATGCAATATAAATATAAATAATTAATAATGGATAACAAAAAGACACATCATAATGAAAAAACACATCTTAACTAAAGGCCATGATTATTAGTGAAAATCCACCTGCTTGCGTATTTATACAGGGCCTTCATTATAATTTGATCATTCTATCATCACATCTCATATTTTATTCAATGTAATATTTTAATCCATATGGATTTTTTTATTTATTCCAAATATTTTGGATATTCAATTTATGAGCTATATTGGTTCATTACAGTGTTCCTTTTTTCTAGTATTTACCCTCTAGGCACCCTACTCTACTCTCTTTTTTGTTATTATCACTTGTATCACTAGTATCAACTAGTTGTATTTTATACTCCCTCTATACCTTTACCCCTATACCTTATTTGGTGTAGTGGTATTTCTCTTTTATAGTGTTTACCCTCTAGGAACCCTATCCTACTCTATTTATGCTATTTTCACTTCTATCACTTTTATATTTCTCACAAATTCAGTTTGTTACCGATTTTATTTTCTAGTCCCATTGACCTATTTTCAACAAAAATATCTTATCGAATCAAGGTGTTCACATGTCCACACAGTGCTCCACATAGTGCATACACATACATCAATGACTAAGGATGACCATGGTAGGGAGGTTGTTAAAATTGGACAACTAGGTCGAAAATCCATGTTGTGATGCTCAGATGAAGATACCAATATTTTTATTGGGTTCCTCTTTCGGAGAGGTGAAATATCGATCTAAAGATCATCTTGATACGATGAGCAGAACATTTATTTTTAATTTATTTTTAATACTTTCAAAATATGTGCAGGTCGGCCTTAAGGTTTTACACCCCCAACAAATGTGTCACACACCTTCACTGATGGATATAAATAAGGTCAACGTTGGAGGACATTTCACTTATCTCACCAACACACATATTTCTCTCTCCACTTCTAATTGGTTCGAGCTACTTGGAGAAAATTTTTGGTTCACACGTGGGAGAAGGACGAAGACATTTCTCCTGTAGCTAGGGTTTCTACCACAGATTTGACTAGCGCTGACTTTGGTCAACGCATGGTCAAAAGGAGTTGATTTGGCATAGAATTTGATTTCTATAGTCCGTACATTTTGGCACAATAAATGAGGTCAAAGGTTGACTGTAGACTGTGCTGCATTGACTTTGACTTGATGTTGTTATCCGTTGACTTTCTGGACAACGTTGACTTTCTAGACAATGTTGAATTTTGGGCTGTGTTGACTTTGGTAGACTTGGATTGTATGATGAGGGTTATGTGACACATATTCTAGGTTGGCTAACTAATAAGACTTTGTTGTTTGAAGCATCCTACTAATCGCTGTAACACACCAACACATGTATATTTTTCTGGCTTGTCTTCTATTGACCTACAGGTATGTTCTATCAGCATTTTACTTTATGGTTTATGTGATTGTTGTCTAGTATTGAAGAAAAAGAAAAGTTGCATCAAGCATAGAACATCTACATAAATTCACGTGGTATCAGAGCTGAGGTGAAGACAAAGTCCTAATTTGTAGCAATCACCAAAGAAGAGGATGGGTTCCTCAAACTACAATGACTTCAAGGCTGTTGACAAATTGACTGGTAAGGATGACTTCCATGCTTGGAAGATGACATTGGATCTTATTCTGGAAGACCAATATTTCATGGACTATGTGCAGGGTAAGAGCGTCCATCCCCTACAAGTGTTTCCACCAAAAAAAAGTACAAGAAGGGGGAGATAAAAGCAAAGCTAATGATTATGGACTCAATTCACAAGAGTCTAGTTGCCTACATCTTTGAGCTGGGCACATCCAAAGAGATGTATGATAAGTTGGTAAACATGTTCAAGGCCAAAAATGTGAATCAAGTCATATTCTATAAGAATCAATTGAAGGATCTGAAGAAAGGCAGGGATGAGTATGTTCAATCATACTTTCTGAAGCTGACCGAGATCAGGAACAATCTGTTGGCTATTGGGGAGACAATAGTTGATCGAGAGATGGTACTCACCGCACTTGGAGGGCTCCCATGTGAATGGTATGTGTTCAACACTACCATTCTAAATTATAATGTGATACCTGGCTTTAACAAAGTACTATCGAGATGCGTACAAGAAGAGACAAGAATGAAGGAGTATGGAAATGAAGGAAATGCTGCCTACGTTGCTCATTCTAGAAAGAAGAACTTTGGTGGTTGAAATAACAAAGGAAGAGTAGGGGCCCAAGGAAAGAAGGGAAAGTGTTTCACTTGTCATAGGCTAGGTCACTATGCTAGAGAATGTCATTTTAAGAATGATTCTCCCTATGATGATGATAACAAAAACAATCGAAGGAATGGAAATCAAAGGAACAATAGCTTCAAGGGAAAGAGGAAGGCTCTCTCTGGCGAAAATGAGCAACCTTTCAAAAGTTCAAAAAATTCCAGATATGAGGAATAAAATGTTGTTGATAAAATAAATGAATTCATTCTTTTATCTTCCCTCTCCACTACATCTCCACCCGACACTATGGATTTATATTTGATAGATAGTGGTCCCTCAAGGCACATCAATGGGTTCAAAGAAGCACTCTCTGATATGGTTGAGAAAGCCACTAATTTGGAAATTTTCCTTGGAGATAATGCCACATATCCCATGAAAGGGACAGGGACTGTGACCCTCCACTTACAGGATGTACTCTATGTACCAAATTTGAAGAAGAACCTTGTGCCTATATCGGCCATGGAAGACAAAGGTTTCAATGTGGCATTAACTGATGGAAAGGTGTGCATGTGGAAGAAGAGCTTCAAGGAAGCTATTACTATTGGGTTTAGAGTTGATACACTCTACCAGGTTGGAGGAAGTCCACTAGGAGCAATGACATGAGATGCTATCCGATAGACTGATAATGGCACTGAATATGAGAAGGATGAGTTCAAGAAATTTTGCAAAGAAGCTAGCATTAATAGGGAGAACACAACTGTCTATACTCCTTAGCAGAATGGCATTGTTGAATGAAAGAACATGACCATTGTGGAAGCTGCCCATGCAATGCTATGTAACCAGGGTCTACCGAAGTTTCTACGGGGAGAAGCTATGAAAAATGTTGTGTACATACAAAACCAATGCCCACATTCCACCTTGGACTCCAAAACTTCCGAAGATGTTTTCACTGGTAAGAAACTTATCGTCTCACATTTTAGATTTTTTGGATGTCCTGTTTATTTTCATGTGCTGAAAGAGAAGAGGAGCAAGTTGGATGCTTTTGGGAAGAATGGAATGTTTGTGGGCTACAACGAAACTTCAAAGGCCTATAGAATCTATGTGCCTGGTCAAAGGGAAGTGGAGATATGCCACAATGTCACTTTTGATGAAGATGCTTCCCTAAGGAAAGTAGTCAATCTTCTGAGATTTGAAGAAGATCATGAAGCAAGGCCTGGACATCAAGGAGAACCGAAGGATGAGACAATGCTTGATGTTGAAGGATTGATGGACCAGATTGATCCACCTCCTTCACTGGGGAAGAGACCACCATGGCTCACGGAAATTCTCAAGGATGTCAAGGGACATATGGCCCCTATGGGGACATTTCGTGAAAACAACAAGCCAAGTAGATACTAAGGGTATCTAGCAGCCATGAGTACTATTTTACAATCTGAGCCTGGATCTTTTGAGGAAGCCATAAAGAATCAAGTCTAGAAGGATGTTATGCAAGAAGAGTATGAGTCCATAATGAAGAATGATACTTGGGATGTGGTTCCAAGACTAGAGGACAAAGCATTTGTCACCTCGAAATGGATCTACAAGATCAAGCATGGATCTGATGGAAGTGTTGAAAATTTCAAGTCAAGGTTCGTTGCCCGTGGCTTCTCTCAAAAGGAAGGAATAGACTATGATGACATATTTGCACCTATGGCCCAATATACCACCATTCGATCTATCATAGCCGTTGCTACTACGCAAGGATGGAGTCTTCATCAAATGGATGTGAAGACCACATTTCTGCATGGTGCAATAAAGGAAGAATTATATGTGGAGAAACCTCTAGGGTTTTAAGTCAAGGATTGGGACACCCATGTCTACAGGTTAAACAAAGCCCTCTATGGGTTGAAGCAAGCACCCAGAGCTTGATACGAGAGGATAGATAGCTACTTGATGAATTTGGGCTTCACTCATAGTAACATTGATCCAAACCTTTACTTCAAGGTTGATAGGGAGAAGCCTCTCATTCTAGTGTTGTATGTGGATGACCTCGTCCTGACAGGTGCTGACCCTCTCATTCATCAATGCAAGGGGGAGCTCGCTGCTGAGTTCAAAATGAAGGACCTAGGACTGATGCACTACTTCCTAGGTTTGGAGGTATGGCAGAGACCTAGCGAGATTTTCCTTTCTCAAGGAAAATTTATTGTCAAGCTTTTGGAAAGATTTGGTATGGTGGACTGGAAGTCCGTGTCGACACCAATGGAACTCAACTTTAAGAATTTGAGTGGCAGTGTTGTTGGGCCCGTGTTAGAAAATCCTACTGAGTATCATCAACTCATAGAGGCCCTGATGTTCTTAGTGAACACCCGTCCAGACGTCTGTTGTGCAGTGAACACATTGAGTCAACACATGGTTGATCATGACATTCACTGGGTTGGTGCCAAGAAACTCTTGAGATATCTCTGGGGTACAATAGACCATGGGCTGAGATACACTTCTGGGAGCATGACACTCCTTGGATATACTAACGTTGATTGAGCTAGTAGTGTGGTGGATCACAAGAGCACATGTGGATGTTTCTTCACACATAGATTTGCTTCGGGCAGGAAATGGAAGTTGGTAGCCTTCAGCACTGCTGACGCTGAATACATTGCAGCATGTATGGCCCTTTGTGAAGTCCCTTGGTTGTGAAAGCTCTTTAGTGAGTTGTTCAAGCATGTGCTAGATGCCATCGTTATCCTTTGTGATAGCTTGAGGGGGATTCGTTTTTCATAGAATCCCGTGTTCCATGAATGATCCAAGCATGTTGATGGTTGGTACCACTTTATTCGGGATATGGTACAGTGAGGCACCGTAAGGCTCGATCATATAGGAAATGATGAGCAGGTCACGGATACTCTCACAATTTTCTTGGGGAAGGTCATGTTCCTAACCTTCCGTGAGAATCATGGAACGACCCTATTCTAGGGGTCATGTTGGATGATGAGCTCTTGGAGTTCTAGGGGCTATAAGAACACATGGGGCTAGGCTTGCCAAACCTTGTGGTGCTTCTGCCCCACCGTTATGATGATTGAGTTGGTTCGCCTCTCATGATCTATGCCCCATATGCATCCCACCCATTTGAGTTTCAAACTCATGGGAAATACCTCTCATTTGGCCAATGAGGTGGGAAAAGCTAGAGACTAATAGAAAATATTGATGGATGCATCAGAGATTGTCATACTCTCTATCTAGGATGGCATGGTCCAACCATTTGATCTGGGATCAAGTCTAGAGAGGTTTCAAACCTCTTACTGACTTTGGATCAGTAAAACTGACTTCAGGTTAGTATATCGCTCGCTTGAGTCCAAGTGATGTTTTAGACCTCGTACTAAAAATGGGTCAGATAAACCAACTTCGGGTTGGTATGAGACTCTTTGTGAGTTCTATAGAGGTTTTAGACCTCTGGGCTAAATCTGTCAGCTAGGAATGATGTCTTTGTGAGTGACCCACTTCTGTTCTAAAATAAAGAGGCCAAAAAATCAAGTTACGGCGGGATGACGCATGATGTTTGGATTGCACAGGTGGATGGAGTTCTCCCTAGTGGAGAGGGAGTGTTGAAATTGGACAACTAGGTCCAAACTCCATGTTGTGATTCTTAGATGAAGATACGAAGATTTTTATTGGGTTCCTCTTTCGGAGAGGTGTAATATCGATCTAAAGATCATCTTGATCTGATGAGAATAACATTTAATTTTAATTTATTTTTAATACTTTCAAAATATGTGCAGGTCGGCCTTAAGGTTTTACATCCCTAACAAATTTGTCACACACCCTCACTGATGGATATAAATAAGGTCAACACTGGAGGACATTTCACTTATCTCACCATCACACATATTTTTCTCTCCACTTCTTATTGGTTCAAGCTACTTGGAGGAAATCTGCGGTTCACACGTGGGAGAAGGATGAAGACATTTCTGCTGCAACTAGGGTTTCTACCGTAGGTTTGACCAGCGTTGACTTTGGTCAACGCATGGTCAAAAGGAGCTGATTTTTTGCATAGACTTCGATTTCTCTAGTCCGTACATTTTGGCACAAGCACCAAGGTGAAAGGTTGATTGTAAACTATGATATGTTGACTTTGACTTGATGTTGTTGTGCATTAACTTTCTGGACAACATTGAATTTTGGGCTACGTTGACTTTGGTAGACATGGATTGTATGATGAGGGTGATGTGACACATATTCTAGGCTGGATGACCAATTAGAATTTGCTGGTTGAAGCATCCTACTTCTCACCGTAATGCACCAACACATATATATTTTTCTAGCTTGTCTTCTATTGATCTACTGGTATGTTCTATCAGCATTTTACTGTATGGCTTATATGATTATTGTCTAGTATTGAAGAAAAATTAAAGTTGCATCAAGCATAGAACATCTACATAAATTTACAGAGATCCAGTGATTTGTACTGGTATTTTGTACACCTAAATTTAAATAAAAAATATGCATCACTGACATGTTATCCAATTACAGAACCTATGAAAGAATAAATTCAGATCCAGGCTTACTGGTAACTGACTTCCTAGTAATATGTCATCTATAAACAGAAATTATAGACCACTATATAGTAACGTTTCTTGTTTCTTAAGCTCATGTTTTTGTAAAAGGAATAATTCGTGAGATCCAATTAGCATATGAATGCAGTTAATACATTATACTACTAGGATCCTTCTAATTATTTGGAGAAAATTCTACAGTTAATTTTTATTTCTTTTTGTGTTTGCAGAAACTCTACTTGAATCGTGGCATTGTCATAGTGCATTTGAAAAATGAGTTGTTCTGTGAGAAGGATGAGATTTGGAAATTGAGTGTTGATATTTTGTATCTTATGATAGAAGGCAAAAATAAATCTAGACAGCTTCTAATATTTGTCCTTCCTAAGGTTTTTTTAAGGAAATTTCAGGGGACAGATAACCATTTTATAGTGTTCTAAGTTGAGAGCATGACTCAGATGGAAATTCTGATTTTATTGATGTTGATAATTTTGATATAGTGATCTGAATGGAAAATGGCATCAACCCATGGTATTCATCTACCCATGTTATCCATCCACCCATGGAATTTACCCATGGTATTGTAAATGGCATCGACTCATGGTATTCATCCACTGATGATATTTATTCACCCATGGTGTTGTAAGTGACCCTTGGTATGTATCCACCCATGGTATTCATCCACACATGGGATCTACCCATGGTATTGTAAGTGGTATCTACCCGTGGTAATTGGCCTATGGTATCTACACATCGTATTGTAACTCAAAAAAGGCTATAAATAACAAGCCTTAGTTTGTAAAAGGACATATTTTCCGCCACAATGTAGCTTCTATAGTTATTTTCTGTTTTAATAAAAGAAGTTTCTTTGTGTTCTCTCTTTTTTTGCTGGCATTCTAATTTTGCAGATCTTGTCAGATCCATTTAAATTTTTTAGATCTTGTGGCCTCCCCCCAAGATCTGGATCAGTGGTATCATATTCAGGTTACGCCTCCATCAGAATGAGGTTTTGAAACATATTTCAGTTTCAATGTTTTGCAGCAATATTCAGCAAAATCCATGAATTTTTTTGGGCGACGAGTTTTCAGATCAGATCTGAAACTTTTGGTGAAAATTTTACAAAAAAAAAGATCATATCTAGATTCCTTGTGAAAAAATACTCAAATTCAAAAAAACAATTGGCCAAATTGGAGTTCGGATGAGGGAGATATCGCTGATTCAAAATTAGCAATGTTGAAGCAATTTTTCTGACGGCAATTCATTGACGGCGGCTCTCCTGTCAATTTTTTCAATTTTTAGTGAAAATTTTTATAATAATGGATATATATCTGATCTCCTCTTGAAAAATAACCCAAGTTCAAAAAAAAAAATTGGTCGAATCGGAGTCCGGATGTGGGAGTTATCGTTGATTTAAAATCAACTATTTTTTCAGAAATTTTGTGACGACGAAACATTTCCAGTGCAAATCTGCAGGTCTAGATTCTCCAGATAGTGGTTTCAAACACATGAGAATATGCATAATGATCATTCCATTTCCAAAAATAGTTTATAATAAATATTTTGTGTTATATTGACCGCGTTATGCTCATTTTAAATCTGGAGCAGCATTCAGAGCGGGTTCCCTTTGGAGACGTGCCCTCCCACCCCGCTTTAGTAGGCACCTACTTCACATTCATCAATTTCAACATAGTAGCATTCGGCTTGGGTTATTTGGAGACATTCCCTCCCACCCCCATCTATGTAGGCACCTGCTACTTCATCAACAATCAGCATCACGGTTATGGGTCAATCGCACAAAATCATTTTCATCGAAGTCCATTTGCTAGGCCACACACTATTAGTGACACAGTTGGTCACAAGCATTACAGGGTATCTCTATCCTTGGATATTCTTTTTTCATGGTTTTGGTTCATCCATAAACCCACACTTCATCGAAGTCCATTTGCTAGGCCGCACACTGTCAATATCACAGTTGGTCACAAGCATTACAGGGTATCTCTATCCTCGGATCTTCGTTCATCAGGGTTATGGGTTAACTACAGAAAACCATTCTCTTCAGTGGCTCTTCATATTCAACAAAGGCTTCTCACGAGGGAACTTCACGAAATGGGGACCATTCCTTCTTAAGGAGGGAGGAATGATCTGAATGGAAATGGCATCAACCCATGGTATTCATCTACCCATGTTATCCATCCACCCATGGAATTTACCCATGGTATTGTAAATGGCATCGACCCATGGTATTCATCCACTGATGATATTTATTCGCCCATGATATTGTAAGTGACCCATGGTATGTATCCACCCATGGTATTCATCCACACATGGGATTTACCCATGGTATTGTAAGTGGTATCTACCCATGGTATTGGCCTATGGTATCTACACATGGTATTGTAACTCAAAAAAGGCTATAAATAACAAGCCTCAGTTTGTAAAATGATCGATTTTCCGCCACAATGTAGCTTCTACAGTTAATCTCTGTTTTAATAAAACAAGTTTCTTTGTGGTTTTATTTTTTTTGTGTTCTCTTTTTTTTTTCTGGCATTCTAATTTTGTAGATCTTGTCAGATCCATTTAAATTTTTTATATCCTGGGGCCTCCCCCCAAGATCTGGATCATATAGGGTGTAATGCTTTTGTACAATTCAAATGCTTTAGACATGTACTCTCATAAAATGGTTAGACTTGATAAAATTAAAACCATTTCTCTATGTGGATGGAGACCAATCCAACCTCCCACTAAATCTTCCAACATCCATGGTCCCCTGAAATATATTCTGATGTAGAGCTATACTATGCAAATGAGAAGGATGTGGACCCATTTCAAGATATGTAATTAAAACTAATCTACATTATCATGGTAATAAAGTGATCGTTTATGAGCTAAGACACATGACATGATGACATGAGACACAGAGGATACTGAAATACAAGTGTTTGACACAAGACAAAACAACGGCAAAGACAAGACAGAGGAGACACATTGTGTGTGTATTAAAAAATATATCAAATTAGTGAATTACAAATAAAAAATTCAAATATAGACAAAGATTTAATTTTTTTTCAGAATTTGGAAACTAAAATCCACTTTCTCAACACTTGGAATCCCTTCAAACACTGCACAGTAACCCTCAAATGCACTCCAGAACGTCTCACACCTCCAACCTGTTTAGCAAAATGAGCTCAAATGAAAGGGAAAACATATTTTTATGGGCCATGGGCCCCACTTTTACGAGGGGCATAGTGAAGGAACTTTTCAAACACGTCCCATTACATATCTGTGTTTGACACGTAGGATATGGGACATAGGCTCTATTTAGACATGTCTTGTTACTTAATTGATGAAACACTCATTTTTTCTAAGGCATCGTAATTTTAGATTTATAAATTATCAAGGATGGAAATAAAATCATTAATTATTATCCATGGATGGTAACAATAATATGCATAGTTCTCTTTTATGGTTATAACTTACAGTTATAAATTCTAATCTTGTGAATTCACAAACCCCTTTTATTCTTGATTTTGAATTTTCATTGCCTTATATTTTTTATACTTATCATTTCCCTATCACATCAAGATCCTAGCTTTCCAAAAAAATAGAAAATCGATATTTATATTAGATCATAGTAACTTAGGTTATAAACCACACCTCAATACCTATACGAGGTGGTTTGAACTTATTTTTTATCATTCATATTGATCATTTATTTATTGATCACATCCTAAAATACAATTGTACCCACATACAAATCTCAAGAGTTCTTTTGGAAAACACACATCAAATGTAAGTGTAAAAATGTAACTACTCCCAGCTCTTTGAAAAATGAAAACCTGCAAAACATGAGGTTCCTTGGATCATTCCATTGTTGGGGATGTTTTATATGTGCAGAAGGGCAAACCAACACATCAATTCCTTGCTCACTACCATTTGCAAGTAAATTTCCAGAAACAACTGCCATTGAGGTAGTGTCACATGTTGTTACACAGAATTTTGTCACCGTCCCTGCAATCCCTCATCCCGTACATTGGAGAACTATTCCTGTGACCTGTGAACAATAAAATTTCCTGAAAACACCTTGATGGTATCCTTCTGCATAAGGGAAAGAATTCTCCTTGAGAACATTTCCTCAGAAAATTATTGGAAACATATGTTTTGGCATTGGCGTGAGCATCCAATTCATCACTCACGCCGATCTAGGAAATTTACACTAAACCCGCGCCACTTGGTGCTCTGTCCTCATGTATTTCCCATGCAAAGCCTATTTGAGAATGTTTTTTAAAAATAAAAGGCAGAAGTTTGATTCTAACAACTTCAGAATGAATCATCAAAAAGAGGTTGGGTTGTTTGGCTCTGGATCTCCCTATTTAGGAAGTGTTTTTCCACCTCTCATGGAAACTTCCTAAGAGATAGGACTCTCCCCCATGATTATAGGGATCCTAACCTCTCCTTCTCCCTCTATAAAATCCTACCTTCTCTATTTGCAAGCTAGCTGAAACAGAGCTGAACATTTCAGAAGAAAACTATAGCTGAGTGACTATTGAGAGTAGAGCCAAGGAGAACCCCATAAGAGAGAGAGCCTTGTCTAAATTCCCAACAAGCTTTGTGAGACACGCTCCACTGGAAGCCCTACCGAAGGAAGAACGTGATGTCGAAACTTGGTTGTAATCTTTCTTTTGTATTTTAATATATGCTCGACTATGTTATTGGTTCCATCATTGTATTGCTTATTTGTGCAATGCAATTTGATTCAATATTTTCCAAATGATTGATAGTTACATGCTTGAATTATTACGTTGTATGTTGTGAATTTTCTCTACATATGTACATGTGTCTGGATGCGGTGAGCGAAAGGATTGTGATCTATCAAGCTAGGAACGGAAGCATCACTTCTTCTTCGACAATAGCTATCCATCGTAGCTTTGTATTTTTTAGCTAGGAATCGATATCGTAGCGTGTTTTTTTTATTGCTAGACCCACTCTTGGGCTAGTGGGATTGCCTCTGTCCGTATAGGGGATTTACCTATCCAACACATGTGCCTATAATTCTCATGCAAGCCCTCTTACAGAAATTCTCTTTAGATTAACCAAGCATTCCACATAGGGTGGATGCACCTTAGCAATAACCATTTTTAACTATCTCAGAGAAATTAGCTTCAGTGAAAAAAGGGTAACAGGAGATGGAAAATGAGGCCCACTTATTAACAACCTTATACATTTCTCTTGCCCTTATTTGTCACAATATTTCTAGCATAATCAGATCACTACATGAATATTTGACCCAAATTTTAGCACATCCTCTGATGCAGTGACTACCATCACCCTAAAATTGCATGAGGAATGTTAACTATGATATGCGACTTGTGCCTATCATCTACAAAACTCACTTCTGAAATAGTGGTCATACTGTAGCAAATTTGTTGTTGAACTTCTCCTAAGAGAAAATTTACATTATCATAGGTTCAATCAACCTCTGATCTTATTTACAATCAAATATCCCCACTTAGAAATTGTCAGTACTCATCAACTGCCTTACAATTGAGGAACATTCTTCTTGATTTGATTTGATCCAAGTAGTACCACTTGCCAACCAAGAGAAATTGTCCTTTGAGCCCATTAGTATAAATTTTCACAATTCCCTATTTAGTTACCTAATATTTGCACTATAGAACTGTCTTCCTCCATTTTTGTGCCAATATTAAGACAAATTCTACAAAAAATTATGAGATGGACTTCTCTTCATATTCATCAAGAATGGATCCCTTATAGAGCTTTAAGAAAATATATAGACGGTTGAACAGTAGATGAATCCCAATGCACGATGGGAAATAAAACTTAAATTCCTTCTTTCAAATCTGTTGGATGATTACCTATGGAGTATGGACCATATCATAGAGTTTTATGCTTTCCCTCTTTCTTATTTAAGCACTATTTCTGAAGATACACTAATGCTTTGTCTGCTACAAGTGATGAAATAAATCCCCAAGCACGATGGCAAATCCAACTTAAATTCCTTCTCTCAAATCCATTGGATGATTATATATAGAGTATGGACCATATCATAGAGTTTTATGCTCTCACTTTCTTCTTTAAGAACTATTTCTGAAGATACACTAATGCTTTATCTTCTACTTGTGATGAATGCTCACATGCCACCAAAGTGCTTAAGTGTGTTAATTAAGTTTCCACACAGCTCTGAATGGTATATTTCTAAAGAATTATAATTGGAAATGAGAGTTTATAAACGACATATTCAGACCAAATCCTGTAAGGTTATTCAAGATAATAAGCTATTGTGTAAAGGTGTTTAGAGAGTTGTTGCACTTGGTACATAGAAGTGAAAAATGAGCCAGATTTTTTACACCAGGTGAGGTTCACCATGTGCTAGTGCTCGAAGAAGAGAATGATAATATAATATGGGACTGTTACCCACAAATGTGCCTTGCAAAAAATTGGGGTAACCAGGAGGACTATCCTAGTAAATTAAAATTAATGATGACAGCCAGCAATTTGCAAGAAATGGGTACCTGTGACAGTGCTTGTTAGATTGATCAGTAAAAAAAAATAAAACACGTGTGCACTCAATAACTATGGTGTTGAAGGTATGGAGAGGTGATTGAGGAGGTTGGATAATAATTTCCTTGTTTATGCAACCCAGAAATAACTACATGATATGAGCAGCATGTCTGTAATCATGAGCACCAATAAGGGATGAGTTTTCAGGTCAAAAGTTTGCATTAATATGCTGTGTTAAAACCAATGGAATTGATTTGGATGAGATTTGTATCTACTACCTAGAAAACTATCATGAAACTTGACTATCTAATCAATAAACTGTGTTCATCCATTTGAATGTTACCCGTTGAGCAGGAAATATTAAATGAGAAAGAAATAGAATTTATAACTAAATGGAAAACTAAAGGAATAAATTCACATAAAGAAATACACAAAATTTGCGTGGTAAAACATTGACAGGGTGTCAAAGAAACCTCCACGGGGAAACGGATTGGAAACTCTATTAATCAAAATGATTCTCTGTACACACAAGCCTCTCGGGCCATCCAATTTAACTTGATCCTATTTCATTATTCTAACTTCATTTCGTTATTGAACCAATTAATAGTCAATAGGTAATTTGCCCAAAATTACATTATTTACAATTTTTTTTTCATATTTTTAACAAACTCCACCTTGACAAAAAATTTCCTAATCCCTTTCCCATGCCCATTCATCATCTTTTCTGCAAGCCAAGAGAAGTGAGACACCATCCTAGCTTCTCTACTGTAACTGGCTTCGTGAATATATCTGCATGACTTTCCTGTGTGCGGACCTTCTTGAGAAATAATTTTTTTCCTTCGATTACATGTCTCACAAAGTGATACCTTACATCAATGTGCTTGGTCTTGCTGTGATAGGCTGGATTTGTAGCCAAATTAATAGCACTTTGAATATCACAAAACACATTCACTTTCTCTTGCATCCTTCCAATCTCATCAAGTAGACCTTTTAACCAGATTGCATCTTTAAAGGCATCTGAAGCAGCTATATACTCTGCTTCAGTAGTGGAGAAAGCAACTGTCTCTTGAAGCTTTGACATCTAGTTGATTACTCCACCTGCAAGAGTAAAAACATAACCTGTAGTAGACCTCCTTTTGTCCAAATCACCTACATAATCAACATCCACATATCCACATACTGAACCTTCACAACCATCAAATTTGATGCAATGGTCAATTGTGCCTCTCAAATATCGAAGCACCCATTTCACTGCTCTCCAATGTTCTTCTCCTGGATTTTCCATGAACCTGCTGACAACTCCAACTACATGTGAAATGTCAGGACTTGTAGATACCATTGCATACATTAGTTTCCTACTACATTTGCATATGGTACACGAGACATATACTTCTTTTCTTCATTAGTTCTAGGAATTAAACCCGAAGAAAGCTTAAAATGGGAAGCTAATGGAACATTAACAGGTTTCACATTGTTCATATCAAAATTTTCAAGTAATTTCTCCACATACTTCTGTTGTGATAACCAAAGCTTACCGTTCTTCCTCTCTTTGTGTATCTCCATGCCCAAGATATGTTTTTCCGCTCCAAGATCCTTCATTTCAAACGTCCTAGAGAGTTGAACCTTTAACCTGTTGATTTCTTCCATGCTTTTTCTTCCAATAAGCATATCATCAACATACAACACCAAGATAATGAATATGCCATTGAAAATTTTGAAGTATACACAATGATCATACTCACTTCTGATAAAATTCTAGCTCACCATGAAGGAATCAAACTTCTTGTACCATTGCCTAAGCGACTGCCTCAGGCCATACAATGATTTCCTGAGCTTGAAAACTAATCTTCTATTGTGACCTTGTACAAAAGCTTCTGGCTGATCCATATATATCTCTTCATCCAAATCACCATGAAGAAATGTTGTTTTAACATATAATTGTTCTAACTCAAGGTCAAGTAAAGTAGTTAGTGCTAACACAGTATGAATAGAAAAATTTTTAACTAATGGTGAAAAAATCTCATGAAAATCAATACCTTCAACCTGAGAATAACCTTTTGCAACCAGTCTCGCCTTATACCGCTCAATAATTCCATCAACTTTCTTCTTCAACTTGAAGACCCATTTGCAGAGAACAACACTTCTCCCTTCAAGAAGTTCTACAAGATCCCAGGTATTTTTCTTAGCTAAGGAGTCCATTTCTTCTTCCATAGCCTTTTTCCATATCTTGCTATCTGCATCATCTACTGCTTCTTGATAACAAGAAGGTTCCCCATCTTTAGTAATCAATGCAAAGGATGAAGCAGAATCTTCATACCTTTTAGGTGTATTTCTTTCCCTTATAGACCTTTGTTGGGAAAAATACTGAGAGGGGGGTGAATCAGTATTTTGGACTTTATCAAAACTTTTTACTTTTCCACTCTCCAAAACCCATACGCTACTTTGATGAAGCCAACTAGCGTATACACGCGGATATCCTTCATGAAACTCGCGTATACACAGAGATCTAATTATGCCATTAATTCTTCACTTATATCATTCCATCATTCATTCATTAGATGTTCAACAAACAGTAAACATGTGCATTAAAAACAGTATAAACCATCACACATAAGCATCACACATGAACACCAGGATTTTAGGTGGAAACCCAAGTCGGGAGAAAACCACCGTGCGGTTGCTCGGCCCGCTAATGTTTTATTATAGAAAAACATCTTACAACATATGTCTTTGGCGTAGCCTCCTACCTGACACGCGGCACCCATACGCACTCGTTTACCGGCCTCACTCACCGAGGGAGCTCGACCCCCTGCTCTCGTTTACCGGCCTCTCTGGAAGAGCTCGACCCTAATCTCATTTACCAGCCTCACCTGGAAGGGAGCTACGACCCCCTGACTGAAGGCTACAACCCTCAGCTCCTCTATGGACCACGTTTCATCAATTTTCACACTGGATCCCACAACTCAAAATAGAGTACAACTTGTAGGCTTCGTTTCATAATATTTTCAGACTGGACCCACTCTACGCATTTAAGCTTAATCATATAACCAAACTGATACAGACAACTCAGAGCTGTAGAATACAGATAGCAGTAACACAGCAGAACAGATCAGACATTTCATACCCCATGCTTCAGCAAACCCTAGTTTTCATACGATCTTTCCTATCACTGATCCCGCGTATATACGCGCCTTCTACCATACAAACCCGTGTATACTTTTGTACATATTACAGAGCTAATTTCACTGCGCATACGCGCTTTATCTTCAGCTAAGCCACGTATATACGCGCTTCTTCTGCGGCAAACTAGCGTATGGTTCTTCAGAAATTTAGGTCATTGCAATTCTTCAGAACAGACACATCACACATATTTTACCTTTACGTCAGACAGATGTTCGCCTCCTCTCAGATCTAATCATTCCATAAACAGATCTAGCAAATACATTTCAGATCTAGATACCCTTCTTCATCATTTTCTTCATTGGTGCATCATGCATTCAGATCTATCATTCAACTGTAACCCTTTCCATTCAGATATACTTCAGAGAGAAGTATTCATTCAGACTCAGACATCTTGCACCCACACTCATGATTTGCACAATGAATTTCTTCTCCTTATATAGGTTTACCCTTTTTCAATACCATGAGCCAAAACCACATTACTTCCGATGGTATTCCTGGATGGGGTCATCTAGACGAATCATTGCCCAATACAATGGGTCAATACCATGGTGGTTACCCCTGGTTTTTCACTTTATGAGTGCTTTTGCCCATACGCGACTTGGAACGTTCTTTCCCGCGTGCATACGCGATTTCCCCTAGACAAATCCATGTATGCCTTGAGACATACTCTTTTCATCATAGATCTAGCACATATTGAATTACTTTCTTCATTGCCTTCTGTACTCTCTGTAGATACATCAGATTTACATCTTTAACCAAGTCCATCAAGTCAAGAATAACTTCATCAGGTGGTTTGCCATCAAGGACAACACTCTGCATCATATTGCCAACAATCTCCCCCTTTGGACTTGATGGCAACCACGATGGTGTTTGATCACTACAATAGATAGATACAATAAGACACAATGACACCATGTCACTCCATTCTTTTCCTTTATTCAAACACCATATCACTCTCCCCCTTTGACATCAAGGGCAAAGGGAAGCAATCATATTTTTCAATGAAGTACATGACTCTACGACCTTCCTATCACCAAAGACTCATACTTACATCAAAGATCCAACCAAGTGGATTTACATAGGAGAATGTTAGGTCCCTATATCACTAGTATAGCCCCTTATTATTGTTAGTGTAAACCCCTTATTGTTATTATTGTACCCTTGTAACCCCCATTTTGTTATTATTGTGCCCTTAAATTATTATTGTTAGGTCGGCTAGGATTACATTGTGGCCCACTAGGATTATATTATGGCCCCATGGACTCCTATATATAGAAAGGAGGTTTTGTGAATTGTATCATCCAAGAATTGATCATTCATGTAATGTATTGGAGGTTGCCCCCTCTAAGTGGCTTATTTCTAAGGCGTTGATATCTCATTTCTTCTATTTTTGGAGTTGGTTACATAACATTTGGTATCAGAGCTTTGGATTCTAGGGTTTCGCTGCTCCAAACAGGTCATCGTGGCATTTTCGCTATAACTTTGTTTCTACGAAGTTTCAGAAGCTGAAATTTTTAGGGTGCGAAGCCGAAATCCTGAGGAAGCTTGTCTAAATATTTCAGACCTTGGTTCGCAATATTTGCGGAGATATAATCTGTGGAAGTCAGGTCGTTTTTCAAGCTCCTAAACAGGTCATCGTGGAGTTTTCGCTATAAATATGTTTCTACGAAGGTTCAGAATCTGAAATTCATAGGGTGTGAAGCTGAAATCCTGAGGTAATTCTTCAAAAAATTTCAGAGCTTGGTTCGCAATATTTTTGGAGATATGATCTATGGAAGGTAGTGCTTTTTCAGGCTCCTGAATTTCATCTCAAAGAGGTGATCGTGGGAAAAGTTTAATAACTCTCTCTCTGAAGATTGGATTGGAGTCCTGTCAAAAGTGGTCACCAGTACACGGCCTGTAGTTTCTTCGCTATCAATTTCAGAGACAAAGGACAAAACAGTGACACGTGGCAAGTCGTACAAGTTCGCTCTACTGAACCAGTCCAGAATTAGGTCATTGTGGGAGATTGGACACAACTTTGTCTTGAAGAATCAAAATCAGGTCAGACCTGTGGCATTTGAAAGAAGCTTCAGAGGGCTACTACAGGGCTGAATTTCAGATATCGAAGATTTTCAATTACAGAGATAATTCAATTTCAATATCGATCTCCTAAAAGATAGTAAAAGGTGTGTATTTTTTTTTTCCGAATTGCATAAGTCTTGTTTGAAGAATCAAGTTGAATTGATTCCAAGGAAATATTTTAGAATAGATATCAATATTAGATTCTAAAATGGCCCCTAAAAATAATTCAACACCCATTAAGCCTTCAGAAGGCTCTACTATGACTCATGAAGATGAAGAATGGCAACATGACATATCAAAATTACAAGAGCAAATTTCGCTCTCGCAAAGAACAACACAAAATGAAATGGAAGTTTTGAAGAAAGGCGTGGAAACTAAGATGGATGGTTTGAAGAAAGGCGTGGAAGCTAAGATGATTGGTTTGGAAGCTAAGATGGATGGCATGGAAGTGGGCATGGAAGCTAAGATGGATGACATAAAAGACAACATGGAAAACACGAAGAGTGATCTAAAAGCATACATGGAAGGCTTGATGACAAGCTTAAAACCAGAAATGATTCCTAATGGTGGAAATATAGGAGAAGAACCTCCTGATGAGAACAAAATAAATGTTAATCATGATTTCATAAACTCGAATGTTGGCAGGAAGAACCACCATATTCCAAAAATGGATATGAGGAAGTTTGATGGAAAGGACCCTGTAACATGGATACTACAGATGGAGCAATATTTTGATCTCCATAACGTGCAAAACACACAAAAGGTACGCATTGCAACTTTACATTTAGAACAAAATACATTTGTATGGTATCAATGGCTTTGTTCTCGTAAAAAAATTGTCACTTGGTCAATTTTTACGGAGGAAATGATAGCACATTATGAGGATACAAAGAGCAACACCTTCTTTACCCAATTGATAAATCTCAAACAAAAGGGTTTAGTGGGGCAGCACATTGAGGACTTCCCAAAATTGAATATAAGGGTAACTGATCTTACAGAGGAACACAGGATTGATCTCTTCCTAGGCACTTTAAAGGATAACATCCAACATGAAGTTCGCGTTTTGGAACCTGATTCATTGGAGAAGGCATTCAGGCTGGCAAGAAAAGTTGAATGTAAAATTATGGCGACAAGGAAACCTACCACTCAATTCTATAAAGAAGGAAGTGTTGCTACACCTAGATTTCCACAACCTACAAGGTTGACACCACAACAATTGGAAGAAAAAAGAGCAAAAGGGCTTTTCTATAGTTGTGATAGCAAATACACTAAAGGTCATAAGTGTGCTGAGAAGAAATTATTTTACATAGATTGTGAAGAAGAAGAAGAAAATGAACAAGAAGAGGATCTACACCAGGAACCACCCCTAGAAGAAGAAGAAATGAATCCGACCATATCATGTAATGCGCTGGCAGGAATTACCACTCCTCAAACTCTCAAGATAGAAGGACATATAAAGAAGAAAAGGGTAATAGTGTTGATCGATTCAGGTAGCACCCATAATTTTATTCATTATAAGGTAGCCAAGGAATTAAATTGTTTCCTATACCCAGCACCAGAATGTCAAGTGATGGTTGCAAATGGAGGAACTATAAATTGCTCTGGAAAATGCCATAATATCAAGCTAACCATGAGGGAATATGTATTGATTAGTCCAATGCTTGCCATTCCTATGGGAGGTGCTGATGTTGTACTAGGAGTACAATGGTTACAATCTTTGGGGACGGTAGCTTTTAATTTTCAAGAAATTTTCTTGAAATTTTTTTCAGAAGGAAAGGAAGTCGAATTACGGGGTATCGTAGGGAAGCCAAGAAGGATAATAAGCTCTAATGTCATGACAAAGCTTCTAAAGAAAGAACAGCGAGGCGTAATTGCACAATTATGCTCACTAGAAGTTCCAACATCAAAATCATCTATTTCTGCAGAACTCCAACAAGTCTTGGACAATCATTCCAAGGTGTTTGAAACTCCCAAAGGACTCCCACCTATTCGTGATCATGATCATGCTATTCATTTGATTCCGGGAAGTGTTCCTCCCAAACATCAGGCCTTATAGATATCCTTACTTCCAAAAAGAGCGAAATTGAACGTATGATTGCGAAAATGTTAGAGGCGGGTATAATTCAACCCGACTCAAAGTTCTTTCTCTGCTCTCGTAGTATTGGTACACAAGAAGGATGGATCATGGCGAATGTGTCCGGATTATAGGGAGCTCAATAACCTCACCATTAAAGAAAAATTTCCCATTCCCGTGATTGATGAATTATTGGATGAATTACATGGAGCAATTTATTTTACCAAGTTGGATCTTCGTTCAGATATCATCAAATTAGAATGAAGACCCGAAGATATTCCAAAAACAACATTTCGAACTCATGAGGGTCATTATGAATTTTTGGTCATGCCTTTTGGCCTTACCAATGCACCTTCTACATTTCAAGGGTTGATGAATTCCATTTTCAAACCCTTCCTTAGAAAATTTGTGCTAGTATTTTTTTGATGATATACTAATCTACAAGCAGTCTTGGAAGGATCATGTTGAACATGTTGATGTGGTGCTCAAACTATTGCGAGAGAAACAATTATATGCAAAAAAAGTCCAAATGTTTCTTTGGAGTACAAGAGGTGGAATATCTCGGGTCATATTGTATCTCACGAGGGTGGTTAAAGTGGACCCTAACAAAATTAAAGCCATTAAGGAATGGAAAGTTCCCACAACCATAAAGCAGTTGCGAGGATTTCTCGGGTTAACAGGGTATTATCGCAAGTTTGTTAAGAATTATGGGAGAATAGCAGCACCTCTAACAACATTTTGAATCAAGTATCCAACCAAGTGGGTTTACATATTTTGACTCAAATACCCAACAAAGTGGGTTTACAAAATGAACAAGTCCTTACATGACTGAATATTACAATTTTACACCAAAGGTCTCAACATGACCTTTTCATCAAATTACAATTATGACTTGTCATGACCAATACCAGAAATACCTCAAGAGAGATCATATATCAGAACCATCATAATGCCAACAATGCATTATACTTAGCAAGGCTAGGGCTCCCCCTGAAAATGTGCATCCAAACATCCTTTCCATATGACCAAGGCTCCTACTTAGCTTGTGAAACCTGAACACCTTCAACAGCAAGTCATCAGCAACAATCTCTGCATGATCTGTCCTTATCTCTGAATTATAAGACTTTCATCTCAGCAACGAATACTCTTCATCAAAAAGCAAACATGACTCATCCATAATCTTCAACATAAGAAACCATGTACCATTTCATTAGCAAGAGTATAACCAGAATAATTCTAACAGTACAATCATTAGCAGTCAGACTGATGCTCCCCATGAACCTCTGCTCCTGTTCTTCAGCTGTCAGCCCAATTCTCTTATCATTAATGCATACGCGACTGTGTCTGCTGGAACTTGCGTGTATACGCAACTTTTGTTCATCGAACCCGTGTATGGAAAGTGAAGCATAGAAATTTTCACATCCCTTCATCCCCCCCTGAATTTGTCCTTCCTGTACCTGTCTTCTTCATATCAGATGCTCTGTCAGAAATACATATAACCATAATAACCAAACAGTACTGAAAAAATGCTGACCCTCAACCAAACATTGTCAGCAATTATCCATACGTGGATGTATGTTAATATACTCACGTATATACGCGACTGTGTTTCATAAAAATCGCGTATTCAATTTAATCTCTTGAATTTAAGTAGATTCGTTCTTTTGACTAGAAGAGACTACTCCCAGTTTCTGTCTTAGATATTCGAACGCTTCCCTGGGCAGAGGTTTGGTAAAGATATCATCAACTTGTTCCTTGGAAGGAACATACTCCAACTTCACCTTTTTTTCAAGCACTTGTTCACGTAAGAAGTGATACTTGATGGGAATGTGTTTGGTCTTCGAATGCATAACAGGATTCTTTGAGATACTGATGGCACTTGTATTATCACACTTAATGGGGACAGGAGGTGTACATTTGATTTGAAAATCTTGTAAGGTTTGCATCATCCAAAGGAGTTGAGTGCAACAAGATGCGACAGCCACATATTCTGCTTCTGCTGTAGATAAGGCAGTGTAATTTTGCTTCTTGCTGAACCAAGATACTAACCGGGGTCCCATATAGAATGCACCACCACTAGTGCTTTTCCGATCATCAACACTTCCAGCCCAATCTGCATCAGTGTAAGCATGAAGAGTAAGATTAGCATTCTTTCGATACCATAGACCAATGTCTTGAGTTCCTTGTAGATATTTGAATATTCTCTTAACAGCCTGAAGGTGAGACTCTTTTGGATTAGCTTGGAATCGTCCAACAATCCCAACAACATGCATAATGTCTGGTCTAGTCCCAGTGAGATAAAGTAGACTTCCTATCATTGATCTGTATTCTGGTTGATTCACCGGGGGAGAATCATCATGAGAACTAAGATTACATCCGGTTATCATTGGTGTACTTATAGGTTTGCATTCTTCCATGCCACACTTCTTCAGAATTTGCTTAAGATATTTTTCTTGTGATAGGAATATACCATCTGCAGTTTGATGCACTTGCAAGCCAAGAAAGAATGTTAGTTCCCCAAGTAAGGACATTTCAAATTCTTGCTGCATGACAGAAGCAAATTTTTTACTCATAGATTCTTCGTTACTCCCAAAAATGATATCATCAACATATACAACCACAATCAATAGTTTATCATTTTCAACTTTTGTGTATAAGTTGCTATTAGCAGACCCCTTTGAAAATCCTTGTTGATGAAGATATTTGTCAAGACGATAATAACATGCCCTTGGAGCTTGTTTGAGACCATATAGAGCCTTTTTAAGTCTACAAACAAGATTTTCATCATTTCCCAAAATGAATCCTTCCGTTTGTTCTATATATACTTCTTCTTCTAGATCACCATTATGAAAAGCAGATTTAACATCCATTTGATAAACTTTGATCTGTTGATAACTTGAAAAAGCAAGAAACATTATTATGGCTTCAAGTCTAGCTACAGGAGAAAAAGTTTCTTCAAAGTCTATACCTTCTTGTTGAGTATACCCTTTGCAAACCAATCTAGCTTTGTTTCTTACAATATCCCCGTTCTCATTTAACTTGTTCTTGAAAATCCATTTAGTTCCAATGACATTTTTATCATGTGGTCTTGGTACCAATTCCCAAGTGTCATTATTTTCAATTTGATCAAGCTCTTCATTCATGGCTTGCTTCCAACATTCATCTTTGCTAGCTTGATTGAAATTGTGTGGTTCAATTGTGGATAGAAGTGCCAGATGACTAGAAGATCCCACAAGAGTTCTCCTTGTTCGTACACCTGATTCCTTGTCTCCCAAAATTTGAGATTCAGGATGATTCTTTTGAACATATCTGGATGGAGCTTTTTCAGATAGATCATCTTCAGGTTCTTCATTGGATCCACTGTCTATATCATTTCTATTTGATGTAGAAGGACATAAGTCACCATCATCTTCTTTTGTTGTTTTTTTTTCTTCTTTAGGAGCTGCAGGAGACTCATCAATAACAACATCAATGCATTCAACAATCTTTCGAAGCCTTTTATTGTAACATTTGTATGCTTTTCTTGAAGATGAGTAACCAAGAAATATCCCTTCATCTGATCTAGGTTCAAACTTGCCAAGCTTTTCATCATTATTTTTTATAAAGCATTTACTTCCAAAAACTCTAAAATGCTTCACAGAGGGAGAATTACCATACCAGAGTTCATATGGATTTTTGTCACTATTTACCCGAACATGAGCCTTGTTGAGAATGTTAGCTGCTGTATGTGCTGCTTCACCCCAGAACATGTCAGGAGTTCCAGAATCATTGAGCATAGCTCTAGCCATTTGTTGAATTGTTCTATTCATTCTTTCTTCTACGCCATTTTGTTGTGGAGTGCCTGCTACAGAGAATTGTCTTTTTATGCCATGTTGTTCATAAAATTAAAAGAATTCATTTGATGTATATTCTCCTCCTCGATCGGATCTAAGACACTTGATTTTTAGATCTAATTCATTTTCAACTAATGCTTTGAAGATCTGAAATTTTTCAAATGCTTCATCTTTGTGTTTAATGAGCCTGATCCAACACATTCTAGAGTAATCATCAATAAATAAGATATAGTATTCTTCCCCACGTGGTGACTTTTTCCTCATAGGTCCACATATGTTAGTATGAATGAGTTCAAGAGGCTCACTTGATGATCCTTCTTTGGCATTAAATCGTACTCTGGTCTGCTTACCGAATTGACAAGATTTGCATATGATACTTTCTGGTAGATTAATATTGGGAAGACCACGAACAGCTTGAAGTCTGTTTGCTTTGTTGATTTGAGAGAAGCTCAGATGCCCCAGCCTTCTATGCCATAGCCAATTTTCTAAAGACTTGCTCAAGTAACATTGATCTATGCCGTTCAGTACATACAGGTTGCTTGGATTTCTTTTTCCTTTTATAATGATTTTACCTGTATCAAGATCATGAACCACACATTCTTTTGAACTAAAAACCACTTCTGTTCCTTGATCACACATTTGACTTACACTTAACAGGTTATGCCTTAATCCATCCACATACATGACGTCATTAGCCTTCACCTTTTCTTTTAGAAACACTGACCCTTTTCCTTTAATTACAGCAGGAGTATCATTTCCAAATGTAACTTTCTTTTCCTTTTCTAGAGCATTATATGCAAGAAGTTTTCTTTTGTCACCTGTCATGTGTCTTGAGCACCCACTATCAATGTACCATTGATTTTATTCACCTTCTGCAAATAACGCTATCCCACAATTTTCAACCGATATTTCTTTCTTTTTTCACACTTTAGAGCTTGAGGGAACATGTTCTTTTGGCTGGACCTTGCTCCTGCATTCAGATTCTTCATGACCAAAGTTATTGCAATAAGTACATTCAACTTCGTTTTGCAGAGGAGAAAAGTTGTTATAGGTTTTTCTCTTTGGTTCAATATTCATCCTTTTCTTTCTTGCTTCTCTTGTCATGATGGTTTTATATGCAACACATTGAACAACTTTATGACCAAAATTGTGACATGAGAAACATTGTCCATTGAAGTAGAAATTTCTGCGATCATGAAATCTTCTATTTGAATTTACCTGTTGGTTGTAGCTTCTTTGAAAGATCTCCCTGTTAGTGTTCCTTGAGTTGAGATGATCATGCTTTACCTGGAAAGATCCTTTGTTCCCTTGCTGAGTGGATGAATGTAGTGAACCAGCTATGGCTGCTTTCAGATAATTTGGTGCTGAAGTCTGGGAAGATTCCCCAGTATATCCAAGACCTATTTTTATAAGAGGAGACCATTGTATCTTGATAATCTCATCTAAGGTTTCTGAACCTTTAGCAAATCTAAGATTGAGAGTTTTTACTTTCTCATTATCTTTCCTTAGACTTACTACTTCACACTCCAATTCCTCAATGCGTTTTTCCTTTGCTTCAAGCTGATTTTCAAGAGTCTCTATGATTATGTTCTTTTCTTCTAGGCTTACTTTGAGTTGATTGCTTTCTTCAAGAAAATCATTGTCTTCCAGAGCATCCACAAAAGTATCCTTTTCTTCTCTAGATTCTTTTTCCATGAGCAGTTTAATATTTTGTTCACATTCTTCCTCACTATCAGATGACCCATCACTGTCTTCATTAATATAGTAACTTTTTCTTGTGCTAGATCGATTCTTATTCCTTCTTGCTACTTCTTTTCCTTTAGCAGATGTTTCTTTATAAGGACACTTTGTAGCATAATGACCAACTCTTCCACAATCAAAACATTTGAAAGGAAGCTTACCTTTGAACCTTCCGGTTCCTAGTTGGAGTCTTCTTACAAAATTTGCTTCTTCTTCTTCTTCAGATATATAGCTGGATTCCTTGACAACTTCCTTTTCTTTTCCTTTTGCAGATGCATTAAAAGCAGCTTCTTTGATTTGAGAAGGATCTCCTTGTCTCATTTCAAAAGAAGTCAGAATACCATGCAATTGAACAATAGTAAGAGTTTGCAGATCTTGCCTTTCTTCAATAGCTGAAACTTTAGAGTCAAATTTTGAAGTCAAGGATCTTAAGACTTTTTCCACCAGAGTAGTATCGGCCATGGTTTCACCCAAATTTCTCATTCGATTTACAATATCATCTAGACGTAAGAAGAAACTGGAAATACTTTCATCACTATGCATCCTTAAATTTTCATATTCAATTATGAGAGTTTGGAGTTTTGCATTTTTTACCTTTATATCTCCTTCATAGCTCAGAATGATTTTGTCCCATATTTCTTTTGCTGAATTTAGCTGCATCACTTTAGCAAATTCTGGTTCAGACATGCTTCCTAATAAGACATTCACTTCTTTGGCATTGATTTCATACTTCTTCCTTTCAGCCGCATCAGTAGGAATACTTGCCGGATATTGATAGCCTTCTTCCACGATTGCCCATACTTCTGCACCAAGACTTTGCAGATATGATTTTTTTCATACCTTCCAGAATATCAGATTGCTTCCATTGAATAGAGGTGGTTTTAGAGACATTACTCCATGACTTCCCATATCGACGGATCTCCTTAAAGCGATCAAGCTTCTGTAGAAAGACCTGCTCTGATACCAATTGTTGGGAAAAACACTGAGAGGGGGTTGAATCAATATTTTGTACTTTATCAAAACTTTTTACTTTTCCACTCTCCAAAACCCATACGCTACTTTGATGAAGCCAACTAGCGTATACACGCGGATATCCTTCATGAAACTCGCGTATACACAGAGATCTAATTATGCCATTAATTCTTCACTTATATCATTCCATCATTCATTCATTAGATGTTCAAAAAAAAGTAAACATGTGCAGTAAAAATAGTATAAACCATCACACATAAGCATCACACATGAACACCAGGATTTTAGGTGGAAACCCAAGTCGGGAGAAAATCACCGCTGCAGTTGCTTAGCCTTCAATATTTTATTATAGATAAAACATCTTACAACATATGTGTCGGCGCAGCCTCCTACCAACACGTAGGCACCCACCTGTGCTCGTTTACCAGCCTCTCCGGGAAGGGAGCTACGACCCCTTGCTCTCGTTTACCAGCCTCTCCTGGAAGGGAGCTACGACCCCCTGATCTCATTTACCAGCCTCACCTGGAAGGGAGCTACGACCCCCTGACTGAAGGCTACAACCCTCAACACCTCTATGGACCACGTTTCATCAATTTTCACACTGGATCCAACAACTCAAATGGATTACAACTTGTAGGATGCGTTTCATCATATTTTTAGACTGGACCCACTCTACACATTTAAGCTCAATCATACAACCAAACTGATACAGACAACTCAGAACTGTAGAATACAGATAGCAATAACACAGCAGAACATATCAGACATTTCATACCCCATGCTTCAGCAAACCCTAGTTTGCATACGCACTTTTATTTCACTGATACCGCGTATATACGCGCCTTCTACCATACAAACCCGCGTATACTTCTGTACATATTACAGAGCTAATTTCACTGCGCATACACGCTTTATCTTCAGCGAAGCCGCGTATATACGCGCTTCTTCTGCGGAAAACTAGCGTATGGTTCTTCATACATTTAGGTTATTGCAATTCTTCAGAACAGACACATTACACAGATTTTACCCTTTACGTCAGACAGATGTTCGCCTCCTCTCAGATCTAATCACTCCATAAACATATGTAGCAAATACAAACTCATTTCAGATCTAGATTCCCTTCTTCATCATTTTCTTCATAGGTGCTTCATGCATTCAGATCTATCATTCAACTGTAACCCTTTCCATTTATATATACTTCAGAGAGAAGTATTCATTCAAGCTCAGACATCTTGTCCCCACACTCATGATTTGCACAATGAATTTCTTCTCTTTATATAGGTTTACCCTTTTTAAATACCATGAGCCAAAACCACATTATTTCCGATGGTATTCCTGGACGGGGTCATTTAGACGAATCATTACCCAATACAATGGGTCAATACCATGGTGGTTACCCCTGGTTTCGCACTTTATGAGCGCTTTTGCTCATACGCGACTTGGAACGTTCTTTCCCACATGCATACGCGATTTCCCCTAGACAAATCCGCGTATGCCTTGAGACATACTCTTTTCATCATAGATCTAGCACATATTGAATTCCTTTCTTCATTGCCTTCTGTACTCTCTGTAGATACATCAGATTTACATCTTTAAACAGGTTCATCAAGTAGGTTTCCATCATCTTCATCAAGTGGGTTGCCATCAAGGACAACACTCTGCATCATATTTCCAACAACCTTCGTAGAGTGACTGGTTGCTAAATTGGTTCTAGAATTTCTCCAGTTTCATTTGCTTCTTCACCCTTTTCATCAGAAGTCTCTCCTTCCTTTTGAATTTCTAGAAAAGGTTTAGTCTCCAATTGAATCTACTGATTTGGCAATACTTTCTCCTGTTCAACTTTTTCAGCATCTAATTTTAGAAGAGAAGATTCATCAAATATTACATCTCTACTAATGACTATCTTTCGTGAAGAAGGATCCCACAACCTCTATCCCTTTACTGCATAATAATATCCAACAAAGACACAACATTTCAATTGTGGATCTAACTTTGAACACTGATTTCTAGGAATAAGAGCATAGGCATCACAACCGAAAATCTTCAAATGCGAATAATCACAAGAATGACCCGACCAAACTTCTTCATGAATTATACAATTTATTGCAACTGAAGGTGATCTGTTAACTAAATAATAAGCAGTATATACTGCTTCTGCCCACAACTCCTTTTGCAGGCTAGAATTACTGATCATGCTTCTGGCTCTTTCCATAAGAGTCTGATTCATCCATTGAGCAACACCATTTTGCTGAGGAGTATAAACAGTAGTTTTATGTCTAACAATCCCTTCATCCTTACAAATTTTTTGAAATTCTAAAGAAGTAAATTCATCGCCATTGTCAGTTCTTAAACATTTAATTGATTTTCCTGTTTTTTTTTCCACCATTGTTTTAAATTGTTTTAAAACATTAAATACATCATCTTTCTTTTTCAACATATAAAACCAAACTTTTCGAGAGAAATAATCAATAAATGTTAAGAAATATAATGCACCTCCATAAGACGTAGTAGGAGATGGTCCCCACAGAACATAATGAATGTAGTCTAAAATCTGTTTACTATTATGATTTCCAGTCTTGAACCTTTGTTTACATTTTTTACGAAACATGCAATATTTATAAAAATCCAGCTTCAAGGATTTAAAATCAGGAAGCAACTTGCGGCTCATCAGTACCTGAAGACCTTTCTCGCTCATGTGACCCAGCCACTGATGCCATAGACGAGAACCTTCTTCTAATTTTTCGGATATGATCATTGCTTCACTAACTTGAGTGCTTCCTTTGAGTTTGTACCAATTTCTGACCTTTTCAACCTTCATAACAACCAAGGCTCCTTTTGAGACTTTTAGCACTCCATTCTGACCTGTAAATTTATACCCATTCGAATCCAAAAATCCCAAGGAAATCAATTTTTTCTTTAGTTCAGGTACATGCCTAACATCAGATAATGTTTGAATTGTATCATCATACATTTTAATTTTTACATTACTGATCCCAATAGTTTGACAAGATGCATTATTTCCCATGAATACAAAACTACCATTTACAGTTTCATATGAAGTAAACAAACTTCGGTGTGGACTCATATGATGAGAAGCACCAAAGTCTAATAGCCAATTTTTAGCATCTTGAGAGACATTACAAATATGGAGAGCTCCAACAATTAAAACCTCATCAACCATACCTGAATCAACTTGATTTTCTTCCTTGTTATGGTTTTATGACTCCTTCCATTTCCAACAATATTTCTTGAGGTGTCCAAGTTTACTGCAATACCAGCACTTGGCTTTACACTTCTTGCTGCCCTTTGACTTCGATCTAGAAGAAACCCTTGTTTTCTCCTCTCTTTCCTCTGGCCGACCTCTGGCTAGCATGGCTTTTGGTGCAGAAGTCTCAATACTAGATTTCCTTTGTACTTCTTTAGATAAGAGAGCATCCACAACATATTCAAATTTTAATGAATCAGTAGTGCTCAAATTGATTGAAGTTACGAAGTGATCCTATGACTCGGGCAGAGAACATAACAAGGTGATTGCCTTGTCTTCTTCCTACATTTTAACTTCCATATATGACAACTGGAAAATAAGTGTATTAAAAACATTTAAATGTTCTGCAATTTTTGTACCCTCCCTTATCCGAAGGCTATACAATTGTATTTTTAAATAGATTCTATTTGTTAAATATTTTGTCATATACAAGGTTTCCAATTTTCCCCACAAAGCTTCAACGATACTCTCTCCAACTATATTAAAGAGAACTTCATATACCAAACATAACTGAATGGTACTGAGGGCTCGGGCATCAAAGTCCTCCCAGTCTAAATCTGTGATGTTTGCCAATTTTTTCTTTACCTCATCTAATGCTTTATGCAACCCTTGTTGCACCAGAAAAACCCTAACCTTCAATTTCCACAATGCAAAATTTTTCTTCTCGGTGAATTTATCCACCTTGAACTTCGCATTCGTCATTTTTTCCATTTATTTTTATTAAACTTTCTATTCTTGATTCCTGGTTTTCCCTTCTCTCTTAAATTTCAAACTAGAGTTTCAAACAAATTTTATTGTTTCCCCCTTTTTTGAGCTAGGGTTTATTTCTAGTTTTCAAATCTTCAAAATTCCTTTCTTGTTTTTAAATTTCCAGAATCTGATTTTCTGCTAGGGTTAAATTTTTTTTTTATATTTTTCTCCCTTTTCCACTAAATCAAATTTTCAGAAATCTGAGCCAAAAATTTCTCCCATGTAAAAATGACGAATGAAATAAAATTTCTTCTATCAATCTATTCCCTCTATCAAACTGCCAAAAATATTGTTAAGTTAACCTTAACTTTTCTCTGAAGGCAACATGGTACTTTTCATCAAAAAAATACCTCTGAGGCAGATGTAGGTTTTTAGTCCTTCTCTAGCGTTGAATCCATCGTTATTCAAGCAGGAAGATGCAATTTTTCAGTCCTTCTCCAACATTGAATCTAACGTTATTCAAGCTACAACCCCTTTTTTTTCTTCTCAGACTCGAGTAAACCCTCAGCGTCCTCCTCGAGTTCCTTTGACGGTAGCATCTCTTCCCTTTGCAGTGTGCAGGCTCTTCTCCAATGTGCAAAGAATCTGCGTCCTCCTCGAGTTCCTTTGATGGCAGGGGTTCTTCCCTTTGCAGTGTCTAGGCTCTTCTCCAATGTGCAGAGAAGTTCAATCTTTCTTGGGTCTTTTCTTCTCGGAATTGATTAAACCCTCAATTTCAATGAGCGGGTGCAAGTGCAGGAGCAGACTTTTCTTTGAGGGTGGTACCTTTCAGGTATGGAAACGTCACAGTACCACTTCGATGAGTGGGTGTAGGTGCAGACAGGTTTTTTTTCGATGAACAAGAGAAGACTTCTCTTCTCCCTTTCTTGACGGCGGTTAGTCAATTGAAAACAAATTTTTTTTCCATATACCTAGCCCTCAATCAAAAACAAAAAATATTTTCATCTACCTAGCCCTCAACATCGGACTTCTCTAGCGTGCTTCTCACGGCCCTCGATGGCCTCCTTTCTCCAGCAACGGCCCACAAAAGACTTCTCAAGCATGCTCACAACCCTTCAATGGCGGATTCTCTTCTTCCAGCGGATGGCAACGACTCTCCACTCAACGGCTCCTCCCCTCAACGACCTCCCTTTCTCACAGTGGTTACAAATGCTCCAGGAATTTCAAATTTGTTTTAGGCTCTGATACCACATGTTGAGCGGGTAATATTAAACGAGAAATAAATAGAATTTATAAATGAATGACAAATTGAAGTAATAAATTCACATAAAGAAATACATAGAATTTACGTGGTAAAACCTTGACAGGGTGTTAAGGAAACCTCCACGGGGCAAGGGATTGGAAACTCTATTAATCAAAATGATTCTTCGTACATACAAGCCTCTCGAGCCATCCAATTTCACTTGAGCCTATTTCGTTATTCTAACTTCATTTCATTACTCAACCAATTAATGGTCAATAAGTAATTTTCCCAAAATTACATTATTTACAATTTGTTGTCATATTTTTAACACTGCCAAAGTGTCTTTATTGCTTGATCCCTACATGTGGAGTGTTGTCTCAGCCAGGCAATCGAATGAACCTATATAGCCTTATTCAAGAGCAGCTCCACCATCCAAAATTAAGTTCGAGTCCACAGCTCATTGTCAAATGCCAAGCTTACTATTTGCATACACCTTTGGCATCAATTCCTAAATCACCAACATGTCTCTTTCTCTTAATTTTTTTTTTCATACAGTCAATATAAGATCTGGCGGGTTTGCTCAAGTGCTTGAGACAATTTATTTCTCTCTTTTTCCAGTTACTTATACTTATTACAGGAGAGATCAGACTAGATAATGTTGAACAAGTGCAAAAGAATATTATATGTTAAATGCAAATCCCTGACATGTCCCTTTGGAGCAGAAGAATCCTTGTCTCCTAGCTTTTAACTTCCTTGGGGAAATTATCCAATTCAATTCTTCAAGATACATCAACAATAGCTATCAAGGATCATATAAAATGGCCCCACTACAGTGAATTTTTCTTCAAAGTACTCCCTTCTGTAGGTTATGGGGCATGAATCAGTTGTTGGTGACAATAAACAGATACTTCCTCACAGTATAAATTTTATTTATTTGTTGTCCATTGTGTTCAGATTCATATCATAGATCCTGTATGTACTTGTGTACCAGATGAGTCCCTCATCTAGATAAATTATGACTATTCATGGTTGTTTACGTAATATATTTCATTCTCATTAATCATTTATGAATGGTGAATTTGATTTCCCATCATCCACTTTTTGATGCGGGCATTGTCCAAGAGTTCCCTAAATTTTGATGTGCATTCACTCATCATGAAACTTGGGACTTTTTTCACATCCCTTTGGGCATTGTGCAATGCTTGTTTCCATATATACTTTAGTTCCTTTGAAAGCTAGAAATTATAATCATATATATAGAACTACATTTTGGGAATTATACCTGAACAAAATATTTTTTAGGAGAAACATTTTTAATCAGAGGCTACTCTAATGGGCGGGGATACTCGAGGTTAAAATAACTAGAAAACATAGAAAGCGGATCTTTCTGTCACAATAGATCGATCTACGTTGATGTAACAAATTCATGCATGGAAAAAAGTTATCATTTTCCTCTGCACACAAGGTTATCCGTAAGTTTTTCAAGGTATAGATTGATCTACGTTGGTGTAACAAATTCTGAACACAAATTCGGTTATATATAACCTTATTGATTCATTGATATCATTTGGGGCGAGAGGCATCGAGTCACCTGAGCGACACGTTTTTCGAGTGTGAAAACCCCCCTACCCACCTTGTAAGTGATTCGATATTGTTGCTTAGCTATGATCTTGACATTTATGTAGGCAATCATAAATCAAAATCTCCTAGCAGTGCGATCCCCCTATATATATGTTCTAAACATGATGGAATGTAAAGACTCTATAAATAAAACAACACTTTCTGAGTTAAGTGGGTTTAGATAGAAATAATACTCGCCTTCTTACTTTCCCATCGTGCAGGGGAATCCCACCTACCTTCTCTTTACCTTAGCCTCTGCCTCATGAACTGCTTCAGTTGTTTTGGGTTCTCAAAGGGAAGGCTAAGAATATTGCATAATTTTTTCTACTTGGCTAACCATCAAGAGAGGCAAGTGCAATAGGTACACCAATCACCAGTAAAAATGAAATAACAATTAATTCAAACAAAACCAATTGGAAGGTCAGGTCAGATAAACAGAACCAATCTGCAACAAAATTTTGACTTATGGAACATGGAATTGAATAGTGAAATGTAAATTTGGATAGGTCACATCCACTTTAAATACACAAAATATTTCCCATTGGCATTGTAGATCTGAAAACCCAACGCTACCCATATAATTTGAAAAAACCACTCTACAATTGTAAGTTATTTAACCTTGCCAAACCTTATACAAAACTGAATTAAGCTTCTTAATATTGTTCCTGGGAAGCCTTCGCTGTAATGACAAACAATTTTTCCTCAAGTCTACCAATATAATTCTCATTCTCATGATCTCTACTTCTAACACTATTTTCATAATTTTCCCCTCATTTTTCTCCATATGATTATTCCTCCTATAGCTTTGTTGTTTTGATTACCGAATGTTATATGTGTTTATTTTTCCCGCCAATGCTCCATGTCAATACGCTCTTAAAATTTAAATGGAGTGGGAAATTGAGTCAAATCATTTTAATCTATCACAATATAAAAAAAAATCCAATATAATAAATATTTTATTTTTTTTAAGTTATTTAAATATGGTAAATATTTTAATACCTATTTGAAAGGTGGAAACCATGTTGAGTTTGCAAGTCACTTTATTTATTTATTTTTTATGTGTTTTATTCTTTTTATTGTATATGACTAATTTATATTCATCTTAATTTTAGATCTATCAAGTTCTTAGAGGGATCAAATCTAAAGAGGTTTGGACCTCAAGAGATTTTATTTCTCCCTCTCGACCCTTAGTAGATCTAGAGTTAAGATAGATCGAGATTGGTTTGATTATTAATTTTATGTTTTTAATTTTTATTTTATTTTGACAAACTCAGAATTTTAAAGAGGAAATTACAAAATGTTTACCATGGGAGAAGAATTCAACACCAGAGAAATGCTAGAGGCCCATGGAAAATTTACAAGTGGAGAAAGGATCGTGGATTTTCAGGTTGGAGCAGGGTGTAGTTTTGACAAAGAGTGAACGCGCTCTGGACAATGTTAGGCTTTGATATCCTTAAAAAACTGCAAAATAACATTAAATGGTAACCATGAGTTTTTTATCCACATGATATATATTTTTTACATAGATGGTTGTCATGGTAAACCATTTGAATATAGACAACTACTCATCAAATATGATTTTCATATGAGATGTTGATTGCTTACTATTGGACCCACATAGAGGAGGAGGATCTGGTGGATTATGAACTAGAGGAGGGGGGTTTTCAACAAATTTGGGCTAGTCCCAAGGATTTTATCCATTCACATTTCAAATTAAACTTAGAAGGTCACCATAACACAATTTCTGGGCCTACCAGATCTTTAGAAAGTAAATTTAAAAATTCAATCGGCAACTATCTAGCGGTTCGAAGACCCTAACCTCTACCCCAGCTGCACACTATCTGGGTCCTCTAATTTTCACTGGCCCAAGGCCTGAGGATGTTTTTCAAGGATTGGAGAGCTCTTCTTGTGGTTATTTGGCTCTAATTTTAGTTTCCCCATAGTCCCAAATATTGGAGGAAGACATACAACGTGTTATTACTTCCTTAGGGTTTTCACAATTTTTTGAATGAAGTGGGGGTTCTTCACTCTCAGAAGCCTCTCTGGATTGTTTTCATCTATATACTTCATCTAAAGTGCCATCAATCTTGCCCACCTTTGACGAACTAGTGAAGGAGAGCCTTGCCTTGGTGACGGAAGAAGGTAAAACTAACATCATGAATGGCCTTAGGGTTTTCAGGGAGAAAAAATATTGTAAATAAGGAGTTATGATTCAAAAGGAATCTGATAAAGAAAGGAAGAGGAAAATCCATTGTAGTCTGAAGAAGAAGAACATATTCCTCCTTTCTGTAGTGTTGGGAGTCAACATCACCATTCAAAATACTAAGAAATGTCCCGAAAATCCTTGGTGGAGCAAGTAAGGCGTTGAAAATTTAGATCCTCAACCCTAAAAGTGTGGGCAGGCATGGGAATCTTGCCTATTTCCAAATACCCTCCAAAGGTGTCTCTATTAGCCCAAGGTTGGATTCATTTATGCTTCAAAGATGTAGCGAAAACCCAGAAGTTACAAAATGGATTCGTCTCCTATCCTTTTCAATTCTAGATGCCCCTCCTTGATGAAAAGTAGGAGAGACTATATATGGCCCTAATCTAGGTTCATCTTCCAAGTATGCCTTCTAACTATTGGGACACCCTAATTTTCAAATATATAGGTAAATCAGTGGAATATTATCTAGCCCATGAATCTGCATATCTAGAGATGGGGATTAAGACATACACCCTTATTTTGGTTAATATGGACCTTAGAGAAGAGCTTATAGAAGGTATGGATATCGAGATTGGGGTGGATTTTATTCAAAATATTGGATTATGAAGGAACACATTTTAGGTGTACGCGGGGCCATAGGTATGGGCACCTATATAAAAGCTATGAGCTTCCCTTTTCTGCGTAGGACCATCTATCTAGAGGCAAGGACATATTAGGTCAGAAAATGGTTTTGGATTGGAGGTTTTAGGCGCCGAGGAAAAGCTAGATGGTGAATTTACTCTCTGCAAAACATCCTCCAAGCCGTTGGTGATAGTTGTCGGGATATGGTGTTTATGTTGTCAGCTATCTATAAGCCCTACTAAAGGGGTGGAGTTTCATTTGCTTGGATGTTAATGGAAGGTTGGGGGATTTAGCAATTGGATTGAAAGCCAAAGATATGTGGGTATCTAATTATTGGGCTTTGGATTATGATTTTTCCATTGAGGACATAGAGGGAGAAGTGGAGGGAGATATGGATAGGGAGGTAGGGAGAAGGAAAGAAAGGGAGGGAGGGAGGGAGCAAGAGGGGGAGAAAGGGAGAGATAGAGTCTGATAATTATGCACACTATATGTTTGTCTTTATTAGAATGAAGGTCTGAGATTGTATTTTGTTGAGGAAAAGGAGAGACAAAACAATAATTTTGGGGGATGAAATGGTTATGGTAGCAAGGAATATTTTGAATGAAACATTTCTTTTTCATGCTATAAAATACCACCTCTGTAAGAAAACTACAAATGATGTTCAAACCAAGTTGTAAAGATATAGAATCTTTACTCAATGTAAAATCATTTTATTGTTGAGAACTATATAGGCTAGTAATGAAACTCCAACATCCTACATTAACCAATTTTCAGTACACACTTCATTAGATGTCGCTTTTATACTCAATTTAATATCAAGTTTATGCCTAAATTCTAGGACTACCACACAACTTCCCTTATTCCATGATCTACTAGATGCCTCTTATATATTCATAACTTATTTATCATGTAGGAACCTCTAGGACATATGAATCCAATGCATTAATCAACACCTATGAAAATAAATTTATGCTTCCTCAAAATGAAGGGGTCTATTATAAATCTTAAAGGAAGTTTATATTATTGATTGTGGGACCCAAACCTTTCTATAGAAGATATAGTTATTATTATGAGCATTATAAACTTATCTTAAATCCCATGGAATGCTCTATCTCCAATCCATAGCTAGGTTGATTACCCATATTTTCTTATCCCTAATACCTTGTTTAGAATGAGATAGGTTCAGTATCATACCTAGTCTAATTTTTAGCCCGTGTGATTCTCTAAAACTATGCTATATGTCTTGATTATCATGCTCCGTAAAGGTTGGTTTCACAAGTGTGAATTTTTATCTTTGATATCCCATCTTGTACAATTATCCCATAAATTAGCTTTATTTTCAAATAAAAAGAAACACATATGATAGACCTTCAAAATTTGTGCATTTTCCTCAAAAAGTGAGACACTTTGAAAAAAAATTAGAGTCTACATGTGAGCATTGGTAAACAATAGGAAATATTATTCATCATATTTAATCATAATAGCTTGTATTCAACAATGTTATTCATTAAATATTTTGAAAACATTTAACTAATAATGGTAGGTGTTGGAGTATTCTATTTGACATATGTATTTATATGTAGTTTCATTTTCCTGAGAGATAGTATGAAGAAAAAATATTTTGGCTGTTGGTTTGACTTTGGTTGACATATATCCTTAACATTTGTGCCCCCTTGATATTTGTTCCCTTTTACTCTTGATTCAATTATTTTTGAATATTTTCCAACATCATGTATAAATTTTATCCTTATAATTTGAGTCACCTATACACAAATTTTAGTCATCATTATATAACAATATTTATTGTTTGGAGGATGGGGATGGTGTGGTTCTAGGCCTTTTCTCTCAATTGAAAATTTCTTTAGCTATCTACTTGGGTTTAATCAAACCTCCTTCCTAACTTCCATGCACCTTTATTCTTTAGGGCTTAAAACCTAATGTAATAATTACAAAAAATTGATGAATATCAATACAATGTTAAGGAAAGTGCTCTTGCATGCCTCAAGGTGCCCTGGATTTATATGAAGACTCTTAGCTAATTTATCTATTGCTTCTATGCTCAATGCATTTCTGAGTGCAAATCCTTTGCTCACCATTCATTAGCTAGCATGCGAGGATGTTTTCTTTGTTAGTTAGGAATGCCAAGACAAATTTCCGTAGTGGGGAAAACTAAATTTCGATTATGTTAGTGCCAAATTGAGATGAACATTGTTGTGTTATATGTTTCTCTATCCAAACCTTACTACACAATTTTCCCTTATGTTTTTCAAGGTGTTAATACCTAGGTTCCATCCCATAGGAAGCATGATGGGTGCACTCAATGATGTGTGATTTTTAGCTATAAAAAATGGGTTGGAAACAAATCAATTTTTGACATTTTCAAACTTCAGAGGTTGAAACTATCTTTTCAGTAATTATGAATTCTACGAGGGCTTATGGGTGATAAACATGGATGAAACAAGAAAATGAAATCACCAAAAGCCTCCAATGTAGATCTCAAATATCCTTGTCCTCTTGGAGGAATATGTGATATTTTTCCTTAATTTTCAGTGATGATCATCTTTAAAAATAAACCTCAATAGTGTTTAACTATTTATAATGAAATTAACAAAATAAAATATTATGTATTATGACCAAAAATGGCCATTCTGTTGGAATTTCAATGGTTTTTTTCAAGAGAGATGTTGTCCAACTCGAAAAATATTTACTTTTTCAAATGTCAGTATTTCAATAGATAGATAATTGACTCGGTCAAACACCCAATATCTGATGAACATTAAATTTTCGTCACATATCTGATGAAAAAGATAATTTTCAGCTATTCAAAGATAATTATTTTTGTCAGTTATCTGACAAATGTCAAGGCTTTTTAAAAAATTACAAAAAAATTAGTTGCAAGTACAAGCCGACAATATGATTGAACTATCGAAGTACGACATTGGATTTTCCAACCATATGTACAAGTGAGGGTTAGGGTTAAGGGTCACAGATTAAGAGGATAATGGGTTAGGCCTTAGGGGGGTCGTGTATTTTAGGTTAGGGGTCAGTGGCTTAAGTTTTAATGGGTCAAGGGATTAATGGGTTAAGGGTGAAAATGTGAAGTTGGGTAATACTTTTTTCCCTTTTTTGAGAAAAAAAAATTCATTTTTTCTATTCTTCAACTTTCTACAAGCCAAAACAATTTTTCTGTTTAGAAATTCACTTTCTGATAAAAATAAAAGTTGTTAGAAATTTTATTAGATTTCATTACTTATTTTTTGGAATTTGTTTATACACATTTGATATGTCAACTTAGTGTTTCTTTGAGTGTGTGTTTTTTAACAATCAAAGGATTCATAAGAAGTCATGTTAATATGCACTAGTGTATTCTTTGAAACTTTTTGTTTTTGAGAAACAAAATGTGTTACAACAATCTAGACAGAGTCTACTTCGGTTTCGTTATATTTACAAAACCAACGGATGCATATCATAATTACAAGAATTTTTTGAACTGATCCAATATAAAAAAACTGCATATTTTGAATATGTTTCACGACACACGAAATTTCTCAACATACAAGTTATAAACTAAAAATTTAAAAACTACCCATTATAGACGATGGACCAATGTAATGCACCGTTATTTTTTCATTTTATTTTTTTTACAGTGTATTTTGGAAGATACGGAATATTTATTTCACTGAATCATAATGACCTTCAGAAATTGTTTGCAGTCGTTTTATTACAAAATTAATTAAAATTAGTAAATATTTATGAAATTCCATAAAAGTTATATTTCCTGAAGGTAGATTGAATTCTGAAAATGCTTGTCTTAGTTCCGATAGTTAATTTAGAATGTGTCATGGAGTTTAATCAGGCCAAAATTGAAGATATGTTTTCAGAGCTTGAATCTACGTAATTGCAGACATGTTAGTTCTGTCGAACTTGTAAAAAAGTTCGGCCAATTTTTTTTTTGCGCTGACGGCCTGTCAATTCTAACGACAGAAAAGTTTGGCTAAATTTATTATAAAATTTCAGTCGAACATTTATTTGACTTTCCGTCGACCAAAAAATACAACAAATCCCCTCCAAAAAAATTATTTCGTGATAATATAAATTGACGTAAAAGCATTCATTATTTTTGCATAATTTTGCACATTTCTTCATTTGGTCTAATTTTGCAAAGGATTGTTTTGTGTTTAAGGACATTTCTTGGAGGTACATTCAAAGGACATTTTTGCAAACGATTGTTTTTGGTTTAAGGAATTTTCTTGGAAGTAGATTCAAAGGAAATTTTTGCAAATGATTGTTTTGGCTTTAAGGACTTTTCTTGGAGGTAGATTCAAAGGACATTTCTTGGAGGTATGTGATACATTTTTTGGATGTGTTTTGGGCTTCATTTTTTTTGAAGTTATTTTGTTTTTAGAGGTTTTGGACTTAATTTTCATTGTTTTTTTAAGGTATTTTGTTTTTAGAAGTTTTGAGTTTAATTTTAAATGATTTTTCTTTTAAGTATTTTGTTTTTAGAAGTTTTGGACTAATTTTCAAAGGACATGTTTTTGGATATATTTTTCTTTTAGAGTTTTTTGGGCTTAATTTCGAAAAGACATTTTTTGGTTTTAAGGTATTTTGTTTTTATAGGTTTTGGGCTTAATTTTCAAAATACATCTTTTGTATATATTTTGTTTTGAGATATTTTTGGGCTTAATTTCCAAGAGACATTTTTTGACTTAATTTTGAAAGGACTCTTTTTGGGCTTAATATTCAAAGGACATTTTTTGGAGGTAGTTTTTAAGGTGATGTTTTTTAGAGGCTTTTTGGAAGTATTTTTTAAAGTGGCATTTTTTAAGAAGTTGGAATTAATTTTCAATGGAAATTTTTTGGAGGTATTTTTTGAAGTGACATTTTTTTAGAGTACATGTTTTGGGTTGAAGTAAATCTTTTATAATGATTTTTTAAAATGAGTTTGTGTCTAACTTTTTAAATGAAATTTTTTTGCAGGACTTGGAAGGAAATATTTTGAGCTTCGTTCCATTTTTATAAGACATTTTTTTCTCAAATTTTTTAAAGTAAGTGTATTGGATTGAAGTATGTATTTTTTGCAAAAATTTTAAAGTGAGTTTTTTTTAAATTAAATCTTTTGTGATGTTTTTTTAATTGATTTTTTGTCTAAATTTTTGAAGGTTTTTTTTTTTAACTTCATACTCTATTATCATGGGAAATCGAAGTAATTGCAGGAGACAATATGATCGAACAAGAGACTCTGAGGAACATAGAGAATAGGGGAGAGAATCTCGCAAAAGAAAGAGAGAAGCACTCTCAAATATTGAAAGGGAAAATCAACCTCAACTAGAAGTTGAAGAAGGTATGTAAATGTAAATATTATGAATTTGATATTTAAAATTTTCCTAATGTAAAATGTGTTCAAGATTAATTTTTATTTGATGAACTAATTTGAAAAATATTTTGCAATGTAAACAGAGAGAGATATT
Source organism: Pinus albicaulis (assembly GCA_034641835.2). Taxonomy (NCBI): domain Eukaryota; kingdom Viridiplantae; phylum Streptophyta; class Pinopsida; order Pinales; family Pinaceae; genus Pinus; species Pinus albicaulis. The sequence continues at coordinate 1,172,217,154 of CM076575.1, read as the reverse complement.
CCTCAAAACATTGATGATGAGATACAATATTTTGAAAGAGAAAGTGAAAGAGATATTGAACCAATGATTGAAGATGGTGAAAATGATGAAAGAAATTCAAGTGAAGAAATTGAATCACAAGGTATATATATGTGTGTGTGTGTGTGTGTGTGTGTGTGTGTGTGTGTGTGTTGAACACATGCACGTATTATTGAAATTATACATATATTTATTAATTTAGTTATTTATTGAATATGTAAACTTATTATGTACTATTCATTCGAATATGTACAGATGAAATCAATGTCGATGATGAGATGTTAGAAAATGTTGACACTCACACATATGGAGATAAAAGAGCTGACCATGTTATACGATATCATATTAAACACATTTTTGATACGTACTTCATAAAGGAAGATGTGACAGCTCAAGCCCAAATGTTGAAAGGTCTCCTATCATTAAGGCAATTAAAAGAAGCTGTGACTTTATTGGGTATTTGAAAATCAACAAAAGATAAAAAAATGAAGGAAAATGTGATACAAAATATAAGTAGTGCTATAAATTCAATTAAAAGATCTAGACAAAAAAATGTTTTAGTTGTACGTAGATCAATGCATATGGTAGTGGTTTCATCAAGTACTAAAGAGAATCGCTTGGTAAAATCTATGGCACAAGCATTAGGAACCTCACAAAAAACTTTGCACAAACACCGGAAATTTCGGTTGCAAATACATGTAAATGATGAACTCGCTTGTTGGAGAGCTATTTGTAGGAAACCATACAAAGATAGACTTGGATAAAATGTTAAAAAAACAATATATGAATATTGGAAGAAAAATTCACGTGTTTCGCCAAATGCAAGGGATGTGATGCGAAGAAGAACAACATGAAATCAATACGAAGAACATGAAAAACATTTCTTGGAAACCACTTAGATAGAGTTGTTCAACAAGTTCAAAGAAGAGAATTGTGAAATTCATGTCTCAATCAGTGTTTTTTTTCAACAAAAACCATGGTATGTAAAACCTATCACCATACGCGACACTTGTTGTTGTTGTTATCATGTGGAATTTCAGTTATATTATGACACATTCCTTAATTTTGGTAGAACATTTTGGAAAGATTCACCTCCTCCTTCCACTATCCGTGATTTCATATCTCAAATTCTATGTGAAAGAGAAAGTGATGAATTATTTTACGAAAAGAAATGTGTTGGTGGCAAAAAATGCGATGATTGTGGAAATTTGACTAAATTTCAAAACAAATATCGTATTGATATAAATGATCAATAATTTTCCAACATGAAAGTGAAATGGAAGAGATATGAATATATCCATACATTGATTCAAGGTTCAAATAGTGCTAAAAGAATTGAATTACAAGAAGAAGAAATTTTTGTGATAGATTTTTTGAGAAAGTTTGAGGCAGAAATTTATAAATACACCAAGCATTCCCATAGAGCTCGATGGCAAGACTTGCAATTCAAAAAATCCCGTGAATTTTTTCCACCAGGGACCATTTTGTCAGTAATTGATTTTGCAGAAAACTACACATTTGTTCCACAAAAATAAATTCAGAGTGAATACTATCATTCTGACCAAGTCTCCATGCTCATCCATATTCTATATAGACATGCTAAACAAAACGTCGATCATATAGAAAGCACCAGTGAAAATTGACATATTATTAAAGAATATCACTTTTATATCAGTGACGATCGTACACATGATACATATTTTGTACAACATTGTTTTGGATAAATTTATGATTCCTTGAAAAATTGTGGAATAACATTCAATGAACATTGGATATGGTCAGATGGATGCACGGGTCAATTCAAATCTGCACAATCATTCTTTTGGTTTTGTTGTCTTCATAAGAAAACCTGCATTAAACATTGTTGGAATTTCTTTGAGACTGACCATGGAAAAGGAGAACATGATGGTGCAGGGGCATGCATAAAACGAGCACTTTGAAGATATCAAATGAACCCCTCTGCAAGCTGACTTGTGGATGCTAAAGAAGTTTTTCAATGGTGCATCGCTACTCTAAGCCATGAGACTAACCGATCAAGGGAAGTGCGAAGGTACATTCAATTTAATTTTTATTGGCTATCTAATTTTAAACAGTGTAAATTTATCACAATGATTATCTTTGATGGTATTTTGATATCATATTTACCTTCGCCTTTCAATTTTTCATATATAGGTTTTTTTTAAATATTGGGATCGAAGATGTAGATACATCCATTGGAAATGATGTTGAAACAATAAAAGGGACTCAAAAATTACCCATTTTAATTAAAACAAATTTTTCCTGGTTGTTTGCATTATATAGAAAATATTCTTTTTTTTTCATGTTTATAGACAACACGAGAATCGATGACGTTTGTGAAAAAAAAATGTATGTAAAATATTGGAAACATACAGAGCTAAATACAAAGGGGAAAATGTCTATTGCAATGTTTGAAGAAATGCAATCAGAGGAGACTAAAATATCACCTGATGGTGATCAAGTTTCTAATCTTGTTAGAGAAGCTAACATTTGAATTTCTTTCAAATGATAGAGATCTAAAAATAAATTTAAATACATAAGTTTGTTAAGTTTGTTTTATTGTGTAGGAGATGTTTTTGTTGTAATTTCACCTACTGACAACGATGAAAATGTGAAGTATTATTTGATGCGTTGAACTGAACAAAAAATGAAATTATTAGAAAATTATAATGTTCATGGGTTTCCATATGAAAGAGGATCTATTATACTGAAAGGTTATTTTTTCAGAAAAAATAATCAAAGTGGGGATTTCTTTTACTTTGAAAACTATGAACTTGATGCCATAAGTTGTCAATATAGTCACTTGGTGTGTGCAACACTCATAAAGTTGATAGAGGTCCAATCAAAGAAAAAAAAAGAAAATTAAGAAATGGAAAGTGTCAAAATCTGATCATGAATGGATCATTGAAGATGGCATTCCATTGGAATTTTTTTTATTGAACTACCCAAAAATTTCTTCTCTTTGGATTCATGTTTTAGAACTTCCATAACTCAACTAAAAATTGAGTTGCTTTGTTATGTTATCTGTGCAAGTGTTTGCACATGTACATTGTTTTGGTACATGCACACTAGTACCAACTAAAAGTAGTTTTTCTATACATGAATTGATGAAAAATGTTGCATGTATTGGATATATATGTGTGTGTGTGTGTGTGTGTTCTTAAATTAAATTCATTGAAAGTAGCTTTTCTACGTGCATTGATGAAAAATGTTGCAAGTACTGTATATATATGTTCTATAATTATTGGATATGTGTGTGTGTGTCTTCTAGAATGCAATTAAAACTGAAAGTATCTTTTCTATGTGCATTAATGAAAAATGTTGCAAGTACTGGATATATATGTTCTAGAATGAAATTAACTGAAATTAGTTTTTCTATGTGCATTGATGAAAAATGTTGCACGTATTGGATATATATATTTTCTAGAATGCAATTAACTGTTCAAGTAGTTTTACTATGTGCATTGATGAAAAATGTTTCACGTACTGAATATATATTTTCTAGAATGCAATTAACTGAAAGTAGCTAAATTCTATTGGAATTGATGAAAAATGTTGAAGTACTGGATATATAGGTTCTAGAATGCAATTAACTATTCAAGTAGTTTTTCTATGTGCATTGGTGAAAAATGTTGCACATACTGTATATATATGTTCTAGAATGGAATTAACTGAAAGTAGCTTTTCTATACATGCATTGATGAAAAATGTTGCACGTACTGGATATATATACATTATAGAATGCATTTTTAAAATTTTATGATTGTTTGACACATCTAACAAGACCTAGAATCTTATGATTGTTTATATATATATATATATATATATATATTGTACTTCAATCGTTTTAACATATATATTCAAACATGTGTAAAATCATTTCTACATGTACATATATTCATGTGAATCTTTTTTGTTAGGAAAATGACAACTTGAATTTTTAAACAAAACATAATATCATAATCACATGCCAAATGTTATTATGAACCTTAATTCGAGGTGTACGGAAAAATACCACTTTAGCTGCGCATAAAAAATAGCCCTAATAGCAGAAATGGCTACCAATATCTTCAGATTTACAGTTAGATGATCAAGACAAATGCTACAAAAATCTAGACCTATGCATAGAAAGACATTAAGCAGTAAAAAGAAGGGTTTGCTCCATATATCCAATAGACAAGACAAGAACATTTTTTGAAATAATTTTTGTATTAAGGGCACCTGGGAGGAAAACAAGAAGATGTTTCCAATTCTCCTCAATGGGATGGGTTCTTGGAAGTCCTCAGCACTTCAAATCTAGCATTTCTCTCTCCTGTTGGTGTAGAAAACCCAGACAAAAATGGAAAAATATGGCTATGATAATGGATCAATAGCCAGACCAAGAGTTGAGATCCAGAGTGATCTTTAGGCAACAAAAGGTGTTAAATGAATGGGAAAACCCTTCTATTTATAACAAAATATTGAGTTAGTCTAGAGATTGGTGGACAATTAAAATATTATTAACCAAATCTAGATCCAAAATTTATGGAATATTTTATTATATTTGTTTGAGGGAAAAGGAATTTGACTTGAGTCAAATCCCCTTATTTGTAAATAATAAATAAATAAATGATTTATTTATCATTTTAAGGATGTGATTAAGTAATAATAAATAAATAAATGATTTGTTTATCATTTTAAGAATATGGTTGAGTAATAATCAAATAAATAATGATTTATTTAATTATTTAAGGGTGAATTAGTCATATTTAACAAAGAATATTATTTAAATAAGATTTAAACAATTATTCTTTAGAAAATAATAAGATAAATAATGATTTATCTAATTAATTTCTTTGTTTTGGGTTAAATATAACCAAAAATATTAATTAAACTATTGTTTAACTAATTATTTCTTGAGGAAAATCAAACAAATATATATTTATTTAATATTTCCTTATGGGGTTTCCTGTTTAGACCATAAACAACTTAATAAAGGTGATTTACTAAGTTATTTTCATAGTGAAAGCAATTTTACTTGGAGTAAGATTGGTCTTACATGATGTACTTGGGTCCATCTAATGATAATAGGTTAGATGACAAAAAAATGGTGTAACATATTGCCCCCCAGCGTGCGAGCGTTAGGAGCTAATCATATGACCGAAGTACGTTGTAAGAACTCAATCAATAGACATCGAAGGGGAAGTCAAAGAGAGAGAAGTATAAGGTAAACCAAAGTGTTGAAAGAACTAGACCCCAAGGAGGCGACTTGTAGGTGCGACAAGTCTTTTTGATGAGTGAGTACCTGCTATAGGCAGCGGGGGAGGCATACCTATGCCCGCCAAGGAAATAGTACAAACAATAAGGCACCCGAAAAACCACAGAATGCAATAACAAAGCATATGCTGGCCTAAACATGAGCCAGATAAATAACACGATAATGAATCCCACATACATATTGTGCCCGGGATAACAACCAGGAATTTGTACAATAATATCTAAGTACATGAGATATAAATACAACCCAGATGCCCCTGAAAACAGGAAAGGGCTCTAAAAATTTGATTGATACATGCAAACAAAAAGGCGCTGCAAGCGGTTGAGGCCGAAATCATCAAATGTATGGAGCTGCATCGAAGGCTATAATGAAGATGTCATTCGAGTGTGTGGGGGGCTACCTGTAGGGCCACCCCCTCATGAGGACTGAGACATCTCACACATACCCGAGAATCATCGATGTCAGCTGCTACATCACTGAACCATCAAGTATACGGATCTAGATCATGTTGAAAGGAGCTGGAGCTGAGAAGAAATCAAGTCAAAGGGAAATAAGGAGTCCCTTTACCTGATCCGAGGTACCGAAAAAAAGTGGAAGCTGTAACCAAGGTACATCGCCCTCTAGACCTGTCTTCTGGAATGAATGAGCTGATGTCGATAGAAGGAGGTTTGCCATAGGTGAGGCAATAAGGGATCCCCAACTAAGACATGAGAGAAAATAGTAGAGCGACTGAAAAACTGACACCAATGATGATGATGAAATGGGGGGAGATGAGTAGCGAACGAACGACTTCCCTTGTTAGAGCATAAACAACATGGATGACCTAGCAGCGACTCACACAATATCATGGGGGATAGGAGACAGTGGGATTGAAGGCCATAATGAGCGACACGAGAGAGAAACCAAGCAATGAAGGATGGAGGACTATAGCGGGGTGTGAAGGAACTCGGGATAGACTCCATGAAAGCAATGATGACTCAACTCGGATGCTCTAAACAAGGGTGACTCGATGGTGCTGCCAGATAGGAAAAGGGTCCAATGGGGACCATAAAGGCATGAGTACAAGATGGTAACTCATGAGGAAAGTCAACACGAGCATGGAAAAGTATGGAGGCAACATGGTGCCCCTGGTACGAGTGTTGCAAGTGAAGAAATTTGATTTTGTGGAAGGGTGAACTGGCGCTTCATGGGAAAAATGTGTCATAGTGAAGTATTAAATCACTAAAAACTAACAGATACCCATTTGAGGGCTCGGTGAGATCTTTCCAATGATGCAGACGGTTTGGTAAACGGAGCCACGGTTGGATCGCATCAAGAAAAAGAAAAAAAATGGGCTTCTCTTTTAATTAGGCATTTTCCCTCCAAAAACATTCATTTCCATGTACAGTTGTGGTGGATGTAGAGAGGAGAAAAGTCCCTAAATCTTATGGCGATCGTAGCGGACAAACCGACTGTTGGAATCGAGATCCGTCAGTTGCAGGTAAGATGCCTAACCCTATTATTTCTTTTTAGTGGATTAAAAGTTTAGATTAGGTCCCTAAGGCTCCGTAACAGCTCCCTAATCCTCTTCACGGTCGGGTCACACTTTTTGGGGCCAAATGTGAGACCTGGGTAGCAAGTTTTGGCCAGAAAAGTGTGACCTATCCCAGATTTAGGCTTGAAAAGTGTGACCTGTCCAAGAGGGGTGTTTCTGTGCTATTTTTTGGCTGAGCACTAGGGTTTTTTGATGAGAAATAATCTTTCCTATATATACTGATAAATATGATGGTTTTTCAGGTATGGCAGAATTACTGATCAACTAGAGAGAGAGACCTGGGTGCATTACAGTCGGAGATTCGGGAGGACCAGGGTGTGTGCAGTGCTTTGCCCAAGTTTGGGGTTCTGAATTTTGTGGAGAACCCTTTGTTGAGAGCCAGAGAGCCCTTATTGGTCTGGATTGTCAGCTATTAGAATCCAGACCATGAGGTCTCTATAGTACAGGGGAAGCCGATCGAGTTGACAGTCCAGGATATGTATTTCTTGACTGGTCTTCCACCACTTGGGATGGTAGGGAATACTCAGCCAGTATTACCACATGGTTGGAACATCATAGATTTTGTAGAGCACCATTATCGGCCAAGTCTCCAATTCAAGGGAACTCGGATACCCATCGTGGATTTGGAGAGGTTAGAGACCCGTGCTGTGGTAGTAGCGGTGCTGCAGATCTTGGGCAACCAGGCACTCCATCACATCACAGGGGGTCAAATGATGCTTTTGAAGAGTGTTTTGAGTGGGACGTATTATGGGTGGGCCCAGATGATGTTGTCGTCATTGAAACGATAATTGTATGTAAGCGGCAAGTGAACCATGATTGTGCATATGGTATAGTTTTGTGCTCTTTCTTATTTGAGATGATCCTGACACTTTGACCTCGCATACAACTCCCAGATGGAGGCCTGAGAGAACCTAGGATGCACCAGTGGGGGTGACTACTGTGCAGAGGAGGAGGTGGAGCAGTTGGACGAGTGTTCCATCCTGATTTCTTTGTTCATTGGGATCAGATGCCATTGTATATAGATGACTATCCCTATAGTGGGATGAGTTATTGTGGGGACCCTGATCTGCCACTACCGCCTGGTCATATATGGGGACCCGATGGTGAGTGACAAATTGCTAATATTTTATGTGCATGTAAAGTTTCTAGAATATTATATGTGATACTAATTCTTTCACTTTTGGTATGTAGATACAGCACCAGTAAAACCAGCCGAGTACATGGGACAACCTGCAGTACCAGGGGCCACAGGGTCTAGTGGATCAAGGGCACAACACAATGAGGATGCAGCAGCCCTTCTAGAGGATATCCGTCATAGATGTGAGAGGCTTCTGACCGGTGTTTCAGAACATGGTTGGCAGGACTTAGATGCCCAGTACATAGAGCCATGTATTGGTTTACCCTCGGAATGGCGAGGGGTCATGCGGCATATGGCGATGGGAAGACAAGGCATGCATGATCTATGAGAGGCGAGGGTAGATCCATTGGCTCAGGATCCTCCAGATAGTGATTAGTGTGTAGGGGCAGGTGGTGTCCCCAGTTATTAGGTTTTGCAACATGCTATGGGCATGCCATATGTGTCAGAGTTAATGAACTCTAAAACATTTTATATGACACATACTATGGATATGCATCGTTTTAATATTTTTATGTTATTGTCTTGTGTTAAATGTGTGTGTTAAATTCCAATCCAAATTATGGTTTGCAATGCTATCTACATAGTGATTTTGTGCTCTAGGTACATGACTGAAAGTAATGATTTAAAATTCACACATCAAAAGCTTCACTCGTAAATATCTTCTGAAAAGGATAGGATTATGCACATGATGTATGCCATTCAATTGCATGACAAGAATCAGGGGATATAAACGAACATGAAGGTGGAGGATGTGATGTGAAAGGGCATCGGCTAATAAACCTCGCATAGCATCATATTCGGACTGATTATTGATAGCAGTACTAATGCATACACCTTTTGAAAGAACAAGTGCCTACAAAGGGGTAAAAATGGCCCAACCTGCTAAGGCTAAATTCCGGGAGTAGCTACTTGTACCATCGACAAAACCTATATAAGGTGTTGACAGGGGTCCCTCTGAAAGGTTCCACAAGACAATAAATGGGAAGATAAATAAAAATGATAGCAACCTGAGCTCAAGGTAGAAATCGAATGCACTCTGCGGAAAGGAGTGATCTGGGTAGGATTTCTACTTCCCACATGCCACCGGTGAAGGGAAGTGTGGGAGTTATTGGAGGCATAGCTTGAGCTCAGGCTGCATAAGTCACCAAAGGTATGGATGATGGCATCCCGTTTATGGGTGAGAAAGATGAAGTCAGGGGTGGACGTAGCTTCCATGATGTCGTTGTTACAACAGGAGGTGGAAGGACAAGAGGAAGGGAGACCACATGACACGGCGAGGCTACCTGACTCATCATCATGAGAAGAAAGACTCACATGCGCATCGTCTCAGGGGATGACATAAGAACAAGCAAATAAAGGATCTACTAATGTTGAGCCCGGGGTGTTTGCTGAAAGGGGGTCAAGTGAAACAATAGGAGAAGATTCAGAGAGAGCTTCTGTCAAGGGTCTCGAGGATGGTGGCCACATTCTCTGTCATTTTGACATTAGGGGGGGGATTTCAATGGGAGTGATTAAATCCTCAGTCTGGCCTATAGCATATTGTGCAAGCACAGGAGAAGCAGATTGATTCTATTCAATCTCATACTCCCAAACTACCTCCAAAGAGGCATGGTAATGTGTAAGGCGGGGACAATGATGGGAGTAATGTCCACGGAGACCACACAAAACACAAGGTTGCTTAGTATGAATAGTCTTGATGTTCTTGGTTGCGATCGATGAAGAAGCAGAGGTTTCAGGGACCATAAACTCGGGGAATGCGACATTAACCATGGGCTTGATGCGGGGCAACTCGGGACAAGTATGGGTGGAATGACCGACGATGTCACATAAAGCATAGGGCTTTGGAGGTGGAGGAGGTGCAGGGTCAGTCGGGGCAGCTTTTTCCTTTGAGGCATTTTTGCGAGCTCTACCCTTCTTACCAGAAGTGGTCGCAACAGGGGGCGGATCTTGTTGAGGTGGCTGAGGCACTGTGACAACAGGAGAAGTCAGGGGGACTGGTTGAACCGGGGTCAGAGAAAGATAAGGTTTAGGTTGACCTAGTGGGGTGGTGGTTGGAGGATCAAGGTACCAAACCAAGAGCCCAATGGCCAAGTTAGGAAGAGAGAGGGTGGCCATGAAAGATGCCGTATAGATGCTTGGTGGAGGTACTAGGAACGGTATCTGACCAGAGGGGTAATGGCCAGGTGGGATGGCTCCTAAATGGTTAAGGCCTGGAGGAACTGACCCAGGAGGATGAATAGCCTCATGAGTACCAATTGAAGGGCCAGAAGGAGGAGGTCCAAGAGGCTGCATCGAAGGGCAAGGAGACGGCGGCAGAGGGTGAGGGGGCTGCTGACTAGCCGAGGCGGGCCTCTTGAGAGAAGCCCGAGATGATTGCATCATGCAAACATTCGATGAGCTGGGATCAGAGATTGGAGGAGGAAGACCAAGGAATGTACCAAGCAAGGAGGAGTCCTTGTAGATGCCAGGTGAAACACTGGTCAAAGGGGCAACTTTTTTCTTGTTAGCCACCGAAGAAATAGTGGACTCAGGGGAGGTCTGAGACTTTGACTTGTAATACGTCAACTGGTAAATGGTGACTATATTTCCGTTATGGGGGAATGAAATCTTGTGGTGAACCATACAAGGGATAATAGACATCGCATTTGTATCTATGACCCAATAAAATTTTGTAGTCTAAGGGGGATTTTATGACTTCTATGTCAACGCAAACCGTCTTGCCCGCAAGAGTAATAGGAAAATTGCGGAATAAGCCAATGGACTTGAAGGCATGGCCATCCCACGCTCATAGAGTGATTGTGGAAAAAGCCAACTCAGGAGATTCACATTGTTTCCAAACTGAGGAGGACATCACATAGGTGGATGCCCCCTCATCAATAATGCACTAAGAAATGTTGGCGTTCTGGATCTTGACTGGGATTTGGAAAGTGACGAAAGCAGGGAGAAGATGATGTTCTAACCGGTCAAAATCAAAGACAATAAATCGATCATCGGAAGGGTCTACAATGCCCATAGTAGACAGAAGATATTTTCATTGTGAAGGGCAATACTAGAGGAGTTCCAATGTTGAAATGGCAGTAGGGGATTGTGCCAAATCATCGAATATGCTATATGAATGGGCGGCTTTGCTAGAAGTAGCATTTTGGCATAGTGGACCCTTAGGGATATTGGTATGAACCTCTTCCCTAGGCTGAGGGATCTTTAAAGGGCCATTAGGTGTCGAAAGAGGCTCTGTAGAGACCGAAGGAGGCGGCTCGGGGATAGACGTAGCAAGAGGCTTGTTGTACTGACGGGACTGAGTCTAAAGATTGATGTCTACGGTTGAAGTTTGATCATATTTCATCATGAGAATCTGGTCATCAGGGGTACTTGACAGAAAATTTTGGGTAACAATGTGGTATAAATGAGGTTGGGCAAAGAGAGGAGGCATGCTGCACCCTGAATACGTGCTATCAAGAGGGGAAGATGTGCAGGAGGTGCTGCCCCCCTCTAAGGAAAATCAAAGCCCATAGGAGGTTGAGGAATGATGACACACACATAGCACTAAGGAAAAAGAGACCGACAAGGGTAGGGGGGTGCAAGATCAACCAATTACAATGTCGAAACAAGGGAAGAGAGGTGCAGTATCAATTGATTTCAATGTTTTAGAGTCTTTGCTTGGCGGTGTTAACCAAACCCTTTTTCGCTTAGGGTGTGTGTGTACAAGTGTGTAAATTTTAATTTTTAAAGCCAGATATTTGTAGAGAAAAAGAAAAAGTGTTGTTGTATAGCTATAAATAAACCTGCAAATGACAGTATATAGGCCTGTAAAATAGAAAATAAACAACTAATAATGCAATAATCTAAACCCAAGAAGGTGGGCCTCTTAACAACTAGTCCATAGGTGAGTAAAAAACTAATCTAAACACACTAAAAAATGCTAATAGGTCTTGGGTCAAGAGGTACATAGATCTAAAAGACAAAATCTGCTGGAAAGTGGTGCAGAAAACAACAACAAATCATAGGAAAATTTTTGTAAAAAGAGGTGGCGAAAGGCTATCTCCAAGAGGGAAGTGGAGTGCCCCTTAATGGAAAACCAAAACAAAGCTAAATGGGAATATTTGGATGGATAACAAGCTAATCTGAAGTGGATCTGAAGATGAGGTATCATATCTGAAAAAATGGCTGAAGACTGAAATTTCAAACAACCTGCAACAACAAGCGCTCTTCGATAAAAATTGGAGGGTACTAAAGCCCTAGGGGGCTAGGTTCCCACTTATTTGAGTAGAATAGAACAATAAAAAGTCCAAAAAGGACGGAGATGGAGGTCATACAACCCTGAACAGAGGTTCAACAAAACCCAGAAAACTTTTGGAAAAATCTCTACAGAAAGTCCAAGTTGGAGTTTTTGGCCTGTTTTCAGTAGAGGTCACACTTTTTGGGTTGTAAAGTGCACCCTGGAGGTCCAGGTTGCAAGTTTTGGGCAGAAAAGTGTGACCTGCACTTCCGGCACTCTCGGCAGTAGGTTTCAGAAAAATTTGTCGTATCAGTTGTGGCTCATGTCTGTCACCTATGCAATGGATTCGAAAACACGGAGAAGTTATAATTTTTATTGTTTTAGGGTTTTATGGTTAAAAAAAACATCAAGAATAAGAAAAAAAAGGGGCTAAAGAGAAATCCTAGGGTTTGAGGCAACTAGATATGCAAGGATCAGAAAAACGACAACGGTCGTAATGGTAAACCCATGTAGAGTCACCAATTTTTAGTATGAATCTTGATTCGAGGTGTACAGAAAAATACCACTTTAGCTACGCATAAAAAATAACCCTAACAATAGAAATGACTACTAATATCTTCAAATCTATAGTTATATGATCAAGAAAAATGCTGCAAAAATCTAGATCTATTCATTAGAAGACATTAAATAGTAGAAAAATAAGATTTACCCCATAGATCCAATAGACAAGACAAGAATATATCCAATGAAATTTTTATTAATGGCACTTGGGAGGAAAAAAAAAGAGGGTGTTTTCTGTTCTCCTCAATGGGATGGGTTCTTGTAAGTCCTCAACACTTTAGATTTAGAATTCCTCTCTCTTGATGGTGTAGAAAACCTAGACAAAAATGGAAAAATATGGCTATGATAATGGATCAATAGCCAGACCAAGAGTTGAGATCCAGAGTGATCTTTAGGAAACAAAAGGTGACAAATGAATGGGAAAACCCTTCTTTTTATAACAAAATATTGAGTTAGTCTAGAGATTGGTGCATAATTAAAATATTATTAACCAAATCTAGATCCAACTTTTATGGAATATTTTATTATATTTGTTGGAGAGAAAAGGAATTTGACTTGGATCAAATCCCCTTATTTGTAAATAATAAATAAATAAATTATTTATTTATCATTTTAAGGATGTGATTAAGTAATAATAAATAAATAAATGATTTATTTATCATTTTAAGGATTTGGTTGAGTAATAATTCAGTAAATAATGATTTATTTAATTATTTAAGGGTGAATTAGTCATATTTAAAAAAGAATATTATTCAAATAAGATTTAAACAATTATTCTTTAGAAAATAATAAGATAAATAATGATTTATCTAATTAATTTCTTTGTTTTGGGTTAAATATAGCCAGAAATATTAATTAAACTACTGTTTAACTAATTATTTCCTGAGGAAAATAAAACAAATAAATATTTATTTAATATTTCCTTATGGGGTTTCGTGTTTAGACCATAAACAACTTAATAAAGGTGATTCACTAAGTTATTTTCATAGTGAAAGCAATTTTACTTGGAGTAAAATTGGTCTTACATAATGTACTTAGCTCCATTTAATGATAATAGGTTAGATGACCAAAACATGGTGTAACACCAAATGTAGATCAACCATCTAAAAATTAAGTTTTAATTTAATAAAACATTATATATCAAAACATTACTTCACATGCCAAATGTAGTTCAACCATCCAAAACTTAAGTTTTAAAAACAAAACAAATTATTACGCAACATTACTTCACATGCCAAATATAGTTCAACCATCTAAAACTTGAGTTTTAAAAACAAAAAACATTATATCACGACATTACTTCACATGCCAATTGTAGTTCAACTATCCAATAAAAACAAAACATTATATCACATGCCAAATGTAGTTCAACCATCCAAAACTTAAGTTTTAAAAACAAAACATTAATATAGATCACAACATTACTTCACATGCCAAATGTAGTTCAACCATCCAAAACTTAAGTTTTAAAAACAAAACAAATTATAACACAACGTTACTTCACATGCCAAATGTAGTTCAACCATCCAAAACTTGAGTTTTAAAAACAAAACATTATATCACAACATTACTTCACATGCCAATTGTAGTTCAACTATCCAATAAAAACAAAACATTATATCACATGCCAAATGTAGTTCAACCATCCAAAACTTAAAAATTTTAAAAACAAAACATTATATATCACAACATTACTTCACATGCCAAATGTAGTTCAACCATCCAAAACTTATGTTTTAAAAACAAAACAAATTATAACACTACATTACTTCACATGCCAAATGTAGTTCAACCATCCAAAACTTTAGTTTTAAAAACAAAACATTATAGATCACAAGTATCAAGTATCAAGTAACATTACTTCACATGCCAAATGTAGTTCAACCATCCAAAACTTAGGTTTTAAAAACAAAACAAATTATAACACAACATTACTTCACATCACATGCCAAATGTAGTTCAACCATCCAAAACTTGAGTTTTAAAAACAAAACAAATTATATAACACTATAACATTACTTCACATGCCAAATGTAGTTCAACCATCCAAAATTTAAGTTTTAAAAACATTATATATCACATTCACATGTACCAAATGTAGTTCACATAAAATATGTCCAAAATTTGTAGATCTCATGTAAGTATCAAGTATCAAGTTATATATGGCTGCATCTAGATAAGACTATATATATAAAAAAGTAAATTTAAGACTAAATTTATTAAAAATATAATGTTTCACGTGTGCATGTGCATCATCCATAAAATAGTGCATATGCATCATCCATAAAATACAAATGTATGTAGTGTCTCTCTCAGCAAAGTCACGGTCCTCGAGCTATCCTGCGAAGCATGGGGGACCTGTACACAATGTGTACAAACATTAAAATTGAGTGAGAATATATATAACTTCATTTAAAAAAACAAAATGTAAAAAAAGCATGCAATACCTCATGAGGTTCCCTCTCCATTTGTTGCTCGTCTACTAAAACTTCTCCCACTGGAACATATTCAACAGTAAACTGTACAATCTATATATATTAAAAATATTCAAATGAAAATGCATATATAAACTTATTTTCAATAATATTAAAAAAAAATTTAGACAACTTGTTCAAATGGTTGAAATGGTGTGGATGTTCCTATCTCCATCGCCAGAGTCCATGGAGAAAATAAATACTCTATAGAAACCTAAAATTCAAAAAATTTAAGTGTAAAATAACTCAAGATCTAGATATATCTCAGTTTTTAATGGAACTTTTCGAGGTGGAATATATAACTTAAAAACATAAATTTTAAAAGTGAATAATTGTCCATGCTTGTGATTGTGGACTTGGCACATCTCCTAAGGAAGAAGAAGGTACATCTCCCAAGGAATAAGAAGGTACTGACATCCCAAAAACATCGAATGGAAACGAAATCTGTTAAAACATTTTATTATATATATGTACATGTACATGTGTGCACAATTATTATTTTAAAAATATCTCATCATGTTTTGATATATATAATAATAGATAAAAAATAATTGTACATCATCATGTTCACGTAAAAAACACTAACATTTGCCAACATATCTTGATGGTGAGAACCATCTTGATTGTATGATTGATAGTGAGACCCATATTGATTGTTTGAACCGGAGGCTCTGACCATGATATTAACATTTTCTTCATTCATCAAGCTTGACAACTACAAATGTGTTAACATATAATGATACAGTTTTGTTAGATTAATGTATACAAATAAATGTATGCATATATGTATTTATTACAAGTTGTACATGTGTTAAAATAATTGAACCCTAACCATTAACACATACTGTTCCCATGCCCTCTTCCTCATGAACAATTAGGTCCTGCCAACTATTGCGACAATTATTTGCATATGTTTTGAGATATTCAACATTAATGTTGTCAATATCTTCATCTGTATAACACAAAAAATTAGCGTGTGCATTCTCACGTGCTCTTTATCGATTTAGAAAAACATCAACTCCACCCAATCCACTGTAAACAATGTCAATGATGGCATCCATTATTTCTCGACTAATTTGAGAAGTGTCTTCCATCTCTGACCTCAAAGTTTCGACACGAAAAGGTCGAGCAAACAATGGTGGCTCAGGGCAAGGCAACGTAACATCACACCTAGCGCCCCTACGGTCACACAATCAACCTTTCCCAGGACCAAAAAATTCAAAGGGAAGGTCATTGTAATTGGGTTTCATTTGCAAAAATAATTCTACATAAAATATTTTTTAAAAATAAAGCAAAACCTCGTTGTTCCATGGGAGTCTTCCATAGCCCGCAAGGTGTCAATCATACAAATAGTGAGCTATATGAGGGTGCTTGAAATATTGCACCTTCAACATCTTTCTTTTCTCCCCTTCTTTGAAATTAAGCATAGACTTGGCCATTTCTTTTGTAACTATTTGTTTAGCAACCTCCCATTTGTCGGGACCCATGACAGTTTCCTTTATTTTTCTCATGACCTCTACAAAAGTATCAGTGGTTGGCCCAAGCTTTCAGTACACATCTACTAGTTCGCCTAAACAGTGTGTAACTATTTCCAAGCTTTTTCGACTCTTAGAAGGTAGAGTCAAAGCCATGAGATCTCTCTTCAATTTTGCATGAAGATGTTGACACCTTTCTAAGGTGCATTTCTGCATGTTTGTTTGCCAAGGTATATCAGAAATGTCAGTTGGATAAGTCGTGGTTGGTGGACAACCTTCTTCTTGAATGACACGTTCCGCCCTACATCTTTTTTGAGAAAAAATTGGAGCATTTTTTTTAGCCTCTGCATCAATATATAAAATTTTGTATATTAAAAAAACACATGTAAACAAATTTGTAAAAAATGAATGAAAAAATATTCAAATTTATGGCCACCTTGATGTGGTTGGCTAGCATCTTGCCCACCTTGAGACTGTTGAGAACCAAAACAACCTTGCTAAGAACCAACATGACCACCGATTGGTTGAGAACCAACATGACCATCCATTGATTGGCCTCCGAGGGAATACATATCGCCACCTTCACGCAATCTGCTAGCACTTATTGATGGCCCTCTATGGGAATCTGAACCACCACCAACCTCACGAGACAAGACAAAAGCTTCATAAATAAATATGAATTTATCATCAATTCAAAAATACATTCATAAATATAAACACATGTACATATTCATTGATTAAATCGTGTGAACCATACCACAAATGCGTGAACCATGGGCATGCTCCACTGATGGAGTAGACACCCTTCTCCTCTTAGCTCCTAAAAAATAAAAAATGAAACTTATTAACAACAAATTTAACTGACAAAATTGATAAAAAATCAATTCCACATATATACACATGTATGTATATGTATGGATATTTAAGATTATATTTAAATACCATGAACAACCCTCGATTCCTGATCCCCCTCTCTCATAGAGATATGAGATTCTATTGATCTTGGTCGTTCATCCTCCATGATATATTTATCTACAGTGGATATTTACAATTATTTTTTTAAATTACTATTTAAAATAAATTCAAAATAAATTTCAGAAAATTAATGTAATTTAGTGTACAAAAATTATGTAAAACACAACTTTCAAAGCACTAATTGATGTATGAAACTCAATTTAAGCAAAAAAAATTATAAAAATGTTAAGTTCACCAAATTGCACTTTACATGGTGGG
Organism: Pinus albicaulis; assembly: GCA_034641835.2. Taxonomy (NCBI): domain Eukaryota; kingdom Viridiplantae; phylum Streptophyta; class Pinopsida; order Pinales; family Pinaceae; genus Pinus; species Pinus albicaulis. The sequence goes on along the minus strand of CM076575.1, from coordinate 1,172,199,230 downwards.
AGCACACTTGGTATATAATTGAAAAAAATGCATGGGTATATAATTGAATAAAATGCATGGTCATTAAAAAAGAAGCATGAAACTCCATTTAAAGAAAAATTTGTTGAAGTCCTCGCATTTTAATTTTATAAAAATGTGAATTTCACCACTTGTTTCAAATGTAAACTTCACCAAGTTACACTTTACATGGTGTGGTCGGAGCACACTTAGTATATAATTGAAAAAAACACATGGTCATGTTGGAGTCCTGTGATTTGTTAGATTGGGGAGAAAAAATGCACAAGGTAACATCAGACCATTCTTTAGAGTCCTAGGACCTAATCTTCTTGGACTTAGAGAGGGCTCTCTCTATTTTGTGCAAAGGATGTGAACTTGTTTTCTTTTAGGATTTGATTTTAGGCTAGTTGTTAAGTTTAGGGTTTGTTTGTTTGATTTGGTTGGGTATATGATCAAGTAGAATAAATCGAGCGAGGAAATATTCAAGTCATTGGGCTATGAAAGTTCAATAATAAATTAGGGTACATCACAGGGAAAATCTAGCATGGTCAAATGGATTTTCAAGGTTTGTGTGAGATGAAATGAACATCAAGTTTGTGAACAAAGTAGGGAAAAGGGCAGTTAAGAATCCTTTCTCAAATAATTTAACAAGAAGGGCCTTGAACACTATTTGGCATAAAGAAGTAATCAATAGATAGGGCATAACTCTTTGATTAAACTCAAGAAAATAAGCATTTAAGACAAACAATCCAATGAAATATAGAAGGCGAGAAACTCATATAACTTCTAGTGATTTCACCTTCAAGGTTAGAAAAAATTTAAGATATACATATAAATCTAATAAAAGAAGAGTGAACTCCTAAACATCACTGATAATAGCCATAAAGATCTCCAAAAAAACTATTCAAGCATGGACAAAGGTTATGATCGAAACATAACCTCTTTGGCAAAACCTAATTAGTGGTACTTCAAAGAAAGATCTCAAGAACAATGTTTTAGTGACATCAAACAAGTAGGGCTAACCATAAAACATCTTTGGCATCTACTATATTGAATAATTCATGAGATAAACAAGCTTGGGTGGGTCTAGAGAGCATCTAAGAATTCTCTAAATTGACCTAGCAGAGGAAAACATAGAGGCAGTGAAGAACAAACAGAGCTAAGGTGCCTTTGAAAAACATTTCTTAGTCTAAAACCTTTTTCCTACTGCAATATCGAAGGATGAAGCAACATGATACATAAGAAAACAAGAACTGAATAGAAGCACATCACCATTAACCAAGCTCATGGATCCTACAAGCAAGCATTCTCCATCATCAATCAAAACAAGCCATTCACAAACTCCACAAAACCAATTTCTTCTTCAATCTCCAAAAAACCATATATTTCTCTCAAGAGTCATCAAATGCCAACCTTTTGCAATAGGGTCCTCATTATCTATTTATCTAGAAAAGGAGGGAAAAAACCCTATTTAGGGTTTGAAAATGTCAAAAGCACCCGTAAATGTCATTTATGTCTAAGAGACCATGCAAGGCCCAAGACACAAAATATCTAATGAAATAAATGCAAAAATAACTCTTAGCACCTAATTTTAGAGCGATTTTCCCCAAAAAACACTAAAATATCATTTTTCCATAAATGAGTGTGTTTTGTTGACTTTTTAACCAAAAATGCAGCATAAAGGTCTGAACGCGTAGCGCCTGCACAAAAAAACTAGGTCCACTTGCAGCCAAGTTTTGATGACCTTCCCAATGTTGGAATTGGATCTGTGATGGCTTGTTGGAAAGCCTGTTGAGTCTACTTTCCAAAAATTCCCTTGGTTTTCTGATTGGGCTCCAGTAACCTGTCCAAAAATTAAATTTCCCAAAGCTGCTCTAGGCGCAGCGCCAGGCCTGAAAATGAGGCAAAAAGGTGAAAAATGAGGTGTTTTTTGGCATTTTGAGGGACCAAAAATTCTCCAAATGCTCTGAAACTTGGTGAGCATGTTGTACTAGAGATGAGGATTCCAAAAATGCAAAGATTTCCTCTTGAGGTTGTCTGATATGAAAGCATAGCACCAAGGGTGCTGCGCTTAGATGCCTCAAAATTTGTCAAAATTTTCCCAAAATTGGTGGATGTCTTCCTTATGGGGTTTGAGAGGCCTGTAGAGAAGCTTCAGCCAAGATTCCAAGGTTTTCTTAGTTTTTTTCCTCTTTGAGTGCTTGTATTTTGGCATGGGCATTTTTGAGTTTAGCCCTTGCTACTTGGTTTCTCCGGGCATAATGCTTGGTCATCTTCCTTTGGAGATCAAGATCCTTATTAGCTTTCTCCAATTTAGCCTCCAAGTGTATGTTTTCTCTTTCTAGCCAAGGCTCCCGATCATATTCTATCTCCATGGCAAGCAACTCACTTAGAGGGAGCTGCTCTGCCAAGGCTAATTCTTGCTCTCTTTTCCTTGCCAAGGCCTTCTACAAACCCATGGTTCTTGGTCTTCTTCTGGACTGTCCTTCTTCATCTTCACTTTCCTCATAGGTGCCCATGAATTCCTCTAGATTTACCTATGACCTTTGAGCTTCTTTCCAGTCCGTGATTGTTCTAGCCTCATAAATGGCATTTTGTGCCCCTAGCAGCCTATTCTCCATCTCAAGGACATCATTCACACTCTTGGCCCTATTTAGATTTTCTTTGAGATATTCAATTAGGGCATTTTTGTTCTGGATGAGCAAGTTTGAGATCCTTGCTTCATTTTCCTCAAAACTGTCAATTTGAATGATTTCAAACTTTCGCTCAAACTCACGCTAGTATTCTTCTTCTTTTTTGATCTTTTGTTTGCCTTTGTAAAGCTTCTGAGCTGAGGTGGATGGCATGGTCCCTTTCCTTTTAGAGGCAAAAAAAAAAATACTTTTTCCTCTTTGATATGTCAATGGAAGAGGTTTGATTGTGAACATTTCAGTTGTTGGAAATGTTTTCATTGATGGAAAAGAGAGAAGAAAAATAACAGAGTAACAAGGGCAGCAAAAAGGATGGCAAAGGAGACAGCATAGAATCAGAGAGATAACAAAAAGAACCAGAAGTCAGTTGAAAATGTTTACAAGGAGAACAGTAGATGAATAAAGACAAAAAAAGGATGCAGAGGGTTGAGCAGCTGCAAAGAAGGGCCATTTGAAGAAGCAGGGCAGCAAAAAGAAGCAGCCTAGGCTACAGAATATAGAGAATGCAGAGAAACAGAGAAATGATAGCAGAGATCTGTCACACTTATCCTGCACTGACATGCACTGCCTATGCACAGTAATCGAATGCAGAGAATTGGAACCCTGTGTGTCTAATCTTGGAATAGATAGGTGAGCCTCTGCAATAAATGGAAGAATCGATGTTAAATATGTCGACCTTGTGTCTTAAGCTTTAATAGGCACTTGAGTAGGATACTGACAGTGATTTGAATGCGTGTGTTCACTATATGTGTGAAGGAGGATTCAATCCTTTCGAGAGTCCCGAATTACAATGATTATATGTGTAAACAAATGGAATTAAAACTGTGGTTGAGCCCGTGTGTCATTGAGGAAAATAGACCAGTGGATAACTGGTCCTGTTGAGTGTTAAGTCGAATGATAGCTCAGTGAACTTGGTTGGCATGGTGGAATAATTAAAACAGATTTATGCTTTCATGGAGAAACAAATGTGAATGAAACCGTAAAAAATATCGAAGGCGGGATTCATATAACGAAAGATGGAAGCAGAACCATGTGCTAAATGGAACCATGAGCCAATGAACAGTGAACATGGGTTCAAGCCACAAAACCAGTAGTATCGAGTCTTTTAAAAAGTGGTAAGAACAATTGTCAAAAATAACGCGATATATGTCTTTAGTCGATACATGGCCAAAAGTGGTTTACGAAAACCATTGATATTGCGCGATGTTGGGGAATTAACCCTCATGCAATAAATTAATGCGACATTTTTTTGGGATCATTGGATCACCGAAGCTAATCAGACGACACCTCAATCGTCAGATGTGAATGGGAGGTTAACCATTGGGCCCTAGTTCATCGCTTAAGTTCTAAGGACTAAAGCTCGTACGATTAAACTACGTGACCACTGTTGATATATCAGAGGGGAACGCGATAAGACCACAGTCGTTGATTGAGGAGGCACTGTTATGTGAAATCAGGATTATTTGTGTTGGTATATAAATCAAAAGCCAAAGTTTTGTTTATAATAACTCTTGACATTTGAATAGAGGCCATAATATATATTGATGTGTGTTTAGATATGATGTGTGCCTAAATGTTATGATATGCGGCATCAAACACATATTCGAAAGTTTAAAACTGTGTTTCATTATATTACGTTCAAACCTTATAGATTTGAAATATGTTGTGGGCCAGAATTTTATGTGTATCGAGATATATGGCTACCTGGGGTTTAATAACGTGTAGTGGGCCCGAAAACGATTATATCTGATTCACTTGGGTAATTCCAAAGGCTTTTGTTATAGTGTCTGACGGAGGAGGCAATATATATTAATATATTATCATTGACATGAAGTATAATAAAAGGTGCAATTATAATGGGTTATGACAAAGTTCTTGGTAAATGTTTGATACGCGGTGAATAGACTATGGGGCCCAATACTATACATATGACTGCATAATCATGTATTCAAGGTAAGGATTATTGAGATACACTATGGATTTTCTCATCTGGTTTTAACCACCGACCTAATTAATGAAAAGCTTCCACATGTGAAGTTCTAGTGTTGTTTTTAAACCATTGGAAAACACATATATTATAATGAATCGAAGTTTATATTCCAAAGGCAGCTTCTACATTTACTGAATTAAATTGCCAGCCCAGAAAATAGAGTATTGAAATTTCCTAGATCGACAGTTGTATTGAATAAAAATTTGTTGTATGCATTTTATATGCACAGAGAGAGAGAAAATGTGGGTCTAACAGAGGTAAACATATATTTCAAGTTTGACAGGTGTACACAATTACAGTGAACAGAGTATGCAGAGCAGTTACCTGACAGCAGCAGAAAAAGACAAAACCAACAAGCCAAGTGCTGGAAAGAGGACTGAGTGAAATTTATATATGTAACTAAAAATGGGAATGTAAATGTTGTAATTTATTTTATATTGTTTGTGATGCATTGGAAAGTCTCCAAAGGAAAACAAAAATCCCACTGTAAATTTGAAATTAATACATATTGTTATATTTTTCTGAATGAGCTGATAAAAGAAATGAGGAGGCAGAAGGCAAAGAGACATGGTTGTCCATTTCAAATTCCCCGAGGAATGCTAACAATCATAAGGAAATTTCTATAAATAATATCATATTGATATGCATAGAGAGGTTAGAGAATGCAGAATTGAAGCAGAGAAAATAAGAAGAAGGTAGAGATGCTGTGAAAAATCAAAAATGATATAAGATAGATATGAAGACTGGAGGACAACAGTAAAGAAGGTACAGAACAGAGCTGATATCCAAGGTAAATTAGCAAGTGTTTTCTTTTGATAGAGTGAGGAAGTTGGAGCTTCCCTATCAAGTTGTAGCTTGATAGATGTCAGTTGTAGCTGACTGAGGTTGGAGCCTCCTATAGGTTGGTGCCCGCAGAAAATTGATGGGAGTTGGAGCTTCCTTGCAAGTTGTAGCTTACAGAATTGAGGTTGGAGCCTCTTGTAGGTTGGTGCCTACAGAAAATTGGTGGTGAGAGGGAGTTGGAGCTTGCCTTTGCATCACAACAATAATATGATGTGGTTTTCTCCCTTTATGGGTTTCTACTTATATCTGATGTCTCTGTGTGTGATACTTATGTGTTGATATGGTTTATTCATTCTGCTTAATACTTGATGCTCTCATAATAAGTATGATGTCACATTATCTTAATACTTGCCGCTCACATATTAAGATTGTTAACATATAAAGTTGATCATGAAATTAAGTTGTAAATAAGCTTAATGAAAAGTTTTAAATATTCTTGAATGTGTTAAACTGATTCACCACCCCCCCTCTCAGTTTAACTAAGGGTTCAACAATTGGTATCAAAGCCAGTTACTTTTGTATCAGTTTAACAACTGAAAGGAGATCCTAGGTCCGCAGGATGGCTAGTCAAGAAGGATGCTCAACTAACAAAGCCCCTTTTTTTCACCGGTGCGAATTATGCCTTCTGGAAAATCAGAATAAGAGCATACATAATGTCTCTATGAATAGAAGTGTGGGCTGTTGTGGAATTTGGATATGCCCCAAAGGCAACTGATTCAGAGAAAGAAGCCAAACAAGATTTTGTAGCTAATGAAAAGGCCATAAGTGCATTTTTAAATGGACTGTGTGAGGTAGAATTTATCAAAGTAATGCACAGAAAGACTACCAAAGAAATGTGGGATACACTAGAAAACATCCATGAGGGAAATAGAAAGGTGAAGACAGCCAAACTTCAAGTATATAGAGCTCAGTTTGAAAATTTAAAAATAAATGATGATGAAGACATTTCCAGCTTCTTCTTAAGGGTTGCAGAAATTGTTAATAATATGAAAGCTCTTGGAGAAACCATACCAGAATTTATAATTGTACAAAATACTCTAATATCTCTTCCACCCAGATTTAACCCCAAGTTTTCTATCCATAGAAGAAACAGCAGATTGGGAAACGTTGACCATGAATCAACTACCTGGAAATCTAACAGCCTATGAGATGATATTGCCACTGAGGAAGTCAAATGTAAGGGAGGCAGCCTTTAAGACATAGAATAAGAAAGAAGAAAAGGAAGAGATATGCTCTTGCTCTGATGAAGAAGAGGCCAAATTTGTCAGGAAATTGGATAGAGGCTCAGGTAAATATAAAGGTAAAATTCCATTTAAATTCTTTAACTATGGAAGAGTTGGACAATATGCTACTAAGTGTCCTCATAAGAAAACAAGGAATCAGACTCAAGAACCAGAGAAAACTGTATCAAAGAACTGGCAGAAGGGAAAGAAATTCAATAGAAAATCCTTCTATGCTCAACAAGATAGCAATACATCTGAAGACTCAGATGAACCCTCAAGTGAAGAAGGAACCTTTGAATTTATATTGATGGCCATAGACGAGCTTGAAGGACTCCTTCTAGAAGATGAGGAAGAAGGTTAAGTTGATCTTGAAGGGGGGCTAAGAAGTGCCCTGGAGGAAATTGACAGACTCAAACTGAAGTGCAGAAAATAGAAATACATTCTCCTCAAATATGTAAGAGAAGAACAGAATTCAGAAGTCCTCATTCAGCTGAAAGTAGAGCTTGAAGAAGCAAAGAAGGTAGAATACATCTCACTTAAGAAAATTAAGGATAAAATTCAGGAACAAGAGAAATTCAAAGAAGAGATATTATGCTTGAGGAAGAAATTAGAAAATGCCCAAAGGAAAGTATTAATAAATTCTTCTCAAATGACAAGCTCTGGTAAGTTGAATGAAATTCTAGATGCTCAAAGATCTCCTCTGATAAAAATTGGTATAGGCTATGAAGGAGAATCAATTAAAGGCAAAGAAAAGAAAAACAAAAATATCATTTTTGTAAAAGTAGACAAGGATGATAAAGTAGCTCAGATGATTCCTCCAGAAGAAGAAACCTGCAATGAAGTAGACAGAAACCAGAAGGAACCTCTAATGAGAAAGAATGAAATAAATAAACAGTCAACATAAAAAGGCTCATATACTCCTGAGTATGTCAAATTTGGAAGCCATCAAAGGAGATTCTTCCCTCCTATGAAAAATGCCACTTGTTATGTCTGCCACAAGCTGGGACATATTGTTGCTTACTTTCATACAAGGAGAATTAATTCAAACCAGCAAAGGATGCAAACAGTGAAAAGATTATCTCAAGCAAACAAATGGAGAAGACAACCTTTCATCAGGTATGCAAATTATTTTTATGGATATTGTTTTTACTGTAAGGAATTTGGCCATAAAATCATGGAATGTAGAAGATATGGACAAATACTGAAGTTCAAAACCTCAAGGAGGTTTATGAATCATGGAGAGTCTACTAGAACTCATAATTCTAATAAATATATGATCAAATTTTGTGTATGCAATAAAAGTGGACATATGTCTTCAAAATGTCCCCTCAGAGAATATGGTCCATCATCTCAGAAAAGGTACCTAACAAAAGGATGCTTGCAGTAGAAAAAGAAGGTAAATAAATTTGACCTGGCTCTAATAGCTCAAGATCTGAAAAGCCAATGGTATTTAGACAGTGGATGCTCAAAACATATGACTGGAGATAGAAGCAAGTTTATAACCTTTGATGATAAGAAATCTGGAAATGTTACTTTTGGCAATGATAAAGAAGGGAAAATCAAAGGAAAGGGCTCATTTAGTCTGGATAATGGCAGAGGAAAGGCCCAAGATGTAATATTTGTGGATGGGCTAAAAGCAAATCTGCTGAGTGTCAGTCAAATGTGTGATAAAGGCTGTGAAGTTCTCTTTAGAGCACAATACTGTGAAGTTAGATCAAACACCACAGGGAAGACTCTGATCAAAGATGTTCGAACATAGAGTAATGTCTACATAGTGAAAGAAGAGAATGAAACATGCCACCTTAGCAAACTTGAGGAGTCATGGTTATGGCATAGAAGATTGGGACATCTTAACTTCAACCATATCATTAGTCTGAGAAAGAAGAAAGTAGTCAGAGATATGCCGGAAATAAAGAAGCCTTCAAATACCATATGTAAATCTTGCCAATTGGGAAAATAGATCCACACATCCTTTAAAACCAAAGATGAGCTATCAACAAGTAGGCCACTTCAGCTTGTACACATGGACCTGTGTGGACCTTCAGGAACTAAAACACCAAGTGGAGAATCCTATTTCATGCTGATAATAGATTATTTCTCCAGAATGACATGGGTTTCATTTCTCAAATATAAATTGGAAGCACTTGAGAAATTCAAGATATTCAAGGCATTGGCAGAAAATCAAACAGGATGCAAGCTAAAGTGCATCAGATCAAACAGAGGAGGTGAATTCACAGACTATGATTTTGCAGACCTATGCAATGAGCATGGGATAAAACAACAGTTTAAAATTGCAGGTACACCTTAATAGAATGGAATTGCTGAGAGACAAAACATGTATGTACAACAGATTTCCAGAGCTATGATGCAAGAAAATAACATTCCCCAAACCTTTTGGCCAGAAGCAGTACACACAGTTGTGCATGTTCTAAACAAATCTCATTTAACACCAAACAGTGACAAGACTCCTTATGAACTATGGCATGGTAAACCAGTATCAATCAAGTACTTTAGAGTCTTTGGAAGCAAGTGTTTCATAAAAAATAATGATGAAAATCTAGGAAAGTTTGATGCAAGAGCAGATGAAGGAATATTTTTAGGATATGCTTCCAAGAGTAAAGGTTACAGGTGCTACAACAAAACACTTCACAAAATTATGGAAAGCATTGATGTAAGATTTGATGAATAACTACCAAACAAGACAAAAAGTACAAGTCACAGCAATCCTCCAGAAGATCATGAATAAGAGAAGCAAGATGATGATGAAATAAGCAAGACAACAAAAGATACTGAACTGCACTCAAAAGGCCCCTCAAGATACACTCAAAAGAACCATCCAGAAGATCAAATCATTAGGGACAAGAGTGTAGGAGTCCAGACAAGAAGACGACTAACTGGATAGACAAAAGAGGTATACCTAGCTATGTTATCACAAATAGAGCCAAAGAAGTTCAAAGAAGCCAGCAAGGACAGATATTGGGTGAATGCTATGAATGAAGAATTGGGCCAAATTGAGAAGAACAATACTTGGGAGTTAGTTCCAAGACCCACTGAGAAAAATGTCATAGGCTCAAAATGGGTATTCAAGAATAAGATGAATGAACAAGGACAGGTAATCAAAAATAAAGCCAAACTTGTATGCAAGGGATATTCACAAATTGAAGGTCTTGATTATGATGATACATTTGCCCCTATAGCTAGAATGAAAGCTATTATAATGTTTTTTGCCTTTGCATGCTACCATGAATTCAAGGTATATCAAATGGATGTGAAATATGCCTTCCTAAATGGAGATCTAGAAGAAGAAGTCTACATGGAACAACCTGAAGGATTCTCATTAACAGATAAATAAAACTATGTGTGCAGATTAAAGAAAGCCCTATATGGGCTAAAACAAGCTCCTCGTGCATGGTATTCAAGACTGGACAAGTACTTGCAAAATCAAGGCTTTAAGAGAGGAGGATTAGACAACAATTTATACATAAAGGCCAATGAAAATGAACTCCTGATTGTAGTAGTGTATGTAGATGACATCATGTTTGGAAGTAGTAAATATGAGTTAGCAAAAGGATTTGCAGAAGAGATGAAATCAGAGTTTGAGATGTCTATGATTGGAGAGCTCACCTTCTACTTAGGACTTTAAATTCAACAAAAGAACACAGGCACATTCATCTCACAAGAAAAATACTTAAGATAAATGTTGAAAATGTTCAAAATGGAAGACTGCAAACCTATGTCAACTCCTATGATAACTGCATGCAAGCTATGTGCTGATGATGGATCTGCAAATATGGATCAAAGACTCTTCAGATCCATGATAGGAAGTCTGTTGTACCTAAAAACCTCTAGACCAGACATTATGTTGGCAGTAGGACTTGTGGCAAGATATCAAGAAGCACCAAAACAAAACCACTTACTAGCAGTCAAAAGAATATTCAGATATTTACAAGGAACTGCACATTATGGGCTATAGTATCCAAAAGGTAATAGCTTCACTTTGACAACATATACAGATGTAGATTGGGCCAGCTGTGTGGATGACAGGAAAAGCACAAGTTGAGGTGCATTCTATTTGGGAAAAAGTCTGGTGGCATGGCTAAGCAAGAAACAAACATCTATCTCTCTATCTACAGCAGAAGCAAAATACATAGTAGCAGCAGCATGTTGCACACAAGTCATGTGGATGAAACAAACCCTCCAAGACATGAAGGTAAGCATTGATGAACCTATCTCTATCAAATCTGATAATACAAGTGCAATAATTATATCAAAAAATCTTGTACTTCATTCAAAAACTAAACACATCCCAATAAAGTACCACTTTCTCAGAGAACAAGTAGCACAGAAAGTAGTAAAGCTGGAATATGTACCAACAAAGGAACAAACAATAGACATATTCACAAAACCACTTGCTAAAGAACCATTCAAATACCTAAGAGACAAACTAGGAGTAGTATCTGCAAATGTTACTCTATGACATGAAAAGAAAGCATCATTCTAGGGGGAGAACATAAAATAAAACATTATTCCATGGGGAGACCAGTCAATAAAGAGAGCCACAAAAGAACTAGAGCTAGTGAGCAGAAAATGGGATAGGGTCTCAAGATCAAAATATTATGGACAAGATTTGGAAAGCACACTGGGAAATGGGTAACCCTTTGCCATTGATGTCAAAGGGGGAGGAAAAGAAAGAAAAAATAGGCAAAGGAAGACTTGAAGGAAGCATTGGATTATTGGTGGATGTGTTGCCATCAATGAAAAAGGGGGAGACTATTGGAAATGTTGTCATTGATGGAAATTAGAGAAGAAAAATAGCAGAGTAACAGGGGCAACAAAAAGGATGGCAAAGGAGACAGCATAGAAGCAAAGAGATAGAAAAAAGAACCAGAAGTCAGTTGGAAGTGTTGACAAGGAGAACAGTAGATGAAGAAAGGCAGAAAGAGGATGTAGAGGGTCAAGAAGCTACAAAGCAGGGCCATTTGAAGAAGCATGGCAGCAAAAAGAAGCAGCCCAAGCTGCAGAATACATAGAATACTGAGAATGTAGAGAAACAGAGAAATGGTAGCAGAGATATGTCACACTTCTCCTGCACTGACATGCACTGCCTGTGCACTGTCATGCACAGTAATTGAATGCATAGAATTGGAACCCTGTGTGTCTAATCCTGGAATAAATAGGTGACGCTTTGCAATAAATGGAAGAATTGATGTTAAATATGTCGACCCTGCATATTAAGCTTTAATAGGCACTTGAGTAGGATACTGACAGTGCTTTGAATGCATGTGTCCACTATATGTGTGAAAGAGGATTCAATCCTTTCGAGAGTCATGAATTACAACAATTCTATGTGTAATCAAACGAAATTAAAACTATGGTTGAGCCCGTGTGTCATTGAGGAAAATAGACCAGTGGATAACTGGTCCTGTTGAGTGTTAAGTCGAATGATAGCTCAGTGAACTTGGTTGGCACAGTGGAATAATTAAAACAAAGTTACGCTTTCATGGAGAAACAAATGTGAATGAAACCATAAACAAGAGCAAAGGCGAGATTCGTGTAACGAAAGATGGAAGCGGAACCATGTGCTAAAGGGAACCATGAGCCAATGAACAGTGAACTTGGGTTCAAGCCACAAAACCGGTAGTATCGCGTCTTTTAAAAAGTGGTAAGAAGAATTGTCAAAAATAACGCGATATATGTCTTTATTCGACACGTGGCCAAAAGTGGTTTACGAAAACCATTGATATCGCGCGATGTTGGGGAATTAACCCTCATGCAATAAATTAACGTGATATTTTTTTGGGATCTTTGGATCACTGAAGTTGATTCAACAACACCTTAACCATCATATGTGAATGGGAGGTTAACCACTGGGCCCTAGTTCATCGCTTAAGTTCGGAGGACTAAAGCTCGTGCGATTCTACTGTGTGACCACCATTGAACTGTCAAATGGGAATGTGATAAGACCACAGCCATTGATTGAGGAGGCACTGTTATGTGAAGTCGGGATTATTTGTGTTGGGATATAAATCCAAAGCCAAATTTTTTTTTATAATAACTCTTGACATTTGAATAGAGGGCGTAATATATATTTATGTATGTTGAGATATGATGTGGGCCCGAATGTTATGATATGCGGGTTCGAACACATATTCGAAAGTTTACAACTGTGTTTCATTATATGACGTTCAAACCTTATAGAGTTGAAATATGTTGTGGGCCATAATTTTATGTGTATCGAGATATATGGTTACTTGGGGTTTAATAAAGTGTAGTGGGCCTGAAAAAAATTATATCTGATTCACTTGGGTAATTCCAAAGGCTTTTGTTATAGTGTCTGACGGAGGAGGCAATATATATTAATATATTATCATTGAGATGAAGTATAATAAAAGGTGTGATTATATTGGGTTATGAAAAGGTTCTTGGTGAATGTTTGATACCTGGTGAATAGACTGTGGGGCCCAATACTACGCATATGACTGCATAATCATGTATTCAAGTTAAGGATTATTGAGATACACTATGGGTTTTCTCATATGGTTTTAACCACCGACCTAATTAATGAAAAGCTTCCACATGTGAAGTTCTGGTGTTGGTTTTAAACCATTGGCAAATGCATATATTATAATGAATCGAAGTTTATATTCCAAAAGCAGCTTCCGCATTTACTGAATTAAATTGCCAGCCCAGAAAATAGAGTATTGAAATTGCCCAGTTCAACACTTGTATTGAATACAAATTTGTTGTATGCATTTATATGCACAGAGAGAGAGAAAATGTGGGTCTAATAGAGGTAAACAGATATTGTAGGTTTGACAGGTGTACACAATTACAGTGAACAGAGTATGCAGAGAAGTTACTTGACAACAGTAGAAAAAGACAAAACCAGCAAGCCAAGTGCTGGAAAGAGGACTGAGTGAAATTTATATATGTAACTGAAAATGGGAATGTAAATGTTGTAATTGATTTTATATTGTTTTTGATGCATTGGAAAGTCTCCGGAGGAAAACAAAAATCCCACAGTAAATTTGAATTAATACATATTGTTATATTTTTCTGAATGAGCTGATAAAATAAATGAGGAGGAAGAAGGCAAAGAGACATGGTTTTCCATTTCAAATTCCCTGAGGAATGTTAATAGTCATAAGGAAATTTATATAATTAATATCATATTGATATGCATAGAGAGGTTAGAGAATCCAGAATTGAAGCAGAGAAAATAAGAAGAAGGTAGAGATGCTTTGAAAAATCAGAAATGATATAAGACAGATATGAAGACTGGAGGACAGCAGTAAATAAGGTACAGAACAGAGCTGATATCCAAGGTAAATCAGCTAGTTTTTTCTTTTGATAGAGTGAGGAAGTTGGAGCTTCCCTATCAAGTTGTAGCTGATTGAGGTTGGAGCCTCCTATAGGTTGGTTCCTGTAGAAAATTGATGGGATTTGGAGCTTCCTTGCAAGTTGTAGCTTGCAGAATTAAGGTTGGAGCCTCCTGTAGGTTGATGCCTACAAAAAATCAATGGTGAGAGGGAGTTGGATCTTGCCTTTGCATCACAACAATAATAAGATGTGATTTTCTCCCTGTATGGGTTTCCACTTATATCTATTATCTCTGTGTGTGATACTTATGTGTTGATATGTTTTATTCAATCTGCTTAATACTTGCTGCTCTCATAATAAGTCTGTTTTCACATTATCTTAATACTTTCTGCTCAAATATTAAGATTGTTGACATATAAATTTGATCATGAAAATAAGTTGTAAATAATCTTAATGAAAAGTTTTAAATATTCTTGAATGTGTTAAACTGATTCACCCCCTGATTCACCACCCCCCCCCCCTCCCCGCCCCCCACCTCTTAGTTTAACTAAGGGTTAAACAATTGGTATCAAATCCGGTTCCTTTTGTATCAGTTTAACAACTGAAAGGAGATCCTAGGTCCCCAGGATGGCTAGTCAAGAAGGATGCTCAACTAACAAAGCCCCTTTTTTTCACAGGTGCAAATTATGCCTTCTGGAAAATCAGAATGAGAGCATACATAATGTCTCTAGGAATAGAAGTGTGGGCTTCTGTGGAATTTGGATATGCCCCAAAGGCAACTGATTCAGAGAAAGAATCCAAACAAGATTTTTTAGCTAATGAAAAGGCCATGAATGCAATATTAAATGGACTGTGTGAGGAAAATTTTATCAAAGTAATGCACAGAAATATTGCCAAAGAAATGTGGGATACACTAGAAAACATCCATGAGGAAAACAAAAAGGTGAAGATAGCCAAACTTCAAGTATATAGAGCTCAGTCTGAAAATTTAAAAATGAATGATGATGAAGACATTGCCAGCTTCTTCTTAAGGGTTGCAGAAATTGTTAATAATATGAAAGCTCTTGGAGAAACCATACCAGAATGTGTAATTGTACAAAATATTCTAAGATCTCTTCCACCCACCTTTAACCCCAACGTTTCTTCCATAGAAGAAACAAATGATTAGGAAATGTTGACCATGAACCAACTACTTGGAAATCTAACAGCCTATGAGATGAGACTGCCATTGAGGAAGTCAAATGTAAGTGAGGCAACCTTTAAGACAGAGAAGAAGAAAGAAGAAAAGGAAGAGATATTCTCTTGCTCTGATGAAGAAGAGGCCAAATTTATCAGGAAATTGGATAGAGGCTCATGTACATATCAAGGTAAACTTCCATTTAAATGCTTTAACTGTGGAAGAGTTGGAAACTATGTTGCTAAGTGTCCTCATAAGAAAAAAAGAAATCAGACTGAAGACCCAGAGAAAGCTCTATCAAAGAACTAGCAGAAAGGAAAGAAATTCAATAGAAAATCCTTCTATGCTCAACAAGATAGCAATACATCTGAAGAATCAGATGAACCCTCAAGTGAAGAAGGGACCTCTGAGTTTATATTGATGGCCATAGAGGAGCTTGAATGACTCCTTCTAGAAGATGAGGAAGAAGGTGAAGTTGATCTTGAGGGGGAGCTAAGAAGTTCCCTGGAGGAAATTGGCAGACTCAAACCAAAGTGTTGAAAACAGAAAGACATTCTCCTCAAATATGTAAGAGAGGAACATAATTCAGAAGTCCTCATTCAACTAAAAGTAGAGCTTGAAGAAGCCAAGAAGGTAGAAGACATCTTACTTAAGCAAATTAAGGATAAAATTCAAGAACAAGAGAAATTGGAAGAAGAAGTAGTATGCTTGAGGAAGAAATTAGAATCCGCCCAAAGGAAAGTATCAATAAATTCTTCTCAAATGACAAGCTCTGGTAAGTTGAATGAAATTCTAGATGCTCAAAGATCTCCTCTGATAAAAACTGGGATAGGCTATCAAGGAGAATCAAGTAAAGGCAATGAAAAGAAAAACTGAAATATCATTTTTGTAAAAGCAGACAAGGATGATAAAGCAGCTCAGATGATTCCTCCAGAAGAAGAAACCTCCAATGAAGTAGACAGAAACCAGAAGGAACCTCTAATGACAAAGAATGAAATAAATAAACAATCAATAGAAAAAGGCTCATATACTCCTAAGTGTGTCAAATTTGGAAGTCATCAAAGGAGATTCTTCCCTCCTATGAAAAATGCCACCTGTTATGCCTACCACAAGCTGGGACATATTGTTGCTCAGTGTCATACAAGGATAGTTAATTCAAACCAGCAAAGGATGCAAATAGTGAAAAGATTATCTCAGGCAAACAAATGGAGAAGACAACCTTTCATCAGTTATGCAAATTATTTTTATGGATACTGTTTTTACTATAAGGAATTTGGCCATAAAATCATAAAATGCAGAAGATATAGACAAAGACTGAGGTTCAAAACCTCAAGGAGGTTTATGAATCATGGAGAGTCTACTCGGACTCATAATTCTACTAAAGATATGATCAAATGTTGTGTATGCAATAAAAGTGGACATATGTCTTCAAAATGTCCCCTCAGAGAATATGGTCCATCATCTCAGAAAAGGTACCTAACAAAAGGATGCTTGCAGTGGAAAAAGAAGGTAAATAAATGTGACCTGGCTCTAATAGCTCAATATCTGAAAATCCAATGATATTTAGATAGTGGATGCTCAAAGCATATGACTGGAGATAGAAGCAAGTTTATAACCTTTGATGATAAGAAATCTGGAAATGTTACTTTTGGCAATGATAAAGATGGAAAAATCAAAGGAAAAGGCTCAGTCAGTCTAGATAATGGCAGAGGAAAGGCCCAAGATGTACTATTTGTGGATGGGCTAAAAGCAAATCTACTGAGTGTCAGTCAAATGTGTGATAAAGGCTGTGAAGTTCTCTTTAGAGCACAAGACTGTGAAGTTAGATCAAGCACCACAGGGAAGACTCTGATCAAAGGTGTTTGAACAGAGAGTAATGTCTACATAGTGAAAGAAGAGAATGAAGCATGCCACCTTAGCAAACTTGAGGATTCATGGTTATGGAATAGAAGATTGGGAAATATTAACTTCGACCATATCATTAGTCTGAGCAAGAAGAAAGCAGTCAAATATATGCCAACAATAAATAAGCCTTCAAATACCATATGTAAATCTTGCCAATTGGGCAAACATACCCGCACATCCTTTAAGACCAAAGATGAACTATCAACATGTAGGCCACTTCAGCTTGTACACATGGACCTGCGTGGACCTTCAAGAACTAAAACACCAAGTGGAGAATCCTATTTCATGCTGATAATAGATGATTTCTCCAGAATGACATGGGTTGCATTTCTCAAATATAAATTGGAAGCACTTGAGAAATTCAAGATATTCAAGGCATTGGCAGAAAATATCACTTTGTGAATATCCCTTGCATTTGTGAAAATAGAGATTGCAAGTTTGACAAGTGTACACAATTACAGTGAATAGAGTATGCAGAGCAGTTACCTGACAGTAGCAGAAAAAGACAAAACTAGCAAGCCAAGTGCTGGAAAGAGGACTGAGTGAAATTTATATATGTAATTGAAAATGGGAATGTAAATTTTGTAATTGATTTTATATTGTTTGTGATGCATTGGAAAGTCTCCAGAGGAAAACAAAAATCCCAATGTAAATTTGAAATTAATACATATTGTTATATTTTTATGAATAAGCTGATAAAAGAAATGAGGAGGTAGAAGGCAAAGAGATATGGCTTTCCATTTCAAATTCCCTGATGAATGCTAATAGTCATAAGGAAATTTCTATAAATAATATCACATTGATATGCATAGAGAGGTTAGAGAATGTAGAATTGAAGCAGAGAAAATAAGAAGAAGGTAGAGATGCTGTGAAAAATTAGAAATGATATAAGATAGATATGAAGACTGGAAGAAAGTAGTAAAGAAGGTACAGAACAGAGCTAATATCCAAGGTAAATGAGCAAGTGTTTTCTTTTGATAGAGTGAGGAATTTGGAGCTTGATAGATGTTAGTTGTAGCTGACTGAGGTTGGAGCCTCCTGTAGGTTGGTGCTTGCATAATATTGATGGGAGTTGGAGCTTCCTTGCAAGTTGTAGCTTGAAGAATTGAGGATGGAGCCTTCTGTAAGTTGGTGCCTATAGAAAATTAGTGGTGAGAGGGAGTTGGAGCTTTCCTTTGCATCACAACAATAATAAGATGTGGTTTTCTTCCTTTATGGGATTCCACTTATATCTTTTGTCTCTATGTGTGATACTTATGTGTTGATATGGTTTATTCAATCTGCTTAACACTTGCTGCTCTCATAATAAGTCTGCTGTTACATTATCTTAATACTTTCTTCTCACATATTAATATTGTTGACATATAAAGTTTATCATGAAATTAAGTTGTAAATAAGCTTAATGAAAAGTTTTAAATATTCTTGAATTTGTTAAACTGAATCACGTGGCCCCCCCCCCCCCCTCTCTCAGTTTAACTAAGGGTTCAACATTAGTGTCTTGATCATGGCTTCCATCATTTGTTTCCATGTCTTCCTCTTCATTACCCTGACTATTGCCTACCTCTTTGGCTTCAACATCAGCCTCATTTTTAGCCTCTTCACTAATTTCTGCACTTTCATTTTGTTCCTCATTGTAGCTACTTGTATCATTATTGTTGTGATCTTCATTTTCACTATCATCCTCTTCATTTTCTTCACTGCTTTCATGACTATCATGATTGTTGTCATGACTATGATTTTCCCTGATGTCCTATTCATCGCTTATGCTTGCTTCATTGGTGTCCATGCTATCTTCAGCCTCTTCATTTTCTTCATTGTTTTCATCTTCATTTTGGTTGCTCTCTTCATTTTTCCTCTCATCTCTTTCATGACTAGGAGCCTCACTGTTTTGGCTGTCATTAGGACTCTTAGTCTCACTTTTATCCTTAGGATCATCCTCTGTTTCTTTTTCACCTGCCTCATCTTCATTATTATCCACCTCCATGTCTTCTGCTTCATTTCTGACCTCTTCTTCATCATTTCTTACTTCATTTCCATTGTCAAGTTCTTCATTTCCTTCACTGTTATCATCTCCCTCTATTTCCATGTTTTCTGCTTCTTGTTGGCTTGAATCATCATCACCCTCATCTTCATTTTGGTTTGATTCATGGTCACCCTCACCCTCATGGTCACTTGCTTGTTCACTGCCACTTCCTTTTCAATATGATGCATTGGGAGAGGTTGAGGAAGGAAGGTTTTCGTGAGGAGAGGCTACTTATGTAGATGATGAGGCATGATCTGTAGGGGGTGATGGAGGAGTGGAGGGAGGAGGATGAGACAATGAGGGTAAATTTGGCTGATGATGGGGTTGTGGGTTTATGAAGACCTCATGAGTATTGAACACATCCCATGGTATGCCCCTTTGCTCTAACTGATGTAGCACAACCATGTTGATCAAGGAGTGGTGGAACAAACTCTGCATTTGCTGGGAATAATTCCTCCTTCAGACAATAGAAGACATCTTGTCGATACTCCTATACAAGTACTAGGGAAAATGAAGCATTTTAAACCCGGTAAAATGCATGAGTAATCTAATATGGTAGGAGTAAAGCCTAGAGTATCTCCCCTCACATGTAAAGTATTTCATGATGAACTTCATTAAGGGTGCATACCTCTCCAGCAAGTGTGAGAAAGGGAAAATAGTCTTGCAGCCCTCTTTGTACCTAGGCTTGAGGAATGACTCATAGCAACTCATGTCCAACTTTTCTCTTTTGAACCATTTTTCACCAACATCAGGTAGGCCAGTAGCATGGGCAATGGTATCTGATGATAGCTCAAAGTCTACCCCTACAAGATTTACTTGTTTATTGTGTAGGTTGAGGAAAAACAACCTAGCGAGCTCAGGGTGACTTTGAACTTGTTGGACCTTTTCACAAAACTGAAAACACCCTACATTTTGAAAGCATGTGAGAATCATGGGAGAGGTAGTAAGCTCCACAGTGTTTTTTGGTTCAAATCTATTAACCTTCCCACCTTTGTGCCTCTGCCTCATAGGCACTTGGTCTCCTTCACTGCTAACACTCCCTTCTTCTCCTCACATGGTGATTAGTGTTGCCTTTAAACAACCCTAGGCCTTCTTATGAAACTTGATAGGAGGGGTGAAAACTGATAAATTCTTTCTTGGAGGTCAAAATAGGGCTTTTGTCATGAGGGCTTAGGGTTTCTAGTCTTTAGGGTTTTAACCAATTTCCTTAAACCATTACATCATCAAATTCACTTGGAGAATAAAGAAAATATCCATCTACCAACTTTTGGTGTCTTTTCAAGTCCTTGGATGTAGCTTGGAGGTGTTCTTTTGTGGTTATTTTGGAAATTTTCAAGTGGAGGAAGGCTTCTGGCCTAGGCATAGTGCTTGAATGCGTTGTTGGGTCACTTCTATCCTAATCACAGTTCCTGCATGCGTTCAGGCCTGTCGGGCCTCCTGAGCGCAGCGTTGAACGTCCTTCAGGCCTATCGAGCTCCCTATGCGCAGGGTTGGCTACGTTCACTGTGTCTTCCAGGCAGTTCTGGGTGAAAGAGTAGTGCCCACCTGAACGCACATATCATTCCCATAAACACGCATCACAGTGTAAAATTACACTGAAAAAAGTCCCCAATGCGCAGCGATGGGTGTTGTAATCATAGCGCTTGCACAAACACGTAGCGCCGGGCAAAACTCACCCAGATTCTTACTAAAACTCAGATTTTTCTCCTTGAAGGTTCTGGATGTCTTTGTATGTGCATAATGATTTGAGTGAAGGGTGAAAAACACCCTTTATAGCCTAGGGAGATAAATTGAATTTAGCAAAACCCACTTTGCTAATGTTTTTTGAGCCTTTTTATCTTTCACTATCCTTTTGACATTCGTTGTGCAGGTGACTTGAAAACTTTTAAGTAGCTCTTTTCCCTTTTGATCGAAGCTTTCTGGAGAGATGAAATGGTTATTCTTTAGCCTTGAGGGTCTGTTTCACTCATTTTGACATAGCAGAAAATCAAAAACTACCTTCTCTGTTATTTGAAATCTAACACATCCTTTTAGCTCATTTAGTAATGGTAAGCTCTTTAAAACATTTTGAGAGGCCCTTCCTTACCTTTAGAATTTTAAAAACCTTTCTTTTATTGCATTGGTGAAGTTTTAATCATGTTTTTACTCCTTTTTACCTTTCCGAGTGTGGGTGACTTAAGAACATGGTTTTTTCCCTTTTTCACTAATCCTTGGGCTTGATAAAATTACCTTTTACGGTGACTATA
The DNA here is from genome assembly GCA_034641835.2 of Pinus albicaulis. Taxonomy (NCBI): domain Eukaryota; kingdom Viridiplantae; phylum Streptophyta; class Pinopsida; order Pinales; family Pinaceae; genus Pinus; species Pinus albicaulis. Next base: position 1,172,177,816 of record CM076575.1, on the reverse strand, counting down.
ATCATGTTTGCCATATCTCCTCTTTGGCAACTTATAATTTGTTGCAGGTGCCATGACATACTGATTTAGCACTTTCTAATGTTTCTTGGTGTTTGACACATTCAGTTGCATAATAGCAACCTCATGATCAGCTTGGATTTCCATCTTGAAACTCAACCCTATGCTTTTATTCCTTTAATCATTGAGTGTAAATGACTGAAAATGAAGGCTTGACCTTCCTTAGATTGATACTCTTTGCATTCTTTCCCTTTGAGGCATTGAGGCACTTTACCTTGGAAAACCCTAGAAGTCACCTACAACAGTCTCTTCAAACCTTCTGTCTGTTGTCATCATGGATGCCTATCATCTTCATTTCATCTCCCTTGCCTACCTTTCCAAAACATTAGGCTTCTGGGATGTTTGAGAAGAATAGTTAGTGTTGTATTATAATTTCTCTATAGCCCTTTCAAGTTCATTCATTTATGTCCAATTCACCTCACCTTTTTCCATTTTTCATCTATGATTTCTAAAAATATTCAATCCATGCTTGGTTGTGTTGGTGTGCCTCTATCCATATGATTTGTTGCATTGGCTTCTTACTTGGCACACTTTTGGCTCAATTAGTCTTAGGAACCCTGATTTTTCTTGAACATAAGTTGATTCTTCCTCCATTTGCTTGTGTATATATTTAATGAGGAGTGGCCTCTTACCTTAGCAATTTTTCTGTTAATAGTCACCTTGACACTCCTGCATAAATGTCAAAAACGATCAGGTGTCCTTTTCAGAACTTGAGCTTGATAAGGAGGTCTTCCTTGGAGGATTTTTTGAAATTTCTTGGACAAATAGGTGCTGACCTTCTTTCAAATTTTATTCAACTTCTATCACATGAAAAACAATGATTTATAACACAAAAGATAACCCTAAAACCTATGAAACCATAATGACCTGGTGGAAAACTCCTTTGACTTTTTCTTTGACTAAAAGCTTGACTTGGGGTCTTCAGGTATGAAAAATAGAGTTTTTGACAAATTTATGTATTGAAGATCCAAAATCCAATGTACTTTATTTATCTAAAGAGCCTACAGAAATAGTTTTGAGACCATCAATGCTTTGAGACATATAGTGAACATGGGAAAGGGTAGGTTGTTTGGCAATACTAGATGGGAAGTGGAGGTGTTAAGCATAGGAAAAACAGAGTACTGAGGTTATGGGTGTGAAAATAGGATAAAGATGAGTGGCATGAGCCCATGATGGGTATTTTAGGAGTGGTAGTCTAACTAGGGAATGACAGAGTAGTAAAATAGTGAAAAATTTGTTTTAAGGATAATGAAAGCAATGAGATTTCTAAAACTCACAATATAAATGAATCTTGCTTTTATAAATATAGGAAAAGTATTTAGTCATCTACAAATAGAAAAAAGTACTGATGACTAACAGATAATTAAAAAATACACATTTATAAGTAAAAAACACACACATATCCAAGATATGTTACAATGTCCATCAATAAATTTTGAAGGAGAGAGTCTCAACACTAATTCATCTTTGAAAGTGAATCTTGAATTTTTGAAGAAGAGAGTCTCAAAATGAATTCATCTTTGAGAGATGAATCTTGGGATTTTGAAGAAGAGCGTCTCAAAACTCATTCATCTTTGAGAGATGAATATTGCATTAGCATTGCCCCGTATAATTATAACTCATCTTTGATAGATGAATTCTGAATTGGAATTTCCCCACGTAATAGATCAACATAAATATTATTCACATTTTTACAATGTCTTATACTAAAAAAATGAAATTGGCTAACAATATTGTTTGCTATTCCATGCAATTATTTTAGCCTCTTTTTCTTAACTTGGTACACGCCATTCATCTGGTTGCACACAAGTTCAAAATTGGTGAAAACTACAATTCCATTTGATCCATACTCCATATTTGTTCCCAAGACTTCTATCAATGTAATATAATATGCCTCTTTGTTTGTTGTTCTTCCTGGTATATTCATTTTCCTTTCGACGACTTTTCTAGTCGCAATATTGGAAAGCACATATGTAATCATTTCTTTCCCTGGATTGGGATAGCAAGAAAAATATATGCATAATGTCCATTTTTCAACCATATTTAGTGGGTTTTTTATCCCTGAAAAAGAACAAATCCAATAAAAATATATTAAATTGACATTTATTGCAAATGCATGGGAGAAATGACACATGTGCATGGTTTATCTTAAATTTTGACTTAAAGTTTATGGTAGAATTGACATTTAGAAATGAGATGCGTTAAAGATTGCATTGCCTAGAGTTCAAGGGAGATTTATGACACATATACATGGTTCATGCATGGTTTGCATGAAAATTTTCCTTAAAATTTATGGCAGAAATCACATCTAGAAATAACATGCCTTAAGAAAGGATGAGCTCCAGAGGCTACCCAACCCTTTACATGCCTTAAGAAAGGACGAGATCCAGAGGCTACCTATTCCTTTATAGACTTCTTTAGAACTTGTATAAGTTAAGACTCAACCAACAAACTAAAATCCCATGGAAGTTCAACCACTTTAGGTTCAGTTTTTAGGCCTTAAATTTTGCCTTGAATTAATGGGGGAAAGCCTTGAGTTTGGGGGATACTGTCCTATGAGAGTTCAGCCACTTTAGGTTCAGTTTTTAGGCCTTAAAGTTTTCTTTGAATTAATTGAATAAATAATTTAGTTTTTGGGATAAATGACATTTACATGGTTTGCAAAATTATTTTATGCACTTACTAAAACAACTAGTTGTGGTGGTTGATGAAGCTATGTCAAAAGTCACACCTTTATGATTTTGTGGGAGAAATGAAATAGAAATGACACATGCCTTAAATTTTTCCCAAAATTTTATGGGAGAAGGGAGAAATGACACATGTACAAGGTTTGTCTTAGAGTGGTAGTGGTTTATGGATATTAAAATGAAGAACTTCTATTTCTGTTCTAGAGATTGACTGTAGGGGCATTTACTAGATATGTCACCTTTGAGAAAACATGAGAGACAGAGGCTACCTGGCCATTTACAAAATCTTCCTTTAGAACTTGTAGAAGTTAACACTCAACAGACAGGCTAAAATCCTATGGAAGTTCAAAATCCTATGAGATTTCAGCCACTTTAGGTTCAATTTTTAGGCCTTAAAGTTTGCCTTGAATTAATGAGAGAATGAATTTAGTTTGTGGGAGAAATGACATTTACATAGTTTGCAAAATTATTTTATGCACTTACTAAAAACATGCTTTAAAGTTAATGGGAGAAATCCAACATGAAACATGCTTTGAAAACTTGGACTAAGAACTTATGGGAGAAATGACACATGTATGGGAGAAATTACACATGTACACAGTTTTCCTTAAAGTGGTTGTGGTTTTGGATATTAAAATGAAGAAATTATATTTAGATATGTTGAAGAGATTGACTATAGGGGCATTTACTGGATATGTCACCTTTCAAAAAAAATGAGATCCAGAGGCTACCTGGCCCTTTACAGTCTCTTCCTTTAGAAATTATAGAAGTTAACACTACCTGGCCCTTTATAGACTCTTCCTGTAGAACCTTGTAGAAGTTAACACTCAATAGAGAGACTAAAATCCTATGCAAGTTCAACCAATTTAGGTTCAATTTTTAGGCTTTAAAGTTTTCCTTTAATTAATGGGATAAAGCCTTTAGTTTTAGAGTAACCTTATAAAATTCTTTAATGTGAAGATAGTAATTTCCCTACAAAAAATGTAATTGAAGATTGTGCTTATATATCAGAGTTCTGTTGTGACAAATTAGTTATGTACTTAATAAGAAGTATGATTTAGCACTTATCAAATTGTTCAATAATTTATAATAATGTCATTTTTGGCTTGTACTAGTATTCATCCTTGATATGTACAAGAGTTTTACAACTTCAACATCAACCTACACTATCATCATAAATTAGTTATGTCCTTAATAAGAAGTATGATTTAGCATTTATCAAATTGTTTAATAATTTATAATAATTGATATGTACAAGAATTTTACAACTTCAACATCAACCTACACTATCATCATATCACTGTAGCCATGTCAATCTATATTATTTATATCCATTACATCATAAAACACTCCACTTTTAACATTTTAAAAGAATAAAGCAACATGGAAGGTGTTAATTTAGGTACATTAATACACTCCACTTTTAACATTTTACAACAATAAAGCAACATGGAGGTTGTAAATTTAGGTACATTCATAAAATACAACCATGTCAATATAGATTATTAATATCCATTACATCATATTTAACACAATCTAGATTATTTATATCCATTACATCCTAAAACACTCCACTTTTAACATTTTAAAAGAATAAAGCAACATGGAAGGTGTAAATTGAGGTACATTAATAAAATATAGCCATGTCAATCTAGATTATTAAGATCCATTACATCATAAAACACTCCACTTTTAACATTTTACATTTTACTCCATTTGAGTTTGGGGGATCCTATCCTATGGAAGTTAAGCTACTTTCGGTTTTTAGGCCTCAAAGTTTTCCTTAAACCAACGGGAGAAAGCCTTGAGAAATGACACATCCTTTAAAATTAATGGGAGAAAGCCAATGACACATGATTTAAAGTTTTCCTTAATATTTTATGGGAGAAATGACACATGTACATGATTTTCCTTAATGTGGTTGTGGTTTATGGATATTAAAATGAAGAAATTCTATTTAGATCTATTCCAGAGATTGACTGTAGGGGCATTTACTGGATATGTCACTTTTCATAAAAGATGAGATCCAAAGGCTACCTAGCCCTTTACAAACTCTGCCTATAGAACTGGTAGAAGTTAACACTACCGGTCCCAATTATACCTTATGAAGTGTGTAGAGGGCCCGTGGAATCACTCACACTACTTTACGTAGACATAAGGGTGTATAAGAGTGTACTAAGTTCACAAATATGGTCATATTGTTGGATATCTTTCCCAAGAGCCCAAATGTACTCCTTAAGGATATGTGGGGTCTATATAACCATCTACAAAAACATGTGATTCTTTCCAAGCTAAGGATAATGTATGAGCCATGTGTATACACACATTATCTAGAAACCATAGGCCAAAATAAACGGTACTTAAGTGGTTTGAAGAAAAAATAGCACCAAGAAGCTTTGAAGGAGGGAAATAAGAACTATAAATGGGAGAAGGATAAGAATAAAATAGCCATTACACATCCATGCAAGGGTAGTAGAAATAATTCTAACCATTTCAGCATTGATGGTCACATTAAGGAGAATTATTGGATGTTTGGTATGTGTTATATTCTTTATGTGAATACCACCATGCACTATATATTTTTCTAATATTAGTGGTGGGAATAAATGGAATGAAAGGACCCCCACTTTAGGGTTTCATAGAGACGAAAAACCCCCAACACATAGGTGTTCAAGGGTAGTGCCCAAAAAAAAGTTTTTGGAAAAACAAAATCTCCCTTTATGATGGTTTTCATCACATGGTTTTTTCTTTTAACATTTTTGTAGTGCATGGTAGTTTATCCCATGGTTCTACAGTTTCAGTTAAAGAACCAAAGTTTTATCTGATCGAAGGTAATCGATTGGTAGTTTATAATTTTTGTGGGATATATACATATTCGTGGGATATATACATATATACATACATACATATGTGTGTGTGTGTGTCTAATGGTGTAAAAATTAATATACTAATAAAAAATGATCTTCTCGTTTTGGGTTTCTCGAGTAAATTATATGTTAATGCATGTGTTTTACATTGAATATTTTTCATTTTATTAAGAATCTATTTGAAAAAATTAACTATATAAGGTTAAAACCTATGTTTTGTATCAAATTACGTTTGGTTTCAATGGAAATATTTTATGGCTAATGTGATTTTCTCGAAATGTGATAGACCCCATTAAAATGGGAGATATATCGAATTCATTCCTATGGTGAAATAAAATAGTTGATTAGTTTAAAGATACAGATCTATAAATTCAATGAGCATAGTTTTGAGATATACAAGTCCAAAATGGAATAGTTGTTGGTGAACAAGTATCAGTGGATCACTATGGATATATCTACTTCATTAAAAGGGATTTTTCTAGAAGGATGGACTAAGTTGGAAAGAAGGAAAATATCTCAATAAATTTTTGTCTCTTAACTATTGAAGAATGTAGATAGGTTCAGTCTTCATTATTAATATATTTGTCAAAAAGAATTTATAATTATTGTTTCCTAACAAAAATCTATAAATATTATCAAAATAAAATAAAAAAATTTAGGAAACAATAAAAGGCTAGACAAATGGCAAATGGTTATACTAATGATGAAAGAGTGAGACCTTCAATTTAGGAATGTTGTATAGTATGTCTCTTTCGATGCACTACAACTTTTAAGTGAACTAATATTTATATTTGTAGTATTTATTCTTACTAGAATTTGGTGTTGGTTAACATTTATGTCTACTGTTTGTACAGGATCTTTGAATTGTTGCTAATGTATGTTTACTGGATGAAAAATAAGTTAAAATTTATGTCTATTGTTTGTACAAGATCTTTGAGTTGTTGTTGATGCATGTTTCTTGGATAAAAAATAAGTTAACATTTATGTCTATTTTTTGTACAAGATCTTTGAATTGATGTTGATGCATGTTTATTGGATGAAAAAAAAGCTGAAGTTGAACTAAATTTTTTCCTTATAGCTATTGTTTCTTCTATTGACTAAATTTCATTATCTCATTCACTGAGTCACTAAGTCATGTCAGCTCATTAACTATGGAAAAATAATATGTATACCCAGTTGAGGTTTTCGCATTACCTACACAAAATTTTGTACTAAAATTATAGAGATAGTTTTAGCCGAATTATAGGTTTAGTTGGGTGACTTTAGGCTTCTGTACAATTACAGGAGGACTAAATTTGAGGCTAAATACAAATATGCAATTCATATGAAGTTTGTATTTCTTCAAAGGATAGTTTTGGTGTTATACATTGTTTATGCTCTTCACTATAATTGCAGTTAATTAAAGCCACAATATTGGTGCTACTTATGTTTCACTACCACCACAGAAAGGAGATTGGATAAGAGAATATTTCAGTGTTATCTCATTCACTGAGTCACTAAGTCATGTCATCTCATTTACCATGGAAAAATAATATGTATACCCGCGAGGACTGGTTCAGCGGATTTCATCTCACCATCAGATACAAATCATTGATCCTGGCAGTTGTTTTTGCTAGGCCAGTACAACTAATTTTTGGATACCAATGGTATACAGATTATGTCTTTGTATTGAGCATAGGATCCATACATTTTGATGTTCCTGCCTATCATTTTTGCAAGGCCAGTACAACTAATTTTTGGGATACCAACAATATTAATATTATGTCTTTGTATTGAACAAAGGATCCGTAGGATATATATGAATATGTAAGAACCACAAAGTTTGTAAAGGGACTTCTGGAATGTGTCTTAAAATTTTTAAATATGAACTGGTACATAATATAAAATAGTGCTTTTTCATTCTGAAAAAAAAAATAAGGTTTTCGCATTACCAACACAGAATTTTGTACTAAAATTATAGAGATAGGTTCAGCCTAATGACACTTATGAGTTCTTATGAAACTCAATTATGCTACTCTATTTATATTTCACGTTCTTGTAACAAATTCTTGTAACTCAATTATTACATTTTGATTTTATACCTAAAAAAAAATTCATAATTACGTTATTACATTTTGATTTTATACCTCAAACAAAATTCACAGTTTGGAGCATACCTACAAATCCGAATAGCAAGAGTTGAGGCTGAACAGCATGACACAGATGCAAAAACATGATCAGTAGATGCAGAAACACACAACAAACATAGAAACATGATCATAGAAGATAAGCCTGAAACCAAGAGCCAAGGCCAAACAGCACGTCACAGACACATAAACACGATCAACAAATGTAGAAACACATAGTAGACGCGGAAACACAATCGCAACAGATAAACTCGAAACTATTTAATGGCTCTAGGCTGGTGTATTTATAAACTAAATTTCAGCCAGACTATTTTAAGAGTTCGACTAAAATTATGTTGTCGGTTTTCCAATCTCTGGCCAAAAATCTATTTGCCCACACTGTCAGTACGTCATCAATGTAAATGGCAGAATGATTTTGGCCAAACTAATTTCAAAATTTTGGCCAAAATCTCTAACAGTTCAGCCAAACTTTTATAAAATTTCAGCCAAATTATTCAGAAAAAAAATTATCCGCCCCTGATTCTCACAAAAGTGTAACCCAACCTCACATTTTTACCCTAAGGTATTATGGCTTGGGGGTTAAGGGGATAAGGAATTTAGTGGTTATGGGTTAAGGGCATATGCGTTGTGATAATGGGGCCCCTAATCCCCTTATCACCACCATTGGGAGTTCCCCTATCAATTTTCTCTCGGTGAATTCCCTCTAGGCCCTTTAGACCATATGAAATTAGGTCCTAAGTCACCTTTTCATTCTCTAATTCTAGGATTATAGATCTTACTAAACCATGCTTGGGCCTCCCCTTGCCCTAGTTAATACACAATAGGATGCCCCTCCCACCTCTTTGTCATACCATTCAGCTTCTCCTAATGTTATGAACCCCCAAATTTCGTCCCAATGCCCTTAAAACTACACCCTTGGGACCCCTTCGTTAAGGGATTAAATTTCTTAGGGTTTATCAATTGTGATGAGGGAGCCCATAATCCCATTACACAATTATTGGGGGTTCCCCAATGAACTTCAATTGTGTGATATATAAGATAAATTGAGAGAAATAAACAAGGAACTTGTAAAATTGAAAGTAGTCGTTGAAGAATTAATGGAATGAAAAGCTACCATGGAGGTGGGGAAATAAAATGGTAGAGTTAATCCAAAACCATCCAACAATGTAATATCTCAGTCCTTAAGAACTTACAGATATAATTTGTGTAAAAATTACTATTTGAAATACAAAACAGATGAGGAGAGGATGACAAATGTTCTTATCAGAGTAAATAAAATTGAGTGGATTGAATTTTTTATAATACAATATGACCCTAAATTCAAGGTAAAAATGAAAGACAAATCTACTTGTTATCATTAAATGAGATTTGAATTTTAATCCCTGCATATAATCAAATTCAATATAAGCATATATTTTTTATCGAGTTGAAGGAGAAGGAAAAAGTAAATCAGGAAAATAGGTACTAGAAGAAGAGCTTCATATCTTCAGCAGTCGCTGGTGGAGTGGAGATTCTACTAGTGTATAATTTTTCCTAAGCTAACTTGACAAAGAGCGGGAGGAGAAGAACTGCTCAACATATTTCATTGCCAAAATAAATCTGAGGATCGACTGTAGGGTCATCGAACAGAGCTGATTCATTGTCTTTGGAATATTTCCAAGGAGGAAATCGGTTGCCAGAGGGAGCAAAGGGTGCCTTTTTCAGCCATGGACCCTAGATCCGAGTTTCTGTTGTGAAGCAGGGAGAGGAAGATTTGATCTGACATAGATCTGAGTAGATGGCGCCTCATGGACTGCTTGATTAGGATAGGTTGGATGACCTATCCAAATTTTCTATCTGGAAGGCTAGAATCCTTATAGTCCTGGAGGCATACGGCTTGAGGGAGCATGTAGGAAAACTCTTGGTTATCATTGGGTAGGGGTCATTCAATTGCTTACTCTCAGCAACTGAGTTGCAATGCAACAGTTGGCAGCATGATGCAACAATTTGGGAGGGAGTTGCAATATGAATGTAGCAGTGACGGTGGCAGAGTCATAGGAAACAATATAGAGAGAAGCAACAGTGTAGTGATGAAGGGCAGCAGGCCAGGCAAGAATGTAGATGCCGATGCTAGATATTAGAGAAGTACTTCAGGGTGAAGTGTATATCTAGAGAACATTCCTTTCTAAGTGGGAGAGTTGATATTTTCGGGTAGCTTCGGATGTGCTTATCTCCCAAATTTTGTGGAGGAGCTAGAGTACTTGAGATCTCCAAGACCCAGAAAGTGTTTGGGGAAATTCCATCAGGTTTAAGAGATATTCAAATAGTTAATATTTTTAATTAAGGTCCCAAAGTCTAACTTAGGAAAAGTAAAATATTGAAGTGAATTAGATTAAACATGTGATGAGAATGACTTAAGTGATGTGGATCAAGAAACTTCTAATATTAGTCTTCGATTAGAGATTAGATCATGATCGTTGGTGTTTCAAAGAGAAAATTATAAGATAAGGGCTTGGGGTTAGTTTGAGAACACACACATTGGTGAAGCACTGAAGCTAAGTTGAGATTCTAGGCCATGGTTTGCTAAGAATTTCAGAAGTGTTTTAGGTGCAGTGAGGGGTAGAATTGGTAAGGGAATGGTTTGATCCCTGGCCAAGTTTACAAAGAATGTAGAGAAGCAGCATTCCAGACTAGCGTAGAGGTAGCTAGGTGCTACACAGTCTAGCGAGAGCCCAACAGGGGTAGCAGGATCCACGTAGGGCTGATAGAGGCCTAGTCAAGGCAGCATAGGGGTAGCGTAAGCCCTTCCTGAGCAGTGCAGAGGCTGATGCAGGCCAGTTAAGCTGATGTAGAGGGCTTCAGAGTAGAATTGGGGTTTATGGTGGGCTAGAAAGCACTCGGGTTCTGTAAATCCTGTTTGAGGTGTGAATCAACAATATTTTGTGTCTCTGAGGATAGAGGTATTACTGTCATATTTATTTTTCTATCAAGTGAACTAGTTTTGGTGCCCAAGATTCTCGTACTTAGATTCTGCATAATAATGAAAACCCTCTAGAGCTAGTTGCACCAGTTTTCCCACATCGAATTTTTTTTGGGAACATTTGTATGGAAAATGTGTGTCACTCTGTCTATGAGCATGTTATTCAATATTTGATCTGTAGGTTGCTAGTTGTATTTACTTTACTAATTTACTGAATATTTTAGAAATTAACTTGTAACTTAATTCAAGTAGGATAAGTAAATCAAGGTACTGCACTAGGTTTCTTAGATTCGGAAATTTTCACATTCCCTAAGTCTAGCCCCGTTAGATCACCTAGGGTATCAATTTCCAAATAATATAGCCGGAGGAAAAATTCTATCTCCTAGAGACAACTATGTTGTTGGGTGCCATCACTCTCCTAAGAATTTGGGCCAATTCTGACGGTGGAAACTCCAGATACTTCAAGCCCTACCTCTAGGATCAAGTTTTGCCTAGGTGTTCCCAAGGATATAACCTAGTAGGATCAATTTGACCTATCGAAGTAAAAACTCTTTCTTGATCCTTTCCCTTCACCTTTTCCACGATAGGAACATCATTGGTTTCTAAATTCCATCCCCGAACCTGGGCTAGGTCCACTTGGCCCCATGTAGTCCCATTTGGTGTCAAAGGCCTTTCATCAAGGACCATTTCGGAATCCAAGTTCCCAAAGGATTTTATGGATTTATAACTTACTTCATAAGTATTATTCTTCTCCCTCAACCCTTCAATCCCCCTCCTCTCTCCCTAGAAGATCAACTCCATTTCTTAAAAGGAAAGAAATTACCACTCTTTATTCTATCTTAGGGAAAGGGTTTCTAGGGTCACTTCCCACCTATTCATTAACCTATACTCTACAAGTGACTTCGTAAAGTACCGGGACTCCTCCCATCGGTGAAATTCTGTGAAGAGAAAGGGGCCTTAGTTCCAGTGACAATGGGCTAGGCCTCCATCGTTTCCCTTGTCCTAGCATTTTCCCTTTTAGGAACCCCTTTTAGGTCCAATACTAGTTTGAGTGGTAACAAGTTGTTCAAAATTCCATTTGTGAACAACTCTTTGTTATGCCCACTTTTTCCATACTATGTCTCCAAGATGAGAAGTCTACGGCTATGGAGGCTACCCTTCTTCTCACTAAGTCGATCCTTTACAATATAGTGAACTAGGGCTAGTTGTCTTGCCCGCTTGAATACTACTTTAGTACTTCAAATTATGCACATCCTTAGGCCCTATACACCTGCCTTTTTACCAATCTTGTTGTCCTTCACAAGAACAACATTTGGGGCTATTCTTTGACTGTATCCTAACAACCATTCAATTGTACTTGGAATACCATCAGTCTGCCCTACCACAGTCAATTCGTTTTACTTATCTCGGGCCCACAATATTGTCTTCATCTAGGGCTCTTCAAATCTGCCACCTAAAAATGTTTTGAGTCCTCTCAAAATCATTGTTCTTGTGTATCGAAAATTTGATCTTTGTTGTCCAATATATGAAAAAATATGAACTAATCCTCTTATCATCCTTCTAAAAATTTGTAGATGACTGAACTAGGGTCACAGATCAGCCACTAATAGTCCATTGGCTACTCTTTTATAGGTTGCCTTAGATCTCTGTCTAAAACTCTATGGAAAGTTCACCAAAATTAACTCCTTTACATGTTAATCGATTCTTCATATGGCACATTTATTCTACATGCTCAATGATCTGCTCAGGTTACACCCTTCTTTGGATCTGTTGTCACCACACATATTGAATCTGTAAACCATCTTCCAGATCTAAAATCTATATTGTAGAAATAAACTTCACTCTAAGGGTCACAACCTATCTTCTTATGCACAAATTTTTTACATTCTTAAGGGCATACATTATGAACTAAACATGCTAGGAAACTATCCTAACTAGGGCATTATACTTATATACTTCTACTTGTTGTAGAATAATCCCTATCCACCCATTGAAAAAACACGACTCTTGCCTCTATAAGAGACTCGCCCTAGCTCACATGGATCCATAGATTCTGGGAATTTATTTGACTAAATATTGACATGAAATTCAGATCTCAAAGTCGACCCTGAAACTAGGGTTACCTCAGTCAATATTGCGCATACGTCTACTTCTGTTCTGGCTCTAAATTACAATGCAAACCCTCTTCCATTTATGTTGGTTTTTATCATAGACCTTGTGGCCTACTAACCACCACAAGGCAAGATGGTATCAACCCTCTCTTCTATTTCATGTATAAAATCTAACAAACGAGATTCATATGATCTTCTAATGTACTAAAACAAGATACTAAATCCTTCCTACAATTTGCAGAAACAAAACATGATCACATAATCACATATAAGTAAGAGAAAGAAATTATCAATCACACAACACAATATGTATCTGGGGAAAGAAACTCCTCAAAACCCTTTATGTCTATTTTGTATTAAGTCAAGGAATCATAAAACAATACAATCTTTAATCTCTCTTGAGATTCTCTAGCACACTGCCAATTGTCTCCTGCTAATATAGGAAGGATCGGTCGAGTACTTATCCAATTATCAGTCTTCCTTAAGCCTTCCTTGCGCATGCAATTATTACGAAATTAGCTGTCTATTAATTAGGAAAATCAGCCTTCCTTGATTGCGCAATACATTATGGCATCCTAATGAATTTATAATTGCACATGGGCAATTTTCTATAAATACAACTAATAGTTATGTTCTTCTAAAATATGTTACAATAAAGCTCAAGGGCCTTTTTATTATTGACAAAATAAGATAAACCCCTAAACAACCAAAACCCTAAGCCGAGGAGATGTAACACCAAGAGTTTATGGGCCCCGTTGGGGTTAATTGGGAAGCCAACTTCCCGGGGTTGTAACTTGGTCATATGATCTTCGTTTGACACACATGATACCTTGTTAGAAATATCTCTGCAAGGACTACAACTACTAATATGATTTCCATGAAATATCGAAACTTTTCATGCCCAAAAAATGTCATTTGGGGCCTCAAAACGGCTCCGGAAGTTCATGACCCGAAAATCTGACAAAAAATAATAAACTGGGCTATAATTAAGGAAACTGAAAAACTGAAAGAGATAATGATGAGGGCCAAAGTGGAATAGGCGGGTGGCCACCAATATCCACTTCGATCACCTCAACTCGAATTTCTTGAGCTAACTCAGTCATCATGACTTATTTAACTGGCAAAAGTTGTTATGAGATGAAATTACAATTTATTGTCCAATTTATTTAAGGGAGAAATAAATTATACACCTCACATTCCTCACTCCTGGTACATCAAAATTCCTCACCAGTGTGGGTGCATTGTTTGTCCTTTCTAGTTGCCAATTTCACTGTTTCTTGTTGCAAGTTTCAACACTCCCTTGCAACAAGAAAGGAATTCAATCTATCCCCATCCAATACCTTTGGAATGTTCTGCATGAAACACTTCTCTAGTGTTGTTTGCACCTTAAAATCCTGAAACTGAATAGCCTCCAAAAAACTGAATCATTATAATGAATATTTTATCAGAGTCTTCTGACTGCTACTAGCTACTCCACCTACTAGTACTGGATTCTATGCGCTGCTGTTGACATCTGCATCTGTGCCCTTTGAATTGTTGCCAAGTATAATTTGTGCTCCAGTATCTAACATTTTTCACTCTGATTTTTGTCTTTCTGACATCGGACTGCATCAACCTAACTGATCCTTCCTCCTACTACTATATTATGGGCTCCTCATAGCCAAGTTCAATCCATGAGACACACAATCTTAATGGACCCTGCCCAAATTTATTATCTTGGGATTATGTCTACACATCATCCCAACTTTCACCTAGAGGTATGGCTGCATGTGCTCCCTCTGCCCATCTGGCTCGCCATTTCCCCCTCATGGAGGTATCTTCTTGAGTGGACACTTCCACTCGGTCTCCTGTATGCTTCTCCAATTGTGGCTGCTCCACAACGTTCTAAGACTGATTCTGAGGATGCATTTTGAGAGGTAAATTATGCCCCCTCTCAACCACCAAGTCTCTAACCTCTAATTTTCTCCTAAAATATTTGCATGCATCTGGTACCTCAAGTGCATATAGGTTCTTGACTCATGCACATTGTAATTTTCCCATCGTTACAAAATTTTCTAAAAAAATGTTGATTGTAAATATATGATATCGCCCTCATGCGAGCTCCGATTCGACCGATTTTTTTTTTTCCATTTGGGTATTTTTTCGCAAAGAATCAAAATATTATATTTGTTTTTGAAAATTTTACACCAAAATCTTCATATATTCTCTGCAAAATCGTTGCCCAAAAATTCCTCCTCTGATACCATGTAGAAAATATAACCAACAAGATTCAATATGATCTTGTAATCTACTAAAACAAGATATTGAATCCTTCCTACAATTTGTGGAAACAAAACACGATCACACAGTCACATATAATTAAGGGAAATAAATTATCAATCACACAACATGAGATGTATATAGGGAAAGTGACTGCTCAAAACCCCTCTATCTGTATTGTGTATTAAGTCAAGGAATCATGAAACAATACAATTCTTAATCTCTCATGAGATTCTCCAGCACTCTACCAATTGTCTCTCACTGATATAGGAAAAAATGATCTAGTACTTAGCCAATTCTCAGCCTTACTTCAGTCTGCCTTGCTCATGCAATTTCCAGGGAATTAACTCCCTATTAATTAGGAAAATTAGTGTTCCTTGATTGCACAATCCATCATGGCATCCCAATGACTTTATAATTGCACATGGGAAATTTTCTCTAAATACAACTGATATTTATGTTCCTTTTAACCTCTGTCTCAAATGGGTCTTCCTTGAAACTGACATGCATGCAACTATTAATAGCGAATTATCAGTTATCTGATTGATCACTCATTGTGAATTAAATCTAACTTAATTCACTAACCTCTCACTAGCTCACCAGTCATTTAGAACTAGTTAAACTGATTTTAACTCATTTAATTGAGTTAAATAATTCACACCTGCACACCACTAATGCATCAGCTAAAACTGGACCCCAGCAATATTAGAATCCCTCTAGATGCTTCATCTTAGACCCTGAACTCGAATTTCTTGAGTTAACACAGTCATCATGACTTAGTTAACTGACACAAGTTGTTATGAGATGAAATTAAAATTTATTGTCCACTTTATTTAAGGGAAAAATAAATTAGATGCCACACATTTCTCACTCCTGGTGCATCAAAATTCCTCACTAGTGTGGGTGCATTTTTTTTTTTTTTTGGTCCTTTCTGGTTTCCAATTTCACTATTTCTTGTTACAAATTTCAACATTTCAGAATTCGATGTGGCCTTCACACAAATACACCATTGAAATCACATGCCCAGATTCTCATGAGAAACCTCTCTTAAGCTCGATCTTCCAGAAGAGAACCAACAATATGCCATCCTAATTCCTAGCTCGAATCGACCATTAATGTATTCGAAATTATTCTGAAACCTTACATGATGATCTTACTCTTGGAAGATGATCATGACCTTCCTTTAGCAACCCTTACTCGACCCTCATACTCAACCTAATTTAGGACTACATCTCTCTTCGCCCCCTTGATCAAATGAGCTCCTTCTCACTTTATGTTCTTTACTTCATCCTAAGGCCCCCTTTAATATATTTTCCTAGACCTCTTGGGAACCCTCTAGAACTTATGGTTTTTATCCACTTAGAGCTTGGAAACATTAATTTTCCTTTTCAATTTTCTTTTAGATTTTAAACCCCATATTGGGTCCAAAATCCCTTTTCTTGGCTTCTTTTCCCATAAAGCCTTTTTTTACCAAACTCACACAAACCCATATCAATAGGCTTGTGGAGTGCCTTCCAAGCTACACAATTCAACAACATAGTCTAGTTCTAGTAACCATAAGTTGGTCAAGCTCTTGTATACAAGCGAGGGCTTGGTTGGGTTCCAGAGTTCCAAATTAAGTAAGGGTAGTTGTGAGGGCATGATAAATAGGGAGGGGAAGGGCATGAAAAATAATTAAAATGCATGCTTACACATGTCAGACAATGTCAATGCATGTTGAATAGTGTTAGGGAGTGTCGGGGGATATCAAGGGATAACTAGGTCAACATGCATGGAAAGGAATGAATAAGAGTGTGTGCCAAGGAGTGTCAGCAAATTCAAGTGTGCTAAGAATGAAGTGTGTTATTTGGAGAAGTTCATAATAGGATTTACAGGAGACAAGCCTATGGCTGTTTTACGGGGCTTGACATAGCACTAGTTTTAGACAAATGGAGGTTACTTTGTGCTAGGCACAAAATTGTTTTTCCTTTAGCTATTTTTTATATGAGATGTGGTACACTTTGGCTACATGCTCATGTTTTAAAATATTTTAGATAATTGCATGTTGTACATTGTTGTGCATATGTTTTGGGGCACTCAGCTTGTGTTGGATTATATCTTGTGTGCCTTGTGCATCTTGAGGTTATTGCAAACTCTCCGTTAATGTTCTACTATTTATATGAATTGAACATACATGTGAAATATTTCGTGTGTAAGCTATGTTGCTTAGTTTTTTTATGGCCGTGGAAAAATCATGTGATCCTTGTCTTTGTAACTAGTTAAGTGGGACAAGTTGAGCTTGGACATTAGTGGCATAAGATGAGTTATAGGCATTTCTTAAGTTAACAAGGCACAATATTCTAGTCGTAGGTGAAATTGGTCAAGTTGTTGCGGTTGAAGCAGGCCAATATTGTCACATGAAATACAATAGCCAAGGACTTGATTAGGTTCCAAGGTCGTGAAAAATTGTAAAGGATAGCTGTGAGGACATGAGTGTCAAGGCATACTAGGGAATTCTAAGATGTGCCATATAATGCGAATACATGTCAAACATGCTAAGATGTGCCAATTTATAAGGCATGCCAACATGTGCAAGGTGTGTAAATGTGTGTTGGGGTTTGTCAAGGCAATAAAAGGGAGAAACAAGTTCAACTACAAGGAAATGAACACGTAAGAGGGTTAATAAGTCAAAAATTACCTTTTCCAAGAGAGGCATGCTAGGCACACCAACACTAGGCGAAAATAGGTTCCTAGTGCAAAGTCTTAGTGCATTCTAAGTGCCAAATATTCCTTTGTTGCTTCTATCCTACTTTCCAACAATTGATCTCAAATAAATTTAAATATTAAACCATGCTGAATCATACCAAGAAATCTCAACGTATTCCATACATGCTAATACTATCAAAGCACCAATATGTGTCACGGAGTGTTATGCATGTTATTAAGTGGAAGGGAATGTTAAAGAGTGCTTAGGTGTGCTAGAGAGTGCTAATGCATGTTGAGGAGTGTTAAGGAGTACTAGGACAAAACATTAAGGGAGCACTAGGTGAAAATTCATGGAAGTTAATGAATATGAGGAAATTGTGCCAGATACTAGTGTTAATGAGTTTTAGTTGTCATGCCAAGGAGGGAGTGACAAGGTATGATAAGCATTGATAAGGTATTCTATGGATTATCAAGGCATGTCAAGAATTCCCAAAGTGTTCTTGGGAGTTATAGGGTGTGCTAATTATATGTGCTAATTAATAGTGCCGATATATTCCAATACATGTCAGGTGCTAAGGATGTGTAGGATGCCAAGGTATGCCAATATGTGTCAAGGAAACAAAAGGAAGAACAAATAAGACAATTAATAAGTCAGGGATTTATATTTTTCGAAAGTGGCATGTGAAGCACACTAATAATACGTCCTAATACAGACCAAGTGTCATTGTGTGGCAAGTGCTAATGTATGTCCATGCATTCAACCAAGGTGTTCCATGTCATGCTAGGGACTACATGCATGCCAAAAAATGCTAGGAGAGTTCCATGTTGTGCTAGCACATGCCACCATGTGCTTGGGTGTCAGTGTCATCACAAGATGTTCTAGGTACAAAGATGTTCCAAGACATTCAAGGTGATAAGAAATGTTAGTGTGCCAAAGCATTAATTTAAGGTGTGCCCAAATTGTTGAGGAGTATTAGGTCTTTCTTATTAATAGAATTGGCAGAGATTGATTATGTATTAAATAATATATTTCCTACAGACAATAGTGGAACTTTATCTAAATGAAATTTGCTAGATAATAAACTTAATAGATATGAATCATGTGTTGACTCATAGGAAATCTCTATTCGACTAGTCATTACATCAGGGAAATGATACACACTAATTACTTCTTAAAAAATTGACTGACTCTAACCACTATGGCCTTGGAAATATTATAAAAAATACTCCACAATAATGGTCTTAAATTGTTATCTTTTGACAAAAAATATATTAAGAAACACAGAGTGTCATCAAAAAATCATTGGAATGATCAATGAAGATGAACATTTTTTGACCGTCACCAAAAGTAAAAAAAAGAGCATTGGTGAGGGTCATTAAAAGTTCATCACTAGAAGTGTCACCAAATAGAGAATTAATGATGGGCCTTTAATGACCCTCACCAAAAGTGTCATTGAAAATGGCTTTAGTGACGAGCCTTAAAGGACCATCACTATATGCACTTACAGTGATGTTTTTTTAAGGACTGTCACCATATGGGACATTGGCGACGGACCTTAAAGGTAGGTCATAAGCATGACCCTCACCAATGTCCTTTTTTCTTGTAGTGGCTAATGGTATTGGTATAGTTACCTTTCAGAGTGAGTCAAGTAAACCCCTCATACTAAAATATGTCATGCATGTACCTGGTTTAAAGAATAATTTGTTTCTGTTTGCTATGTTGGAAGATCGTGGATATGACATGATTTTCATTGTAGGAAAGGCAATCCTTCATCACAAAGCCATGGGAAAGGTGAAAAATATTGGGGTTCAAGTGAAGAGCCTCTATAAACTTGATGTAGATGAATTTGAAACATTGAGAATAAAATCAGAGAAGGTGGAGAGCTGAGACATCGATGAGTTTTGGCACAGGAGGTTGGGCCATATACACCACAGCTCTTTGAGGATCATGTAAAATATTTCCATAGGGCTTCAAAAGGGTACACTTGTGCATAGAGACACATGCAAAGGGTGTACTATGGGGAAGTATACAAAGGCCACCTTTCACTATAAGGAAAGCTGAGTAGCAACAATCCTTCAGAGAGTTCACTCAGACATGTGTGGACCGTTCGCAATAGCTTCCATAACAAAGCACAGGTATTATGTGATTTTTGTTGATTATTTTTTAAGAAAGTGTTGGATTTTATTCACGTAGAAGAAATATCAGATGTTCTCCAAGTTTTGTGAGTTCAAGGCACTTGTCGAGAAAGACACAGGGAAGAAGGTGAAGGCTTTGAGGAGCGATAATGGTGGAGAATACATCTTTAAAAAATTCAAGAAACTTTGTGCCTCAAAAGGAATTCGAAGAGGATTGATTTCACCTCATAATCCACAACAGAATGGAGTTTCAAAGAGAAAGAACACGATTATTGTGAGAGGAGCACGAGATATGTTTCATGATCAAGTCCTACCATTGCATCTGTGGGCAGAAGCATGAAATAAAACAAAATTTGTTCAGAACAGAAGTCCTCATTAGATACATGGGATGAGTATACCAGAGGAGGATGTTTTAGATAAGAGACTGGATGTGTCATATTTTTAAATTTTTGGCTCATATATTTATTTCCAAGATAACATCATTTAGAAGAGATGGGGAATTTGATGAAGAAAAATCCATATGGTTGTCCATTGAGATGGAGCTTTAATTGCATGTAGTTGAGGAGCTCTTGGATCCAAAGGATGAACCTTGAGATGTGGAGAAGACAAAAACAAAGGAAAAAAGGGTGGTAGAAACCACTCATGTAGAGCCATCCAATAATTATGGAAGGAACCACACCAGGGAAGCCCTGATAGATTATTGTTGGATGAGAGAGATAATGTGGGAGAACCCACATCACTTCATAAGCAGAGAAGGTCCCCAGAGCAGTACACTAGATACATTTCTCTTATGAGTGAAAGTATTTTGACAGAACAATCCTCTTTTAAGGAAGAAGTGTAGCATCAAGTTTGAGTTGATTCCATGGTTGAGGAGTATGAATCCATCATCAGAAATAGTGAATGGGAAGTTTTCCCAAGACCGGTGGGGGAGTCAGTTGTAGGATCCAAGTGGGCCTAGAAGGTGAAGCAGGAAGTGTATGGGAGTGTGGAGAAACAGAAGGCTATATTTTTATCCATAGGGTTCTCTCAGGTGGAGGGTATTCACTATGATGAGAATTTTTCAGTAGTTGCAAGGTACTCTTATATTATATCCATCCTTGCACTCTCAGCACATATGGGATGACAGATACATCAGATGGATGTAAATATAACATTTATCAATGGATTTATTGAGAAACAAGTGTACATTGAGTAGTGGGAAGGTTTTGAGACTTTAGATAGGGATTCACATGTGTGAAAACTCAAGAGAGCACTGTATGGGCTAAAGCAGGCACCCCGTGCTTGGTATACCAATATTGAAATCCATTTCACTGGGTTGAGCTTAACCAAGAGTGAGGAGGATGTGAACCTATATCATATTGTGGTTGATGGTAAGATTTTTATTATTGTACTTTATGTCAATGATTTGATACTGACAGCTGATGAGAAGCTCATAAGGTCTTGCAAAGATGATCTTGTAAGAGAATTTGAGATGAAGGACATGGGGCTCTTCAACTATCTCCTTGGATTGGAAAAATGGAAAAGAGATGGGAAACTATTTGCATCTTAGGGTATTCTGAGGAAGTTCCACATGGAAGATAGAAAATCCATGGAGACTCTGCTTGTAGGAAATTGGAGGAAGGAGGACGTTACTTCAGGCAAAGTAGTGGATCCTACAGTTTATAGGCAGTTCATGGCTTCACTCATGTATTTTTTGAACACATGACTCGACATAAGATACGCAGTTAACCTGTTGGGCCAATCTATTGTTAATATGACCAAGATATTTTGGAAGGTAGGGAAGCATGTGTTGAGATATATCAGGGGCATGACAGAGTATGGATTATGGTACAAAAGGACATAGGGAGTGAAGCTTCAAGGCTTCACCAATGCATATTGGGCAGGGAGTCCATCCAAACGGAACAACACATCAGGAGGCATCTTCAACAAAGGATCAATATAATTTTCTCAGTACAATAGGAAAAAAATATCAGTTGCACTCAGTTCAACAAAGATAGAGTACATGGCAGCCATTCAGGAAGCATGTGAGGCCATTTTGATGAGGAAGATACTTGTTGGTTTGTTTGGTCAAAAAATGGATCCAACAGTGATACATTGTGATAACAAGAGCTGCGTCAAACTCTCATTTAATCCAGTATTCCATGATAGGTCCAAGCATATTGATATCCATTAACACCATCCCAAATATTTTGTTCAGAGGAGGATTATGTCATTAGAGTACATTCCCACGTAGGAGTAGGATGTAGACATATTGACGAAGGCACTGGAAAGAAGTAAATTAGAATTCCACAGAGGTAGGATCAGAGTAGCAGATAATCCATTTCTTGTTGAGAGGGATTTTTGAAATGTCACCAAGAAATGGAACCCCAAAGCGGGGCTTCTGATTTAATTTCCCTTAATTAAATTGGAAGAGAAATTGTAATTTCATCTCATAATAGCTTGTATTAGTTAACTAGTTCAGAATGACTGAGCTAGATTAGTAAATTTGAGTTGAGCATATAATAGGATGCATGTATATGTCTCCCATGATTTAAGGGGGTCCAATTACAGTTATTTATGAGTTTTAATTAGTTAACTTGAGAAATTGATTTAAAATCAGTTTAACTAGTTCCAACTCAGTGATGAGCTAGTGAGAGGTCAAGAGAATTAAATATGATTTAATTCACAATTAGTGATCAATCAATTAACTGATAATTTTCTATAAATAGTTGTTTCATTTCAGTTCTAAGGAAGATCCAGTTGAGACTAAGGTTAAAGGGATGATAACTATCAGTTGTATAATTATAAAATTGTATAGGTCAATTATAGAGACAGTTGGAGGCCTAAGAAGGATTGCACAATAAAGGAAAGGAATTTTCCCATTTAATAGTGATTTAAATCCTCAAGGAATGCATGAGAAAGGAAACCTAAGCAGAGGTAGAGAATTGGCTAAGTATTAGTCTCATTTTTCCTAGATCGGAGTGAGACAGTTGATAGAGTGCAGGAGTTTCCCTTGAGAGATAAATCATTGTATTGTTTCATGATCCTTGACTTTATAAAACATACAGATAGTAGTGTTTTAGGAAGTGTGTGTTCCTTAGATACATCTTGTGTTGTGTGATTGATTATTTATTTCTCTTAATTGTTATGCTATTGTGTGATCGTGTTGTGTTTTCGCAAAATGTAGAAGGATTTAGTATCTTGTTTTAGTACATTACAAGATCAGTTTAAATCTCGTTATTATATTTTCTACAAAATATTCATAACTCGCAAATATCCTAATATTCCATTCATAAAAATTTAGTGGGAAACAGTTCTTCATATTCATGCAGTAATTTTGTGAATTTGTTGACTGTCTCTTCATCCTAGTAATATCTTACTTTTTCAAACTTCGGCTCTTCTTCTGATCTAATGTTCACCTTCCTGGTCTTTAATGGTTGTGTCATATCTGGAATCTCTATATTTTTTCCATCTACTTCACGGTTCCCTTCTAATTCTACTATTCTTGGGTCTTCTTTAGGGAAAATTTTAAGGATCAAAATTTATCTTAAAGTTTAGAAACCTTGGAAAATCTCGTAATCCATCATATGTGATCTATAAAATGGTCGACAATATTTTTGTAAAAAATTTCACATTTCTAATAATTTTATACAATCTCTATATAAAATTTTGGTGTTTTTAAGGTGAAATAATTGTATACAATAAAATTTGGGCGAATCATTTTTAGAAAAATGGAAATTAGCGAATCTTTGTTTTGCAAAAAGCATGGAAAATTAGCCCACCTATGAATATTAGCCCCTAAAATTTTCCTTGGTCTTTTTCCTATATAGTAATGTTATAAAATTATATTGCATACTCTAACTACACAACCCAATTAGGTTTATTCCATGTTAGTGTGGCTACACCTTCAAAGATATTCTCTTTTACTATCTGCAGGGCCAAATCTATGCTTGGAAATTCATCCTAAAAGTTGAATGTTAGTATAAACCCATCAATCAAGTCTACCTAGTTCATGGTACCATGTCGCAACTCTGTTTCTAGGTACCAATTCATAGGAATTGTCTCCAAGGAATGAATAAATCCATGCACACATTCTTGTTGTGGAATATCCTTCCATGTTGTAATGTACAATTGGATATGATCACTAGGCTCAGTTTCACTATCATATTTCTTATTTATTTATGTTTCCACTTGTCCAAACCTTATCCACATTAATCTTCGACATACATGCCAATATCCTATATTCTTCTTGTACCCTTTCTTCATAAGTATTAAGAAAATTTTCTAATGATTATAAAACCATCTTAATAATGTAGATTACATACCTAAGATGAATACAATGAACTAATTTTGTTATTATTGCACAGTACTTTGTGGATATTTCATGCAATCTATTTTTCCAATTCTCGAGTTCTTATTTTGAATATGATGTGCAAGTACTATCGTGATCCCAACTCAAATTTACATCTATAATAGGGTTAATATAGTCTTCTTCCTTGGCTATTAATTGATAAATGTTATCAATATCTGTTGCATTGTATCCTTATCTTATTGGCTCTGTATATATCTTACTCCTTCTGATGAATCTAAAGGAACAATCACCCTCATATTATTTCCTTCAAATATCATTTGTCTCTTCTTTATATTGATGATGGCCATATTATCCATTTCGTAATCAATTCCAAGCAAACAAGGGTAAGGATTACTATCATCAATAATTTCTATCACTTCAAAATCAACAATTGTGCAAACTCCTTCAATATCTACCATGACACCTAATAGTCTTCCCATAGGAAAGATATTTTTCTGATTTTCCAGTGTTAACTGAATATTTGACCATTGTAGCTTAGGCTTACCCATTATTTCCCATGTCTGTTTTGCTAAAAAATTAGCATTTGAGCCCAAATCTAGAATAACCTGATACATTTCATATTCTTAAATTTGTGCACTAAGTCTCATCTCTTTTCCAGTTATCTTTTGTCGATGTACATTATTTACTGTGCGCACCTCACTTCATGGTGTCTCTTTCGATGCATAGGAATTTATAAATTATTGAAGCCCTTCTACAACCTTTTGATCTCTTAACAACTTCATACACATCTGTAGAAAATATCTTGTGGTATTTTCTTAATCTATTGAATTTTTTTTCGAAGCTTGATCCTACGTCACTGTTTTGTTCTGTGCAGAAGTATTATCATATCACAGTTACTAGGCCTTGGCTATGGAGTATAAGTCAAAGCTCCTACATCCATGAAACTTCACTTCACCTCCGTAAACACTTTATTTTCTCTCTGAACATTAAAAAAATAACTTTTTCTAGATTTTTTTCTAACCCATGTACCTAGATTCTCAAATTCCTTCTTTCCATCGTCTTTATAACTTCCATTCAGAGCTCCACTTCTAGTGACAATATTAACACAAGGTTCATCGTTCCTTATTTCAGCCTTCATCATTTGGATTTTTTTGTGGCATGTTGGTCTTGGGTCCTAGACCTAGGTTTAAAGTGACTCTGTAGTCCAACAAAACCCACTATTACTAGCCCTTTCGGCAATGATCTTCTTGCGTAGACCAAAGTATTACCTGAGGCAATATAAGGGGATATTTGAACTAGGTTTCTGCATCCAAAGGGATAGAATATTTTTTCTTTAGGGCTTTTCCTTATTAACAGAGCTTCAAAGGTCAGATATATCAATAATACAAGTGATGTTAAACACAACTATTGAACTCACTAACATACTACACAATTTTACTTATTCGTGTATTAAGAAAAGTAGATAAACATAAACAATATTGCGATATCCAATTGTAGATCAAAACCCTTATTCAACACATATATTAATAAATATTAAGTAAAAAAAAAACACATCAATGTGATTCATATATATCCAACAATTCTTTCATTAATAGCTATATCATTCTCATACATTTAGTTCCACCCTATGCACACAGTTGCGGGGGTCTACGCACACAACTGTAGAATTCCTACGGTCTTTCTGCACACAATTGTAGGAGCATTTTTCTCTAACCCAAAACACAAACTCTGACTCAAAACAATATTACCTCCAAATGCGTCTCATAAGATATATCATTTAATATTACTTGCCTTATTTTCACATTTTCCTATGAATTATATCTAGACTCCTTATATCGGTTTGGAATTTACAATACCATGGTACAAAACAATCGGGGGAGTTTAATGTTCTCAAAATAATCTCATCCCATTAAATAATAAGGTTCTTTGACCCACCCAAAATCCCCTATGACTCAAAATAGACTCTGCGTTGTGCGCTCTGCTCCTCGACCTATGGAGTCTTTCCTTGTTGCTTTCTTCGAGGGGATCCCATCTCCAACAGGCCCTCAACACAAAAATTTGACTCGTCCCGAGTCACAAAAGTGGTGCACCCTTGATATTCACTTTGATTACACTCAAGGCATCCTTCAATAGGGGAACAACTTCAGCGCACTGCTTTTCAAAATCCCTAAATTCTCTGAGCAGTGTCTTTGTAACTTTCTTAGCTGCCTTTTGCTCGAATCCTCTCTACGTCATGCACAATGCCTTCAACATATTTTCTACAGTTTGGGAGAGTCTGTTGGATTCAGATTATGAGGGTTTGAGTCTGTCTGTCAGTAGCTCATCCTTCCTGCGCAACCCATCGACCTGCTCCTATAAGAATTACCCTCTTGGAGGGGGGTACTTCACTTTATTGGTGCCAAGGTCTTTGCAGTGACCTTAATATGATCCATTTGTTCTAGATTTTCGAGTAATTCAGCCTATATCTTTTGCACCTGAGGTTCCTCTTGCAGTTAGTCCCATACATTGAGAACTTCCTCAAACACATTCGCACACTCTTCTATGTGAGAGTCAACTTGTTCTAAGGCAGCATTCATATATTTTGTGCACTGCTCTCGAACTTCTAGCAGAGTGGTAGGCTACAATTGCATCTGCAACTCAACTATCTTCATATGAATTTCCAAGTGTAGTTCATCAAATTTGGCCTTATATTCCTTAACTGTGGTAGCCATTTTGGCCACTTTCTCTTGTGGTGCAACTGCAACTAGAATCTGGAGCTCTGGTAGCTCATTGCACACTTTATAGATAGCCTCCTCTATCTTTTGTCATTGTGCTTTCTCAACCGTGCACTCTTCAACAACAAGCTAATTTTCCTTAGCCATGCTCTTCCTTTCATTCTTTACATCCTGAATAATCATGAGGGTGTGTTGTTCATGGATCTTAAAATATTCTTCGATGCCCTCGTGGAATTCAATCAAAGTTTGCAATGGCATCATATCAAGATTCAATTTTGTATTCTTCCAGTGGGGCACCTGCCTTAGCTTCTCTGTCCATTCAAAGCTCAGTGAACCTGCAGGTATTTTCACTGTGCGAGTATCAAAATTCAGTGAAAAATCCTATGCAATTGTCCTTTTGTCAACCTGTTCTCTGCTTGGAAATATCACGCTCTCTTGCAACTCGCTCATGCTCGCCTGAACAACGCTAATATGTACCTGCAAGTCTTATAATCCATTGTGAACATCTCCCATCACTTTCTTATATTTCTCTTCAATACTACCCCATAAGTGCTCAATGGTCTGCTTCACGGTGTCCAAATTTCATCGAGGTCCCCTTTAGTAAGGACCATGGCTTTTGAGCCAACGGAATTATCGGACTTCGCCCTATTCCTCATGCTAACCTTTTGTGGCTCCCTTTGTTGGTGGTAAAAGGGGAAGTTGAACCTATGTTAATATCACTACACCCAATATCATCCCCTCCTGTTTCCAAAGTATTTGTGTCAAATTATTTCTCAGTCATGAATGTTATAGGTCAATTTGGGCATCATCCCCCAACACCTAGTTAATCTGGACATCATCCACAGGACCAATGAAATAGGTTCTATCATCCCCTTATATTTCAGTTGCTATATGCCCTAAGTGAAGACATTTCATTCACATCTTCTATTGTGAGATTTTGAAGGTTTGAAGTATATCTTATATCACCTAATGACTCATCAAATATCACCTACAAAGGATAACTATGTTTCAGTTCCAAATCCTCCATGAAAGGGTGCACTGCAATGCAATTCCCGACACTCAAGGGTGTGTTGGTCACCTGGGAGCAGAATTCTCATTGTTTCGGGAATCTCCACATGGCCAGTTCCTTATAGAAGAGTCCATATGTTTCAAACTTTGAATCCAAGTGTCCATATAATACCTCTTAACATGGAAACATGTCTTTCCTATTATTAGAAAGTCATTCATTAAGAAACTGCCATTAGTTTCCCTATAAATTGAGCAATCATCGTAGTGCTAGGGAGAGAAGAATTTCGATAAAGTTATGTCGTTGGATTCTAATTTGATAAGAGAGTGAAAGTACTAGTATGTTGTTGAGATAATGTTCGATGTGATGAGGTTGGAATGAAGCTGGAGCAGGTTAACTACAAATCGATCCATTGGTTGTAATCTTCCCATTCTACTCTTTAATAAAGATTGTTGTTCATTTTCCCATACATATGTAGCTATTTCTTGTGCAATGTATTCTTGAATGATGTATGTATTTTAGATCAAATTGATTTGATTTGAGTAATATAAGTAGATATCTTGTATATTGCATGTTTTTTGATGTTATCCATTTGGGTTTGCAGGAATCAATCTAGCAACTTGAGTTGGATTAAGAGTGATGACAACACTGACAAAAGGGTAAGGAGAAACAAAAGAATCATAAGTAGACTCCTTTCCCATTTCTGTATATCTGCTTTTTTTAGATAAAATAATATCTATTCTTTCCTCTATTGTTTTAAGTGACAAACACCACACTTAGGGAATTTGGTTTATCCATAGATCACAATTCCGCATAACAAATTGGTGACTCCGCAGGGGAGTATCCTATCATTCCTGGTGTTTTTGCCTCTGTTTATCCTCATCAGTAGAATATTTTCATTTATTAGTAATTTTAATTAAAAAATTACATTAGAAGTGTGTTTTGCTGCTTGATTTTTCGATCATTGTTGCGCCCAACACACTGTTGGTCAAGACACAATGCTCTACAGTGCACTGTCTCCCACTCAGGGGTTCTCTGCAATGCACTGTCTCCCATTAGAGACTGTGTTGCCCCTTAGCCAACCAAATTCCATCTAAATTTATCATTTCTTTCAACCTTAGCCACTTGTTTAATGTTGTATTCTCAAATGTCTAATATCTCTTAGAGACCATTAAACTTTCTTGTTCTTCCTCTGAAAAGTAAATTTGTTTAGTGTATCTTTAGTGTTTTTCTTTATCATTGGAAAATCAAATTCAAAATATTTCATTTCTTCATTAGATCAATTCTGTTTTCAAAAAGGAAATTTTTGTTTCATTCCTCATTTCCTGTAGGAAAATTGTAGTTCCATTCTTCATTTTCCTAAGAGAAACTGTTGTTTTATTACTTGTTTTTCATAATAAAACATTTGTTTGATTGATTTATGCATATATTTTCCTTTCTTTCATTCACATTAAAGGGATCTGAAAAGAAAAACATGCATGTGCATTTAGTGAATTATGTGTGTTGCATAGGAACCAGTTAGGAAATGTGCATTTAGTTTCTTATCTTTGTTGCTTGCTCACAATCGTATTGCTCTTTCCCTTAGTAGCTAGGATTTTAATTGAAAAATATAAATTGAAAAGTTTTCTTATCTTTTCGTTTTAATTTTTAGGAATTTCCATTACATCATGTGGTGAACCTCAAAGACAAATTTTTAAACAAGATCAATGTAAAATTTATCTGAATTTACCTAAGAAAGCATTGGAACATTAACGATTACATTTAGAAGGTCTAGGCTAGAGACATGTTCTGATGTCGTTAAACATAGCAATTGTAGTTAACTTGTCTATGATACATTCCGACAGTGATACCTCACTCCACGTACGTAAGTATATCGGAGCTCGTCCACATACCTTTGGGTATATAGGGCAGTGTTCTAGTACGAAAAGTATAAAGGGGTTCTCTGACTGTGCGGTTTCGCATTAGACAACGCTAATACGTACTTGGGCATCCTCGTACCTTCGAGTATATTTTGGAGGAAAATTTTAGGTTGATAACCATACATAGGTAACTAAGTCAGTGACCTTGTAACTTGTGATACACTGAACGCAACATTCTAGGAGATTTTCTACCTGTACTTCTTGGTTCGCCAAGAGGTATTCTGCAGTTCACAATTACTTGCTAAACCTTTTGCCTAGAATTACCCTTTTATTTTGTTTTTTTTTTTTTTCATAAAATAAATAAATCATCGTGGAAGAAGAATATCCCTTTCCTCATAGTTTGTGTATAATAGCACTTAAACCAAATTTACCACCGAAATCTATTTCTAGTTGGCGAAGGCAACATCATTCTACTGAAACCAATACTATCAGTACCTCTGGTGTGACATCATCCTCACATATACGAGAGTCGTCTTAAGTTGTTTCTACAAATCCTATTTCATCCACTGTTGTCGAGATGGAGTCCTCACAGCTACCTGTGGTCACGATCCATTCAATCAGTGAGACCATGCCTCTTGAACCCAACGTTGTTCAACTGGAAGTTGATTTGGATCCTATCATTCTTTTACTAGAACATCAAGATCCTGAAGTCGAACAACCGAACGTTGTTCTTGTATCAGCCGCTCCATAATCGATTGTAGCCACTGAGTCTCCCATATCACGCAGTCAACCACCTAAAATATACTTCACGCCTGATGGAAAAATCCTTCCACCTGGTTTGATTTCGATTGAAGAAATACCACAAGACAAACTACCTTCAACTCCACTCATTTTGGGTAGGAGCTTTATCTTTACGAGTCTTTTCCTCAATCACCTCACACTACTTTCTTTGATCCTTTTTTAACTCGAGTTCTCATAGATCCTATAGGGTATACATTATATCGTATGGATATGGCTAAGTCAAAATATTCAGCTATACCATATCTTACAGTTGCGACAACATATACTATTGCTACCCTGTCGATGTTCACCACATCACCAGAGTCACATTTATATGGTGGCCCTTCCGTCCCACCTGGTTACCAATATTTATCTAGAACCTTCTCTAGTGCATCCTGCAACCCATGGAATTCACCAATGTCATCATCTCGTATTCTATTTGGTACATATCTAATGAGTAATGAACGGCTTGATCCTTTATATACATCTTCAGTGCAATATCAAGCTAGTCCATCTGGGTATATTCCATCCAGTACAATCTCAACTGGACTCCCAAAATTTGGAGAACAATATATTTAATATTACTATACTCATCATGCTAGGGGAAAATTATGATCACCCATTTTGACAGTACTCTTTCGTTATATGGTCATCCTAATTTTGGAATGATTGTTTGTCAATGGCAACATATCATGCCCATTCAACCATAAACGATTGTGCGTTCATATCAATCGGTTCAACCTGTTGCACCCACATTTACTCCACTTGTTAATACATCCATACCCATGTTACAGGCTCAAAGTGTTGTACTTCAACCATCTCAGGCGGATCCTTCCACCCAATTCCCTCAAGTACTGGGTGCTTAGACTCCAACTCCTTCGGTTGGTTTACAACAACCACCTGTATCCAAAATTATTTATTCACAAGCTAGATTACCATATTATGAGATGTCACATCTGCAATCAGGTTTTACATATTCAAAACTGAGTCCAAGCTATTCTAGTTTGGGCTATAATCTTGGTGGATAGACACCTTGGCATCGACAAGCGCAAATGCCACAACATTCATTTCAAAAAAAAGTAGTTTACCCAGGCTTTGGTCAACAAAATCCTCAAGCGTTTTCTTATCAAAACAACCCCTATCTGGGTTATCAAAAAAAAATTCCTTATGTTGTTTCTTAAAGGCCTATTGCCTAAGAAATTCCATCATACCCTAGCTATGCTCAACCTAAATTAAATTGACTATTGTCTTTTGTTGCAACTTTAGAATTACCTGATTTAAATCAGCTTACCAACGATCCAATCATCTATGCTCCTTGGTGGCCAGTGATACCACATAAATTACCCTCGGATATTCCTAAATTCAATGGAAACCCTGGAGAAGACTCGTCAATGCATGTTATGACTTATCATTTTTATTGTTCATCCAACTCCTTAAATGATGACTCCATTCGACTATGTATTTTCCAGCGTACGCTCATTGCTCCAGCCATGAAGTGGTACATTGAGTTACCACAAGCTTCATTTTTTAATTTCACAGCCTTAGCTACTAACTTTCTGACCCACTTCTAGTTACCCATACGATATGAAACTAGAACATAACTCTTGAAAAATTTTGAACAGAATAATGCTACTGGCATTTCTGATCATATTCACGAGTGGTGTCATCATCGTAGAATGGTCAAGGCATTTGTTCTCGATCAGCTTCTTTCTGAGTGGTTCATTAAGTCCTTACTGCCATCTATCACCGATGATGTGTCTAAGGGTCGTGTCGTCACAGAAGAGAAATTCATTTCTAATGTCCAATACTTATATTTGATTTATACTCAGTCTGGCACACTCTATGAGAAAATTTCCAACGTGTTGTGATCTAATTTTATTGTTCCTACCACATCTAAGGACTCTCATGTCGATGACGGTAGGATTTGTACTGCAAGCACACATCACTCTACTACATTTGATATTGAACCTTCTTCCAAAATTCATGCAATGTCATATGACAAAGGAAAAAGTTACAAGAAACCCAAAAGTAAGAAAAAGGGGAAATCAAAGAAAAAGAAAAATTCAACCCTGTAGGAACAATCATCTGATCAACAAACTGGAAACAATCAGAAAAATCCTTTCCCTTGAAAATATGTAATTAGGATAAATTTATTAGAGACTATCCTCACAGAGACCTCGCCTGCATCTACTGTGTTGACAGACCCATTTCCGAATGTAGACACAAATTTGGTTGCTATGGATCCAACTTCTAGTTCCCAAGTGCTTATGCTCTCTATCACAAAGCCAAAAGTTGATGTTTTGGTATCAAAGAAAAATAAATATTATGGTAGTCAGACTATTGATCAACCTTCTATGTCGACCATGAAGCTATCTATGGAATCTATTCCACCAACTGTTATTCCTGAGTTAACAATAAAGCCACTTAAGGGAGTGTTGGAATAGGGTCTCCTACAAACTGTGAAACTAGTCTGTTTTGTATATTTTTGATCATATTTAGTCTAATGTAGGGGTTTTTGGGTGGTAAAATCCCCTAATGCATTGTAAATGGGTCAAGGGTAGACCAAGAGTTCGCAAAACATGGTTTGCGGAACATTGGATGCATAGGCTAAAATAGTATAAGTAGTTGAACCTTTTTGAGTTGTAAGACAAACTTGGAATAGAAATCGATGCTAAGTGCGAACTGATAGATATAGTTAGGGTTGTTGGGGAAGGGCTCCTGCTGCTATGTGCATAGATATTCTCTCTCCTGCTGTGTGAAAACGCGGCTATTGTGTTTGCAAGTTGGGTTTTGGGGTATTGTAAGTAGATCTGATGGATTAATGAATGTGGAAGTATTGTTGAATATCTGAACCTATTGGAATTATGGTGATGTGAATTTGTGATGTTTGGTTAGTTAATATATGCTGATGTGTTATTGATTTAAGCTGCTAACATATTGCGTTACTTGTTTATGCTGTGATCTGGATCTGTTCTGTTGCACTTCATGAAAAATTATATGGAATAGTTGCATTATCATTATATAAGTTCATGATCTGTTGATTACTATGAATATCATTGTTGCTGTGCATGTGGATGCGAAGGGAATCTATAGATCTAGGGTTTGTGTTATAATATTTGGTCACTATAAGGTTGAACACAGCTTTGCTTGACTTACCTACCCTCTCCCAGGGTGCAGAAACCTGGTTCCAGCACCCACCCATACTACTTCGGGTGAGACTTTGGCCTGCGTAAGCAGGTCACTGTCGAAAGGGCCAGTAGTATAGGGGTTTTGCTAGTAAACCTTGAACCTCTAAACCTGGGTCAGGACCCCTCGAGCCAACAAATGGTTTCATTGCCATGACTGGGAGCATTTTGAGAGAGGGATTGGGTAATGCCAAGGCCATACTGGAAACTTAAAATCAAAGAAATTGATGAATGGTTCAAACAGCAAGGTCAGGAAGTCACAATGAAAGAGAATTGTAGTAAGTGTTTGACCACCGAGGAGTGGAAAAATAAGTATATTTTCATGGAGATCTATGAGATCTTTTTTGTAACAATTTTGATTGAGCTCCGGGAGTGGCTCGTGTGGTTGGTCAAATTTCAGAAGTGTTGGAAGGACGAATGGGTCATGCAGTGGACCCCCGAATTGATTCAACATTTAGAGAAGATTGATAACGCCATCACTCGCACAGTGGACCATTGGGTGGATAGTGTGCTAGGAGGGTTCGTGACAGAATTTTCCATCGATAAATTTGTATCCTACTCTGAAGTAGAGCGAAGATTCTTCAAGGGTTTCGGGGTAACTTTCTGAAGACCTTACCATTGTTGATTAAGATATTACAGTGCAAAAAGAGTATCTTGTGTAGCCACATCGAATGAATGACCCCTGATCTGGATGGAAGTATGAAACAAAGTGGAAAGTACTATCAAACCAACCAAGAAGGAGATAGGTTTGTCTACATTCCATTAAGGGAAGCAACTGCGCAGATTCCTCCCAACACACCACTTTCAAACCAGCATAGGAGTAAGAATTCACCTACACCTCCACCACCGCCGGAAGACGACATGGATGTGCACATGAAGTTTCCAACCTTCAAGGGTGTAGGGGATGAAGACATGGATCAGTTCTGGTTTGTCACAGGATCTGTATGGACTGTGCAAAACGTAGCTAGTGATGCAGTGAAGAGGGCATAAATATCCCTTGCCTTTGAAGGGGGATTTTTAGACTAGTACATGGGATACATTGACAAACATGCAAACTCAACCATTGACTAGATTAAGAACGCTATGAAGAAACAATTCAAGAAGCCTAAGTCCTAATCTCAAATAGTGGTTGATCTAAAATATTTCAAGCAAGGGCCCTCTGATTCTATGTGGGAGGCCGATCAACGACTGAAGAAGGTGATCAGAGAAGGAGGATTTCAATATGATGTCAGACAACATATAGAATGGTTCATTGCTATGTTGCTGCCTCACCTATTCATACCTATGGTTCATCAAATATTCAAATCAGAGTATAAAGCCTTGGAGGGTGCCATGAAGTTAGAAGCCGCACCTCAAGAGGAGACCCAGCTAGGCATATAACAGATCTAAGGGCAGCTAGAAGCAATGCATGTGGAGATCCAGAACTTGCGAAAAGAGCGAGGAGCGGAGGCTAGCCCTAAAAGGTGGTGCATACGATGCAAGGTGAATGGTCACACCAAGGATAACTATCCTCTATTAGTAGACTATATGCAGGTTGGGGGACCTAGCCTGTTGTGCCTAAGAGAAATTGCAGGGCCAAGTGGGCCAGCATTATGGTGCGATGATTTCCGTGTTGCAGGGTTGCACGACACAAACCACTACCCCCACTTTGTTGCATATGTCTCAGAGGTAAAACAAAAATGGTGCAGGTTCTATTGATCGGTAGGACATGATGAACAGAACTACCAGACATATGATTTGATGATCTACTGTGGAAACTTTTGTAGGGTACAATCAGACCCTGCGTCGCCAAGGTCCCTTCCAGGCATAGGTGGCTCCCCAGCTAGGGGTAGGGGGGCAGACCGAGGTGGATGTGCAAATCGGGGATGAGGGCAGCTAATCTTTTATAACTATGGAGAGGTCAGGCACTTTGCGAGAGACTGCCCAAATCCTACGAGGCAGTCCTGTCAGTACTGCAAACAACTAGATCATGCGATCGAAGACTTTCTAATATTGATAGCAAAAATGGAGGAAAAGTAGCCAAAACCTGCGCAGAATGTGCAAAGGGTTAAGGTTGAGCTACGAGATAAATATCCGAGCGTAAATGTCATAACATGCAGTGGAAGGGCCACCGGAGGACCTGGGGAGAAGGATGCGACTGAATCTCTGATCTGGCAAGTTGTTATCAAGCAAGAGGGTTTGGACCTAAGAAAGGAAAAAGAAACATTTATCACAGCTCGCAAAGACTTTGCTAAGGCAGAGGCATCTACTAAAATGGACGAGGAGGTCAAGCCCTTTTTACAGCCATGTATGAAGTTGTTTCATAACCCAACGGTTGTAGAGAATCTTCAGGCATTGATAGATATTTGTGCAACATGACCTAGCCTACCTCTGGAAATCAAGGATGTGCACAAACTATACAAATATAAGAAATGCACTGGTAGGGATATGCGGTTGACTGCACAGATCGGTGATTATGAGATGGATCAAGTTATTTTGGACCTGGGGTTAGATATGAATGTATTACCTAAACCGACTTGGAAATGAATGGGAGAACCTAAGTTGGAATGGTCCACTATCTAGCTACGCAGGGCTAATCAAAAAAATATTATACCCTTGGGAAGACTATCAAAAATCATGGTGGATATCGCAGGACTAAAGGCTCAGGTGGATTTTGAGGTAATTGAGATCATAGAAGATACAGACCCCTATCCTGCACTCATGGGCTTGGATTAGGCCATCGATATGGGAGGAATTATTAACTTGAAAAAGAGAATCATGGTGTTTGAGAATAACAGTACAAGGGTGATAGTGCAATTAGATCTTGTGGAAGGTGAATGATACACTAAGCCAGTGCATGACGAAGAGGGTGTGGATCATATTTATAAGCTAACTATGCAGGATGAGGATCGGATCAACCCCATGGCTAACGATGTACTCTACTGTTAAAAGGACAGTGAATGTTTCTCCAACTCTGATGGGGAGATGGAGAACTAGAAAAATAGGTTACATGATGTCTCTACACTGTGATGCCTTTGGGTCATGTGGGAATTCCATTGAATTTCCTTAGAGGTGAGATACCTACCCTATTTTGATGGTTCTGGTAATATCAGGGACTTTTTAAGAGCATTCAAAGTTGAGGTCCCAAGAAGACGAAGGATAGGGGCCCTTAATCTCTCCATGCATAATACAGCTACGCAGTGGTGAGGCACACATAAGGAAGCATTTCAGGATTGGGAAAAGTGTCAGGATATGATGGTCCCGCGATTCGAACAACTTGATCACATGCGCGTCCAACCATATATCGGCCCCAAAGACCTGCGCAAGTATCTGTTCACATGGATGGAGAAATGGTGTTACAAGACTACAGAAGAATGGGTTCATCTGTTTATTCATGCCTTGGGACCACTTCCCACTGCATGGTATTTATATTTGGAGCTACACCAGTGTACCCGCCACTGGGAGACATTGAAGGATGAATTTTTGGGGACATTTGGATTAGTAGGTGGCACGGAGGTGCTCCACGTAGCTCTGAAAAACATTGACACTATAGCATGGGGAAAATCACACCTATATGTCACACTTGAAGGGCCGACATGAGAAACGCAGGTAGCAAGCATGGTCAACTACTGCTGTCTAATCCTTGAAGTAGGTAAGGATGATCCACAAGCTTCTTCTGACTCAGAGTTGGACAAGATGCACACAACTACTAGACCAC
This sequence comes from Pinus albicaulis, assembly GCA_034641835.2. Lineage (NCBI taxonomy): Eukaryota > Viridiplantae > Streptophyta > Pinopsida > Pinales > Pinaceae > Pinus > Pinus albicaulis. The sequence continues at coordinate 1,172,140,397 of CM076575.1, read as the reverse complement.
TCAAGCTGCGAACGGGTAGCATTACGACACACTCTACGTTGACTAAGAGGGGGGGTGCAGATAGAGGAGATGAAGTTATCATGACTCCTACAACGAGGGAGCAGCTGCAGTCAGTTCTCATTCATGCAGGTTACTACAGGGGGTTCGTTTGAAAATATGCACTGATCACAGCACTTAGGCGAAACTTGCTTGTAAAATATGTTTGGTTCTATTGGGATGATGCATGTCAAGCGAGCATGTCTCAAGTTTTGAAGCACTTAGGGAAAAATATTTTTTTGGGGGAGGATGTAGCACAGGCAGTGCAGGTGTTTAACCTAAGTATAGCAGAGGTGCGAAAACTAGCCGTTGGTACAATAACATCTTGTAAACAAAAAAAGTTATCGTTGAAAGGAGCGGCCTGCTAGCCTTTAATGGGGTGAAAATTGGGGATTTTTTACCATTTACCTATTGAGAAGTTCTAGGTGAAGTATACCCTACCCTTGGATGACTGTAGGCACTATAAAAAGGGAAAAATAGCTCACACAAGGGTTCCATCTTACTGGCATAGCTTGCACTTATCGTCTTTACCTCAAATGAACTTAAGCTGTAATATTTTTTGGGTTTTCACTGTCCCTTTCATGTCTGATCAACCCCCTCCATCTGACAGTAGCCACCCAGAGTGGGGATTCATTTCCTGTGCTAGGATGACAGCCACGAACCCTGCTGAACCTTAAACACCAGAAATTGAGGAGGTAATGGAGATTGGGTCTGAGAAGGAATAAGTTCTTTCTAGGCCGATCACAAAGAAGGGGAAATAGAAAGCACAGTGCTCAAGGAAGCCCCTAAAAGTTGTGAAATGGGCTGCAGGGAAGCCTAAGACTTCCTCGAGGCATGCCAAGTCCCCACTCACAACACCTCAAGCTCAGGATGCGTAGGAGGAAGCCCTGCCCACCAATCCAATCAATTGGTTACCTCCCTTCATTTGACCACGCAATCCCTCAACATGCACGCAAAAAAAAATTGATGGCATGATCACATATCTGCAAATTCCGCTAACCCTGGGAGAAGTTTTTGTCCTTAGTGATTCGTGTGGAAGGCTCCATGAGATCAAATTTGATGATCATGACTTGGCGAATTATGAAGCCTTCCCTGAGTTGGCCCCCATATTGTACTTCAACATATTTTATGAGAACAATGGGGTCACAGTTATTCCTCAGTGATGGGTCTCTGGGTTGGTCGGATCTGGACTCTTGAACCTATTGTAGATGCCCCATTTTGGCCATTACAATGTCACGAATCGACTGGACTGACAGTTTCTTTCCTTAATTCACGATGGTTGCTTATGGATTCGGGATAGAATCCCCATTGACACTACGTTGATTCAAAAAATTACAAGCCTTCCCATGAAAGGGCTGCACCCTCTGGAGTGGGTGGGAAAGAAATACGAAGGAGACACTGCATAATATGTGCACCAAAAGTAGAATGTGGAGTGAAATTCTTGTGGATTCATCCTCAAATCCATCAGTGACCCTGCTACGCAGATGGGTACTATAATGATAGCATGCAATCTAATGTGAAAGTGCTAATTCGCAACTTTCCCTACTTATGTCATTCGGTTAGCAGGTCAGTGTGCGAAGGGGGTCTGCCTCAATTGGGCCCAATACTTATGAGATGGGTTCTTGACCAACGTCCGCGAGTTGCAGGAGCAGGCAAAAGCCTTCTGCTATGCCTGAATATTATTCCCCATAGCCCTAGTCACCTGGGAGGCCCCTGTGGAGTTGGTCCTTCCCTACCTCACCCCAGACATGTGCGAAGGGGCTCAATATGCCCATCTGTGGGATTCTAGGGATGCATAGTGCATAGAGGATAACCAAGTCTTCTGGGTTCTCTTCCAGAGTCGCATGGCAGCGGCCATCAACTCTTGACCCTGGTTGTCCTCGATGGTATATGATAAATACAAAATCATTGAAATGTTCCAGGTTACTATGCACCATGTTTAGATCAGAGCCCACAAAGGTAAAACCTGGACCTTGCTCCCTTACATGGTGATAGACGAAGAGATTTAAAATATCATTGCGCTCTGGCCCCCTGCCTTGAAGATAAGCTTCAAAACCACCACCAAGGAGACCACAGGACCAAGCAAGAAAGGCTTGGATGCAGCCATAGAAAAGGCCACGCAACCAAAGTATACCACCACAAACGACACTGAGGCTGAAACTCAGGTCGATTTGCAGCAGGATTTGGGCATGGGCAGATTGGATATCAAAGGTACCACCTCCCCCCAGGGTTTAAAACGAATAGGAAGGCCTTCTCGCAGAGATGAAATTCCCCTTCAACTGAAAATGGCTCTGCAAGAATTCTATAAATGGGCCATTAATTTCGTAGGACCCATCATCCTGCGAGGAAAGAAGACGGGTGTGCACTACATTATTACTATCACTAATTATGTAACCCGGTGGGATGAGGCACAAGCAGTAAAGGATTTTGCCGTAGATACCACTGCACATTTCATCTTTGAACAAAACTTGACCAAATTCAGATGCCTGAAGATCCTCATTAGCGATAGAGGTACACACTTTGTTAATGAAACAATCTAGGATTTGACTAAGGAATTCCAGATCCATCATGCGAAGAGCACACCATATCACCCACAGGAAAATAGCGCAGTTGAGACTTTTAAGAAATTCTTGGAGCAAGCACTGACAAAGGTCTACAATGTTGATCTCGGTGATTGGTATGTGCACATCCCCTCGATTCTTTGGGCCTACTGAATGACCTGCAAGAAGCTAACAAGAAAAACCCCCTTCAAGAGGGTATACGGCAAGGAGGTCGTGATGCCAATGGAGTATATTATTCCTAGTCTATGTATCTCAACATTCATGAACATGGCAGGACCTGATATCATGGAGGAGCGATTAACACAACTTATGGCTTTGGAGGAGGATCAGTTTCTAGCTAGTTTCCATCAGCAGGTTCAGAAGGCCCGCGATAAATCCTGGCATGATCGACATATTTTCCAAAAAATGTTCACGGAAGGTGTTCTTCCTCTTGTATGATAGTCAGTTTCCCAAGCATCCAGGGAAGTTCCGACAACATTGGCTTGGTCCCTAAATAGTTACAGAAATCACAGATGGCAGAGCTGTTAGGCTAGCTACCCTGCGCAGTGATATGCTACTAGGCTACGTCAATGGAAGTCGGCTAAAACCATATCGGATAAAATGACTATATGGCCAGAGTGGTCGCACAGGTGTAGGTGAAGAACCTACCACCACAGTGACTTGGGACGAGTCACAAGATTGTGTTGGGGGACGATTGGAACAGGGTCTCCTACAAACTACGAAACTAGTCCATTTTGTATATTTTTTATTATATTTAGTCTAACGCAGGGGTTTTGGAGTGGGTCAAAGCCCCTAATGCATTGTAAATGGGTCAAGGGTAGACCAAGAGTCCGCAAACCATGGTTTGCTGACCATTTGATGCGTAGGCTAAAATAGTATAATTAGTTGAACCTTTTTGAGTTGTAAGACAGACTTGGAATAGAAATCGATGCTAAGTGTGAACTGATATATTTGGTTAGGGTTGTTGGGGAAGGACTCTTGCTGCTGTGTGTGCAGGTTGGGTTTTGGGATATTGTAAGTAGATCTGAAGGATTAATGAATGCTGAAGTATTTTTGAACATATGAACCTATTGGAATTATAGTGATGTGAATCTGTGATGTTTGGTTAGTTAATATATGCTGCCCTGTTATTGATTTAAGCTGTGACCATACTTGTGCTACTTGTTTATGCTATGATCTAGATCTGTTCCATTGCACTTCATGCAAAATTATCTGGAATAGCTGCATTATCATTATATAAGTTCATGATCTATTTATTACTGTGTATATCATTGCTGTTGTGATATAAGATCTGGTCACTATAAGGTTGAAAAAAATTCTGCTTTAATTACCTACCCTCTCCCAGGGTGTGAAAAACCTGGTTCCAATACCCACCCATACTACTTCGGGTAGACTTTGGTATGCGCAAGAAGGTCACTGTCGAATGGGCCAGTAGTATAGGGGTTTGTTGGCAAACCTTGAACCTCTGAACCTGGGTTAGGACCCCTCAAGCCAACAGGGAGTCATCCATAAATCGACATTCAATCCTTGAGCTTGAAATGCTTAAAATTATAATATCATTGAAGATTTGGCTCAATCCCCTTCAACTATGTCGATGCTTGAGGTACTTTAAAATTGTCCCTCCCAGAAGCAGATTTTTTTGTCGGCAATTGGTGGAATTGATCCGACAGATTCCAAACTTGTAGTCTTTAATCATACAGGCTATGTGATGCAATTTCCAACAGAATTGGCATTCTCCATCCAAGTAAATTTTCTCAATCACCTCGTTCATCGTACTATTATTGATGGGGGAGAATCTACGTGCATTAGGTCTCTAAACTGTTGGAAGTCACTTGGCTCGTCACACCTATCTCAATCGCCTACGACATTGAAATATTTTGAAGGTCGTACATAGAAGCCTTGCAGTATCATCAATAACCTACATGTCGAACTAGGGGGAAAAATAATAAATTTTGAAGTTGAGGTCATTGACAAACCCCTTGACTACAATATTTTACTCATAAGGCCATGGGTATAATCTATGACTGTGATATTCTCTACATATTTTAGAATGATCGCCTTTCCTCATAAATATTTTATCACAGTCATCAATAAAATCTCCTTCTTTACCTCGAGTTCCCAAGTAACTAGAATCATTCTGTTAGCTCACGCACCCCAACTAGCACTTCAAAACATTGGTGTAGGACTCTTAAAGGATTCGGTTGGCTCCCTATAATTTGCAAGATTGGAAAGAAAAAGTAGTAGGGAACCACATCAAACCACTTTGGAGTCCAAGTACCTAGCATTCCTGGGCTCAGAGAGGGCTCTCTCTATGTTTATGTTAAATTGATATATTTATGCTTATGTTCTCTGATTTTAGGCTAGTTATGAAGTTCTAGGATTTTTTGTTTTTGTTTGATTGATTTATTTCTTGATTTATTTATTGATTGTAGGTTGAACAGATAGACTGTGGGAAGTTTAATCCATTGGGATATGGATTCATAAAAAATTTTAATTGTACATCAACTCTGCAAGGGTTTTCATAGGGCAAGCTAACTATATTAAGTGGGTATTTTTAGGTTAGAATGAATACGAGATGACAACAATTTGGGAATTCATTAAAAATATAGGAAATTAAGAATCATTTAACTATACTTCAATAGGAAAAGACTTTAAGATATTTGTTTAAGAGAAACTAAAGAGCAAGACACCCCTGAATTCTTTAATCAAAACTTTACTAATAAAACCTTTAAGACAACAATCTAGTAATCCTAAAGAGCGGGACACCCCTAAATTCTTTAGCTATTACTTTCAGACAAAGAAAACATTTAAGATAACAGTTCAGTGAAATTAAATATCAAGACACCCCTGAATTCTTCAACTAAACTTCAAATAAGGCCTTTAAGATAACAGTTTAAGCAAAACCAAAGAGCAGGACACCCTTGAATTCTTTGACTAAACTCTACTAAGTAAACCTCAGGGCAAGAAAATAAGTGGAACTGAAGAGAAAAACACCCCTGAATTCTTTAATCATACCTTGTAGAAGAAAACATAAAGATAAAATCAACAAAGAGAGTTAAGGTGCCCAAACAACATATCTTAACCTCAAATATATGTTCTATTATCAGAGAAATGATGTACAATATGGTAAACAAAGGAGAAAAAATGACAGAGGGATAACATCACCATTAAAAAAGCTCAAGAATTCTGTGAACATGCTTGTATTACTGATGTACAAAACAATTACAATACTCCAGTGCAATGGTCTCTGCAACTCAGAGTCTGATCAAAATCCAGTCTAGCAATCAGCCAACTAACCAACACCCAACCAACCAACCCCTAATAATAATGAACAATACATGCAGTATTTAACTGCAGATGAGGAGGTTGCCCTAATCTAGGGTTTCAGGCTATAGTTGTCACATATTAAATGTAATCTTGACCTTTGGGACCACGCAAGGCCCAATGCCAAAATATCATTGACTAATTTGCATCATAATAACTTTTGAATTAACTGTCGAGCTAACTTTTATATATTTTTGACTATTTGGCTTTAACTTTAACTTTTACAATAACTTCTGAGCTGCTTAAAAATATATCTGACCAAAAAAATTAACTGAGGTAGCTTATTAAACCAAAATTGGGCTATAGGTGGTCAATATGATTTGGAAGAAGTAAATGTTAATTTGACCTTGTCACTTGGATCTATCTTCTTCATTGATTTGCTTTCGATTTTTCATTGAACCTTTAATTTGTCTTTTAAACTCTGTTTCTGTCTTCATATGTATCTTTTACCTTTTAAATCTTTACTTTCTTTGCTGTGTCTTTAACTTCGTCTTTTAACCCTGTCTTTTAACTTCAATATTTGATTAATCCTTTAATCCCTTTTATCTTTTACTATTCTTGGACTATGTTTTTCATTTTCCTTTTATCTCTGGGCAGCCACCATAATAACCCTTTCATTTTATTTATCTTTTATATAGAAAAACTCTCACTACCTTTGGAGTGATTGAATGATCATCAATGGTCATGATCCATTGCTGATTCTGATTAATCTTGCGCTCCTGGTCCTTTTGATGAACAAGGTATTCTAGATCGTCACCCAAATAACCTAATTAAATAATTATTGGACCTCAGGAACAAAATTTATACATTTCCTAATACATCGATCACTTGCAAAATTAAAAACAATTTGTTAATTAAAAACTGGATCTCGGAGGGATGGAAAGCAACGATAGCTTGCAGGTAATAGAGCATTATGTGGACAGAGTTCGAAGGTTTTTGGTTTCTGCATTTAGTCGTGGCCTTTAGGGTCTTTTAGATGTTTTTGTAGGGGTTTATATGGAATATCAAGGCTTATCACAGAGATTTGGGGCTAAAACATGTTTGAACGAGGGTCAATGGTTTCATGGTAGGTGGTTTGTGGTTTTCTCACAGGGCATAGGTGGTAAGGTGGTTTCTTTCGTGGGGATGCGATAAGAGGTGGGGGTAACATGTGGCGGGATGGGGTGGTGGTAAAAATACCCATATCACATGCCTTGAAGGTGTTATCTCTCGGGCTTTTGGATTTGCGACATGAGATTAAGGCCATCGGATCAGGGGGTGGAGATCCAATGATGGCCGGGGGATGAGTGGATCACGGATATAAAACATGATGTGGGGCCCAGGTTTTAAATGTAATGGTGGGTTTGAATATGGTGCGGAGATTTTGTAATGTGAGGCCCAGGGTTTATTTAAGCAGAGGCACTTAATCATATTGTGGGGCCAAGGTTATATGGTCACAGCGGGTAAAGGCTTTAAAGCAGTGGGCTTTAAATATAAAGGGGTTGGATCTTTTAAACGAAAATGGTTTATTTAAAAGAGTGGGTCCCAATGAAAAATTAATTTCAAAACAAACGTAAAAATGCGTTTTTACATTGTTTTGAATAAAATAGAGGGAAATGAGTGAAGCGGAAGGGTTTTTTAGTGGAAAAAATGGGTTTTTAGTATAGGGAAGAGGGTTTTAAGAAAGGGGCAAGACTGAACGAGGAGTTTTAAGTTAAAACATGGTTTTTTTTAGAGTAATATAGTGATCTAAATAGGTAAAATCAGAGATAGTGAATAGGTTAAATGAAGATAATGAAGGTAGTGAGATTTCTGAGAATAAATGATATTTAGGGAATGTTACTTTCAGCTGATAATAGTAAATCCATAGTCATTTATTCATATTGTAGAATACAGGAGACTAATAATGGTTCCAGCTAGGGAGGGCATCTCCTTCAGGAGGTGTCAATAACCTCAGATCTCTGGATTTCCTAGATTAGTGGCCTGTTTGTATTTGGCTGATTTTCATCCTGTAGTTTCTGATCTACTGCAATTCTTTGTGACTTTGGCCTTCAGAAATTAAACATAATGCTTCCTGAAAATTAATTCTTCCTACCAATTATTCTATTCCAGAATTTTTTCTTCATTTCTTAGGTTTATTTAGACTTGAAAAACCCTTGACATCATTTTACTTTTTTGAAAAAAAATATCTGTTTCTACCCTTATAACTTCCAAAGGATCAAATTAGACTGATGAGATATTTTATTCTCTACCTAGCTACTTATCTCTCAAAATTAAACAATTTGACATATTTTTATTCACTAACTATTGACATGAAATTTAAAACATGACTGAATCAAGATTTAGCAGTTTGATCATCATGAATTGTGGCATTTTTGGAAAAGTTGCACACAATAGTATTTGCCAAAAACTAAAACTAGACTAAGGGCTTTGGTTTTGAATCTTACATTTATCTTTTATCCCTTACTTATCTTATTGGTTTCAGATTTAGGCTTTGGAACCAATGTCTTTTCTATCTACCTACTGATAAGATAAGTTTAAATAGTTTGGAAAATATTCATTTCTGCCTTATCAGAAAAAAATTAAAAATTGTACAATCATGATTAGGCTGTATGATTGAACATGATATTTTCAAAAGTAGTGGCATTTTTATTTGCACACTTTCAACAATATTCATTTTTTCTTATGGGGCTTACCTTTTTCTTTTTATCTGCCCTCTTTTCTTCTTTTTTTTCTTTCTTTTTTGTATCAATTTTTTCTGAGAATTTTTGTTTAAGCAATGTTATATACAATGAAAAACTTAAAACTGATATTCTCAAATAAAATAATGCTTCAACATCCTACCATTGACATGACCTCCAAATAATTCTATTCCATCCATTTCTTGGAGGAAAAATGCATTATTACTTCTTGCATAATGAAAGATGTATGGACATTTCCATAGATTATCAAATTTTCCATGCTTTCATTTGTCCTCTCTTCTTGAATCCCACTTAAGCCGTTTGTCTCCAATGCTAAAATCATTTTCCTTGGTCCTCTTTTCAAAGAGATTCTTGATATTTTCTTGTACCAGTTCTGTTCTGTTGTATACTCCTCTGTTTTGCTGCAGCTGAACAGTCTAGTTTATTCTTCTTTGTATGTCATTTTCTTCAGACTGAAGCTGTTGAATGATCTTCATTATGAGCACTCCCAAGCTTGTTGGGAAGACTACATCTGTTGCATAGACCAGCTGATAAGGAGACATATCAATTGATTTCTTACTTGTTAGCATGTCTACCCATAGTGCATGTACCAATTTGTTGTGCCACGATCTCTTGTTTTCCTCCAGCAACTTCTTAATGATGTTCACCAACCTTTTATTTAAGGATTCAGCCAACCCATTACCTTGAGGTTAATAAGCTCTAGAATGGCCAAAAGTAATGTAATATTTGTGGGAAAAATCCACCATTTTCTTAGATCTAAAAGCAGCAGCATTGTTAGTAATGATTTTTCTAGGACAACCAAATCTAGATAGAATATTGTTTTCAAGGAATCTGATAATTACTGAGTCTTTGGTAGTCCTAGAAGGGACAAATTATATCCATTTTGTAAAATAATCAGTTGCAGTGAGGATCCATTTATGCTGGGCACAGGAGGAAGAGTGGATTTATCCAATGAAATCTATAACCCATTATTGAAAAGGAACTTCAACAAAGATTAGTTGTAATGGAAAAGACAATAGTTTTCTTTTTCATTCAAATATTTGGCATTTATGACAGGAAATTACCATTTTGTGGATGTCTTGGAAGAGGGTAGGCCAATAGGAACTAGCCCTAAGGATTTTACTAACAGTGGTTTTCAAATAGAGGTGACATCCACACTCTCCTTCATCAAATTCATGCATGATCCTATCAACATCTTCTTTAGGCAAACATTTAAGCAATACACCACGAGAATTTTTCCAATATAAAACTTTATCCAAAATGTAGAAATTTACAGCCTTTAGTTTCAAGAATCTGGCCTTTTTTTTGGACAAACTAGGAGGAACATTTAGATTACAAAGCACATACAATATATCATCATACCAAGGATATTTTAGGAATTCTTCCTCAATAGGTGGAGTCATCAGCTCCTCATGTTCATCCAATGAGTAAATCATATTCATGTCCATCACTTGAAAATTTGTTTCAGCCATTAGTTTAGCCAGTCCTTTTCCTTTAATTAGCTTGGTGGGCTTGATTTCCAGATCATATTATAAGACAACATCAATTCACTTACCTTTTTTTCCATCAGGATCTTCTGTTAGGATGTATTTAACCACTTTGTGAGGCACAAATGCAATGATGTGTGAATACAAAAATATAGAATCTAAAATCCTTTAGTGCTTTCACTAAGGAAAATCTTGTTTTTCCATGATATTATATTTCAGAGGTGCATCCCTTACTGCTTGGCTGAAGAAAGCTATGGGATGCTCTTGTCCTTTTATATATTTTTGCAGTAAGATAGCAGCAACTGTGTGTTCTGATGCAAAGGAGAAAATGAAGAAATCTTTGGTGAAGTCAGGGCCGATTAGAACAGGTGTTTGGGTAAGAGCTTGCTTCACCAAGTCAAAAGATTGCTTTCCTTCTATGGTCCATTTGACTCTTGATTCTCTTCTCAGCATGTTAGTGATATTTTTAAGGATTTCTACAAGGTTCGGTATGAACCTTCTTAAGAAATTTATCTTTCTAATGAAATATTTCAGCTTTGTGATGTTTCTTAGGTGATTGATTTTCAATATTCCTTCAATCCTCTTTGGGTAAATATTGATACCTTCTTCAGATATGATGTGGCCTAAAAGCTTCCCTTCTTGAAGGCCAAACAAAGTTTTCTTGGGATTTAAGGACAAGCCATACTTTCTGCATTTTTCAAAGACCTTTCTCAAATGAGCTACGTGTTCTTCATATGTTTTTGAATAAACTGTGATGTCATCAAGGTATATCACAATGAAGTAACCTATTTATTCTAAGAAAGAAATATCCATTGTTCTTTGGAAAGTAGCTCCAACATTCATTAACCCAAAAGGAATTTTGACATACATGAAGGTGCCCCAAGATGTAGTGAAATTTGTCTTGTGTTGATCATTTGGGTGTACCAACACCTAATTGTACCATAAAAAACCATCAAATAGAGATATTATTTTGGAACCTACTACCCTTTTTAATATGTGATCCATTTTTGGTAAAGGGTAGTTTTCCTTCAGGGATGCTCTATTTAAATTTTTGAAGTCTATGCAGAGCCTAATTTCTCCTATCTTTTTCCTCGCTGATACAAGATTTGAAACCCATTCTGAGCAACTAAGTGGGACTTTTATTCCAACATCATACATTTTATTTACTTCTTTCTCAACTAATAGAAGTTCGACAGGATTTATTCTGCATAATTTCTGTTTAAAGGGATTTTGGTTTTCTTTGAGAGGAATCTTGTGTTGACTGATATATTTATTATAGGACTTCAAGTCTTCATAGCTCCAAGAAAACACATCGCTGAATTCTTTGAAAAGCTCAATATATTTTTGTTTTATATGTTTTGGCAGTGTCTTTGACAATTTTATCATTCTAGGTTTTTGTTTACTGCCTATGTTGCACTCTTCTACATTTGCTTCAGTGGATTCTATCTTTGGCTTCTTAGCAACATCATTAAAATCAAACAGTTCTTATAGAGGGAACAAACATTTTGGCAAGGTGTTATCTCTAAATTGCAAGACTTCAAAGTCTTATTTTTCTAGATCTGCACACATATCTATTTCATGTGGGTCATCTTTGGCTAACATATTTATATTAGCATCATCAAGGGGATCTTTTTTGTATGTTTGTTCCTTAGCAGAGTAGTCCTTTTCATGATTTGAGTTTGAATTTGGCATTTCAAACCCATTTCTAGACTACAGGAAATCTTCAATATGTTTGTCACCTTCAGAAACTTGCCAATATTTTATTATTAGGGACCGTTGGTCTATATTTGACTTATATTGTGTATTTTTTGTTATGATGAAGTTTTTGACAAGTACTAGCTGTAAATGCTAATCCATTGGCTAGGATATTTTGGTTTCTTGTGATGAAGGAAAGATTATATTCCTTGAATGTTTTTAAGAGGTCAAGAGCATCATTCCTATATGCTCTTAATCTAGGATGTTTAGCTAAATATTCTCCCTCAATCTACCTAATGACTAGCTTAGAATCCCATGGATAGAGATCTTTTTGGCTCCTAATTCTTGAGTAATTGTAGCCCTAGAAGGAGTGCCTCATATACTGCTATGTTATTCGTGCATTGAAAGTTTAGTCTATATGAATGACCTTCTGCATGGTTGCTATTAGTGTTGTGAAGCCAAACACCTACTCTTGAACCAGTTTTTCCACAAGAACCATCAAAGTTCATGCTCCAAAGAGGTTCAATTTCAGGTTTACCACTATGTTGTTCTTTGTCTATTTGTTCTAACTGTTTTGAATGTTCCGCCTCTTTTTCTTCTTCTTCTTCCACTATTTTTTTTATCAAATACTACTTGTTCATTAATGTTTTCATCATTTTAAAGGATAAATGAATTAAGATCTATGTGGATAGAATAGAGAGGAGAGTTATCAGGTTTTTCTTGACTGCTGACCATGTATTTCATATGAGTCTCCCTATATAGTCTTTTTGGTTGACTAAAGATAGTTATGGTAGCATAGGTCATGTCCATTTGGAGGGTGCCCTGAAGTTTAGCTCCCCATGAGCGTGATGAGAGCATGGCATACTTAGGTGGAATGTCAGCCACTACAATATCCATTACTAGGCTTTTGGCTAGTATTTGTGCTAAATTAACACATAGATCTTTGATTAGGCCTAGTCATTTTACTCTACTGGAGTCAAAAGAGTATAAGTCTTTGTATGGTCTAGTTATTTCAAGGCCTAGTATTTCCATAACTACCTTCAGCATGAGTTTATGAGAAGCTCCTGAATCTAACATGGCATTATGGAGGATTTTATCATGAATATTCAAACTGACATAAAATGGAGGTACACCTCCCTCTTGGAACTTTCCTTCTACTTCAGTTCCAAACAAAATCTCAGGTTTATCATCATTTAAATTTACTGAATCAACATTTTCTCCTATGTTTAAAGATTTCAAAACTTGGGATCTATATACATATTGGGCAACTAATTTAATAAGAGGTATGGAGATTTTTATCTTTGCAATTTCATTCTCAATACTGAATGGTGTTTGTGTTTTTGGCAGATTTAAATCAATTTTGTCAGACACTGTTTTTGCAGCATTTTCAGCTTGCTGATTTGTTCTAGACATATTAGTCGAATCAATTTTATTAGGGCTACTAGTGATTTACTAGTGCTACTTTTTGGATTTCTTTTGTTTTTATTTTTATCAGAACTTTTAACCACTATGTTTGAAGTTTCTATTGTCTTTTTAAGATCAGATTCAGGGATTTTCCTAGCAGAAATTTTGGGGTTCTTTCTCTTGGGAGTGTCTTGGGTTTTCTTGCTTCTGAGGTCATTCTTCCTATGCACTTCCATGATGAAATTTTCGAATCCTTTTTTATAATCTTCAGATTCTAGGCATTCTTCTTCAAATTGAGTTGGGGAAAACATGCCTTGTTCTTCCTCAGTGAGGAAAATAGTATCCTAGTTATTTACTCCCATTAGATTGATTTGAATTTATTCTAGTTCTTCAATCACCCCCTCATCCTCATCAACATAGTTTTCTTGAAAAGAAGGCCTGATTTGCTGGTCAGGTCCTCTCTGTCTTATTTGAGGGCAGTTTCTTTTAAAGTTTTGGTTTTGGTTTTGGTTTTGATTTCTGTTTTGAGCTCCTTGGTTTTCTCTGGGGTAAGCTCTCTCATTCATGTTTATTCTCTCCATCATCCTTTCCATGGTTCTAACTAAGTTATCAATCGTAGTAAGAGATGATGAGGGTACGACCTCTTCCCTATATGTAACTCTCTTTTCATTTTTCAACCTAGCCCTTTTGCCAATCAGATTTACCTCCACACTTACTGCACCCCTCTGCATATCTTCTAATGTAAGAGGGTCTCTTTATCTTAGTTGGTAAGCCATCTCTGGATCAAAACCATCTGGAAATTTCATGAGGGCTAGACCTCGTGGAGGTTTCATGTGGGTAGGGAGGGCATTATATACACTATTTAACCTAGTGCAGTACTCTTGGAAACCCTATCCAACGTTTCTCTTAATGTTTTCATACTCTGATAAGATTTGGAGAGGGATTTTCTTGACTTCCCATTTTTTTATGAATAGTTGGTGAAAAGGAGGGAGGTCATGTACACTATTAGGGGTTAGGACTTTAAAACATTTTCTTGCTTCTCCCCCTAAGCTTTGGGAAAACATTCTCATCTTGATAGTTTCATCATGTATCTCTTGTCGTTCACAATAGTGTTCCATTCTATCCAGATGTTGTTGAGCAGTTGTAGAACTACTCTCATCAAATAAGGGGATCTTGGACTGATAATCATGTGGTATAGGTAATAAAGGCAATGGAAGGACTAGTGGGGCATACCAGGTTGCCATGGCTGGGGGGTGGAGAAACAAAGGAGGGTTAATAAGTGGAGGATTTATAAGAGGAGGTGGAGGGTTAAATGGAGGAAGGTAAACATTGGGTGTATGAATGGGGGCTGAAGTTAGTACAACAAGATTCCGTTGAAAGATGGATGGGTCTAAAATTATCTGATTTATCCAAGTCTGGGATTTAGTCTTGGACAAGCTTTGTTCTAGAGGTGAGCCCGGTAGGACATTTTTCATGTCTTTAAGGTTTTTAGGTAGGGAACTTGCCTTGAGAATAGGTCTGCTAACAGTTGGATTTTTAGATCTAGGAGTCTTCCACAAGATTTGCTCTAGATTGTCAACTATTGTAGGAGGGTTTGGGTCAGGATGGGATCTGGTATGGATTCTTCTAGAAGCCAAAACTTGGACCCAAGGTTCAGAGAGGTTTTAAAGTTTTATAACTGTTTGAAAAACAAACCAATCTGTGAAATAAATACTTTATTCACAAATTATTTTGACTAGGTTCTGTTTGGTTTGAATAATCTCGGGATTTCTCAATAATTTTTCCAGTGGAGTCTGTAGAAAACCAATGGAGTCAGCAAGCCTACTAAAAACCAGTGGAGTCACCAGGTGGATGCTTTTAACTGTCTTGAGGCATGGCTATTGTCCACCATCAGCAACCAGATACCAGTGTTAGCTAACACTTGAGTCATCTAAATTTTAATGGGATTTTATGAGTTCTTTAGGATATATTAAGATTTTTTAATAACTCAGTTCGATCCCCAGTATGGTCACCACTATTTTGGTTTCCTGTAATTTGCAAGATTGGCAAGAACAAGTAGCAGGGAACCACATCAAACCACTTTGGAGTCCAAGTTCCTAGCCTTCCTGGGCTCAGAGAGGGCTATCTCTATGTTTATGTTAAATTGATTTATCTTTGTGCTTATGTTCTCTGATTTTAGGCTAGTTATGAAGTTCTGGGATTGTTTGTTTGATTGATTGATTGATTTATTGATTGTAGGTTGAAAAGATAGACTATGGGAAGCTTAATCCATTGGGCTATGGAGTCATAAAATGTTTTAATTGTACATCAAATCTGCAAGGGTTTTCATAGGAAAGCTAACTATATCAAGTGGATATTTTAAGGTTAGAATGAATATGAGATGACATCAAATTGTGAATTCAATAAAACTAAATGGAAATTAAGAATCCTTTAACTATACTTCAATATGAAAAGCATTTAAGATAATTTTTTAAGAGAAACTAAATAGTAGGACACCCCTGAATTCTTTAGCTATTAATTTCAAACAAAGAAAACATTTAAGATAATATTTCAGTGAAATTAAAGAGCAGGACAACCCTAAATTCTTTAACTAAACTTCAAAGAAGGCCTTTAAGATAACAGTTTAAGAAAAACCAAAGAGCCAAACACCCCTGAATTCTTTGCAGAAGAAAACATAATAATAAACGTAACAGAGAGAGTTAAGGTGCCCAAACAACATATCTTCATCTAAAATGCATGTTCTATTATCAGAGAAATGATGTACGATATGGTAAGCAAAGGAGAAACAATGATAAAGAGGGATAACATAACCATTAACATAGCTCAAGAATCTTGTGAACGTGCTTGTATTACTGATGTCCAAAAAAATTACAATACTCCAATGCAATGGTCTCTGCAACTTAGAGTCTGATCAAAATCTAGTCTAGCAATCAACCAACTAACCAACAACCAACCAAACAACCCCCAATAATAATGAAAAATATATGCAGTATTTAATTGCAGATGAGGAGGTTGCCCTAATCTAGGGTTTCAGTCTATAGTTATGACAAATTAAATGTAATCTTGACCTTTGGGACCATGCAAGGCCCAATGCCAAAATATCAGTCACTAATTTGCGTAATAATAACTTTTCAATTAACCGCTGAGCTAACTATTAGATATTTTTTACTATTTGGCTTTAACTTTAACTTTTACAATAACTTATGAGCTTCTTAACTGACTGAAAAAATTAACTGAGGTAGCCTATTAAACCAAAATTGGGTTGTAGGTGGTCAATATGATTTGGAAGAAGTATATGCTGATCTGGCCTTGTCACTCAGATCTATATTCTTCGTTCATTTGCTTTCGATTTGTCATTTAACCTTTAATTTGTCTTTTAAACTTTGATTCTATCTTCATCTGTATCTTTTTCCTTTTAATCCTTTATTGTATTTGTTGTGTCTTTGACTCCACTTTTTAACCTTGTCTTTTACCTTCAGCCTTTGATTAATCCATTAATCCCTTTTACCTTTTACTGTTCTTGGATTATGTTTTTCATTTGCCTTTTATCCCTGTGCAGCCACCGTAATAACCCTTTCATTTTATTTATCATGTGCATAGAAAAAATCTCTCTTCCTTTGGAGTGATTGAATGATCATTAATGGTCATGATATGTTGTTGATTCTGATTAATCTTGCACTCCTGGTCCTTTTGATGAACAAGGTATTTTGGATCATCACCCAGAGAACCTAATTAAATAATTATTGGACCTCAAAAATGAAATTTATACATTTCCTGATACATCGATCACTTGCAAAAGTAAAAACAATTCGTTAATTAAAAACTGGATCTTGCAAGGATGGCAAGAAATGATAGCTTACAGGTATTTAGAGCAATCTGTGGATAGAGTCTGGAGGTTTTTGGTTTCTGCGTATAGTCGTGGCCTTTCGTATCTTCTAGAAGTTTTTGCAGGGGTTTATATGGCGGATTGGGGCTTATTGCAGAGATTCAGGGCTAAAACATGTTTGAACATGGTTCAATGGTTTCGTGGTAGGTGGGTTGTGGTTTTCGCACAGGGCATAGGTAGTAAGGTGGTTTCTTTTGCGGGGATGTGATAAGAGGTGGGGGTGACGCGTTGCGGGACGGTATGGTGGTAAACTGTCCATATCGCACGCCTCGAAGGTACTATCTCTCAGGATTTTGGATTTGCGACATGAGATTAGGGACATTGGATCAGGAGGCAGAGATCCAACTATGGTTGAGGGATGAGTGTATCATATGCATAAAACATGATATGGGGCCCGGGTTTTAAATGTAATGGCAGATTTGAATATGGAATGGAGCTTTTGTAGTGTGAGGCCCATGATTTATTTAAGCGGAGGCGCTTAGCCATATTGTGGGGCCAGGATTAGATGGATGTGGTGGGTAAAGGCTTTAAATCGGGGGGCTTTAAATATAAAGGGGTTGGGTCTTTTAAAAGAGTGGGCCCCGATGAAAAATTAATTTCAAAACAAATGTAAAAAACAGTTTTTACATTGCTTTCAATAAAATAGAGGGAAATGAGTGAAGGGGAAGGGATTTTAAGTGGGAAAAATGGGGTTTTAGTATAGGGAAGAGGGTTTTAAGAAAGAGGCATGGATGAATGAGGGGTTTTAAGGGAAAACATGGGTTTTCTCAGAGTAAGAGAGTGATCTGAATAGGTAAAATTAGAGATAGTGAATAGGTTAAATGAAGATAATGAAGGCAATGAGATTTCTAAGAATAAATGATAGTCAGAGAATGTTATTTTCTGCTAACAGTAGAAAATCCATATTCATTTAGTAATACTATATAATATAGGAGACTAACAGATTATTCCCTAATGGGAACCTTTGCATTACCACCGCCTACGCCGTTGGCAGAAATTGAAAACATAGAGACTTGCTACATGATATCTTCCACTCCATCTTTCTTAAGGAAGATTACAGAAGATTATGAAGTTCTTACGTTGGATGAATTATGGGCACCCAACCCAATTAGTTGGCATAGTAATCAATCTACATGGCTTGGGCAGTGAATCTGAAATCATCGTCACCATTCATTTGGGTTGATCGTTCATTAGATTTTGCTACTCCATCTGATCCTTTTTCATCCACTTTCTTGACTAATGAGAGCATTTTGGAATCCACGATGCCAGAAGGAGAACCATGGGAAGATCATCATCATCATTCCCACCATCAGGATTAGGAAGAAGATCATCTTGTTGAACTATATCACCCATCGATCAAAAATTTATTTTAAAATATTTTCCCATTAATGCAATCAAATCTGAGCGAAACTTATCAAATATTGAAGAAACCATTTCTATCAATATTTCGACCAAACCTGGCAATGTAGAAAACATTCATGTCAGCGTGTCTTGTTCTTCAACAGAACTTGAAACTTATCACTCTCTATTTCGTGAATTCTATTGTATATTTTCTTGGTTTTATGAGGAAATTCCAGGTATATATAACAGTATCATTGAACACACCATTAAAATGTACCCTAATGTCAAACTAGTACATCAATGCCTTTGTCCTGTTCATCCAAAGATGGTTGATCCCATTAAAGTAGAAGTTGAAAAACTTTTGTGTGCTGGTTTCATTTACCTTGTTCCACTTACTAATTGGGTTTCCAAAAAAAAATTCTGTCATGAAGAAACAAGCTAAAATCAGAGTGTGCTTCAATTATTGGGATGTCAATATTGCTTGTCCAAAAGACAACTATCCTACTCCCTTTATCGACCAAATTACTAACGATTATGCTGGATGTAAAATATTTTTATAATGGATGGATTTTCCAGTTACAATCAAATCAATATCTACCTAGAGGACCAATATAAGACAACATTTATCTATCCCCATGGCACATTCTCTTATCGTAAACTCCCATTTGGTTTAAAGAACGTTGGGGCAACATTTCAAAGAGCAATGGATTATGCTTTCAATGACATTAAGCACATTTTTCATTCTTATCTAGATGATTTACATGCGCATTCACGAAACCGGAATGATTACCTGATGCATTTGAGAGCTATATTTCTACGTTTCCAACACTAAAAAATATGCCTCAATCCACATAAATGTGTCTTTTGTGTTGGTTCCAGTCGTTTGCTAAGATTTTTTGTCTCAAAAAAAGGAATTCGAATCAACCCACTGAAGGTCCGGGCTATCAAATTTACTTCAGTTACAGAAACTTCAAGGAAAGGCTAACTTCCTAAGGAGGTTCATACCCAACTAAGCTAAAATGGCTAAAGTATTTACTCATCTCTTGAAAAATGGGATTCCATTCCATTGGGATAAGGTTGCGTAAATTTATTTTGATGTTGTCAAGGATACACTTGTTCGGGCATCATTAATGTATCCCCCCAATTATCAGAGTTATTATTTCTTATATATTGTTGTGGCTGATACGGCCACTGCTATGAAATTGGTCCAAGAAGAATATGGGATATAAAATCTGATATATTATTTGAGTCGTAATCTCTATGATATGGAAGTGAAGTAATCATACGTCAAAAATATTGCCTTGGCAGCTGTTCAATTGGTCCAAATATTTCACCATTATATCCTATTCTGGAAGACCATTTTCATTTCTGATTTCAACCCCGTGACTTACATTCTATCACGTTAATTGCTTGGGGGGGAATATTCAAAATGGATTGTCATTTTACAGGAATTTGATTGGGAATTCATCAAATCCACGTTAAAGAAGTCTTTAGCTTTGGTTGATCTTCTTTGCGACCTTCCCTCTAATATTACTGATACTACATCAGAACCATCAGTTCCTAATGAGTTTCTATTTCTAATTGTATCATTTGATCCTTAGTATGGGGATTTTATAATTTATCTCCAAACCCAAAATTTTAGGCCCGATACCTTTCTCTCTCAACAATGACTTATTCGATAACAATCCAAAGATTATCTAATCATCGACGATACACTTTATTTTCATGGTGTCGATACGATTTTAAGGAGGTTCCTCACTCATGAGAAGGTTGAGAAGGTTTTAAATGATTGTCATGCTGGGGCTTGGGGTGGAAACTTGTCTTGATACACTCCCGCACAGAAGATTCTTCACGCCAGTTACTTTTGGCCTACCATATTTGTGACTGCATCCTCGCAGTCAGAAATTGTCATGCATGCCAGATCCAGCATCAATTCATCCTATTATCACTGTGGGACCATTTGCAAAATGGGGCATGGAATTCATGACCTGCAACCCTCATTCGTCCGGGGGGCATGGTTATAGTATTGTCGCAGTAGACTACTTTACCAATTGGGACAAAGCGATGCCTACATTCAATAACACAGGAAAAACAAATTCATTATTCTTTTTCAATCATGTCATCTCACGGTTTGGTGTTCCACAGGCTATAGTCACATATCATGGTAAGAATTTTTGCAATCACATGATGAATGAGCTGACTACCAAATTAGGATTGTTGCATGATATTTCCAATCCTTGTTATCGACAATCCAATGGACAAGTTGAGGCTATTAACAAGATTCTTAAATGAATGCTTTAGTGGATGATAAGAGTTCATAAACAAAATTGGAATTTGATCCTGTACTCGGCTTTGTGGGCATACCGAACCTTGGTGAGAAACACAACCAGATTTACCCCCTTTCAATAGGTGTATGGTCTAGAAGTTATCTTGCCTATCCAATGTGAAATAAAATCATTAAAACTCGTCGTTGACTTGTTACCTAACACCTCTACTAAGAAGCACGTCTTTTTAACCTCATTTGTCATGATGAAATGCATCGTGAAGCCGCATTGGCCAACGAAGCACATAAGATACATATAAAGGTGCAAGAAGACCAACATCTCCAACCTCGCATATCCTCAAAGGGTAACCTTGTCTTACTTTATCATCAGGAATCTAATGTAATAAGTACAGGAAAATTTGAGCCATTATAGCATGTCCTGAATATTTTAAAAATAGTTCTTGCTAAGGGCGCCTACGACTAGTAGATTATGATAGAATTCCATTGGCGTGGTCCCAAAATGGGTTGTATCTAAAACCTATGCTTAAACATGAGTGTAGTAAACTATTGTAGTATATTGTATATATGATTTTCATTTGAATTTACTGTCTTAGTCTATTTTTCTAGAAGTTATTAATCCACTTTACATTTCATCGCCGATGTTTGAATCTTTGGAACCATTCGTTGGGTATGCTGATGGTGCTAGTCATATTACGTAGAATCTATCCTCTGTAGCGTGGGCCATTTTCACTTCAAGCAGTGAGTTAGTGAGTTTTCGAGGGATTTGTATCTGTCAATTTACAAAGCATATCACTGAGTATAGCGTGTTGATCGAACTTCTCTCTAATTCCATTTCATTTTTTATTAACCACATCATCATTAGGTTAGACTCACTACTTGTTGTATTGCAACTTACTAATGTTTATATTGTCATAAATCCAACACTGCATAGTATGTTCCTAAGAGTTCGACTTTTGGAAATACTTTTTTATTTCTTTCAATATCAACATATTTCTAGAAACTTGAACACATTAACTGATTCCTTAGCGAATTATGTTATAAACAGAAATTTGCAACACATGTAAATACATATTTTCAATTAGCATCACATAATTGAATAGGATTGTGCAATAAACATAGGAAAACACTGAACACAAATAGATAGATAGTTATAGTTTTTAAAAAAATTTGTGCCCAAGACACATTGATCGTCTGACCTCAAAATGTATGTAAAATGTATGCAAAATTTCAAATTAAACTAGTGATTCTCGTGATAACAAGCTAGAGATCTAGCTATCCTACGCAATAGTTGCATCCAATGGTTAGGAATGTTTTAGTGTGGTGCTGTAGTCTCATGGGTAAATCTTCGATCTGGGAACCTAGAATCTTGAGAGTCAATCCCTCTATGTGTTGTTGTAGCTCAACAAGAGTCTCAGTCATATCTAAATCCCGAATGAATTCTCTCCCGACAACCCTCTCTGTTGGATCCTCTGCTCTCTACTCTGGCTAACCCACTAATCGAACTCGACCTACATCTACATACATAAAAACTTTAGTTTGGTCTTGGGAAACATCAAAATACAAAGACATGTATAAACCTTAGAAAAAATCAAAAAACATGGTCAAAACATTCTTACCAATTGCACCCCATTGAGCGTTGTATGGTAAAATCAAGTCTAGATCTCCTCAGAATTATACTCCATATGCATAATCATCGATGGAAATAATTTGTTGTCTAAACTAGGTGAATAATGAAGTAGAGAATATGATGGTCGACTGACCAGCATGTCTAGCCATAAATTCTAGCCATCTCTTCATCCGTGGATCTCTAGGGCCAGATATACCCAGTGTAACATGTTGGGGTTGCACCAATGGAATCCGCTCTAAGGCAAAGGAGATCCAGATTGAGCCATAGTTGAAATTATTCTTCGTCCCTCCATTTTCCTTGGCCAATTTTTCTTTCATATGAAAGAGGACAGATTCAACCCAGTTAAATAATGTTGGTTCCAAACACTCTAGTGCATACTGCATGTATGATCTGTTTGCCACATGTAGTGTAGTAGAACCGACAAGCTTTGCGATAGTGAATAGGATGGTCCTCAAAGGAAAATCATGTAAATCGTGTATGTTTATTTTATTACTAGGTTCAGTCCTCGGATGGTAGTGCTGCAGTATGTAATCTATCATTGTCTCTCGTCCAAGAGAATATCCTGAAAGAGAAATGGGAAAACCTCACCTCGATAATCATATGAGAAAATAAATGTCCTCCACTAATATTGGGACCACTTTGTCCCCAATCTGAAAATCCTACATCGTCGGATCCCATGAATGAACAAGGAACTCCAATAGTTCCATTTTCTACCTCATACCAAACAATCTTAAGCATTTTAGCAACCCGCAATCTCTGAGGGCTCTTACTGTACCCGGATCGTTTAGGGAAATCATGTTTTTTTCTTCATGTTTTCTTTCCCTCCATGTCATCGTCATTTTGTTCTAATGAATACTTGAAGCACAATCATAATACTCATAAGGGTCCATTTAATGCAAAAAACTTGGGAAATTTTGGGCACATAACAAAAAACAAGAATGGAAATTGGGCCCAACGCACCCCAGGTCAAGGGACAGAGCATTGCATTGCATTTGGCCTTCAATTTCAGTGCATTGCGACACACCTTTCAACATTCAAGGGTTTTTTTACCCCTAAGAGTACTATATTTACCCTAAGGGGCTCAAAACCATAAAAAATTACCATGAAATGAAATGAAAATGATACTCAAAGGAAGCGAAGTTTTATAGCTCCAACATGGATTGAACGATGAAGAAAATCATCCACAGAATCTATCGCAATCAACTGTTGAAGTTCAGGGGCAAAAACTAGTTCAGAGCTCCTATTTTTCAAATGGTAACTTTAAAATGGTAAAAATGAATGGTAAAAACTCTTTTAATTACTCAATTTGATTATTGCAAATAATATTTAATGTTGTGATTATGGTTTTTATTCATTGTATCTATGAAATAGCTATTTTTAATCCATTTGATGGTGTTCTAAATAGGTTTTACAGCTGATACAATGGATTAGTCATGCACACTTATTTAGGAATTATTTGACCACAAAGCATATTTTTATCCTTATTTTTCGAGCTTTGATAAAAATGAATATAGGATTTGAAGTGCACTTTTATCTCTTTTTCGAGCTCCGATAACATTGAAAAAGGAACCCCTAGAGTCTTCTTTTAGCTCTTTTCATACTTTGATAATGTCAAAATATTTTCGAGCATTGTAAAATTAAATGAAACAAAATCTACTCAGTATAACTTTAACCCTTTTCCGGACTGAGATAGATTATTTACGATAAAGGAAAACCTTAGTTGAACATGGATAAGAGGTTTTCTTAGGTATCATTTTACACTTTTTTGGACCTGAGCGACATATTTACGAAAAAGGAATCATGGAGTTTTCTTTTTTCCTCTTTTTCAAACTCTCTAAATATGAAAAAGGATCGAGCTGTCACTGTCATTAGGCTTGTTAAAACATAAAATAGCGATGGGCTTGTCGATCATGGCAAGAATCGAGTTTCATTTATTTCTAGACTTATTAAATTATTAAATAGCGATGCATTCACCTGAAGTGTTGAATTATAGATCAAGTATATGTTATCCTCCTCAATCTTCTTAAAAACTAAAGAGATACTAGTTAAAAAATGACTGGGAAAAATTTGTGAAAAATAACAGAACACTTTATGGTAGCAGGTCGCACTTGAACATGACACTTTCACTCCATCATTGTGACTTTTGGGTTGGGTAATATTCTTGAAAATGCATTCATACCTATGGATCATCATACCTTAACTTTGGTTTTGGTTCAATGCTACTAACTCATCTCAGTGTCGCCGATATGTTCAAGAGAAGTCATACAGTGAATCCTCATCCTTATGCAATACTCATAAACCTTCATTTTCATGACAATCATCCATGGGAATTGCTATATCAAATCACATTTTGTCTCTAAAATTAGTAACTCCCATTTCACAATCAAGTTGCATCCTGTCGACATCAACTCATCATCCACAAAGTTTACTTAGAAACATCTTCTAGTACCTTGAGGTTTGTTACATCATAGACACGTTTCTCGCTTCCAGACCTTTAACCGAAAGATTTTGTTTGCCTTTCGACATCAAATCATCTATTCAAGCCTTGGAAATTATACTGCAGTACCATGAGAGCCATTAACATCAATGGTGGTTCTCTCACATTTGTTAACAACTCACATCATTGGCGGGTAATCAAACCATGTATTCCCATGTTCGGCTAAAAATCATATATTCACATGCTAGACTTGTACATGAAAAATCGAGTGAATGAGATAAGAAGACCAAGGATCTAGTTTCATCCGTTTGGACTATGATATTAGAATTGTTGTACACATCATCTGTAAGATGGATTTACATATAGATCATCATCAGAACATGGGCCTATATCTGTAGGCATGTCTATATTCAGAAACATTCCAGTGTAGACAACTTTTCTGAACTATGTACATGTTATTATATATTTTATGTGTTGAGCATGGGAATTCCTCCCTTGGAAATTCGTGATCAATATGAAATATATCATGATGTAATGTATTGTAAGATTAATAGAAGTCACCATCCACTTCAGTTATGTTTCATCACATCATAAAGCATCTAATCCAAATACTATTATTGTTTTGACTTCATGCTTTAGGGGACAACTGTTATAGGTCAATTTGGGCATCATCCCCCAAGACCTGGTCAAACTGAACATCATCCCTAGGAACAATGAAATAGGGTCTATCATCCCCTTATATTTCAATTGCTATATTCCCTAAGTGAAGACATTTAATTCATAGATTCTAGTGTGAGATTTAGAAGGTTTGAAGTATATGTTATATCACCTACTGAATCATCAACGCTCACCTACAAGGGACTGAGTAAATTTCAGTGCCAAATCCTCCATGCAAGGGTGCACTGTAGTGCACTTCCTGACACTCAAGGGTGTTTTGGTCACATCAGAGTGTAATTCTCATTTTTCCGGGAATCTCCACATGGCCAGTTCCTTCTAGAAGAGTCCATATGTGTCAAACTTCAAATCTAGGTGTCCATCTAACACCTTTGGAGTTGGAAACATGTCTTGCCTATTATTAGAAAGTAATTAATTGAGAAAATACCATCATTTTCCCTATAAATTGAGCACTCATCCTAGTGCTAGGGAGGGAAGAATTTTTGTAAAGTTATGATGTTGGATTCTCATTTGATAAGAGAGTGAAAGTAATAGAATGCTACTAGGATAATGTTGGATGTGATGAGGCTCGACGGAAGCTAGAGAAGGTTGAAAACAAGTTGATCCACTGGTTGTAATCTCCTCCTTCTACTCTCTAATAAATATTGTTGTTCATTTTCCCATACATATGTCTCTATTTGTTTTGCAATGTATTCCTGAATGATGTATGTATTTCAGATCTAATCGATTTGATTTGAGTAAGATAAGTAGATATCTTGTATATTTCATGTTATTTGATGTTCTCTATTTGTGTTTTTAGGAATCGATCTAACAACTTGAGTTGGACTGAGAGTTACAACAACAACGACAGAAGGAGAAGAAGAAGCGAAATAATCACAAGTAGGCTCCTTTCCCATTTCTGTATATATGCTTGTTTTAGAGAAAATAATAGTTATTATTCCATCTATAGTTCTAAGTGACAAATACCACACTTAGGGAATTTTGTTTATCAGTAGAGCACAATTCCGCATAACAAAGAATTTGACCTTTGTTTCCATATTTCCTGTTATATTAGTGGGTTTTCCCCACTCATTCTTTCCTACTTCATGGCTTATAGAAGCATAGTTAAACAACTTATCGACCAATGGTTGATGATGGATTCCATAGCTTCTTCTTTGAATAGGTATGATAGCTCATACCAGACCTCAACAAGGTCCTTCACCTGGATGTGTATGTGATGGAAATCCACTTTGAGCTTCACTACTTGTCAATACTGGTCCAATATTATTGATGAATATAATCAAGGCTTTTGGGTAATCATTGTTCGCAAACTCATCTCAAATCCTACCCAGAAAAAATTTATTGGCCATAACCCTTGATGGATTTGTCGAATGCCATAGGGAAGCATATATGGCTGCTTTGCATAGATCGAGGTCAGCGGTGTTGAACTACAACTCCTAGATTTCTCTCCACTAAATTAATGCAATGAGAATTAGGAGCCACGCATAGTGGAACTACTTGCCTTCTTCTTGCACTGCTCTACAAACGTAGAGAAATTCAATACATAAATATTCTTCCCAGTTATATACTAAGCCCTTGGCGCACTCTACAGCTAAGGATATTGTAGGCACAAAATCTTCCTTCCTGCAGCTTTTCCTCATAATCTTCCCTGCAAGAATGTGCACGGCAAAGCATAGAGTTCTATCCGAAATGGAGTTAATTAAATAACCCCGGGTTCCCTTCGTTAGCTCATAGTCATTCTTCATCTTTTCTGTGAGCTACTTATCTTGGATTTTAGCCACAAAAGCCTCCACAGGGTCTAACCCAAGGCAACGAAGGGCCATAATTCTCCTTATGAGCCTTACTACTATGGGGATCTTCTTCCCTAACCACAAATAATCATCATGCACTAAGGCCAATATTTGGTGCACACAAATTGTGTTGATAAGAATGCACCCAAAGTGTGGTACATATAACATATTGAGTATCTCTCCCTCTTGGATGCCCTTCAACCATTTCATCTGCTCCAATCTTGTCACACCTCCTATATAGGTATGTTGGGGCAGATACCTACTGGGATCAAAATATAGGTATTTTCTTCGATCATTAAAATCCCAATCCTCCATTGAGAGCTGAGGCACCTTGGCTAGTAAGTCTCCCTCAACCAGAGCCTCATCTATAATCAATTGTGTAAATACATTTTACTTCACTGCATCAAGGTATTTCACCAACTTCTTAGCCTCCCAGTTCTAGGGTTTAATATATGGAGGCATCCTAGAGATAGGCTTAACCTCATCAGCACCAATCTCTTCTAGGACTTCTTTTTCTTTCTCGCCATCTTATTCTATCTCCATTGCGTTTTTCTACCGACCATGAGCTCCTTTACTCCATTGTTCCTTTGGGAGTTTCTTTCGAGGCGACGATCATAGGATTGTTTTTTTAGGATTCACAAATGGTGTTGCACCTGCAATCATCTTCTACTTAGGTGACCTCGGCCCTATGGTAGTTACTAGCGGTGTGGTTGTCATTATGGTGCATAAACATGGATAGATTGTGTGCTTGAGCCCTTCCTTTACCATTTCTTTTCACAATGTTTTCAAACTAAAATCTAACATGAAATAGATCAATCGGCGCTCTTGTAGACATTAGCTTGTAATTATAATACTTAGAGCACAAAGTGTTCAAATGGGGAGCAATATCCTTGATCTATATAAAATTTCAAATTCAAATGTAATATTCCTAACTAGCCCAATCTAGTACGAATATTCAATGTCATTTTATTTTTATGTTTTATGAATAAAATGTAAAGAAGAACAAATAAAAACTCCTAAACATGAGAATAAATCAATGCCCAATGTGAACAGATTCAAATCAGGGCTTGCTCAATAAAATGCACTTGTATGTGAAATAGGTTCAAGCTATTTGACCAGGTCAACATGACCAAATCATAAAGTAGTCCAGATACAATGAACCTGTTAGATGATCAGTGCAGTCCTATGAGGAGGTCCTCCATGTGAAAAGGGACAAATGGATGAAGGTGGTTTAGGGTTTTGCAAACCCTAATATTATATGAGGAAGGGAAAGGCTCAAGAAAAGGTTGTTGATGATATTTCTAAGTTAATGTTTCTTGAGCAACTCAAGTTCTCTTGGCTGTTTAGCCAAAGGGAAGAGGGTTTCCTGTTTAGGAATCCTCTCTCCCTCCATGGAGCAGCTCTTTGGAGGAAGATGTGCTACATTGATCCACTATCCGGTATTTGTCCAAGCTTATACTTCCAAGTGAAATGTAGATCCTATTTATGGTTTGATTTCTTTTGTAAGCTGCAGTAAGTGGAGTTTAGATCTTCTTAGATCTAGAGCATTTCAGTACTTCTTTTCAGTGGAGGAGGGTTCTAATCCATTGAAGGGTTGTATTGGAATATTGGAGCCTCATTTCAAATCTTGGCATCATGCCAATATGTTTTTCATGTTATACTGCCTAGTTCCTTCCCCATATCTGTGTTATTGCTGAAGGAGCAGTGTTGCAGGGGTTTTGGCATCATTTTGGAGCTATATCTCTGATGTGAAGGAAGCCTCCTTGCATCAAGGGTGATCCATGGATTGGCCAACCAATGCATGTCTACTTCTGATCTAATTTATTCATTGGATTTTTTAGTTCATAATTCCTGAATCATGCTACAGTAAAACTCAGATCTGCTCTGACATTTTCATGTATTGCTGAAATCCCCAAGGGGAATGTAATAAAGAGCCCTTTGGGAATTTTGATTTATTATATATCTCTGGTTTCATGTAATTATCAGTTGCATATCCGAAATTTAATAAAATGAAGCTTCAGCATCCTGTAATTAACGCTGAAGGGTTTCTGGGTCATTCTCTTGTATTGCAGCACCTCAATCTTGAGGGATTTTCCATGTAAAACCATTTTTTAACCTTGATTAATGCTTATTCCATGTTATTAAACTCATTTTATGATTTCTCATAATTTCTTACATCTTACACCTTCAGAAGATATGCTTTCCTTGCTTCAGTAAATTTCTGCATCTTCCAAGTCATGGGAAATCAGGGTTTTTAAGCGTAGTTTGGGGAGGAGGAATTGTTTAACTTATCTAGACTTATTTTTTTGAACTTAAATTCGGCATTTGAGCCCCTATTGACCTAATATAACATATCCCAGAGCCATGACTGTTATGTTTATGCATATTTCTGAATACAGTCATTTTATGGCATGAAAAGCTACTTTTCCTCACCTTTTTGAGAATAAGAGCTGAGTAAAGGTTTCTGCAGCACTTGGAATTGGTTTCTGAGTGTTTTTAAACACTTTTAATGATATATTAAGCACACATCCATAAAAAATTCGTCTTTTAGGCATGTCTGGCTGAGAAATCCATTTTGGGAACATTACAGTGGTATCAGAGCAAGATCTTTGGCTCAACCTGTGGCTTCAAGCCAAAGTGCTGAATCCGTGAAGGAGGAAAATTTCAAGCTCTATAGACAAATTTTGCAGATGGATATCTGGCTTCTGGATCTCATCCTTTTTTCAAAGGTGACATATCCAGTAAATGCCCCCGCAGTCAATCTCTAGAATAGAATCTTGATACTCATGAAGAGGGAAATTTACAGTGGTATCAGAGCAAGATATTTGGCTCAACCTGTGGCTTCAAGCCAAAGTTTTGAATCCCTGAAGGAGGAATTTTTCAAACTCTATAGACAGAGTCTGCAGATGGCTAAGCAAGCTTTGGATCTCATCCTTTTTTCAAAGGTGACATATCCAGTAAATGCCCCTGCAGTCAATCTCTAGAATATAATTTTGATATTCCTGAGAAGGGAGATTTACAATGCTCAGCTTGTGAGTTCAATTTTAGAAGGAGAAGATGAATAGGATGATATTACTCTCATCCATTTTCAGATCTAAGAAGAAAGAAGAAGAGAAGTGCACTGAAACTCCTAGAGGGTTTCAAAGAGAAGAAATATGCAGTGAGCTCCATAAATCAGAGATTAGAAAGCTGGAGAAGATGAGCTTTGCCTCATCATGTTTCAGATCCATGAAGGAACTCCCCAAGGAGGATGTGAAAATAGAAGAGGAAGTACCCTGCACTTCCTATTTTAATCAAGAAGGCATAAGAAGAAGCAGGAGAAATAAGGAAGATAGGCTCACAAAGCTTCTTCCTAAATCTATTCAGAGCATTCATGAAGATCTTAACCAAGCAAGAAGGGAGATGTTTGAAGAATCTCCAAAGGGGTTTGAATCTCAATCAAACTCTAGATCTTCACATAGTGGAGGTGAGCATGCAGCCACACACTATGATGTACAGCGCAGTCATGAGCTCAGATCTGCCATGAGACAGTTAGAACAAGAAGAAGAAGTGACCGAGAGGGAAAATCTTAGTGATTTCTTGAAAGAAGAAGAGTCTCAAGCCCTGAAACTCAGAAACCAGCTCTGTTTTTTAGAGCATTATAAATCCAAGGTGAGAAGAAGAAAGGAAAGTGAAAGATCCACTCTATCTACCTTTGGAGGAGCACCTACTTGTTCAGCCAAAGAATGGGTGAGAGAGTTGGACACTTTCCTGCAGCTGCACCAAATTCCTAAAGAAGAAGCCATCATAATTATAGCCCTACATTTGGGACGTAAGGCCTATGCTTGGTTAAAATTTGAGGTTATGTGGGTTATAAATGTAAATACTTCATCATTTCATTCCTATCCATTAGAGAAGGTTGATGCACTTAAGAAGGTGATTGGATTGCATAGTGGAAGCATGGAGGGTCTTCTCCATTCATATTTTTAGTCACCTCTTGTTGAGGATGTCTCATTGCATGGAGACATTGCACCAACAAGACCACTGGATCAGCAAAGGAGGATGAGTGCTTCACTTGTTGAGGCACCAATCAATGATTTCAGGAGAATGGAGACCTCGAAAGGTCTTGATGCAGTGCTGAGAGTCTTGGGTAGGCTCAAGGAGGAGAGAATAAGTCTCTCAACATCATCCACCCCCACTCTCAATTCACTTTTTGCGCTATGGCAGGAGAAGCAGGGGAAGGATAGTAGCCTTTCCACATCTAGATTTGGCATGGGAGCTGTGCATGCATGGGACTCTTTTGAAGAGTTAATGCAGTCTCCTCTCTTCTCTTTGAGGAAGCAAGGAGGCTCATCTATGAGCTGCTCCCCTTGCATGAGAAAAAGCTATGGTAAGGACATTGTTTGTTTACTTGCTGATTTACATATTGACTCCTTAACCATATATGTGTTGGATGTTGCTCCAAGGAGGAGCATTCTTACCTTGAAGCTGCATGGTCTACTTGAGGTCATGAGCAATGTTGATAACCACTCCCTAGGAGGACTTGGGGAGGAAATTTTCTTTGGAGG
The DNA here is from genome assembly GCA_034641835.2 of Pinus albicaulis. NCBI lineage: Eukaryota > Viridiplantae > Streptophyta > Pinopsida > Pinales > Pinaceae > Pinus > Pinus albicaulis. The sequence continues at coordinate 1,172,108,622 of CM076575.1, read as the reverse complement.
ACATACTCACATTGCCTCATCCATCATCCATTTCCTCCAAGCTTATGAAGATATTGGGGCAGCAATCAAGTGGTTGGAAGACCATACCTTTCATTAGTCTCTATTGCAGTTAAGATCCAAACTACATTGGTTGCATATGAAGGATCATTTCCCTTCACAATTGCTACATATGGCAGCCAACATGATTTTTATTCTTGCTCCTTATGTTGCTGATATTTATCTTTTTATGAGGAGAATAGGTGGAAGAGAGACACATTGGTTAAATGTGTCCTTTCGGGGAGAGAATCCCCATGTTTTCTGCAATTCATGCTCTAAAGGGAGCATGAGAAAATATATGGCTACCACGCTCACACATTTGTTCCTTCATGAGGTGAGCCATATGACTTGGGATATGCCTCTCACTGATGTTGGAGAGGAATTTTTCTATGAACTACCAAGCTGGGGGTAGTTCACTTCATTTGGATGATAGCATGGGTGTGGGAGCCACTCATTGGGAGAAATTTTCCCCGTGCTCTTCATCACTCCTACCTTAAGGAGGCCATTGAGAAACAAGAATATCACCACTTGTACCTTCCATTTTCTCATGGTGTACACTTGCTATCTTACACTTGGAGAGGATCATTGGAGGGAAGATTTATTTCTTATCATTTTCAGCCATGGTGGGATCCATTGATGAGGCCAGAAGAAGAGGGAAGGAGGATTTTGTTCTACCGTGCAGTTGCTTGAGGACAAGCAACATTTTGAAGGGGCAGGACTATAATATTCCTAACTAGCCCAAGCTAGTAGGAATATTCAATGTAATTTTATTTTTATGTTTCATGAATAAAATGTAAAGGAGAAAAAATAAAACTCCTAAACATGAGAATAAATCAATGCCCAATGTGAACAGAGTCAAATCAGGGCTTGCTCAATAAAATCCACTTGTATGTGAAACAGGTTCAAGCTATTTGACTAGGTCAATATGACCAAATCATAAAGCAGTCCAGATACAATGAACCTATTAGATGATCAGCGCAGTCCTATGAGGAGGTCCTCCATGTGAAAAGGGACAAATGGATGAAGGTGTTTTAGGGTTTTTCAAACCCTAATCTTATATAAGGAAGGGAAAGGCTCAAGAAAAGGTTTTTGATGATATTTTGAAGTTAAGGTTGCTTGAGCAACTCAAGTTCTCTTGGTTGTTTAGCCAAAGGGAAGAGGGTTTCTCGTTTAGGAATTCTCTCTCCTTCAATGGAGCAGCTCTTTGGAGGAGGATGTGCTGCATTGATCCACTATTCAGAATTTTTCCAAGCTTCTACTTCTAACTGCAATCTAGATCCTGTTTAGGGTTTGATTGCTTTTGTAAGCTCCAGCGAGTGGAGTTTAGATCTTCTCAGATCTAGAACATTTCAGTAATTATTTTTAGTGGAGGAGGGTTCTAATCCGTTGAAAGGATGTATTGGAAGATTGGAGCCTCATTTCAAATCTTGGCATCAGGCCAATATTTTTTTCATTTTATATTGCGTAGTTCCTTCCCAAAATCTGCATTATTGCTGAAGGAGCAGTGTTGTAAGGTTTTTGGCATCATTTTGGAGCTAGATCTCTGATGTGAAGGAAGCCTCCTCGCATCAAGGGTGATCCATGGATTGGCCAACCAATCCATGTCTACTTCTGATCTGATTTAGTCATTGGAGATTTTGCTTCAAAATTCCTGAATCATGCTGCAGTAAAACTCAGATCTGCTCCAGCATTTTCATGTATTGTTGAAATCCCCAGGGGGAATGTAATAAAGAGCCCTTTGGGCATTTTGATTTATTATAGATCTCTGTTTTCATGTAATTATCAGTTTCAGATCTGTAACTTAATAAAAATAAGCTTCAACCTCCTGTAACTAACGTTGAATGGTTTCTCGGTCATTCTCTTGTATTGCAGCACCTTAATCCTGAGGGATTTTCCACATAAAATCATTGTTTAACCTTGATTAATGCTTATTACATGTTATTAAACTAATTTTATGATTTATCATACTATTTTACATCTTAAAAATTCATAAAATACGCTTCCCTTGCTTCATTAAATTTCTGCATCCTCCAAGTCATGGGAAATCGGGGTTTTTAAGCCTAGTTTGGGGAGGAGGAACTATTTAACTTAGCTAGAATTATTTGTTTGAGCTTAAATTCGGTATGTGAACCCCTATTTACCTAATATAACATATCCCAGAGCCATGACCCTTATTTTTACGCATATTTCTGAATATAGTCATTTTATGGCATGACAAGCTACTTTTCCTCACCTTTTTGAGAATAAAAGGAGAGTAAAGGTTGCTGCAGAACTTGTAAATGGTTTGTGAGTGTTTTTAAAAACTTTTTATGATATATGAAGCATACATCCCTGAAAAATGTGTTTTTCAAGCATGTCTTGCTGAGAAATCCATTTTGGGAACATTACATCAAATCACATAATTGCATTAAGATATTCCTCATAAATGTCGATTTTCCAGCATATATGCCCAAATATACCCATTAATTACATACCTATTTCTCCTTTTAATGACCAATTCATTTACCATTCAATTTTTAGTGCTCCAACGATCATATTTTGGACGAACTCAGCGAGACTCACCCCCTCAGCGAAATTCTACCTTCCTCGATGCAGTAACTTCCAGCTATGCCTACCCTCATACTACTGCACAGTACTATGACTACGATGAAGCCACCCTTCAATATAATCCTTTTGTTTCTATTCATATCGGTACCCACAGTTCTCCTCCCACAACACAAAATTGTTGGCCGAGTCTTTCCAATCAGGTTGTACCAATGTCCTTGGCTCCTTGGTAATGTGAAATAATCTGGCTTTGACTTCCTAAAGAGCCTCCTTAATGAACTCCCAATCATTATTGAAGCTATATGTTAATAATAACCCTTCTATCATCTCATCCCAATCTATCTTGCCATGGCATAACTTTGTTTCGAGATACCATTGCTGAGGTATTGTCTCCAAAGAATAAAGAACATTTTCACCCATTCTAGTTGAGGTTTAGTGCCCCACACTTCAGTCCAGTGAGCCAAGTTCTCGCTATGATCCTTCATACCAACATACCTCTCCTTGATCTTCGTATAAGCATGACCAAATCTCAACTTTATCAACTTACAAAACTCCTTCCTGTTGGAAATACTGAGAAGGGGGGTGAATTAGTATTCCTTTCAATTAGAGCATTAGTTAATATTCAATTATTATCAGTTTTTGTACAATGATAGCAGCAAAAAATAGGAACAAAAATGCACATAGGTCTGACCCAATTTGGATTCTTCAAGAGAGAGTTATCCCCAATCTCTCACAATGCCCTAATTAAGGACTGTTTCAGTAGAGCGCACTTTTATGGCGTGCCACATGTCACTGCTTCTTCATTTGTCTCTAGAATTGATAGAGAGAACATTATATACTATGCTATATCTACCAATTTTTACGGAATTCCAATCCGATACTCAGAGAGAGAGTTATGATGATTTTACCAAGGTCACTTCTTTGAGACGAATTTCAGGAGCCTGCAAAATCCTTGACTTCCACAGACCATATCTCCAAAAATATTGTGCACCTTGATCTGAAATTTTTATTGCAGCTTCCTCAAGATTTCAGCTTCGCCTCATAAAATTTTCAGCTTCCGAACCTTCGTATAAACAAATTTAGAGCGAAAATTCCACGATGACCTGTTTCATATGGTCGAATCCCTTGCATAAGGAGGAAATGAGGATCACAATTTATATAAATGCTTAAGTTGAGAGGGGCTTCAACAAGTGAACGTGTGAGGGATTTTAGGAGCATAAAAAATATTAATTATGACTTTTCAATGATCTGTTGGCAATATGATGTTGAGTGTTTTCCTTGATGGCAACCCACTTGATGAAGATGATGGCAACCTACTTGATGAAGTTGTCCTTGATGGAATATGTCTTGATGAACTTGTTAAATGATGTAAATCTGATACAGAAGGTAATGATGGAAGGAATTTCAGTATGTGCTAGAACATGATGAAAAGAGTATGTCTCAAGGCATACATGGATTTGTCTAGACAAAGTAGCGTATGCACGCGGGAAATAATGTTCCAAGTCGCGTTTGGGCAAAAGCGCTCTAAATATTTAAAACCAGGGGTAACCACCATGGTATTGAACCATTGTATTGAGTAATGATTCATCTATGTGACCCCGTCCAGGAATACCATTGGAAGTAATGTGGTTTTGGCTCATGGTATTGAAAAAGGGTAAACCTATATAAGGAGAAGAAAATCATTGTGCAATGGCGTGCATGAGTCTGGTTTTGAATGAATACTTCACTCTGAAGTATGTATGAATGGAAAGGGTAACCATTTGATGATAGATCTGAATCTGTGATGCACCTATGAAGAAAATGATGATGAAGGTTATCTAGATCTGAAATGTATTTGTATCTTCTAGATCTGTTTATGGAATGTTTAGATTTGAGATGAGGCGAAAATCTGTCTAAAGAGAAGGGTTAAATCTGAACTGAATATCTGATTTGAAGAAGTATACTTCTCTGTAATGATTGAAGATCTATACGCTAGTTTATTACAGCGGAAGCGCGTATATACGCGGGTTTTATAAAGCGAAAGTGCATATGGGTAGTGAAATCAGTTCTAAAGTATGTGCAGAGGTATACGTGGGTTTATATGCATGAAGGTGCGTATATACGCCGGATCAGTGGAAGGAAAGCGCGTATGAAAAACTAGGGTTTGCTGAAGACTGTGGTATGAGATGTCCAATCTGTTCTGTTGATTACTACTATCTGTTGATGAAGTTATAAGTATTAGTTTGATGTATGATTGAGCTTAAATGTGTGGAGTGGGTCCAGTCTGAAAATATGATGGAACGTGGCCTGCAAGTTGTGTTCTAAAGGAAGCTTTGGATCCAGTGTGAAAATTGATGAAACGCGGTCCATGGTGGTGCTCAGGGTTGTAGCCTTCACTCAAGGGGTTGTAGCTCCCTTCCAGGTGAGGCTGGTAAACGAGATCAGGGGGTCGTAGCTCCCTTCCAGGAGAGGATGGTAAACAAGCGCAGGTGGCTGCCTGCGTGCTGGTAGGAGGCTGCGCCAGCACATATGTTGTAAGATGTTTTCTCTATAATAAAATATTGAAGGCTGAGACAACGGCAGCGGTGGTTTTCTCCCGACTTGGGTTTCCACCTAAAATCCTGGTTTTCATATGTGTTTCTTATGTGTGATGATTTATTCTATTCTTACTACACATGTTTACAGTTTATTGAACATAAAATGAATGAATGATGGAATGATATAAGTGAAGAATTAATGGCATAACAAGATCTCTGTGTATACGCGAGTTTTATGAAGGATATCCGCGTGTATACGCTAGTTAGCTTTAGCAAAGTAGTGTATGGGTTTTAGTGAATGGAAAAGTAAAAAGGTTTGATTAAGTCCTAAATACTGATTCACCCTCCCCCCTCTCAGTATTTTTCCCAACAATTGGTTTCAGAGCAGGTCCTTCTGCAGAAGCTTGATCGCTTGAAGGAGATCCGTCACAATCGGAAGTCATGAAGGGATAATGTCTATAAGGCCACCTCTATTCAAAGGAAATAATCTGTTGTTCTGGAAGATACGAACAAAAGCGTATCTGCAAAGTCTTGGTGCAGAAGTATGGGAAATTGTGGAAGGAGGTTATCAGTATCCGGCAAGTATTCCTACTGATGCAGCAGAAAGGAAGAAATATGAAATCAACGCCAAAGCCGTCAATGTCTTATTAGGAAGCATGTCTGAACCAGAATTTGCTAAAGTGATGCAGCTAAATTCAGCAAAAGAAATATGAGACAAAATCATTCTGAGCTATGAAGGAGATACAAAGGTAAAAAGTGCAAAACTCCAAACTCTCCGAATTGAATATGAAAATTTAAGAATGCATAGTGATGAGAGTATTGCCAGTTTCTTTTTACGTCTAGATGATATTGTAAATCGTATGAGAAGTTTGGGTGAAACCATAACCGATACTACTTTGGTGGAAAAAGTCTTAAGATCTTTAACTTCAAAATTTGAGTCAAAAGTGTTAGCTATTGAAGAAAGGCAAGATCTGCAAACTCTTACTATTGTTCAACTACATGGTATTCCGACTGCTTATGAAATTAGACAAGGAGGTCCCTTTCAAATCAAAGAAGGCTTTTAAGGCATGTGCAAAAGGAAAAGAAAAGGAATTTGTCAAGGAATCAAGTTATATATCAGAAGAAGAAGAAGCAAATTTTGTAAGGAGACTCCAACCAGGTACTGGAAGATTCAAAGGTAAGCTACCCTTCAAATGTTTTGATCGTGGAAGAGTGGGTCATTATGCTGCTAAATGTCCTTATAAACAATTTGAAAAGGGAAAGAGTTATTATGCAAATGAATATAATAATGAAATTTCAAGTGAATATGAAGAAGATTCTGACCAAGATCTGCTAGTACTCATGGCAAAGAAGCAAAAGAAGAAGGCTACTCAAGAAAAGAAGATACCTCAGAAAACATGTGCAGCAGAAAATGAAGAAGAAGAAACAGGTATTGATTGTTTTTCTTGTAATACACTCACTTGTGCATGCAATGATGAATATATTGAAAGTAACAGTATAAGTCTAGAAGAAAATCTCAAGATCAATGATGAAATTAATTTTTGGGACCAATTTAAAAGGAGGGAATCTATCCTCAAGGATGTGATCTCTAGATTGAATGAACAGATAGAAACAATGAAGGGACAGATAGAAATGTAGGACAAAGTAACCAATCACAGTGAAGGACTTGAAGCAGAAATCATCTCTCTGAAAGCCGACCTTGAATCATCAAATAAGAATAATGAAGAACTTCTACAATCATTTGAAAAGGAAGGACGTGAAGCAGAAATCATCTCGCTCAAAACAGATCTGGAAAAATCAAATAAGAAGAATGAAGAACTTTTACAAATATTTGAAGAGCAAGAAAATGGGTTGAAAGAAGAGATCTTAAATTTGAATGATCAAGTAGAAGAAGAAAAAAGGGTTGAAGAAAGCATGATGAAGCAATGCCAAAAATTGGAGGTTGAGGTAAACATTCTCAAAGGTAAATTACAAGAAAAGGATAAACTCTTGAGGTTTCAAGATAGTACTAAGATTCTTGACAATATTCTTAGTAGTAAAAGGTCTCCTTCTGTTAAATTTGGTATTGGTTTTCATGAAATTGTTAAAGGAGAATCTAGTTCACAAGGAAGTGCTAAAGATTCAAAGGATATCAATGCAAAGCCTGAAGTGTTGAAAGAAGCAAAAGGTCAACCGACAATCATGAACTCTCAAAAGAAATAATTCCCTCCTTTGATCAATAATGTTGAATGATTTAAATGTCATAATTATGGGCATGTTGCAACAAGTTGCAGAAGCGGATTGTTTCAGCCACAAACAAACAGATCCTGCATAGAAAGGTACTCTAGTTTCTTCAAGGGATATTGTTTTTTATGTAACAAGTATGGACATAAAGCAGCTGATTGCAAAAGAAGGAAGATTGGAAATACTCATTATGATTCTTATGCTTATTTATCTGGACACATGAGATTTTATTCTTGTAACAAGTATGGACATGTAGAAAAAGAATGAAGATTGAACAGATCTGAGAAAGTGAACAATTTCCAGCACACAATAAGAAACTTCAAGCAAAGCTGGAAAAGGAAGGAAGACCGGTCAGAAACGTAGGGAATATTGACCCTACTGCAGTCATCAGCTTCTGAAGCTTACTTCTATTAATGACTACAGAAGTGATGTTAGATACATTATGGAGCTTAGTAATGTATCATCACAGGGGGAGAGATGTATGATGATTCTCATGGTTGATTTGGCAAATCTGGTTATGATTATTGCTGACAGAGCATCTGACATGAAGAAGACAGGTACAGGAAGGAAAAATTCAGGGGGAGATGGAGGAATGTGAAATTTTCTATAATTCACTTTCCATACGTGGGTTCAGTGAACTAAAGCTGCATATACACGCGAGTTCCAGCAGACACAGTCACGTATGCATTGATGATAAGAGAATTGGGATGACAGTTGAAGATCAAGAGCAGAGTTTCAGGGGGAGCATCAATCTGACTGCTAATGATTGTACTGTTAGCATTATTCTGGTTATACTCATGCTAATGAAATGATACATGGTTTCTTATGTTGAAGATTATGGATGAGCCCAGATTGCTTATTTGATGAAGAATATCTTTTGGATATGATGGAAGTCTTATGATTCGGAGATCCGGACAGATCATGCAGAGATTGTTGCTGATGACTTGCTGTTAAAAGTATTAAGATTTCACAAGCTAAGGAGGAGCCTTGGACATATGGAAAGGATGTTTGGATGCACATTTTCAGGGGGAGCACTAGTCTTGCTGAGTATAATGCATTTTTGGCATTATGATGATTCTAAAATATGGTCTCTCTCTTGAGGTCTTTCTGGTATTGGTCATAAAAATTCATACTTGTAATTTGATAAAAAGGTCTTGTTGAGACCCATGATGTAAAATTGTAATATTTAGTCATGTAAGGACTTGTCAAACTTTGTAAACCCACTTGGTTGGGTATCTGAGTCAAATTTGTAAACCCACTTGGTTGGGTAGTTGAGTTGACATGTGTAAACCCACTTGGTTGGGTATTTGAGTCTCATATGTAAATCCACTTGGATGGATCTTTGATGTAAGTATGATTCATTGGTGATAGGAAGGTCATAGAGTCATGTACTTCATTGAAAAATATGTTTGTAGGTTCAGCATGAACTCAGGGGGAGCATGGTCACTTTAGTGTACATCAGATCTGTAGAACGCTTCCTTCTACAAGAGGAGAAAAAAACCTTGTGTTGGTTTTTGTCCGCCCTTTGCCCTTGATGTCAAATGGGGAGAGTGACATGGTGTTTGAATAAAGAGAAAGAATGGTGTCATTGTATTCTTAATGTATCTATCTGTTGTGGTCATCAAACACCATCGTGGTTGCCATCAAGTCCAAAGGGGGATATTGTTGGCAATATGATGCTGAGTGTTGTCCTTGATGGCAACCCACTTGATGAAAATGATGGCAACCTACTTGATGAAGTTGTCCCTAATGGAATATGTCTTGATGAACTTGTTAAATGATGTAAATTTGATACATAAGGTAATGATGGAAGGAATGTCAGTATGTGCTACAACATGATGAAAAGAGTATGTCTCAAGGCATACGCGGATTTGTCTAGACAAAGTAGCATATGCACGCGGGAAATAATGTGCCAAGTCGCGTATGGGAAAAAGCACTCTAAATATGTAAAACCAGGGGTAACCACCATGGTATTGACCCATTGTATTGAGTAATGATTCGTCTATGTGACCCCGTCCAGGAATACCATTGGAAGTAATGTGGTTTTGGCTCATGGTATTGAAAAAGGGTAAACCTATATAAGGAGAAGAAAATCATTGTGCAATGGCGTGCATGAGTCTGGTTTTGAATGAATGCTTCACTCTGAAATATGTCTGAATGGAAAGGGTAACAATTTGATGATAGATCTGAATCTGTGATGCACCTATGAAGAAAATGATGATGAAGGTTATCTAGATCTGAAATGTATTTGTATCTTCTAGATCTGTTTATGGAATGTTTAGATCTGAGGTGAGGCGAAAATCTGTCTGAAGAGAAGGGTTAAATCTAAACTGAATATCTGATTTGAAGAAGTATACTGCTCTGTAATGATTGAAGATCTATACGCTAGTTTATTACAGCAGAAGCGCGTATATACGCGGGTTTTATAAAGCGAAAGCGCGTATGGGTAGTGAAATCAGTTCTGAAGTATGTGCAGAGGTATACGTGGGTTTATATGCATGAAGGTGCGTATATACGCCGGATCAGTGGAAGGAAAGCGCGTATGAAAAACTAGGGTTTGCTGAAGACTGTGGTATGAGATGTTTGATCTGTTCTGTTGATTACTGCTATCTGTTGATGAATTTATAAGTATCAGTTTGATGTATGATTGAGCTTAAATGTGTGGAGTGGGTCCAGTCTGAAAATATGATGAAACATGGCCTGCAAGTTGTGTTCTAAAGGAAGCTTTGGATCTAATGTGAAAATTGATGAAACATGGTCCATGGTGGTGCTGAGGGTTGTAGCCTTCAGTCAGGGGGTTGTAGCTCCCTTCCAGGTGAGGCTGGTAAACAAGATCAGGGGGTCGTAGCTCCCTTCCAAGAGAGGCTGGTAAATGAGCACAGGTGGGTGCCTACGTGCTGGTAGGAGGCTGCGCCAGCACATATGTTGTAAGATGTTTTCTCTATAATAAAATATTGAAGGCTGAGACAACGACAGCGGTGGTTTTCTCCCAACTTGGGTTTCCACCTAAAATCCTGGTTTTCATGTGTGTTGCTTATGTGTGATGATTTATTCTGTTCTTACTGCACATGTTTATAGTTTATTGAACATCTAATGAATGAATGATGGAATGATATAAGTGAAGAATTAATGGCATAACAAGATCTCTGTGTATACGCGAGTTTTATGAAGGATATCCGCGTGTATATGCTAGTTAGCTTCAACAAAGTAGCGTATGGATTTTAGTGAATGGAAAAGTAAAAAGGTTTGATTAAGTCCTAAATACTGATTCACCCCCCCTCTCAGTATTTTTCCCAACATGATCCATGCCCCAACCCCATGGGGTTTTAGCCCACTAACTGGGGGTACAAACTTCAAACATGAATATCTCTCAAACCGTGAGGAATTACATGGCGTGCCATATATAAACAGAAACATATCGACAAGTAGAAACCATAAAAAGAATTATTGATCCAGAATATATTAATTTTGTAGGTAAAAATTCCCATGCAATATTGGGTTAGCCCCTGGTGCTGCTTGGGTTGACATCAATGACAACCGCTGATCAACACTTCTGTCCTTCTAAAATTTCCCTATGTGCACCCCACAATCTGGATGGAGTAGACCTCAATGCGAAGTCCAAACATTCGTATCTCTAGTCCTCGAAAACATTTTTCTCAATTTTTTCTAGAAACGAGACAAAAATCTCCATGCCATCATGAAAAGGTAATTAGTGCACTTCTGATCTACCACAGTGCAGAGATTTGCTAGTCTTGTTACAACACTTAGTGGTTACTTCATGAAAATGATTCTGCCAATGATCTAACTCTTCATCAGACTCTAAAATGCACGAACTATCGTGATCCCAACATATTCTACCATCCATGGTGGGATTAATCCAGTCTTCATCCTCTGTAGTAAGGTTATATATCCGATCAATGTTAGCATCCCCATAGTCATTTTATACAGGCTCTGCATAGCGTTGTCATGAAACCAACTCACAAAATAGAAGAAAATATAGATCAACTACTTAGAAATAAGCCTCTTAGAGGGGGAAACCTCCTTTACATTACATAAATGAATGATTCTTGGATGATAAAATGACAAAACCTACCTTCTATATATAGGAGTCTAAGGGGTCACAATAAAACAATATGGGGACTACATGCCAAAAAAAAATAGCAATAATGGGGCTACACTAGTATTATAGGGACCTAACATGCTCCTCTCCTTCAAACAGGTGTTTTCCTCAATGCTTGAGTAGTTCTACATGATTTTGCATAAATTTTATACTCCTACCATGAGGAATATTCAACTGATAAGCTCTTCCACTTGATGAGATACTTTAAAATTGATCGATTTCATAATTGTCGATTTCTTGTTTCTGTGACTACTTCAGGCTCCAATATGATTTTTCCTTCCTCGTCAACTTTTGGCAATATTATTTGAGCTAGTATCTTGTCACCTGTAACCCTCTTTAAGCATGAAACATGGAAAACTGGGTGCACTTGAGAAGATTTCAGAAGCTCCAATTTGTATGCCATAGTACCAATATTTTGCAACACCTTGTAAGGACCATAATATTTTGGTGATAATTTATTATCCTTATTAGCTTGCTCTAGAAAAATTTGTTTGTATGGTTGTAGCCGTAAAAATACCCTGTCTCCTACATCAAAAATTCTTTCATTGCAATGTTGATTTTCTTGTTGTTTCATTCAATTTTGCACCAAGGTGAGGTTATCCATTAAGAGTTGGAGAACTTTTTATTGATTCTCAATGTGATATTCCACTTCTTGAACCTATAGTGAGCATAATTGTGCAATTACGCTTTGTTTTTCTTTCTTTAGAAGATTTTTCATGATGATAGAACTAATTATCTTTCATGGTTCCCTCCAATACCCCGTAATTTAACTTATTTTTCTTTCCAAAAAAAAATTCAAGAAAAGTTCTTGAAAATGAGAATATATAGTCCCCAAGGATTGTAACCATTGGAATCCTAGTACAAAATCAGCACCACCCATTGGAATAGAAAGAAATGGAATATTCAATACATATTCCCCCATGGTTAGCTTGATATTATGGCATTTTCTAGAGCAATTTATAATTCCTCCATTTGGAACCATCACTTGATCCTCTGGTGCTGGATATAAGAGGAAATTAAGTTCTTTGCCTATCTTATAATGAATAAAAGTATTGGTACTACCCAAATCAATAGACACTATTACCTTTTTCTTCTTGATATGTCCTTCTATCTTGAGATTTTGAGGAGTGGTAATTCCTACCACTACATTACAAGATATCTTCAGATTGATTTCTTCTTTCTTTAGGGTTGGTTCTTGGTCTATATCCTTTTCTTTTGAATTTTCTTGTTGCTTTTATTTCTCCTCTTCACAATCTAGATAAATTAATTTCTTCTCAACTAACTTATGAAATTTATTGTATTTTATATCACAACTATGACATAGCTCTTTTTCTCTATTTTCTTCCTATTGTTGTGGTCTCAAAATTGTAGTTTGTGGAAGGCTAGGAGAAACAACATTTCCACCTTTATAGTTGTGATTGGTAGACCAAATTTTTTCCATAATTTTTCTTTCAAATTTTCTTGCCACCCTGATTACCTTCTCCAATGAATCAGGTTCAAAAAGGCGAACCTCATGTTGGATGTTATCCTTTAAAATCCCTATGAATGCACTAATCCTATGCTCCTCTGGAATATATGCTACCCTAATACTCAATTTTTGGAAGTCCTCAATGTGCTCCATCATTGACCCTTTTGTTTGTGATTTTTCAATCAGCTAAAGAAGGGGTTTCTATTTGTATCGTCATAATGTGCTATCATTTCCTCTGTAAAAATTCACCAAGTGACAATTTTTTTAAGAGAGCAAAGCCATTAATACCATAAAAATGTATTTTTTTTTATAAATACAAAGTTGCAATGAATACCTTTTGTGTGTGTTGCACATTATGGAGCTAAAATTATTCCTCCATTTGTAGTATCCATGTTATTGGATCCTTTCCATCAAACTTCCTCATATTGATATTTGGAATATGGTGGGTCTTAAATCCAACGTTAAAGTCTGTGAAATTATGTTTAAAATTTATTTTATTGTCATTTTAGGTTTTAACCCTGTAAAAAAATGATATGCAAACGAATTCTTAAAAACAAAAAGTAAACAATAGTGAGAACATAAAACATAAAATAGATATAAATAGAGATTCTTCCCCTGGATCCCAAATCAAGACTACTAGCTTGATTTTTCATTATATTCCTTTTAGTGTTACAACACACAAACACACACACACATATACATGCCGAATAATCTATAAAACCCAATCCATTAACCTTGGATTAGAATGTAATTGTAGTTCCCTTGACCAGATAAAAAAATACCAGGGGCCAAAAACCATCATGCCATAAAATGATGTGAAAACCCATGCACAAAACCATAGGTGGGTTCGCTCACTGAAAAATAAGGAAAAAAAATTCCATATCTTCTTTGTTCCAAATCTTTAGCCCAGTCTACATCAACAAAACCACAGATGTCCAAAACTTTTTCCAATCCTGGTCTTCCCTAGTAGCACAAAGCATAATCACTAATGCCACCCAAATATCTCAAAACCCGCTTCACTGTTGTCCAATTCTCCTTCCCTGATTTTTACATAAACCTACTCAATACTCCCACTACATGTGAAATGTTTGGTTTAGTACAAACCATTTCATACATTAGGCTACCCACTACACTTGCATATGGAACACGAGACATATCTTCCTCTTCTTCTTGTGTCTTGGGACACTATTCAACAGATAGATTTACACCTACAGGAATAGGAACCTTCACTAGTTTACTATCCTTCATAATGAACCTTTGCAATATTATCTCGACATACTTCCTCGTGGTTTAAAAAGAGCTTCATTTTTTCCCAATCTCTCTTAATTTCCATGCCCAAAATCTAGTTTGCAGCACCAATATCTTTCATGTCGAATTTGGAGAACAATTAGGTCTTCAAATCTTGGATAATGTCTTTTCCATTTCCAATCAGCAACATATCATCCACATACAAGACCAAATAAATAACATGGTCACAAATTAATTTAGAATACATATAGTGATCCTTTTTTCTTCTGTTGAAGCCAAGTCCTCGTATATAGGTATCAAATTTATGATACCACATCCTTGGTGATTGTTTTAACCCATACATAGACTTTTTAAACCTGCATACCAGTTCTTTCTTACCCTTCACCATAAATCCTTCAGGTTTCTTAATGTAGATCTCCTCTTTCAGATCCCAATGAAGAAACATTTTCTTCACATGCATCTTTTCTACCTCAAAATCAAATGCAACAACAACATATAAAAGTAATCTAATAGAAGTAACCTTGGAAACAAGATTAAAAATATCACAAAAATCAATTCTCGGCACCTAGGAATAACCTTCTTGCCTTCGACATTCATATTTTTCTTAAACAACCATTTTATCTTGATGGGCTTCCTTCTAACCGACAACTCCACCAGATCCCATACCTCATTTTTGTGCAAGGATGCCATTTCATCAACCATGGCCTCCTTCCAGAGTTTTCCATCCTCTGAATCCATTGTCTCCCTGATAGTTCTGGGATCATCATCAGTGATAGTTAAAGAAAAACTTGAACATAAATAATATGGACTATACCTTTTTGGGTACCTTCTTTCCTGAACTTACCTTCTCACAACAAGAGTTTTTGGCTCTTCCTCTTATGAATATTGTTCTGTTGTGGAGTCTGATTCATCCTTGTTTAGCTCAAACTCTATCTTCTCAGGTTCCTTTGGTAGGAATTCATTTTTAACAACATATTTCACCTCTCTAAACACCATATCTTGATTGTACACAACCTTCCTTGTTTCTTTGTTCCAAATCATGTAACCTTTTAAACCATCCTTATACCCAATAAAGATGCACCTTTCAGATTTATTATCCAACTTGGTCCTTTTCTCCTTTGGACCATGTACATATGCATCACATCCAAATACCCTCAGATGTGAAAGAGAGAGTTTCTTACCAATACATACTTTATGTGGAGTCTTATCCTCCAACGCTGATGAAGGTGATCTGTTAACCAGGTAACATGCAGTCTCCACTGCATCTGCCTAGAATTCATGTCCTAACTCGATACCACTGAGCATGTTTCTAGCCTTTTCCATCAACATTTTTTTCATTATTTCTGCAACTTCATTTTCTTACGTGTGTATGGAGTAGTCTTCTATCATGCTATGCCACACTTCTTACAAAAATCTTCAAATTCCTTCTTGCAGAACTCTCCACCATTATCTTTCCTCAACACCTTTGTCTTCTTGTTTGTCTAGTTTTCCACTAGAGCCTTAAATTCTTTAAATTTGTCAAAGACTTAAGATTTCTTCCTCAAGAAATATATCCATGTATTCCTTGAGAAGTCATCTATGAATGAAACATATTACATATAATTTCCTAGTGATGGAATATACATAGGTCCAAACACATCACCATGCACAAACTCTAATATCTTGTTCGCTCTCTTTACACCAGAAGGAAAACTCACCCGATTATGCTTCCCATAAACACAATGTTCATAGAAATCGAAATCCAAAAAGAAATTAGAAATAAATTCTACCATAACATTACCATGAAGTATCCCAAGTCCCTTCTCTCCAATATGTGCAAGCCTTTGATGCCATAGCACGGTATTTTCTCCAGAGACTGCTAGGCTTTCCACTCCACTTTCAGGAACCGCAGAACTATTACACCCATAAATAATAGTTCTACCCTAAATTTTGTAGAGAGTTCCAATTTGAACTCCCTGAATTAATACCATTGCTCCCTAAA
The DNA here is from genome assembly GCA_034641835.2 of Pinus albicaulis. NCBI lineage: Eukaryota > Viridiplantae > Streptophyta > Pinopsida > Pinales > Pinaceae > Pinus > Pinus albicaulis. Next base: position 1,172,092,486 of record CM076575.1, on the reverse strand, counting down.
CCATCTTACAGGTATCTTTCTTGAACAATGCTTTTACACCTACATCATCCATATTTCTTACAAAAATTAAATTTCTGGCTAATGCAAGGATATGAAGAACAATAGGAAGTGTTCTAATCCTTCCACCTTGCAGCTTCATCTTGACTTTTCCATGTCTCATGATTCTGGCTTTCCTATCATCCCCTAAGAAGACATCACCACCATCATACTTCTCATTCTTGCAGAACCACTCCCTATGAGGAGTGAAGTGAAAGGATGCTCCTAAGTCAATAAACCATTCCTCATGATCTACATGTGTATTTGAAGAAGAATCCAAAAACACATCCCCACCTTCATCTAAGGTGGTTTTTTCTTCTACAAAAGGAGCATCATCAGATCCCTTTCCTTTCTCAGGAGCATTAGATATGTAGTCCTTTTTTTAGTGCCCTTCCTTTCTACATTTCTAGCACACCTTTACATGATTTCTTGGAGATTTAGATCTTCGTCTAGATTTAGATCTCCCACTAGAAAACTTTTTTTTTTTATGTTCTGGGATTTTCCTCATACATATAGGCCAAAATTGTCAAAGAAAAATATACAACATTTGTTTTTGGTAATGGAGGTTTTGATGGAGAAGACATATCCATTGTGGCCCTCCATATTTCTCTGTGTCATTTCCTTAGATAACAAGGCTAAGAAAATTTCTTAAAAATTCAAGGTAGTTTTATTACTACCTATTGGAATAACCAAACTATTCAATGAATCTGGTAGAGAACAAAACAAACTGATGCACTTATTTTCATCTGAGATTTTAATATTAACAAATGACAACTGACTTAACACAATATTTAAGGCATTCATATTCTCTGTCACCAAGTCTCATTCCTTCATCCTTAGGTTATATAGCTTTCTCTGGAGGAACAATTTATTCAACATGGACTTAGATTGGTACAAATTCCCTAACTTGACCCACAAAGTATTCATCATAGCTTCCCCAAATACATTCAACAATACGTAATCTGAGATACACAACCGTATTATGCCCTTTTCCTTTCGATCCAACTTCACCCAATATTCATCTAACATTTTTGTTGGTTTAGTACCCAGATATACCATGATCCACTAATCTTTATCCACCAGAAAATCCTCCATCTTGTGCTTCCACAACTAGAAAATGTGACCATTAAATTTATCGATATTTATCTTTCCAATGCTTTCCATCTTCTTTCACCTCAATAATCGATCTCGTAGATCTCCCACTGAATAGGGTCTACCACATGCCTAAGAGAAAAACCCCTCAGCAGCAAAGGCGTCTCCTTGAAGCTAAAAAAACTCTGATACCAAATGTAGGTTTTAACCCTGTACAAAAATTATCTGCAAATAAATTCTTAAAAACAGAAAATAAATAATAGTGAGAGAATAAAACTTAAAACAAATATACACAGATATTTTTCCCCTAGATGCCAAATCGGGACTCCCAGCTTGATTTTTCATTATATTCCTTTTAGTGTTACAACACATATATATACATGTCGAAGAATTCATAAACCCCAATCCATTAACCCTGGATTAGAACTTTTTCATAGTTCCCTTGACTAGATCTAAAAAATACCAGGGTTTGAAAACCGTCGTGCCCCAAAACCATGTGCAAACCCATGCAAAAAACCATAGGTTGGTCCGCTCACCGAAAAATAAGGAAAACAAATTTCCTGGGGCGTTGACCTGAACCCCACACAGGGGGCTACCCGCCCCCTGGGACCCCCCCTGCTTCTCCCAATGCAACGTAAAAGGGGGCTATCGGCCCCCTATGACCCCTGCCCCACCCATGCAATTAATCATGGAAATAATATAACACATACCCAGCACTCATCATGAGTTTCATTTACTACCTTTTTTCCATTAGGAATCATTTCTTGTAACAAATTTGTCAAACCTTCCATGTCTTCTTTTAGATGATTCTTCATGTCTTCCATGTTGCCTTTTATTTATTTTTCTATACCATCGATATTATCTTCCACGTCATTCTTCAAACAATCCATCTTAGCTTCCATGCCTTTCTTCAAACCATCCACCTTAGCTTCCATTTGATTTTGGTTACGTTTTGCGAGAGCGAAATTTGTTGCACTTGGTCTCATAATTTTGATATATCATGTTGTATTTATTCCTCTTCATGCATCATAGTAGAGCTTTATGAGTGCTTAATGGGTGTGGAATTCTTTTTTTTGGGAATTATAGAACCCAATACTGATACCTATGCTTCACTATGCCCTTGAAATCACTTCAAACATTTTTTTCAAACAAAAGTTATGTAATTTTTAAAAATATACACACATTTTACTTGCTTTTGAGAAGCTGGATATTGAAACTAATGTATCTCTGTGATTTTTTATCCTAATATTTCAGCTTCGTTCCTATATTATCCCTCTTAGTCTTCTTTCCAATGCCATAGGTCATACCTAATTTGGATTCTTCAACATAAATTTATGCCCAATCTCCCACAATGACCTTATTATGGACTGGTTTAGTAGAGTGAACTTGCACAGCATGACATGTGTTACTGTTTCCACCTTCGGATATGAAATCAATACATAAGAAACCAAATTTTGTGCACTTTCAACCACTTTGTACATAATTATAGTCTAATGCTTGAAACAAAATTTATGATGATTTTCCCTCGGACACCTGTTTGAGATGAAATTATGGAGCCTGAAAAATCCCTACCTTCTAGTGAGCCCTGGTAGGAACCAAGAGTGCTGCAACTCCTAGGGGCTGGCCTACTTTACTTTATCAACCCGGGGTTTGTACAAACTTGGGGGTGACAGTGATATATACACAACAGATGCATTCTACTCATGTCATCCTCTTCCACTCTATGAAAGGGTGCTACTTCTAGGGGTTCTTAGTGAAGTCTGTCACACTTCAATGAAACTAACATAAGTTGCAAAAAGGAAATGGTAGTAAGGAAACTAAAATAACTTGCTGAAAAGAAATGGCAGAAAAGAAAATAATTTAAATTGAAAAAAGGAAACTAATTTAACTTGCTGAAAAGGAATGGAAGAAAATAAAAAAATTTAAATCATACTTAACTTGGCCAATCGATTAAACACACCCTACTTATCTTATGGTCTATCAACAATGCTTCTATCCATGCAACTAAGTTATCCATGACTTAATTCTAACTGAAAAAGTGTTTATTTGCAGCTTGGAGATGAAAAAGGCTAAAGATGTTAATGGAAGGCTTAACACACCGGACAAGGCTTAGAGTCGGAAATATGGGTTTAGACTTCATTAAAACTTATGAGATCACAAATATGCTTTGGATTGGGAGGCATAAAATATGCGATGGAAGAGCTATAATTAGCGTATAGAAATGCGATATGCGATGTGAAAATCACAATTGACAGTATCACAAAGCTGGAGGAGAAGCAGCAGTGAAATTAGGAGAAAGGTGCAAAGTGCGAGATGTGATACGACTGAAAATGCGAAATGCGACGGGATAAAGACTATGAAATGAGAAATGTGATGGGATAAAGATTGTGAAATGCAAAATGTGATGAGTGACATGTTGGTAGGACTGGCGGCGGAGTGCGATGACAATATCACAATTGGCGTTGGGAGTGGTAAGTATTTGCGATTGTGATAAGTCTTAAAGGAAAAATGGAAAAGGTTGCAAAGTGCGATGGGTGACCTGGCGGTAGGGACAGTGGTGGAGTGATGACAATATCACAATCAGCATCGGGAGCAGTAAGTATTAACAGGAACCACATGAAAATGTGATTTGTGATGTGTGATGTGGCAGAGTACGGAGAGCTATCGCAATCAGCATTTGGAGTGGTAAGTGTTAACGGGAACCAACTAAAAGATGTGATTTACGATGTGATATGTAGTGGAGTATGGAGAGTTATCTGTAGGAATTTACAAGGTATGTTTCGTAGATCAAGAACCAAAGGTCACCACTCACAAACAAATCACAAATCAATACACCAGTATAATCACATGGTTAAAACCCTCAAAGAGGGAAATAGTCCACGACCTAAGCCAACACGGCCACTTAAGGAAATTTATTAATATAAAAATAAAAGTTACATATGTTTCTCTAATAAACGGTTACTGAAAAAATGGCCCTCCATGCTCTTTAAATAGAGATCATGGAATAATTGGGTGCTAATCCATGGATCAAGTTTCATTAATACCAAGGTGAGAGATAAATTTCGGATCACTACAAATCGTGACCGTCAGATTATAAGTTACAAATGTACATGGTAAAGAAACACACTTTACCTAACTCTACACTAGACTAAGTTATTCTTAACCATTTCCTATGTGTCGGAATATCCTAACATCCCCCCTTAAGAACAACTTGGGATAGGATTGAAGGATTTACAAAGGTGACACAAAAGGAGCCTATTTCCTATGTGTCGAAATATCCTAACATCCCCCTTTAAGAAAAAATTGGGATAGGATTGAAGGATTTACAAAAGTGACACAATAGGAGAAGGAAGGAGGCATTAGAGCCTATCCCCCCTTAATGACAACTTTCCTGAACTTCAAGCATGGATCAAAGTTTGGTAAACTTCGCTTCTGTGAGAGCCTTCGTAAAGATATCGACTACTTGATCATTGGTTGGAAAAAAATGCACTTCAAGAACACGATGATGAATGAGGTTTCTGATGAAGTGCATGTGGAGTTCAATGTGTCTCATACGATGATGCTAAACTGGATCTTTACATAGCTAAATGGAACTCTGATTATCACACCAAAGTGTAGTTGGATGCTGCTGATGAAGACCAATTTCAGACAGGATCTGACGAAGCCACATGGCTTCCTTGCTGGCTTCAACTGCACCATGATACTTTGCGTCTGCTGAAGAAAGGGAGATGGCACTTTGTTTCTTACAAGACCAAGTAATAGGTCATGAACCAGGAGTGAATACATATCCTGTAGTGGATTTCCAATCATCAGGGTCACCAGCCCATTCAGAATCAATGAACCCAATCAACAAGGGAGATGCTCCTGCACTGTAATGAATCCCGAACTGAACTATAACTTGAATATATCGAATTTTAGCTACTTTCCAGTGACTTTCATGAGGTTGGTGCATAAACCAAGTGACAAGACCAACAACAAAGGAAAGGTCAGGATGGGTATGGGTTAGATACAAAAGTTTACCAACAAGTTGACGGTATAAGGTAGCATCAACTTCAGGGGTAGTACAGTTGACTGAAAGCTTGACTCCAGACTAAAAGGGAGAAGGGGCAGGCTTACAGTCTTCCATGTGAAAGTGGTGTAAAAGATCACAGGCATACTTGGACTAAGAGAGGGTAATGCCTTCCTTGGATTGCAAGACTTGAAGACCAAGGAAATAATGCAAGTGTCCTAAGTCTGTCATTTCAAACTTCTTTTTGAGGCTAGACTTCACATGGTTTATATGGTTTGAATCACTACCAGTAAGGATAAGATCATCAACATAAAGAACAAGGATGGTGAAGGACTTACCCACTTTCTTGGTGTAGACAGTGTTGTCAGAATGACACATAGAAAAGCCATTATCTAATAGAAATCTATCCATTTTGGCATACCAAGCTCGAGGAGCTTGTTTGAGACCATAGAGAGACTTCCTAAGGCGACAAACAAGGCTAGAGTCGTTTTGGATAAAGCTAGGGGGTTGTTCCATGTAGATTTCTTCATGTAAATCTCCATGTAAGAAGGCAGATTTAACATCCATCTGATGGACTTCCCATTTAAAGGAAGCAACAAGGGAAAGAACAAGGCAGATAGAATTCATTTTGGCAACAAGGGAGAAGGTTTCAGTATAGTCAATGCCTTCAACTTGTGAAAATCCTTTAGCAACAAGACGAGCTTTATGTCTATCCACTTTTCCATCTGGTCCAAACTTGGTTTTGTAAACCCATCTACATCTGACAAGTTTTCTTCCTTTTGGAAGAGGAACAAGATCCCAAGTATCATTTGCCAATAAGGAACGATACTCTTCATTCATAGCTTCATCCCAATCTGGATGACCGGAGGCTTCTTCAAAGGTTTTTGGATCAAGTTTTTCTGGAACTTGAGCCAATAAGGAAGAAGCTCTTTCGAACTGAGAATGTGTACATCGTTGATCGGCAGGGTCACCTACAAGAGAACTTGTTGCATCTCGAGTAGAGCGGACCCATCTTGGAAGCGGTGAAGTATAAGGAACAATTTCACGAGGTGGAGGAGGATTGTCATCCTCGCTGTCATCATCTGAACTAGAAGGAATGCTATTAAAAATAGAAGAGAGAGAGAGAGGTGGCACATATGCCGAATCAGGCTCGCAGGCCAAAGGTGGCACACTCGCCGAACTAGGCTCGCAGGCCGATATATTTTCATCAAAATTTACATCTCTTCTAATGATTATATTTTTGGATTTGGGTTGAAGAATTCTATATCCTTTGACATCTTCAGAATATCCAACAAAAATACATTTTTCACTCTTAGGTTCTAAGTCTTTATGTTTCGCATCTGGAATATGGGCCCAAGCATCACTTCCAAAAACACGAAAGTGACTTACATCTGGTTTGATTGAGCTCCAAGCTTCTTCTAGAGTTATATTATTTAAAACCTTAGTAGGAGTGCGATTTACTATGTAATTTGCACAGTTAATGGCTTCTGCCCAAAAATTGAGACCAAGTCCTTTAGATTGAAGCATACAATTAGCCATTTATTTTAAGGTGCGATTCTTCCTTTCAGCTACACCATTTTGTTGTGGAGTATATGGAACATTATGTTGCAATTGAATGCCATGCTCAGTGCAGAAGTTGATAAATTTGTTGTTAACATATTCTCCGCCATTGTCTGATCTTAACTTAAGAATTTGATGTCCAGATTGTTTCTCAACAAAGGCCTTAAAAGCCAAGAACATGTTAAAAACTTCACTCTTGAGTTTTAAGAAATATACCCAAGTGCGTCTGGAAAAATCATCAATGAAAGTTAAGAAGTACTTGCAACCAGAGAAAGAAACAACAGGAAGTGGACCACATAAATCACTGTGCACAAGCTACAAAGGGGCTGAAGCATGCCAAGAGGCACGTTTGTCAAAACTATCCCGATGATGTTTTCCGAGTACACATCCGGAGCAAACACCATCTCGGCAAGATACCATAGGAAGGCCCATCACCATATTTTCCTTACATAGAGTTTGAAGAGAGAGATAGTTTAAGTGACCAAATTGCTCATGCCAAATTTTGCTCACATCATCATTATGAGCAACAAAAACAGAGGGAAGAGATGATGACCCAAAGTTTTCAAACTTATACAACCTTGTGGAATCATCAGCAATGCCAATAGCTAAAATATGTTTAGGATCTTTGAGGTCCTTGATTACAACATCATGAGGTGAGAATTCTACTATTTTCCCTTCACCTGAATGAGTTATCTGATAAACAGATAGAAGGTTGCATGACAAGGTAGGAATACATAGTACATCATTAAACTGACCATTATCTAGATGAATGGTTCCAGATCCTACAACACTAAGAGATCTATCATCACCAACATAAATATGTTTGGTGTTACAATCATTTAAAGAAGAAAACATGGATTTATTTTTAGCCATGTGGTAAGAAGCTCTAAAATCAATGAGCCACTCATGAGAAGGAGAAGAAGAAGATACATTTAATGCATAACTAGATCTTGATGTTCGACAACCACAAGAAGAAAGTGCCATGCCTGGAGATGAAGGTGAAGAGTGCTCCAAATTGAGGTTGTGCTTCTTCATTTATTCTTCTAAGGCTTCCATCTTCTTAAAAAAATTGGACTCTGTATGGCCATCCCGATTGCAAAAGTTGCAATGTCTATCTATTTTCTTCCCTTTGTTTTGATTTGCCTTATTATTTTGGTGATTTGATTTTTCAATTTGTGGCTGAAATTGCTTAGGGCTCTTGTTTAGTTTAGGACCATATTTTTTAGGATACATCTTCTTGGGATTCTTTTGACATGGTTGTTGTTGGGCTGCAAAGGCTTTCTTAGAAGCATTTCCAGTAGTGATAAAACCAAGGTGTAAAAGTTTTTCTTGTTATATTATCAAAGAATCGCAAAAGGAATCAAAAGAGGGATTCTTGTAGGTGTTTCCTGAAGAAATTATGTCTTCTCTAGTGGAATGGAAGGTGGAAAAAAATACAGAGTATGCAGGGCCAAGCTTAGCAAGAATGCAATAGATGAGGCTACCATCATCCATTTTGATCTTACAACCTTCTAAAAGAATTCTGAGGGTCTTGAATTTGGACAAAAGATCTTCAATAGAGGAGAAATTATTGAGGTCCAAAGTAAGCAACTCATTTTCAAGTTGGTGGGCCCTAATTTGATTTTGAATGCAAAAAACAGTTTTTAGCTTTTCCAAGGCTTCACCAGGGGTGTCAATGTCAAGGATATGAAATGGAAGATCTTGACCAATGGACATTCCTATCAACCCTCGAGCTTGATATTGTTTATTTTCCCATTTAGTAGCTTTATCATAATTGGAAGGTTTAGTTTCTTATCTTGTAGCTATTCTATAAAACCCTTTACTTCTAAGTATATCTACCATGGGAGGTAGCCATTGGAAATAATTGGTGCTATTAAGAATAATCGGGCATGCACTTTCCATTTTTTTTTTTTTTAAACTAAATCTAAAAAAAGCTAAAACTAACTACTCCAATGGAAATATCTCGAAAAATTAGGCCGTTTAAAAAAGAAACAGCTCAAAAAATGGCTTTCGAATGAAGAAGTTATGCCTTGTGAAAAATCTGAGTTGTAGATGTCGAATAGTTATGGGAACAGGATGAAGTGCGGATTTTAAAAAAAAAATTCCTCACCAACTCTACAATGTGCGTGCCTTTTCCTACACAAAAAAAAAAAAAAAACCTAGCCAAAAAAGAAAAAAAATGCAATGCAAAGCCTTATGGTAGAATGTTAGATTTTTCAGTTAACCTTACCGGAAATTATCACTTTTTCACTATTTCTGATTTTCCGAAATCACACAAAGACACGGGTAAAGAGCATACGTAGCAGAAAAAATCGTTTTCCGTGTTTCTAATTTGCTGAGATCGCACACAGCGCATAGCAAAGAGCATACACAGAGAAGAGGGTATAGATATGGCAAATAAATTAAATATTAATACCGAAAATAAAAATAAAAAAACCGAAATAAGCAGAACTATTAACAAATATAACTGCAAAATAGATGCTTTATACCTCCAGATCTAAAATGTCATAACTTGGGTAGCCAAAAACCTTTTCGCATAAAATGAAAGGTGTTCCTCACTGTAACAGATGCTCCGAAAACAACCGAGCAGTTCTCCAAGCCCAAAAATGTTCAAAAATAGTAGATATACAAAACGGAATTCGCATTAAGTCAAACTAGCTTTAGATTTTGATCAACAACTGATGTAGCCTTCAAAATAGCTCCGATACCATGTAGGAATTTACAGGGTAAGTTCCGTAGATCATGAAACAAAGTCCACCACTCACAAACAGATCACAAATTAGTACACTTGTATAATCACATTGTTAAAACCCTCAAAGAGGGAAACAATCCATGGCCTAAGCCAACGTGGCCAATTTAGGAAAATTATTAATATAAAAATAAAAGTTACATATGTTTCTCTCATAAACGGTTACCGAACAAATGACCCTCCATGCTCTTTAAATAGAGATAATGGACCAATTGAGTGTTAAGCCATAGATCAAGTGTCGTTAATACTGAGGTGAGAGATAACCGTCAGATCACTACAAATCATGACCGTCGAATTATAAGTTACAAATTTACATGGTAAAGAAACACACTTTACCTAACTCTACACTAGACTAAGTTAATCTTAACTATTTCCTATGTGTCGGAATATCCTAACATTATCATAATCGGCATTTGGAATGGTAAGTGTTAACGGGAAAAAGGGAAAAGGTTGTGACATGCGAAGTGCGATACAGGAATTGTGGTAAGTTCGAAGGAAAGGGGTAAAGGTAGTTCTCCAATGTTTAAAGTGTTTTCCAGCATAAATGGTAAGTATTAAGGTGGAAAGGTAAAGCACAAATCACAATGCAAAATGGAAAAAGAAAGAAGAGAAAGTATTTTGTGATGGTCGAGATGCAATAAGAGGAAAATTCAAGGAGAAAAGGGCAGAGGCAAACTTTTGATGCTTATTCCTGCAAACAAACCTGCATATTCATGAATGGAAAGACAAACAAAATGCGTGATAAAAACAGTGAACAGGAAGCATTTTTTTTGGCATGTGGGAAGGTCAACCTTGCTCAAACTCTATTGACAAAGATGAGAGGGGAAGGCTACCATAGTTTTTGGATTTTTCCTCTACTTTATTAATTTCGTAAGCAAATGAAGAACTACAACAAAAAACTGAATGCAAAAACTAAACATAAATGAAACTATCAGAAGTAGATCTAACTAAACAACGACAAGAAAACCTAGCTAAATGAAAGAAAAAGAAGAATGAAAAAAGAAGAGAAGCTGAGGCACATGGGTTGGGCCCTAACCTATGAGCCCAACTATCTGGAATTAAATCAGTAAAATGGATTACGTCTACTCATTTCAGGAAGAGAATAGCCTCATTACATTTTAGAAATTTTTTAATCACTGAGTACAATAATCAAACCTCAATAGCTTGCAGCAAAGTTCCCAATAGAATCAAATAGATCGGAATTGACTGGACCAGAATCGACCCTAATTAGCTCTTGATCAGCTTTATTTATCCTCAAGGGAAGCTACCAATATCTCCCTACAAAATAGTGATTGAGTCCACTTTGACTCCAAGTAAACCATAGATTGAGTGCACTTCGTCTTCAGTTTTCTTGGCTACCTTTGATAGTTAAGGAGGGTGGACAACCCCCTTGAATCTCTCCAAAATTTATCAATAATTTCCTGATATTGTGCTCATTTATTCTCCAATCTTGATATTCAAGTGGCACGGAGCAAGTCCCTAAATTATCTCCTTCTCCAAATCTACATATTTTTCCAAAATTTCTCACAATATTCTACAAAAATAACTAATATTAGGCACAAATATGAAATTACCTTTAAGCCTTCCTAAGAAAATATTAAAGCATAAGAAAACATTATTAAGTGCAGAAGGAGAGATTTAATATATTTTTTTATGTGCATAAGAAAGGTAGATGGCCTAAGAAAGGTCATATGGCCTTAATTTGTGTCTAATTTAGAGGCCCATTACCTTCCAAAAATCATATCTCCAAAAATATTATGAAACAAGATCTAAAATTTTTACCCACCATTCATCACGATTTTGGCTCCTGGGATAAACCTTTAAGCTTCTGAAGCCTTGTAGAAAAACATTTATAGAAAAATTCCAGGATTACATGTTTGAAGAAGATAATCCCAAGCTCTGATACCAAATGTTATGAAACCAACTCACAAAAGAGAAGAAAATATAGATCAATGACATAGAAATAAACCTCGTCGAGGGGGTAACCTCTAAATTACATAAATGAAAAATTCTTGGATGATACAAATGAAAAAACCTACTTTATATATATAGGAGTCTAAGGGGTCACAATATAACAAAATGGGGACCACAAGGGCACAGTAATAAAAATAATGGGGCTACACCTATTAGGCACAATAATAAAAATATGGGGACTACATGGGCACAACAATAGAAATAATGGGGCTACACTAGTATTATAGGTACCTAACAAGTGCACACCTTTGGAAGGATATAATGGCACAACAAATCGGGTACCATTCTTCTCAAAGGTCATATGCCCCTTCTTCATGTTGATTATAGCATCCATGTCGCAAGTCCAGTAAAATCCAAACCACGTAGGATATGGATTAATATCATCAATGATCTCAATCACTTCAAAGATTACCAACACACCAACTCCATCAATATCTAGGCTAATTCCCTATAATCTCCCCATAGGAATGATATTCTGCTATTTTTTCATCCTCATTTGAATTCACAACCATTTCACCTTAGGCCTTCCCATCCGCTCCCATCTCTTCTTTGGTAGAATGTTGGCAATGAACCTAGATCCAGAATGACTTGATCCATCTCATAATCTCTGATCTGAGTAGTCAACCACATATCCTGACCAATCCTCTTCTTGTTTTTGTACACTTTATTGACTGCACCTTGTTCCAATTGCATATTTTCCTTGCCAACACAGTTATCTATCACCTACTGCAACCCCTCTACAACCTATAAATTTCGTACACATCTGCAAGAAGGAAGAAAATATAGACTGCTCAACTTGCTTTACTTCGACATTCTCCTTGAAATTATTCTACAATGGAGACAGTTGTCTTTGCATGGTAGGTGGTGAAGCTCTAGGAGTCATGAATCTATTTCTTGCTTCAATGAATTTCTCTTTCTCGCGTTATACATTAAATCCAACATTCTTATCTTCTTCTTTCCTTAGCCAGGTCTTCGTCATAGGTATATTTTCCTTCTGTGAAGTCTCCTATGATATTCACACCATTGCATGTTCTATTTTAACAATTGGATTTGTTTAGCGCATTTCAGCCCTCATCATTTCTATATTTTGAGCCGGTTGTTGGTTGTGCTTATCCTCCATTTTAACTAACAAAATGGGACAATCTTCAATTTCATGACCAAATTCTTGACAATAGTTATAGGAAGTTGTAGTAGGATTCTGACAATACCTAGAAAAATTTCCAGACTATCTACAGTTATAACATATCATCTGACCTCATCCATGACTTACGCCTCCTCCTCAACCACACCCTCTAACTAGGAAACCTCTGCACATAGTAGATGAACCTGAAGCTTCGTGCCCTTCTACCTGCATTTGATATGCACTAGGATTTTTTTGCATTATCAAATCATAGCTCTTACAATGTTGCTCATCATGTCCCATCGAACTGCAGAAATTGCAGAAAAATTTCTTCGGTGATCTCACAAAATTTTACAGTAGGTGACAATAATCTATAGAATGTTTTCTTGAAATTTCACATAAGCTATACCATACATAGGGCCCCACACTTGGCCCAACAGTCGATCCAGGTTTTAATGGACTCAGCATCAGGGAAAATTTTAAGGATGAAAGTTTGTCTTAAAGTTTACAAACCTTGGCGAATCTTACTGGTCCCTAATATCCAAATTTTAAAATTTTTGATGATAATTTTGTAATTTTTTTTAGATTTATAATTATTCTATATTATACAATATATAATATTGGCTATTTTTAAGATAAAATAATTTTATACTCTAAAATTTGGGCGAATTTATTTTTAGAAAAATGGAAATTGGCGAATTTTTTTTTTGGAAAAAGCATGGAATATTATCCCACTTGCAAATATTAGCCCCTAAAATTTTCCCTACTCAACATCCCATCATTCAAATATTCTTTATAAGCATGGAATTTCTCTTTATAGTAACCCTCTACTTTGCACTTGATACCCCATACTTTCGACCTGATATCAGATCGTACCTCCTTTCCCTTCCTTAGATCATGGAGCTCCATATGAAACCACTATGCTTGTATCGTCTATTGGCGAAGCATCTAGTTCATCGCTATCTACTACACTTCAGCCTAAGTAGCAATATTTTGTTGAAAAAATCAGAATCTGAGATGAGGAAACAATGCAACAATGAACTATTCTCTATGTTGTTCATTTGGGATCCTAAAACTAATTTGGCTCAACAATGTCTTAAATTGCTAATCTACCTACCATATGATCTCAATAGCTAGCTGCTTAATCTCCTTGATCTCTGTGATACACTGGGACTATGAATTTGGTTTCTTGAATTCAACATTCAAAGAGGTATTGGTCTTATCCAAAGAAGCATTTTCATTCATAGCTAGCTGCTTAATCTCCTTGATCTCTGTGATACACTGGGACTGTGACTTTGGTTTCTTGAATTCAATGTTCAAAGCGGTATCGGTCTTAGCCAAAGAAGCATTTTCATTCATCGTAACATATTTCATGTACCAAGACATTAATATATCTTGCACTATGGTAACCAACTGTGATTTCCTAACGTTTTCATCTGTAACATTCTACAAACTCCATATCGCTTTTACCACAAACCAGAATTGTTGAGGATCATCTATTCCCTTGAAAACATGCATCTTCAGTGGTTGGGCCATGGTGAATGGGGGAAGTGCAGGTGGAGGAACAAAATGGGATGGAGTGATGATGTGTGTGGAAGGCTGGAGAATCTCTGAAATGCTCTGCTGACTTTCAGATCTCAAAATTCTCGGGGTAGTAGGTTTTCTTTTTCTTCCTCCAAACCCAAACAACAACCTTTATTCATTTTCAACATACGTTCTCGAACTGGTCCTAAAAAAATTTCTGCTTTGCGTAGCACCGGGTTATCTTTATTCACACATCAATATGAGCACATTCATTGTATAAAATTTTCACACAATAGCATTCTAATCTAGAACTTCAGTGAATTCAGGTACTTACCTCTAAGGCCTTTAAATAAATTATGCTATTCCTCACTATAAGACACATAAGTCTCGATCGCAAACTCCATTATAAACCTTCCAAGGGTACTTCCTATCCAGTAATCAATAGCCCTTGTGATATCGTTATCAGTCTTTTTCAACTTTTCAATTAGATCTGGGGTCCACACAGTTAGCTTATTTTTATAGGTCAATTTGGGCATCATTCCCAATGACCTATTTAATTGGAAATCATCTCCAGGACCAATGTATAGGGTCTATCATCCCCTAACATTTCAATTGTTACATACCCTAAGACAAAGAACAAGACAAACCAATCACAGACTTTCATCTGCAAAGGTTTCTAAAGTTTGAAGCTTATAATATATCATATGAGAGCTCACCAACACTGCCTCTAAAGGGACTAAGTGCATTGCATATGAAAATAGCCCTATGCAAGGCTGCTCTGAAAAGCACTTCCCGACATTCATGATTGCGTTGGTCACATTGGGAGTGAAATTCTCATTGTTCCAGAATCTCCACTTGACCAGTGCCTTCTAGAAGAGTTCACATGTGTCAAAATTTGAATCCATGTGTCCATTTTACATATACAAAATTGGGAACATGTCTTGCCTATTATTGGAAAGTCATTGACTTTAAAACTACCTCATATCCTCTATAAATTGAGCACGGATCTTAGTGTTTGATAAGGAAAAATTTGTGTAGAGAAATTTTGGTGGAATTTCCATTGAGGAGATTGATTTGAGTGATAGATTGCTGGAGATATCTTCATTTTGATGATGCTAGGATGTTGCGAGAGATGGTGACACTAAATCAATCACTAGTTTGTAACCTCCCCTTCTATCATTAATAAAGATTACTACTTATTTTTCCCTATATGCATCTGTATAAGCTTTGATTTTCAATGTCATGATTTCTTATTTGATGTATACGGTTTATGCTTTATTAATTTAGCTAAATAACTTGAATAGACATCTGTATTATTGTTATCTCTTGTTGTTTAGTGTTCATTCCTGTAAGAAATATTTTTCACAGCCAGTCGGAATTTGAAGCTATAGCAAAAGCGACAGAAGGAGACTTTGGAAGCGCTTGGATCCCAAGTAGGTTCCTTATTTCATTCTGTGTGTCTTTTTACAGTTAGGAAAGATAGTTGTAAAGTCTTTGACCTGTTGTTCTAGATTAGAAACTATCTAGGGAAGAATGATTTATCCATAATTCATAATTCCACATAACAAATTGGCGATTCCACTAGGGATATTACTCTTTATCCTAGGTGTTTTAGCCTCTGATTTTCTCTATTTATTCACCAAGTAGTTGTTACTCACAAATATTAGGATTTTTAAGATCCAAATTTGTAAAATAAGTGTGTTAAACAACTATGTTTTTCTTTAAACACTGTGCCCAATGCACTTTTAGACAGGACACAGTTCTTTGCATAGCATTGTCTCCCTTTCAAGCCTGCGTTGCAAAGCACTGTATCTCTTTAGAGACTATGCTGCTTCCTAAAACCATCCAAATTCCCTTGAATTTGTCTTTGTAGTTTGTTTTAGCTTGTTTGCTGCTATGTTTTGAAAAGCTCGAGTCTCATATTGACTAGTGAAGTCATCTACCTCTTCCTCCTTTGAAAGAAAATTTGTTCAACGTTTGTTTAAATCATTTTTCTTTGTCATTGACAAGTTAACTTCAAAGTATTTTTATTGTCGCATTAGATCCATTTTCTTTTGAAAAAGGAAATTTTTGTAAATTCTCTGTTTCCTAATAGGATAAAATGTTGTTTCATTCTTCATTTTTCCTTCAAAAAGAGAAATTGTTGTTTGTATTCCTCATTTCTCAAAAGTCACAAGGCATTTGATTTTGTTGATTTATTCCACTCAGCTTCTTTCCTGCATTCATAACATTAAAGGGACTAAAAAGAAAAATATGCGTTTGCATGCAGTGGTTTGTGTGTTTTGAAAAAGGAACAATTAGGAAATCTATATTCAGTTTATGTTCTTTGATTTTTTTGCTCACAAATTCATTGCTCTTTCCCTCTAGTAGCTAGGATTTTCATTGAAAAACTAAAAGTGAAAGATTTCTTATCATTCTTAGTTGCATTTTAGGAATTTTCCAATACATCATTGCAATGAACCTTTGAAAGGAAAATTGTTAAGCAATATCAACATAAAATTAATCTCAATTTACCTTACAAAGCATTGGAACCATCACAAAAACATTTATAAGGTCTAGGCTACAGACGTGTTCCGACATCGTAAAACATAACAGTTGTCATTAAATTGTCTGTGATACATTCTGAGTGTGATACCTCACTCCACGTACGTAAGTATATCGTAGCTCGTCCATGTACTTTCGGGTATATCGAGAAGTGTTACAATACGATAAGTATAAAGGGGTGATCTCGCTGCAACCACATCAAATAGTGTTAATACGGACTTGGGCCTCCACGTACCTTAGGGTATATTTGGGAGGAAAAATTTTAGGTTTTATCCATCCATAGTGACCTAAGTCAGTCGCCTTGTAAATTTTGATACACCAAACACAACATTCGAGGAGATTTCCTGCCCGTAATTCTTGGTTCGCCAGGAGGTATTCTGCAGTTCACAGTTTCTTGGTAAACCCTTTTTGCCTAGCATTACCCTTGTATTTTTTTTATTTTTTTTGGTTAAAATAATTAGTAATAATGGAAGAACAAAATATTTTCCCCCATCATTCACGTAGACTAGTGTTAAAACCACATTTACCACCAGAAGTTTCTTCTGGTAGGCAAAGGCGATCACGATATTTTGAATCAAGTACAATTCGTACCTCTGAGAAACATCATCTTCCCACAAACCAAAGTTATCTCAATTTGTTTCTACACATCTTGGTTCATCTACTGTTGTTGAAACAGAGTCTTCACAACTACCCGTGGTCACGATCCATCCAATCAGTGAGACCATACCTCCCGAACCCAACGTTGTTCAATTGGAAGTTGATCCAGATCCCATTTTTCTTTAGGGGGAAACTGTTATTGGTCAAACTGGACATCATCCCCCGGAACAATGAAATAGGGTCTATTATCCACTTATATTTCAGCTGCTATATTCCCTAAGTGGAGAAAATATTGATCCCGAAGTCGAACAACCAGAATTTGTTCTTGTATTGGTCACTCCTAAATCTATTATAGTCATTGAGTCTCCCATATCGCGTAGTCAACCACCTGAAATATACTTTAAGCCTGATGGTGAAGTTCTTCCACCTGTCTTGATTTTGATTGAAGAAATATCACAAGACAATACACCTTTAACTCTAACTCATTTTCTATAGGAGCTTTACCTATACAAGTATTTTCCTCAATCACCTTCCTCTCCTTTTGTTGATCCTGTTTCACTTCAAGTTCTCGTAGATTATATAGGGTATAAATTGGGTCATTTGACCATGGCTAAGATAACATTCTAGACCATCTATTTCAACTGCAACAACATCTATTTTTGCTTCATCTTCGATGTTTTTTCCATTGAACTCACCCATGTCATCATCTGGAATCCTATATGGTTCCTCCTTTATGAGTACTGAACATCTTGATCCTTTATTCACATCTTCAGTGCAATATCAAGCTGGTCTCATCAGTTATTCCCCTTGGTGGCTAGTGATTTCACAAAAATTACCCTCTACAATTCCAAAATTCAATGAAAACCCTAGAGAAGACCCGTCAACACATGTTATAACTTATCATTTATGGTGCTCATCAAACTCCTTAAATGATGACTCTGTTAGAATGTGTCTTTTCTAGCACACACTCACTAGTCCAATTGCACAATGAGGATACTTATTTTTCTATGTAAACCTCATTAAAAAATGAAACAAAGCCATGAGGACGGTTCTTTTCCTTTGTCAACCTCGTTAAAAAATGAATCAGGTGTTGAGGATAGTTATTTTTTCTTGTGTTAACCTCGCTAAAAAATGAAACAAGTGCTTATGAGGATAGTTCTTTTCCAGTGTCAACCTCGATAAATGAAACAAGTTCCTTTGAGGAAATTTCTTTTACTGTGTCAACCTCGTTAAAAAATGAAACAGGTCATGAGCATAGTTCTTTTCCTGTTTCAATCTTGTTAAAAAATGAAACAAATCCTCCCCTATAATGAACCTTCATTCCATCTAGCTATTAGTAACCAGTAATCTACTTAGACGAATGAAATGAAGCTTGGGGGGAACCTACTCTTGCAAGGGGAATTTGATATGTGCTCTTGCAAGGAGAATTCAAAACATTCTTACCTATTGCACCCAATCAACTATTGAAGTTCATGGGTAAAAATAGGTTTAGAGCTCCAAAATGAAAATGGTAACTAGTGAATGGTAAAAATGAATAGTAAAACTCTTTTTATTTAGCCATTTAATTGTTTGCAATGAATATTTATTGCTATGAATATGGTTTTATTATGTTTTTTTATCACGAAACAGGTATTTTTAATCCATTTGATGTTGTTCTGAACAGGTCTCACATCTGATGAATAGATTAGTTGTGCAGATTTATTTCGAGAATGATTTGACCACAAAGCATACTTTTTCTCCTTATTTTTTGAGCTTTGTTAAAAACAAAAAAGGATTTGAAGTGCACTTTTATCTATTTTTGTAGCTTTGATAATAGCGAAAAAGGAACCCTTGGAGTCTTCTTTCAGCTCTTTTCAGACTCCGATAATGTGAAAATATTTCCGAGCACTTGTCTTTTTGAGCTCATAAAAGTAAATGAATTGATATCTACTCAGTATACGTTTAACCCTTTTCCGGATTAAGATAGATTATTTACGAAAAAGGAATACCTTGGTTAATCATGACCAAAGAGGTTCTCTTAGATATTATTTTACACTTTTTCGGATCAGAGTGACAAATTTACGAAAAATTACTTATGGAGTTTTCTTTCGTCCTGTTTTTCAAAATCTCTAAATATGACAAAGGACTGGGCTATCACTATTGTTAAGCTCGTTAAAACATAAAATAGCGACGAGCTTGTCGATCATGGAAAGAATCGAGTTTCATTCATCGCTAGACTCATTAAATTATTAAATAGTGATACTTTATTCACCTGAAGGGTTGAATTATAGATCAAGCAAATTTTATCCTCCTCAAGATGTTAAAAAATAAAGAGGCACTAGTCGATAAATGACTGGGGAAAATTCGGGAAAAGTAAGCAGAATTATTTATGGTAGCAAGTCGCTCTTGAACATGACACTTCCTTCTCTCCATTTTTGCAACTATGTGGGTACCCTGTAATCATCTTGATGGTTAATTCATACCTATGGTTCATCATACCTTCACTTCGGTTTTGGGTCAATGCTGCCAACTCATCTTAGTGTCACCGATATGTTCAAGATAAGTCGTCCAGTGAATAACTCATCCTTTTGCAATATTCATAAACCTTCATTCTCATGACCGTCATCCCTAGAAATTGCTATATCAACTCATACCCTTGTCTTTGAAATCAGTAACTCCCGTTTTGCAATAAGGTGGTTTCCTGTCGACGAAAAATCATTATTCAGGAAGTTCACTTAGAACATCATATTCCAGTACCATGAGGCTTGTTACAACATCAACAAGATTCTCGCTTCCGGAATTTTGACCGAAATATTTTTTTTGAAGTTCAACATCAAATCATCTATTCACGCCTTACGAAATGTACTACAGTACCTTGAGGGCCATTGATATCAATGGTGGTTCTATCGTGTTTGTTAACAACTCACATCATTCGTTGGTAATCAAACGATGCATTTCCATGTTCGAATACAAATCATATATTCACATGGCTAGACTTGTACCCGAATGATCAAGTGAACGAGATAAGAAGACCCTGGATCTAGTTTCAGCCATCTAGGTAGTGACTTCAAAAATTTTTTACACATCATCTGTATGATGACCTTACATACAGATCTTCATTCGAACATAGGCCTATATCTGTAGGCATGTCTGTATTGGGCAACATTCCAATATAGAGGACTTTCTGAATTATGTCAATGTTATTAGATTGTTTATGTGTTGAACATGGGAATGCCTACCCTCAGCAATTATGATCAAGAGGATATATCATGATGTAAAGTTGCCACTCCGCCTCATCTCCAGCCCATCATAGTGTAAAGCATATCAATCCAAATATTGTTTTTATTATTCTGACTTCATGCTTTAGGGGGGAATTGTTATAGGTCAATTTGGGCATCATTCCCAATGACACGATTAAGTAGATTTCATCTCCAGGACTAATGTATAGGGTCTATCATCCCGTAACATTTCAATTGTTACATGCCCTAAGACAAAGAACAAGACAAATCAATCAAAGACTTTCATCTGCAAAGGTTTCCAAAGTTTGAAGTTTATAATATATCATATGAGAGCTCACCAACGCTACCTCTAAAGGGACTAAGTGTGCTGCATATGCAGGTAGCCCTATGCAAGGCTGCTTTGCAAAGCACTTTCCAACATTCATGGGTGTGTTGGTCACATTGGGAGCAAAATTATCAGTGTTCTGAAATCTCCACTTGGTCAAGGCCTTCTAGAATAGTTCACATGTGTCAAACTTCGAATCCATGTGTCCATTTGACATCTACAAGATTGGGAAAATGTCTTGTCTATTATTGGAAAGTCATTGATTTTGAAACTACCTCAACTCCTCTATAAATTGAGCACATATCTTAATGTTTGATAAGGAAGAATTTGTGTAGAGAAATGATGGTGGAATTTCCATTGAGGAGATTGATTTGAGTGACATATTGCTGGAGATATCTCCATTGTGATGAGGCTGGGATGATGCTAGAGATGGTGACACTAAATCAATCACTGGGTTGTAACCTCCCCTTCTATCATTAATAAATATTATTTCTTATGTTTCCCTATATGCATCTGTATAAGATTTGATTTTCAATATCATGATTTCTTAGTTGATTTATATGGTTTATGCTTTATTGATTTAGCTAAATAACTTGAATAGACATTTGTATTATTTCTATCTCTTGTTGTTTAGTGTTCATTCTTGCAAGAAATATTTTGCACAACTGGCTCGAAATTGAAGCTGTAGCAAAAGCGACAGAAGGAGACTTTGGAAGCACTTGGATCCCAAGTAGGTTCCTTATTTCATTTTGTGTGTCTGTTTACAATTAGGAAAGATAGTTGTAAAGTCTTTGACCTCTTGTTCTAGATTAGCACCTTTCTAGGGAAGAATGATTTATCCGTAATTCATAATTCCACATAACACTTATTATTGAATCAACCCATCTACGCAATTAGTATTGTTATCCACTCGTACATCTCGACGCGAAAAATATATTGTACTGATATGTATAGATATAGTTTTGTACTAATGTTTAGTATACATGTGTGGGTTTTTGTTTTCTTACACAACAAACTCACATTATTTTAGACTTTCCCAATCTTCGATCTCTTTCTTAGATGGATTCCACATGCAATTATCCCTCAGTCAAATCCTGGTCCTGGAAATGAAACCATTTTTTGGGTTGATGGGGCCTAGACCCAGGTTAAAAGTGATTGTGCAGTCCAACAAAACCCACTATTACTGGTTGTTTTGGTAACGATTTGCTTGTGCTGACCAAAGTCTCACCCGAGGAAATATAGGGGGATGCTAGCACCAGGTTTATACATCCAGAGGGATAGAGGATTGTGGATTTAGGGCTTTTCCTTAAAAAATCTTCATAGGCCAGATCTATCAATAATAGAAGTATTTTTCAACATATGTTGAGCTCACTAACAAACTACATGATCTTACTTATTCATGTATTAAACAAAGTAATAACCATAAAAAATATTGTGATATTCAATTACAAATCAAAACCCTTATTCAAAATTGGTATTCATAAAATGTAAGTAAAATAAAAACACATAAATGTAGCTCATATCTATCCAATAGTTATTTCATTAATAGCCATATCCTTTTCATACATTCAGTTCCACCCTACAGACACAACTACAGTGGCTTGTGCACACAGTTGCAGACTTCTGAAGGTATCTATGCACAAAGTTGCAAGAACCTTTTCCTCAAACCCAAAACACAAACTCTGACTCAAAACAATCTTAAATCCAAATGCATCTCATAAGATCTATCATTTAAGCTTACTTGCCTTCTTTTCACATCTGCCTATGACTTCTATCGAGACTCCTTATATAGGTTTGGAATTTTTAATACCATGATCTAAAGCCATGGGAAAATTTCAACGTTCAAAACACAACCCCATCCCATTACATAATAAGGGGCGTTGACCCACCCCAAATCCTCTATGACTCAAAATAGACTCCGCATTTCATGCTATGCTCCTCGATCTGTAGAGTATTTTCTTGATTCTTTCTTCGAGGGGATCCAATCTCCAACAGTTGGTTTCTTTTCTCTTACATTTTTTCCATAAGTATAGGACAATATTCATTTACATGATCGAAAGTTTTGCAATACTTACACGTCATAGTAGGCTTTTGGAAATTTCTTGCAAAATGGCCTACTTGGCAATGATTTGACCTCTTCCTCGACTAGCTCCACCACCTCGACCTCTTCCATGATAACCTCCTCGACCACCGCATTGTCCACTGGCCTCATGAAAATGCTTCTCTATTTTTATTATGTAAGCATCAACGTTGTGATCCCTCATTAGATCAAAACTTCAATAATTATTTTCATCAAGTCTTGCTGACTTACAAAAATTTTAAAACAGGTTTCTTAGGGTATACACATATTTTTGCAACAAATAACAATAATCAGAGCAATGTTGGCCTCTATTTATGCATATCTGGCACTAGTGACTAGATCCTACATTTAAGGGATTAGGTGCTACACTAGCGAAGTAATCTCTGAAAATAGGGCATTGTTCCTTAAAATGGCCTTATAATTTACATTTTGTACACCAAAATTATTATTTGACTTCTTTTCCCTAATTGATATCCTGTAATTTCAAGGTTAGGTTTTCCAGTTGACTCTGAATCTGTTGCATACCTGCATTAGTGTCCACTATTGGCAAAGCTTCCAACTTCATGGCAATTTCCAAAGCTTCAACTTGAGTTGCCATCTTTGTTTTGTTAATGGAAACCTGATATGTGGCAACAATGAAACTATAAACCATTCCTTATGATACTCTGGGGGTATGTTGAAACTCACTTGATCCAATAACACCTTAAACCTTTGATTAAGCTCCAAAACAGACTCATTGAATTTTTGTTTGATCTTCTTTAACTCAGTAATGCACTATGATTGATACTTCGACTTTTTGAACTCTTGTATCAGCGCTTGCTTAATATATGCAAATGTACCATTGTGAGTGGTCAAATAATTCATGTACCATTTCAGCACTCTATCTCATAGCATCATAATGAGTTGCACCATCTTTGATCTACTTTGTTGTCCATATAGCTTCAGATAAAAACAAAAACTTATCTTCCTTTTTTGAACCAATTCCTCTAAAAATAGGTACCTTAATGTCATCAGCGATGCCTATTTTTGGGATGCAAGGGGGAGGGGGAGGGGGAGGGTGGGTAGGAGGGGTAGGGGGAGCAGGGAGACTACCAACACCCTCACTACTACTGGATTATGGATTTGGTGAGCTCTAAGGCTAGTAGGGTGTATACTATGGAGTTTCCTTGGAGTTCTCTGGGTAGTTTTTTTCTTTTTCACCTTCATATTCACTCAGAAAAGTGCTATAATCAGTCTCTTTGAAGGTCTTAAAATCTTCTTCGCAATATCTCTTTCTAGTATCTACTATATACATTTTTCCACTTCACGTTGTACCAATTTCTTTCTCAATTTACTTCTTCCTCCAAACATAAGTAAACTAAGAATCTAATTTCATCCAAAAAACTCCTTTTTCACACAAAAGCATCGTAATCAAAAGTTTCAAAGAATTCAAATAGTTACCTCGTGGTCCTTTGAATAATATTCGCTCTACTTCATTGTAGGACACAATAGAGTCTATAACAAACTTAGTAATGAATCTACCCAAGATTTTATCAATCTAGAAATCAACAACCCTTGAAATCTTGTTTTCAGTACTCTTGAGTCATTGTATTAGCTCAAGAGTCCACGATGTAGGTTTGTTGTTTTTAAAGAAATTCTTCCATTCAAACAACCTCTACACCCACTCATACAATTCACCAAGGAATGATCTGAAGAAAAAATCATATTTCTCTGTAAAAATATGTCTTTGCAACCAAGATTCAGATGTTAAGCATAGATTTATGTTCTCTTAAACTACAAATTATTGCTCCTTATGGACTATCCAATCTCTAATTTCCTTCTTCAATGGGTGATACGTCGACATATCCCTCAAACAGATCCTGGTCCCGACAATAGAACCATTTTTTGGCTTGTTTTTTCTTGACCCAGGTTTGATCTATGCTTTACACCAAAAAAACCCTTGATCACTGGCCCTTTCAACGACGACCTGCAAGCATATCACAGTATCACTCAAGGTTACTATGGCTGTTTGCAGAACCAGGTTTCTGTAGCCTTGAGGGACTACATGATGTGGCTAATTCTACTATATTACTATTATCACTTAAAATTCATAAAATTAATGCATTTTATTAAACCCTTCACTTACTTCGCCACATTCAACATAACATATAAATAGTATCATAAAATGCATTGTTATAACATACAACTATAACAATTACTTCAGAAAGACTGATATTAAGAAAATATACAAGAACACATAAGAACACAGAATATCTTCACAAAAAATATTTTCTATTATGATGGATCTTATAAGTACATTCACCTCTTGGACCTGCGCACACTACTGCAGGCGGTCTGTGCACTAACCTACGGACTCTTCCAAGGTCTTTGCGCACTCAACTACAGAGAATTTCCTTCATTGAAAAAGATAGATACAAACTATCCCGTAACCATAGAAATTACAATTATTATTCCCCTATATTTTCTTCTAACATTACATCACTTTATATAATTTTACATTATTACAAAACCATGGTCCAAATACCATGGGCTAATCAAAATATAAGAAAATATAACCCAATCCCTTTACAAAAGGAGGGGCTTTGACCCACCCTGAAGCCCCCAAGATATTACTCGGTGTATCCAAAAAATTTTTTTGCATGGTATACTTCACGCTCTGCTCCTCAAAATGCGGAGACTTAGCCAAAATCGAAGCCAAGTTTGGCTTCGCCCAAAAATCACATTTAGTTACATGTCAAAGAATATATTTTGAGCCTACACATGAGTTTATATTTGGTATTTATGTGCACATGGTTCCATTGGAAGTATTCATATACTTGAAAGAGATTTTGTTTTTTTTAAGTAGGGTAGGATAGAAAAAAGAAATAAAAAATGGAAAAATAAGAATAATAGGAGAAGAATAAAATATTAGGTGAAAACCTCCTTTCAGGCACCTCAAATTGTCTCACTAATTGAAAAATTACTTTTTGCAGTTAGTGGGTAGGAAAGAAAAAAATGAAAAAATTAAAATATCATAGGTGAAAACCTGCTTTCAAGTGCCTAGGAAGACCTACTAGTTGAAAACCTCATTAAGGAAGCTTGTGGACCTATGTTAAAAATTTGAAAAATTTAAAGGAAAAAAATTATTTACTCCATGTGTCTCTCTCTAATGAATGTAGGTTCTCTCAACACTTTGTAAGAAACAAGAACCATTTAACACCAAAAGAAAGAATTGATCAAAAACCTATCCAAAGGAAGTTAATCGTGGGCTTTCTCCTCCTTTGCCCATATTCTCCAATAGGACCAAGGCCATTTAAATCCATCACCCTCATCCATTTCCAACATCCACCAAATTTTTCCAAGTCTTACCCATTTATTTCCCTCATTGTCCTAAAATGCTACAAGAAGGTTTTGTTTTGCTACAGCGAGCTAAAATACACAGGGCATAATTTTTTTTACCATATCTCTAAAACCATGCATCCATTGGATGAGTTGTTTCATCGGGAGATGCATATGGATGATGATAGCATGCTCAAGGAAGTTTAGAAAATTTGAGTGTAGACTTTTCGAGAAATTGGCCACCATCACCTACAATATTTTTTTGTTGATATCCATGCTTCCATTGGCCAATATTTTTTATGGAGAGATGCATAAGGATGTTGGAGACATGCTTAAAATTTGTCAATTCAATCTAATCTATTGTTTGAGAGATATAGATAAAATAAGTCTGCTACAGGAGTGTTCCATAATTTCTATTTAACTTACCATAATTATTATAGGATTATGATTGACATACAAAAAGGGTTCAAATATTATCTTTTTTCATCTAGGAAGAAGAGGAGGGATCCACAATAACCCTATCATCCATCCATAACACTTGTTAGTGTCAGTCTAGTCATACTGTCATAAGTGATCAAAGTTACTCTTTGCATTTGCATATTAGGAGTCCCATAATAATCAATTTCACCATTCCGCTAGGTCATGGATTCATTCATGGTAGTAATTCTTCATCAGTTTTCCCTCATGTGAAACTTGTTGATTTTCCTCTCTATGGTCTTTAGTCATTATTCACTTTCATTCTTAAAATCATATCAGTAGGTCATAGGATGGGTCTCATTAGTTTCTAGGGTCTCACCATGGTCAAATTAATGAGTCAAATGTCAATAAATATCAGTAAGGTCATAAGGAAGCCAATAAGCTCAAAGTCACAGCACCTGGAAGAATCAGAGAGACATTTTATTCAGTTTGATGCAATTTTCGCCTCAAAACCATGTTTTGAAGTGAAAACATGATATTTCGCCTTTATTATTATTCATTATATATCATCATGTGTAATAAGTCACAATTCAGAAGTTGTTATCTCCACAAAGTGATGTCCCTGCCTTCAGAGAGTATCCTGTAGCATGTTCAGCACCAAATCATCTTCCAAGCAAATCCATCAAAAAGAGCCCAGAAAGAGCTTTCCAACGGTATACTACACTTTCAAAACTGACTTCTGCATTGAAACTTATGCTTAAGTGAAGTAAAAGCCCTTATATCCTCAAATACTCCCTATTTCCCCATTTTTCCTTAAACTTTGTTTTATTAAAGTTTTATATTTCTTTAATAAAATCCCTTTTCCCCCTTTTCGATTATAAAATCGCATTATAAATCTTTAAATACAAATGCGATTATGCCAAACCACTTCCCCTCCATTTCCCGTAGAAATTTATAATAAAAAGCTTTATATTATAAAGTCCCACTGTTATAAACCACTTCCCCTCCATTCCCGTTGAAACCTTATGTTAAATATTTCAAAGGTTCGTATATATATATATATATACTCCCCGCCGTTCCCAACCACTTCCCCACCATGCTTTATAATAAAACTTAATAATAAAGTTTTATATCATAAAAACCTCGACCCAAAGTTTTATCCCTTTTATATTGCAATCGCAAGGTTTAGAAATGCTATTCTGATTGACCCATCCCAAAAATATCCAATGCGATTGATCGCATTGCAATTCTTGCGCCCATCCTCTGATCCGCCAATCACAACTTTATTCTGATCCTCTGATCGCAGCCCCCTCCTATTGTGACTTCCGATGGCCTACCCCTGATTGAAACCTCCGATTGAAATCACAACCATTGATCTGTCTCCGCCAATCTGATGGCTCAAAATCAATCGGGCCATCGGCATTGGCGGTTTCATATATATCACTCTGCCTCTCTCCCGATTTCGATCTCCGATTGCGATTGACCTCGGGCCCACCATACAGTGCTTCCGCCCATTTATATTATAAAGGGCACCACCCTTTGTTAAAAGTAAATTTTGGTTTCATTTCATTTATATGAATGACCTCCCCCAATCGCATCGATGATTTCATATAAATAATTTCGCCCCACTCCCGAGCCCGATTGCGATTGCGATTATAATTCTCGGTCCCACCACTTAAGCCTTCCGCCCATTCATTAGAAAGAGCTCTTTTCCTTTGCAAAGGTTAAATTTTCTATTATTCCATTATTACAAATTTTATTCCTCTGGTTCCACATCCCCAAATCGCATCAGAAGATTTTTGTTATCCTCCCTATTCCCCGAAGCACCGATTGCGATTATACTATTGTAAGAATGTGTTTTCAAACTATTTATTATATTATATCCCCTTCCCCGGTCCTTCCGACTCTAATTTTGATGGCGCCATATTACAATGATTATATTATATTTCTCCGCCCATCTATTGCGATTGCGATTTCTATATGATTCCCGCCTCCTCTCCCTTCCTTCCTATTCATTATTTTCCCTTCACTAAAGGGCAAAGTTTCATTTCAAAGGCAATTTATTCAAAAACTTAGTTTTCTTTAGAATTAGAAATAATGGATGAAAAAATGACAATCAAATGGTTGAGAGCTTATTTAAAAACAAATATTGTTACAACAAGTAGCAAGATAGGAAATATGTTCATCGGATTACCTATTTTCTTTCATACAGCCTAACAGCAAAATCTCCAAGTAGTCAAACGCAATGTTGTCTCTTATTTTTAGGGGAATATTTTTGTGTTTCTTACTATGATTGTATTTCAGTTCCTCAACTATTAGAACAGCTCCCGTTTCTGTGGATCTATGTTCCCACATTTCAGTGTATTTATTATGAATCATTTGTAAGAAGCAAAAGTGAATCGGTAACTCAGAATGTAGGGGAATAGTGTGGAAGAACATCTCTACGCTACATTGTACAATTTGACAAGAATTAATAAGAGATGTAGCTCTGATTTGTGGGATCCATGTGGTATGAGAGTTAGCATTTGTTTTTCTCCTTTGTTTCATATGTGAATTGTTTATGTGTTCCATTCATCCATAAACATTTCCTTTTCAATGCTTTCAAGATAGAAAGGTAGAATCCATTTTATATGCTCTGCCTTGGGAAATCATTCATGCTCTGTGTTTTTTCTTCTGTTTGAAAAGGATCCATTTTTTGTGCCCTTTTCATCTCCTCACCAGTCTTTCCATACCATCCTCATTAAATTTTAATTGTTAATTTTCCTGCCTATCTTGCCCCATGAAATACCCTGTGTCCTTATTTAATTCCCGGTTTCAGTTGTCCCTTTATATCCCACACATCCATGAAATTAATTCAATCAATCATTCTATTAAACCTTTTTCCCATGATTTTATCTAGCCTAATATCATTCCATTTATTGTGTTCCATTGAATATTCTTTCACGGAGAGAGCCCTCTCCTGTCCTTGTAGGACTAGCTACAAGGCTGAGCATGGTTTAGTTGTGACCCTATTTTTCCTTTTCAGCTTGGGGTCCAATTCAGGTGCTAAAATCTCTGTCGACCATACTGGGGAATACAAAGATCATATCTAAATCCCCGGTAAAGAATGACAAAGTATCATATCTGACTGATGATGGTCAAAAAACAATCAGATGCATACAAAAGCTGAATCTTTCACCTAGCGACTCCAACTCAATGTAAAGACTCCACTGGAGGACCGAATCTTTCCGTGGGAAAATGGAAGGACCTCACACAAAGTTCAGGTATCCAAAGTGGAATGGTATTCAGGATCTAATCTGCTTTCTGGTAAATTACTTCTTTGCTTTTCCTGAAGCTATCCTGACAGTTTTTCATAATTTTTTGTATGATAAAGGTGACCAAAATCTTCACTCAACCTGTTCAAAAAGTGTAAATATTGAGTTTTCCTTTGATCTTGGCCTCCATCCTTTTCCCAAATATTATGATGACCATCTTCGAAATGATCAGCCTAAAGAAACCAAAACTGATCACGTAGCTCCTGTATATAATCCTAGACCTTCTATAGTCCTAGATAGGTATAAACCTCTTGTTTTACCTTCTGTAGTCCATGCTTTCCCTGCAAATTATTACCTATATTTTCTGAGATTTGATGGTGAATGTAACAATGTCAATGCTGAGCAACATGTGCAGAATGTTGAGACTTTCCTAGACCTTTTTGAGGTTGATGAAGAAGATGTTAGTATTAGGATTTTTTCTCTTTCTTTGTAAGGAAAAGTCAAGAGTTGGTTCAAAACCATTCCTGATGTGAGAATCTCATAATTCTAGCAGTTCATAAAAGTCTTCCTCGACAGATGGGTGGTTAGACAGAACCCTTTCCTTATTTTAGACGAGTATGCCCAACTGAAAAGACAGTTAGGGGAGACAGTACAACAGTTTTCCGCCAAATTCAATCGAGTCTATTATTCGATACCTTTCAATATAAGACCCCCTCCTGGCTCGACTCTCTTACATTACCTGGGCGCTTTTGATCCAGAAATGGAGTTTCAGCTGAGAGAAAGGAACTTAGCAACACTTGAAGAGATACAAAACAGTGCAGTAGATGTAGAAGCTAATATGTTGATCAGAAGAGAAAAGCTAAAGGAAGAAGAAAAGAAGAATGTTGCAGAGCACCTGACACCTTTAGAGTTAAAGCTTGACCTTTTGGTAAATGCAGTGGAAAAGATGGTGTGGAAAATCACTGCCAGGAATGAAATGGATGTTCAAGAAAAAGTGGCTGATCCAAAACACTTTGTTTCTTATTCCAGTTATCATCCATCTAACAATGATTGTGTTATAGAACATCTCGGAGATGAGAAATCTCTTGATATGACTTGTATGCTTGATGATATGTTTTATTTTGATGATTTTCCAAAATTCGATCAATACGATGATGATGACTTTTTCCAAACACAAGCTAGTCTTGCAGCTCAATCAACTCCTGATTTGTGGGTGGAAGTTCGGTTTCAACAGCTTGAAAACAATAATCATCCAATGCATATCATCCAGGACAGTGATGAGGAAAGTCTGGAAAATTGGGAAATAAGTGAAATATCTATGCCTCTTTGTTTCACTTCAATTCAGTTCATCAAAGATAACTTTCATGCAATTAGAAATCAACAATCTCTTAGTTTTAATGTTGAGGTTGACACAGATAGTGAAATTCTTGAGCAAGTTGTTTATGAGAAATCTTCCCCTAAAACAACTGATGAAATCATATACGATATAAAACCCTCCCCAGCTCCAGATTTACAGCCACCAAATGCAATTGAAGGTCAGATTATAGATGAAGGCTTGGAAGCTGAAACATATGATCTAATGATGCAAGAGGATTTTCTACCCTTATGTGTCGAAGCATTTCAGTTTATAAAGAATAATTTTTGTAATATCTCTAAAAGAAAAGTTGAGCAGTCTATAGAGTGTCATGTAGATACATCGTAGCAGTGTTTTCAAGTTTTCTATGATCCTATTGCTCATGTGTTGGATGATGTTTGTTGTAAAATTCCTTCTCCATTGGCTAACCATGTGCCAGAAAATAATGTTGACAATAATTTTATTCGAAAGTCGACTTCATTGTCTTGTTCATCAGATGTTTCATTACAAAGCCCATATCAAGATTTGCAGTCATATAAGGATACTAATGAAGAAGATTTTTGTTTTGTTCCTAATCATCAAGAGGGATTGGTTATTCATGAAGTTCAAGATCCTTTTGACAGCCTGCTGCAGTCATCAGAAAGAGACAGCTCAGAGGTTAGGAAAAGTCTAAGATCAAGGTATGGAGATTACCTGGACCAGAGAAGTGATGTATTAAGGGAAATCAATAGTTATTCTTATGAAGATCCTTTCGCACTATTCTTGAGGTCATCTGGTCAATTCAGACTTTGCAAATTTATCAAAATTCAACCTCATTCTAAGCTTCCATGGGAGTTTCCTTTTAGCTCTTCTCTCTACTTGCTCATTAGAAAGCACCTGGGGAGAATTAAAATAGCAACCAAGATGCTTACATGGTTGCATTGGTTGTTCCATTTCACTTGATCAGGTGGTGAACGCAACAATTAGAGTAGGTTTTGATGACTAAGCTCAATTATGAGCATCTTTCCAGTTTGTCAATTGTGTTTTAGTCATGTCTTAAGTTAGTTTGATTTTATTATGGTTTTTCAATCTTAGCCTTCAGTCAGAGTCAGTATGCATTGTATCTTGTTTCAGTATTTTTGACTCCATGCCCAATGGATAAGGCTACTTGTTCTACGTTGTTCTTGGCACCTCCAAGGAGCTACCATCCCCATTGGAGCCAATGTTAGTGTCACTCTAGTCATACTGCCATCAGTGATCAAATTTATTCTTTGCATTTGCATATTAGGAGTCCCATAATAATCAATTTCACTGTTCCGCTAGGTCATGGATTCATTGATGGTAGTAATTCTTCATCTGTTCTCCCTCATGTGAAACTTGTTGATTTTCCTCTGTATGGTCTTCAGTAATTATTCACTTTCATTCTTAAAATCATATCAGTAGTTCATAGGATGGGTCTCATTAGTTTCTAGGGTCTCACCATGGTCAAATTAATGAGTCAAATGTCAATAAATATCATCAAGGTCATGAAGAAGCCAATAAGCTCAAAGTCACAGCACCTGGAAGAATCAGAGAGACATTTTATTTAGTTTGATGTAATTTTTTCCTTAAAACCATGTTTTGAGGTGAAAACATGATATTTCGCCTTTATTATTATTCATTATATATCATCATGTGTAATAAGTCACAATTCAGAAACTGTTATCTCCACAAAGTGATGTCCTTTCCTTCAAAGAGTTTTTCGCAGCATGTTCAGCGCCAAACCATCTTCCAAGTAGATCCATCAGAAAGAGCCCGGAAATAGCTTTCCAACGGTATACTACGCTTTCAAAACTGTCTTCTGGATTGAAACTTATGCTTAAGTGAAGTAAAAGCCCTTATATCCTCATATAACCCCTATTTCCCCATTTTTCCTTAAACATTGTTTTATGAAAGTTTTATATTTCTTTAATAAAATCCCTTTTCCCCCTTTCCAATTATAAAATTGCATTATAAATATTTAAATACAAATGCGATTATGCCAAACCACTTCCCCTCCATTCCCATTGAAACCTTATGTTAAATATTTCAAAGGTTCGTATATATATATATATACTCCCCGTCGTTCCCAACCACTTCCCCACCATGCTTTATAATAAAACTTAATAATAAAGTTTTATATCATAAAAACCCCGACCCAAAGGTTTATCCCCTTTATATCGTAATCGCAAGGTTTAGAAATGCTATTCCGATTGACCCATGCCAAAAATATCCGATGCGATTGATCGCATCGCAAGTCTTGCGCCCATCCTCCGATCTGCCAATTGCAACTTTCTTCCAATCCCCCGATCGCAGCCCCCTCTGATTGTGACTTCCGATGGCCTAACACCGATTGAAACCTTCGATTGACATCACAACCATTGATCTGTCTACACCGATCCGACGGCTCAAAATCAATCGGGCCATCGACATTGGTGGTTTCATATATATCACTCCGCCCCTCTCCTGATTCTGATCTCCGATTGCGATTGACCCCGAGCCCACCATATAGTACTTCCGCCCATTTATATTATAAAGGGACTCCCCCTTTGTTAAAAGTGAATTTTGGTTTCATTTCATTTATATGAAATACCTCCCCCAATCGCATCGGCGATTTCATATAAATCATTCCACCCCACTCTCGAGCCTGATTGCGATTGCGATTATAATCCTCGGTCCCACCACTTAAGCCTTCCGCCCATTCATTACAAAGAGCTCTTTTCCTTTGCAAAGGTTAAATTTTCTAGTATTCCATTATCACAAAGTTTATTCCTCTGGTTCCACGTCCCCAAATCGCATTGGAAGATTTTTGTTATCCTCCCTATTCCCTGAAGCTTCGATTGCGATTACACTATTGTAAAAATGTGTTTTCAAACTGTTTATTATATTATATCCCCTTCCCCTGTTCTTCTGACTCCGATTGCGATGGCGCCATATTACATTGAGTTTGTTATATTATATTTCTCCGCCCTTCTATTGCGATTGCAATTTCTAAATGATTTCCACCTCCTCTTCCTTCCTTCCTATTCATTATTTTCCCTTCACTAAAGGGCAGAGTTTCATTTCAAAGGCATGTTATTCAAAAAGTTATTTTTCTTCAGAATTAGGAATAATGGAAGGCAAAACGACAGTGAAATGGCCGAGAGCTTATTTAAAAACAAATATTGTTACAACAAGCAGCAAAATAGGAAATATGTTCATCAGAGTACCTATTTTCTTTCATACAGCCTAACAGCGAAATCTCCAAGTAGTCAAACACAATGTTGTCTCTTATTTTTAGGGGCAGATTGTTTTGTTTCTTACTATGATTGTATTTCAGTTCCTCGGCTGTTAGAACAACTCCCTTTTCTGTGGATCTATGTTCCCACATTTCAGTGTATTTATTATGAATCATTTGTAAGCAGCAAAAGATAATCGGTAACTTAGAAAGTAGGGGAATAGTGTGGAAGAACATCTCTGCTCTACATTGTACATTTTGACAGGAATTAATAAGAGATGCAGCTCTGATTTGTGGGATACATGTGGTATGAGAGTTAGCATTTTTTTTTCTCCTTTGTTTCATATGTGAATTTTTTATGTGTTCCATTCATCTATAAACATTTCCTTTTGAATGCTTTCAATATAGAAAGGTAGAATCCATTTTATATGCTCTACCTTGGGAAATCATTCATGCTCTGTGTTTTTTCTTCTATTTGAAAAGGATCCATTTGTTGTTCCCTTTTCATCTCCTCACCAGTCTTTCCATACCATCCTCATTAAATTTTAATTGCTAATTTTCCTGCCTATCTTGCCCCATGAAATACCCTGTGTCCTGATTTAATTATTGGTTTCAGTTGTCGCTTTATATCCCACACATCCCTGAAATTAATTCAATCATTCATTCTATTAAACCCTTTTCCCATCATTTAATCTAGCCTAATATCAATCCATTTATTGTGTTCCATTGAATATTCTTTCACGGAGAGAGCCCTCTCCTATCCTTGTAGGGCTAGCTACAAGGATGAGCGTGGTTTAGTTGTTACCCTGTTTTTCCTTTTCAGCTTGGGGTCCAATTCAGGTGCTAACATATCTGGCGACCATACTGGGGAATAAAAAGATCATATCTAAATCCCTGGTAAAGAATGACAAAGTATCATATCTGATTGATGATGGTCAACAAACAATCAGATGCATATAAAAGCTGAATCTTTCACCTGGCGACTCCAACTCAATGTAAAGACTCCACTGGAGGACCGACTCTTTCCACGGGAAAATGGAAGGACCTCACACAAAGTTAAGGTATCCAAAGTGGAATGGTATTCAGGATCTAATCTGCTTTCTGGTAAATTACTTCTTTTATTTTCCTGAAGCTATCCTGAAAGTTTTTTCAGAATTTGTTGTATGATAAAGGTGACCAAAATCTTCACTCAACATGTTCAAAAAGTGTAAATACTGAGTTTTCCTTTGATCTTGGCATCTATCCTTTTCCCAAATATTATGATGACCATCTTTGAAATGATCATCCTAAAGAAACCAAAACTGATCCCGTAGCTCATGTATATACTCCTAGACCTTCTATAGTCTCGGATAGGTATAAACCTCTTGTTTTACCTTCTGTACTTCATTATTTCCCTGCAAATTATTACCTATATTTGCCGAGATTTGATGGTGAATCTAACAATGTCAACATTGAGAAACATGTGCAAAATTTTGAGACTTTCCTAGACCTTTTTGAGGTTGATGAAGAAGATGTTAGTATTAGGGTTTTTTCTCGTTCTTTGTAAGGAAAAGTCAAGAGTTGGTTCAAAACCCTGCCTAATGCGAGCATCTCAGAATTCCAAAAATTCGTAAAATTCTTCCTCGACAGATGGGTGGTCAGACAGAACCCTTTCCTTATTTTAGACGAGTATGCCCAACTGAAAAGACAGTTATGGGAGACAATACAACATTTTTACGCCAGATTCAATCGAGTCTATTATTCGATACCTGTCAATATAAGACCCCCTCCTGGCTTAGCTCTCTTACATTACCCGAGCGCTTTTGATCCAGAAATGGAGTTTCAGTTGAGAGAAAGGAACTTAGCAACACTTGAAGAGATACAGAACAGTGCAGTAGATGTAGAAGCTAATCTGTTAATCAGAAGAGCAAAGCTAAAGGAAGAAGAAAAGAAGAATGTTGCAGAGCACCTGACACCTTCAGAGGTAAAGCTTGACCTTTTTGTAAACGCAGTGGAAAAGATGGTGCGGAAAATCACTGCCAGGAATGAAATGGATGTTCAAGAAAAGGTGGTTGATCCAAAACATTTTATTTCTTATTCCAGTTATCATCCATCTAACAATGATTGTGTTATAGAACATCTCGGAGATGAGAAATCTCTTGATATGATTTGTATGCTTGATGATATGTTTGATGTTGATGATTTGCCAAAATTCGATCAATACGATGATGATGATTTTTTCCAAACACAAGCTAGTCTTGCAGCACAATCAACTGCTGATTTGTGGGAGGAAGTTCCATTTCAACAACTTGAAAACAGTAATCATCCGATGCATATCATCCAGGACAGTTATGAGGAAAGTCTGGAAAATTGGGAAGTAAGTGAAAGATATTTGCCTCTTTGTTTTGCTTCAATTTAGTTCATCAAAGATAACTTTCATGCAATTAGAAATCAACAATATCTCAATTTTAATGTTGAGGTTGAGACAAATAGAAAAATTCTTGAGAAAGTTGTTTATGAGAAATCTTCCCCTAAAACGACTGATGAAATCATCTGCGATATAAAACCCTCCCCAGCTCCAGATTTGCAGCCACCAAACACAATTGAAGGTCAGATTATAGATGAAGGCTTGGAAGCTAAAACATATGATCTAATGATGCAAGAGGATTCTGTACCCTTATGTTTCGAAGCATTTCAGTTTATAAAGAAGAATTTTCATAATATCTCTAAAAGAAAAGTTGAGCAGTCTATAGTGTGTCATGCAGATACGTTGTAGCAGTCTTTTCAAGTTTTTTATGATCCTATTGCTCATGTGTTGGATGATGTTTGCTGTAAAATTCCTTCTCCATTAGCTAACCATGTGCCAGAAAAGAATGTTGACAATAATTTTATTCGAAAGTCGACTTCATTGTCTTGTTCATCAGATGTTTCATTACAAATCCCATATCAAGATTTGCAGTCATATAAGGAGACTAATGAAGAATATTTTTGTTTTGTTCCTAATCATCAAGAGGGATTGGTTATTCATGAAGTTCAAGATCCTTTTGAAAGCCTGCTGCAGTCATCAGAAAGAGACAGCTCAGAGGTTAGGAAAAGTCTAATATCAAGGTATGGATATTACCTGGACTAAAGTAGTGATGTATTAAGGGGAATAAATAGCTATTCTTATGAAGATCCTTTCGCAGTATTCTTGAGGTCATCCGTTCAATTCAGAATTTGCAAATTTATCAAAATTCAACCTGATTCTAAGCTTCCATGGGAGTTTCCTTTTATCTCTTCTCTCTACTTTCTCATTAGAAAGCACTTGGGGAGAATTAAAATAGAAACCAAGATGCTTACATGGTTGCATTGTTTGTTCCATTTCACTTGATCAGGTGGTGAATGCAACAATTAGAGTAGGTTTTGATGAATAAGCTCAATTATGAGCATCTTTCTAGTTTGTCAATTGTGTTTTAGTCATGTCTTAAGTCAATTTGGTTTTATTATGGTTTTTCAGTCTTAGCCTTCAGTCAGAGTCAGTATGCATTGTATCTTGTTTCATTATTTTCGACTTCATGCCCAATGGATAAGGCTACTTGTTCTACGGTGTTCTTGGCACCTCCAAGGAGCTACCATCCCCATTGGAGCCAATGTTAGTGTCAGTCTAGTCATACTGCCATCAATGGTCAAATTTACTCTTTGCATTTGCATATTAGGAGTCCCATAATAATCAATTTCACCATTCCGCTAGGTCATGGATTCATTGATGGTAGTAATTCTTCATCAGTTTTCCCTCATGTGAAACTTGCTGATTTTCCTCTGTATGGTCTTCAGTCATTATTCACTTTCATTCTTAAAATCATATCAGTAGGTCATAAGATGGGTCTCATTAGTTTATAGGGTCTCACCATGGTCAAATTAATGAGTCAAATGTCAATAAATACCAGCAAGGTCATGAGGAAGCCAATAAGCTCAAAGTCACAGCACCTAGAAGAATCATAGAGAAATTTTATTTAGTTTGATGTAATTTTCGCCTCAAAACCATGTTTTGAGGTGAAAACATGATATTTCGCCTTTATTATTATTCATGATATATCATCATGTGTAATAAGTCACAATTCAAAAGCTGTTATCTCCACAAAGTGATGTCCCTGCCTTCAGAAAGTTTTCCACAGCATGTTCAGCACCAAATCATCTTCCAATTAGATCCATCAGAAAGAGCCCAGAAAGAGCTTTCCAACGGTATAATACACTTTCAAAACTAACTTCTGGATTGAAACTTATGCTTAAGTGAAGTA
Source organism: Pinus albicaulis (assembly GCA_034641835.2). NCBI lineage: Eukaryota > Viridiplantae > Streptophyta > Pinopsida > Pinales > Pinaceae > Pinus > Pinus albicaulis. The sequence goes on along the minus strand of CM076575.1, from coordinate 1,172,053,845 downwards.
AAAGCCCTTATATCCTCATATACCCCCTATTTCCCCATTTTTCCTTAAACTTTGTTTTATTAAAGTTCTATATTTCTTTAATAAAATCCATTTTCCCCCTTTCCAATTATAAAATTGCATTATAAATCTTTAAATACAAATGAGATTATGCCAAACCACTTCTCCTCCCTTTCCCGTAGAACTTTATAATAAAAATCTTTATATTATAAAGTCTCGCTGTTATAAACCACTTCCCCTCCATTCCCGTTGAAACCTTATGTTAAATATTTCAAAGGTTCGTATATATATATATATATATATATATATCTATATATATATATATATATATATATACTCCCCACCGTTCCCAACCACTTCCCCACTATTATTGCCTAAATCTTCCTCAGGCTGAAGGAAGGCAGAGTCTAGGGTAACATCAAACCACGCTTAATCTGGTAGCTAGCCATACCATATTAGGAGAGGGCTCTGTCCGGGTCAATCTCAGCAAAAATAACCAATGAGGCTTGAGATGACTTGAAATAAAAGTCAATTTCAGGCTAGTTATATATGTAAAATGGTTTGATTTGATTTTGGGGATTTTTTTTAAAATCAAAGGCAAAGGCAAATTTTGGGTCTGGGAAATGATCAGTTTTGTAGAGGGTTGAATGGGGCAAGGAAAGAAATTGTTTTAATGTTTCGAAATTGAATGAAGTGGATAGATCAGACCGGTGAGGAGTTGAAGAGGGCAAGAGGCATTCAATAATCCTCTTCAGAAATTTGAAAACATGGAAAATTAAACAAAACTTCAAGGTAGAGCACTGCAAATCTAATGGATTCCACCTTTATCACTTTTTTGTTTAACTTAAGAAGAAATGAGAAGCAAGATGATACACATGAAAATTCAGTAAACTTACAATCACAGAGAGAAAAAAACCATAAAAACATAGAGCCACATGGATCCCAAAGAGTGCTGCAAACCCTGGTCTATTTCCTCTGCCAAAATGCAGAGATGAAATGTACAATGAAGCTCTAAGAAATCCCAAGTGTCCAACCCTAAAAATGACTGAGAAAATACAAGATATAGACAAGCATAACTCATTCCCATGCCTCTAGGGGTCAATTTCACTAGTTTAGGTTCTGTTTCAACAAGATCTAAACTAAGAACTAGAAAATAGGCAATGGAACAGCTTGCCTCTATAAGATAGGAAACTGATTAATTCAGTTACAATTCACTTTTTGGTGAATGAATATAATTACATTAGTAAAAATGTGCCAAAATTACATCAAATCCATGAAATTACATCAAGTTACATCAAGAGTTTCACATTTGGAGATGAAAAAGTCAAACTAGCCCAAACTAGGCGAAAAAATGAGTTACTGAGTGAAAACTAAGCCAAATTTTCCCAACGCGTCGCGCCTGAAATATCTATGTGTCGCGCCACTTTGATGCTGATTTTGAGGGCCTTTCTAGAGTCCAAATTGAGTGTAGGATAGCTCGTTGGAAATCCATACCTATCTACTTTCCAACCCAAGTGGAATTTCTGAATTTGGTTTCCATTTCCCCCTCCAAAAATCAAATCTCCCAACACTGCTTCCTGTGTGTCCAAAACGTGGCAGAAAGGCCCTTTTTAAGGTGTTTTTTACCCTTTAGACAACCCAAAACTTGTCAAAATACTTAGGTAATGGGCAGGAATGCATACCTTTTGATGAAAAATCTAGAAATACAATTTTCTCCTCAAGAGGAGCTGCCAATTATAAGCGCGCGCCAAGTGGCGCGACGTGTCGGGCAGGAAAATCTGTGTTAAGGCCAAAAAATTCAAAATTGACAATAAGTTTCCCAAATTTCTTGAAATTTGGGCTGAATTTCCACCATCAAGCGCTATGCTGAGCCAAAGAATCTTTGGCCAAAATTTGGAGTCTATCATGCCTTTTGCAATGCTTTAGTGCCCTCCTTAGCTTTGCTTTCAGAATTTTGATTTGCGCTTTGCAAACATGATTCCTCGCCCAATAATGATTCTTCATGTGCCTTAGCATGTTATTTTCATTTTTTTCCTTCTCCAATAGCTTCTATAGATGAATATTTACCCTCTCGAGCCAATTCTCTCTATCAGCCTCAATCTCTTGCTCAATGGATGTCATCTCGGTTTGGCTTCTTTGGGCAACTTGCCGGTTCTCACGGATGTTTTGGAGCTCCATGAATGAATGGGACTGATGAGGGGAGGTTTTGATGCTAGCTGTAGGATTTTAGGGAATGAAAGGGTTTAGGGGATGATATCTAGGGTTTGGGATGGTAATTAGGGTTTTGGGGATATTTGACTAGGGTTTGGGATAGTGGGATTAGGGATTTAGGGTTGGTTGATTAGGTATATGGGCATTAAGGAATGAGTTGATGAAATGTAACGAAATGGAAAAAATGAAGGAAGAAAGGAGTGAGGGAGTGAGAGATAGCTAGGAGTGTAATTGGCAGTGAAACATGCAATTTTCAAACCCTATGCAACTGCTTTTGGCAAGAAATGTAAAGAGGTAGGGTTTTGTTTTTTTCTCATTAAATCACCATAAGCACCAAGAGGAATTCATTCATTGGTCATGGAGGGATGTTAACTTACTTGGGAAATGAAGAATTTAGAAATTTGAGAGCTTTGGTGGAATATTTGAATGGATTTCAGGCTTTTTAGCCCAATGTGCCGCGCCAGTTCATTTTTTACACTGCAGAGGGCTGCCAAATGCGTCGCGCCATCTCTATGCGTCGTGCCTTTTTGTAGGAGACTTTTTGAGACCTTCCTGGTGTCCAAATTGGGTGTAGGATAGCTTGTTGGAAATATTATTGAGTCTATTTTCTAACCCAACTATAATTTTTCAATTTGGAGTTCATTTTCCCTGTCAAAAATCAAATCTCCCAAGACTGATCGAAAAGTGCAAAATGAGGCTGCCTCAAGGCAGAGTGCTGTTGCAGTCAACTTTTGAAGGCCTTCCTCAACTCCAAATTGAGCTCATGATATCTCATTGGAAACCTATTTGTGTCTAGTTATCATTTGACTCATCAAGAAAGTCCTTTGGCCAACCAAGCTAGGAGAAAACTTGATTTTACCAAGGTCACTTCAGAGGTGCATCAATTCTCCTAAGGCAACTGTATTTTTGACATTTCTCTAAAACCATGACACCTGTGTAAAAAGTGAAGGAGGTTTTTCTTCCTTGGCCTATTTTGGACAAAAATTTCTCTCATTTTTCCCAAATTCATCTTTTATTTCTCAGAAACATCATTGGAGTAAAACTTATCCCGATATGTAGAACAAGGGATTTGTCGAAATGAAGCGAAATGAAGGGGATAAGGGGCTTCTAAATTCTTGAGAAAATTTTGGGAAGTAGGGAGGGATGTTAGAAAGCAGGGAAAGTGGAATTTCAGAGATTGAGTGAGCGGAAGGGGTCCAAAAGGGCAAAACATAGGCCTAGCCTAGAAAATTGCCAAGTTGTAGCAAGAAACTAGGGTTTGTGCGAAAATGAGGAATTTGGGGGATCTCAGTGATGGGAAGTGTTTAATAAGTTACATTAAGGATAGGGGAAGGTGTATGAACATTAGGATACAAGTTTTGCTGATGATTTTACCATCCAAGAGAAATTACCTCCAAAACCCTAGGAGAGGGAAATGAACCTTACCTAGGCACAACTGAAGCATGAACAAGGTGTAAAATGACCCAGTGGAACTTGAAATGATGATGAAAACCCTCTGAATGATTGTACACTCAACTGAATGGTGACATGGACTGACATTTGGACAACTTTGAAAGGAGTGAAATCAAAGCCGAGACCTAATACCTAGTGACCAAATTTTACTTGAACACTCACTGAAATGACAAAATTTGACCTTGACACCTTAAAATCACTTTGTAAGAGCATGTTTGATCACTGGAGGAAGGCTGCAAATACTGACACTAACACCCACCATGATTTATAATAAAACTTAATAATAAATTTTTATATCATAAAAACCCCGACCCAAAGGTTTATCCCCTTTATATCGCAATCGAAAGGTTTAGAAATGCTATCCTGATTGACCCATCCCAAAAATATCTGAGGCGATTGATCGCTTCACAAGTCTTGCACCCATCCTCCGATCCACCAATCGCAACTTTCTTCCGATCCCCCAATCGCAACTTTCTTCTGCCCATCTATATTATAATGGGCCTCCACATTTGTTAAAAGTGAATTTTGGTTTCATTTCATTTATATGAAAGACCTCCCCCAATCGCATCGGTGATTTCATATAAATCATTTCACCCCACTCCCGAGCCCGATTGCGATTGTGATTATAATCCCCGGTCCCACCACTTAAGCCTTCCGCCCATTCATTACAAAGAGCTCTTTTCCTTTGCAAAGGTTAGATTTTCTATTATTCCATTATTACAAATTTTATTCCTCTAGTTCCATATCCCCAAATCTCATCGAAAGATTTTTGTTATCCTCCATATTCCCTGAAGCTCCGATTGCAATTACACTATTGTAAAAATGTGTTTTCAAACTGTTTATTATATTATATCCCCTTCCCCGGTCCTTCCAACTCTGATTGCAATGGCGCCATATTACATTGAGTTTTTTATATTATATTTCTTCGCTCGTCTATTGCGATTGCAAATTCTATATGATTCCCACCTCCTCTCCCTTCCTTCCTATTCATTATTTTCCCTTCACTAAAGGGAAAAGTTTCATTTCAAAGGCATGTTATTCAAAAAGTCAGTTTTCTTTAGAATTAGAAATAATGGAAGGCAAAACGATAGTCAAATGGCCGAGAGCTTATTTAAAAACAAATATTTTTACAGCAAGCAGCAAAATAGGAAATCTGTTATCAGATTACCTATTTTCTTTCATACAGCCTAACAAAAAAATCTCCAAGTAGTCAAACGCAATGCTGTCTCTTATTTTTAGGGGTAGATTGTTGTGTTTCTTACTATGATTGTATTTCAGTTCCTCAGTTGTTAGAATAACTCCCTTTTCTGTGGATCTATGTTCCCACATTTTAGTGTATTTATTATGAATCATTTGTAAGCAGCAAAAGAGAATCGGTAACTCAGAAAGTAGGGGAATAGTGTGGAAGAACATATTTGCGCTACATTGTACAGTTTGATAGGAATTAATAAGAGATGTAGCTCTGATTTGTGGGATCCATGTGGTATGAGAGTTAGCATTTTTTTTTCTCCTTTGTTTCATATGTGAATTGTTTATGTGTTCCATTAATTCATAAACATTTCCTTTTTAATGCTTTCAAGATAGAAAGGTAGAATCCATTTTATATGCTCTGCCTTGGGAAATCATTCATGCTCTGTGTGTTTTCTTTTGTTTTAAAAGGATCCATTTGTTGTGCCCTTTTCAGATCCTCACCAGTCTTTCCATACCATCCTCATTAAATTTTAATTGCTAATTTTCCTGCCTATCTTGCCCCATGAAATACCCTGTGTCCTGATTTAATTCTTGGTTTCAACTGTCCCTTTATATCCCACACATCCCTGAAATTAATTCATTCTATTAAACCCTTTTCCCATAATTTTATCTAGCCTAATATCAGTCCATTTATTGTGTTCCATTGAATATTCTTTCATGGAGAGAGCCCTCTCCTGTCCTTGTAGGGATAGCTACAAGGCTGAGCGTGGTTCAGTTGTTACCCTGTTTTTCCTTTTCAGCTTGGGGTCCAATTCAGGTGCTAAAAACACCATTTGAAAATTTTCCCACCTTCATTCCCATATTTTTCCATTAAAATCATTGTCCTTCACCCTTTTTTTACACCACTTTTAATCACCACAGAAATCTTTGGCACTCATCAATAGCTACCTTATCAATTATTAATATTTTATCAAGAAAAAGTGTGGAGAAAATTTTGGTCCTAGAAGGGGTTGTGTGACTGCTACAGGAAGACACACCGTTTTGTAGAATCCTGCACATACCCTACAAGTCCACATTCAAGGCACCACATCAAGAAATATATGCATAATGAATTATAATAGGACTCCAACACTAGATTTGGACAACTAAAGGGTCCTTTGCAGATTGATACAAGATCATTGTTCATCTCCAACAATAGCACTTGATCCACCATCAACAAAACCAGTGTTGAAAATCCTCTATAAATCAAGTACATGTCAAAAAAATATTTCCAAAATAGAGCCAATTCACAGAGCAACAATAATGGGAAGATAACACCTCAAGGAGGCAGAAAATCAACCATTATTCTTGAAGTAGCATGAAAAGGAAATTATCTCTCAGAAGATGCTCAGGAACAACTTCATCCATGTCCAAAAATGCCATGCAAGCACCACAAGATCAACACATTAGCTTCAGAACCACCAAAGGCAGCTTCAAACTTCATATAAAAAATCTCAATATCACCTACAAAAACACACCCATGTTAAGGCTCAAATATGAAATCCTTTAAACATTTCCTACGAACTTATTTTAACCTGAAAATAATTGAAAGTGTATGAAGGAAATGTTTTTTTATAGAAGAAAAATCTTAGCCTTATCTAGCAGTTAACTTCACTTTTCCACCAAGACAACCATACATGTGGGATATAGATGAGACAAAAGTGAAAAAGACTTGAGAAATTAGGCTATAAACATTTATTTGTGATGGAGGACACGGAGTGAGAAGGGCTAAGTGAGAGAAAACTTAGTTAACTCAAAACACTTTGAGTTTTTTTTTTGCATGCAATGAAAAAGAGAAAAAATTTGAAAAATAAAAAAGGAAAATAAAAATAAAAGGTGGAACCACCACCTCTTGGAATGCAAGGATTAGTTTCTACAAGAATTGAGTTGTGTTATCCAGGACAAGAACATAACTACTATAGGAAGAACAAATTTGCTACAAGAAGTGACATGACTACTACAAGAGGCTAACATAGTGCTACAAGAAGGAAATTTTCACCTATAATAACCACTAGAGCCTTGGGAAGCAAGGAAATATTTAAATTAAATGGAAAGGGTAGAAATAGAGATGCTACAGGACTAGAACAAAACTGTTATAGGAAGACAAATAACTGCTACATGAGCAACAAAACCGCTACAAGAAGAAAACAAACTGCTACAAGAGCAACCAAAAATGATACAAGAAGGTTAAGCCACGTTAAAAGGGAGTGAATAATACCTCCAAGAATGCTAGGAGCCTAATACATAGCCTAACCTTGGATCTTACTACAAATTCATTGAGGATGAGAGAGTTATACCCACCAAATTTGCAATACCACCCTTCTTTGAGTTGGAACAAGAAATAGGAAAAACTCAAGAAGGTATAAGAAGGGTGCCCCATGGAGGAAAATGTGAAATAAATGGGTTATTCATTGGATGACTTGAGACTAAAGGAATTAGTCATGAACAAGTAGCTAAAGTTAGAAAAAAAGAGCGTGAGAGAGAAACTAGACGAAAAGGAGGCACAACTTGCCACCATGGATATCATTTCCATGAAGAACATTCAATGCATGAAGCCATCCAAACCATATGCCATTTTCCCCAAAGAAAAATGAGCTAAGGAAGTTGATTTCATGAAAATACACATGAGGCATAAATTAAGAACAATAGTGCAAGAAGTTGTATAGGTTGCTCAGAGGATGAGCAATAGTTTTAGTAGGGGTGTATGATGGGCCTCCAAATTAGACACAAAATTAAGGGCCATATAAAATTTATTAGGAATGTAAAGGCTATATTAATCCTTTCATTCTACCTTAATAATGATTTTTTATCTTTAATATGGTTTTAGGAAGGTTTAGAGATAATTGCATATTATGTGCCTAATATTATTTATTTTTGTAGAATATTGAGAGAATATTGAATAAATTTTGAATGAGATAATATAGGTACTTTCTCCCTACTACAGGATGGAACAAGATTGGATAATAAATGAACATTATATGATGAAATTATTAAACAAATTTTGGAGCTCCAATGATTGAGAAAATCTAGGAATGTGTTCCCTGATATTTAATGCAAAATTCTAGTGTTGGGAACTAGGCCCACTTGTTGACGGATTTTGGAGGGGAAATTTGTATGCTTTCAAGGATAACGCTTCCTCATCCATCTCTATAAGTACCAATTCTAATTTTCCTCTAGAGGCATGTGTTTCTTAGTCTTATTTTGGAGAAAACTTGTTATTTAGCAACTCCACTTTCATTTTTAGCAGGGATGCACTTGGATTGATTCAAATAATGAAGTTTGGTGTCATTTTTAGCTTCTAAAGCTTGGTTTATTCCATATTACTCTGATTTTACTTGGGCTTTTCCATCCTAGGAGCTTCAGATCCCTCTTGTACACCATATTTATTTCCTTTGAATGTCTTCGTCACATTCATCTCCTATTTTTGCATTTACTATTCATGCTTATTTTGTTGTAGGCCATATTGGTTAAACGATTGAAGTGATTTTTTTAGGTTATTTATAGAGTCAAAAGCATGATGCATCCTTGTAAAATATTTTAAAATTTATATTTATCATTGAGCTACTTGGATTGGTTTACTAGTTCACAAATCTAGAATTTTTTGAAGTCCTTGTAGCAAAATAGTAGTAATTTTCTGTTATTTTTTAGAACGTGTTAATTAGCTTAATTTGAGTTGATTCCACTTGTACTGAGTCATAAAAGTATTCAATTTAATAACAAAATTTACCCCATATAATTTTCACTTCATTAGGTTAGGAATTTGGAAGGTTAACTAGCTCACTAGTTCTTTAATTTCCGGTTTTTATAGTAATTTTCTACTATTTTTTAACACGTGTTGACAAGGGTATTTTGGAGTGATTCCACTTGTAAAAGAGTCCTAGGACATCCTACTTGTTAAAAAAAATATCATTTCATTTTTATACGATTTACTTGGGAATTCGACAAGTTATCTCACTCATATAGAAGTGACAAGGCCTTGTAGCACATGTATACTTGACCATATTTTCTCCAAAAGCTTGGTTTTTGTCTCTTAGGATTGAATAATGACCACTATGTTGAAATTTGGTTACCAGAGGACAAGTGGTTCCCTAAGGCTTTGATATTTGGCCAAGGGAAAAGTGTCCAAAAAATTTAATTTTTCTCCTAAAGTGACTTTATAAGTTATAAAGTCAAATCTAATTTAAAAGTGAATTTAAGTGATAAATTTACTAAGTCTAATTTTAAAGTGACTTTAATAAAGTCAATGTGAAATTAGAAAGTGAAAAGTGACTTTGTAAATAAATGACTAAGAGGGTCTTTATTAAAGTGGGGTGAATTAAAAAATAAAAAGTGAGATTTAAATGAGCATTTAATCTTATCCCTAGATCTAAAGCTATCTTAGCTATTGGATTTAGGGAATCCCCAAAAGTCACTTAAGGTTAGGTTAAAGGAGGAAAATGAAAGAAAATATCATTCAGTCTTTCATGAGCAGATTGAGAGGAGGAGAGAGAGTTGGAGAATTTCTGAGCTTGAGAAGGTGAAGGAGAGGAAGAGTTCAGCAAGTTCGTACAGTAGCACAGTTTTTGAGGCAACACTCCATACATTAGCTTGAGGCACAGTTTTCGAGGAGAGGGAAAACACAAAAATTGAGCAGAAGGTACAACAAGCTAAAGGCACCGATTTCGAGGTTGTCGGGCACAATTTTCGAGGTAGAAAGCACAGATTTCGAGGAGGAATTTTTGTTGTAATTTTCCATACAGTCTGTACAGTTGTACAACTAAGTATTGGGCATGGTTTTCAAGGCTGTTATTTGCTATAATAAATTTCTATTTTGAATATTTTGTTGTTTTGGCATATTTTTCAAGGTGGAGGCAAGCACGGAAAACAAGATAATTTTGTACATTGTTTGCTGTAATTTTTCCTGTACATTTCACTTCTTTGTAAAAGTATTTTCCAGAAATAAAGAGAAGCTTTCAAACTATATTTCCCCAAGAGTTGTAGGGGTTTTTTCCAGAGTCATATTGACCAAAAATCAGCGCGTCAAATTTCTGTGTGTGGCTAATTTATTTTTCTGAGTTTTTATTTCTGCATTTTCAGCACTATGAAATTTCCAAAATTTGTGTTTTCAGAAAATATTTATTTTTCTAGTTTGTTGAATGTATGGTTATGGGAATGGGCATTTAACTTTGGGAGAAATAAGGAGAAAATAAAAACTGGAGTGTGACTTAAAATTTCTACATGGTATTAGAGCTATTTTGCTGAGAAGTGCAGTTTGGGACAACAAGAAGAAAAATTACAGCAAGTTGATTTTACACACAAAAATCAGAACCTTTACTACAGCGGTGTCATTTTTAGTTTATTAGGACAACAAGCATGTCTTTGGGCTTGAGGGTGGAGGATAGGTTGGATGGGCATAGCAACTACAGTGTGTGGAAGGAAATAATCCAGATCATCCTTGAGGAGGCAGAAGTCTGGGGTATAATGGTGAGTACCCAACAACGCCTTGTTAATGAGCTTACTAACCCTGTTCAGTTGGTAGACTTTAATAAGAAGAAAAACAAGGGCAAGAGACTGATTCTGGATGGTATTAAAGATAATTTCATTCCTCATGTGAGAGGAAAGATACTTTCTCATGAGATGTGGATAACCTTGACCAATCTCTACCAGAGTACCAATGAGAACAAAAAAATGGTCCTAAGGGAGAAGTTGAAGGCCATTAAGATGGAAATCACTGATAGTGCTACTACATACCTCACAAAGATCACAAATATGAGATATGAGTTAGCAGCAGTTGGAGAGGTCATTCCACCCATTGAGTTGGTGCCGATTGCAGTGGATAGCCTTCCCAATTCATGGTTGAACATTGTTGATGGGATTTGTGCACATGAGACCCTTCCCACTTGGGAGAGTTTGTAGGATGATTGCATACAAAATGAAATAAAAAAGAACTAGCTTGGGGTAGCCAAACCAATTTATTAAGATGAGGATGTAGCAGTGTTACCAGGAGGCAAGAAAGGAAAGGGAAATAAGTAAGCTTCTACGACTGGTGCTGGGGGAAATGCCAAAGGTAAAGATAAGAACCTGAACAAGGAGAAGGACTATTCCAAGGTAAAGTGTTGGAATTTTCAGAGGATGGGACAATATGCAGTTGTTTGTCTGGAGAAGAAGAAGAAGGGGAATAACAATACCATGGCAACGTCAGCAGAGATAGAGGACTTTTCAAAGAGATTTTACCAATATTTTGGGTTCTATTAGTTCCCAAATCCACCTTAGGCTGAAATAAGGCAGAAGAAGGACAACACCAAACCACGCTCAGCCTCGTAGCTAGCCCTACGAGGACAGGGGAGGGCTCTCTCCGGGTCAATCTCAATGAAAATATTTAAAGGGGCTTGAGATGACTGAAACAACAACTGATCTTAGGCTAGATAAACAAATAGGAGGGTTTGATTTTGATTTTTAGGGGTTTTTGTTGGAAAAAGGGAAAAACAATTTCGGGCTTGGGGATGAGGCCAAATCTTGCAGAGTTCAAGTTGGGGCAGGGTAGGCAACGACTTTGATGTCTTAGATCGAGTGATTGGATGGAAAAGACTGATGGGGAGCTGAAGAGGGCAAGAGTGTGCAAGGATCGTCTTCAAACTGATGAAGAACATAAACAACTAAACAAAAGCTTAAGGCAGAGCACGAGCAAATCAATGAATTCTACCTCAAATACTCATTTGTTTAATTCAGAAGCATAGAGAAGGGAAATGGCATACATATAAAATTAATAAAACTTACAACACATGAGAAGAACATCATCAAAACTTAGAAGCCACAAGGATCCCAACAAGTGCTGCAAAAATCTGGTCTTTCCTTTGCCAAAAACTGAAAATGTATGTACAATGAGGTGCCAAACTTTTCCCAAGTATCCGACCCTGAAAATGTCTCAGAAAATACAATATATAGACAAGTCTAACCCCTTCCCATGCCTCTAGGGGTCGAGCTCATGCTTCTAGGAGCAGTTTGAACCAATTCTAAACATGGAGCTAAAATATAGGCAGCCAAACAACTTGCCTCTATAAGCTAGGAAACTGATCCATTCACTTGATTTTCACTTTTTAGTGAATGAATCATCTAGAAAAAGTAAATAAATGCCAAAATTACATCATGGTTACCAAATTACATCAAGATAGATCAATCCTCTCATGAAAAAGTAAAACTAGTCAAAATTGGCCGAATTCTTGAGCTGGAAGGTGAAAAATAGGCTGAATTCCTCTATGCACCGTGCTCAAAAGCTCTATGCGATGTGCTACTTTTGACCTATTTTTGAAGCACTTAAAGAAGTCCCAATCGAGCTCATGATAGTCGTTGGAAAGCCCTGGATGTCTGCTATCCAACCCAAGTGGAATTTTTCAATTTGGAGCTCATTTTCCCCTCCAAAACTTCAATCGCCCAAAAGTACTTCCTACTGGTGCAAAAGGTGGCAGAAAGGTGATTTTCATGGTGTTTTTGGTCCTTAAGACCACCTAAAATTTGATGAAATGCTTCAGAAATTCCCGATCATGCATAACTTACCATGAGAAATCCAAAAATATCAATTTTTCCTCCAGAAGGTGTCCCAATCATAAGCGCGCGTCGGGTGGTGCGACGCGTCAGGCAGAAAAACCTGTTTTGCAACCAAAATTTTCAAAAATGACAAAATATTCTCCAAATTTGCTAAAATTTGGAGTGAAGGTCTCTCATCATGTCTCATGCCCACCCAAGGAAGCTTCGGCCAAGATTCGGAGTGGATCCGGCCTCTTTCGACGTTTCAGAGCCTTTCTCAACCTTGCTTTCAGAATCTTTATTTTTTCTCTGCAAACGTGTGTACGGGCCCAATAGTGAGTCTTCATGTGTCTGAGCATGTGTTTGTCCCTATTGAACTTTTCCAAGAGCTTCTCTAGATTAATTTTGACGTGTGTGAGGCAAGTCTCTCGCTCAACCGGTGTCATGTCACCTGGTCTCTTCCGGGCCAATGCACGGTCTTCATGGATTTGCCGCAACTCGATGAGTGTGTGATGATCCTCTAGCTGTTTATTATGCTGCTACAAATAATGTATAACCCACTGAGCTCTCTGCAACTTCACGGTCAAAGTGTCAATCTCAGCCTTTTGTTCCTGGATGATCTCTTTCATCTTCGAGCTAGGAGAGCTCGCATCAACATCGATCAAAACAAAATCAGTATCTTGGCCTCCCGAGGGGCCCTAATCGTGCATAGGCCTCTTGCCTCTGTCTTGAACCTATACCTGTGCTGATGTAGAAGGTGAGACCCCTTCCACGCCATGTGGAGATAGTACTCGCGCTGCTGATGAAGATAACGAGACCCCTTCCACCCCTGGTGGAGATAGTACTCGTCGTGCTGCTACAAATAAGGCTTTGTGGCCTCTCTGATATGTCACACATGTTGAAGCACTGATAGGCTTAGTCTCAAGAACATCAAACTGGTGTGAAGGCTCTCCCTCATCATGAACTACCTTGGGAGGAGGTTGTGGCGCTGCAAAGAAATCACGAGAAATGAACACATCCCATGTGATGCCCTGTTGTGCGAGCTGATGTACCACCATGATCTTGATGAGCACGTAATGGTAAATGTTGTTATGTTGCTGCACTGGGGTCTTCTTCTGCACAAGGACTGTCATCCGCTCTATGTTACGGTACATGAAATATGGAATGCTCATCAACCGCACTCTCGTGAAATGAATCAACAGCCAGATATGATATGCATAAAGACGTGAGAAACGACCCTCGCAGCTGAAATAACAAATGATGAGCTTCATCAGTGGTGCATACTCTTCCTTCAGAAACAAGAATGGAAAAATTCTGCTCAACTGCCTCAAATATCCAGGTCTGATGTAAGGCTCATAATAAGCTCTATCCAACTGTTGTCGCTTATTCCATTCTTCACCGATGTTTGGTATCCCGGTCGCCTCAGAAATAGTCTCTGGTGTCACGGTGAATTTTAATCCAGCCAGGTTTACATGACCATTATGCAAATGTAGGACAAATAGGTGAGCTAACTCATGGTGATGCTGAGTTCGGGAAATCATCTCACGATACTGGAAGCATGACTGACGTTGAAAACAATCCATTGCAAGCGGGCAGGCCTGCAATTGGGTCAAAGAAGTGGGCTCCTCCCTGACATGCCTACCACTTTTATGAGATCTCCTTGGCACATTTAGTTCTGCTATAGAATCACTATCCTGCTCATATCCCTGCTCATATGGTGAATCTGTCTCTGACATGGTGTTGAAATCAAGGTGTTTGACAAATATATGCTGATATATGTATGGTGAACAAAAGAGTTAGGTGTATGTCTGAAAATGATGAATTGGTGCTTGCCTTTCAATACCAAATATGCCAAATGTATCAAGCATGAAATGAGGGACTGTGGGAAGTATAAACAGTGGGCTAAAGGACTGTCAAATGAAACTTAACTTGTGAAAACAATCCTTTGACTGTATGGGGATTAGGGAGTTGGGAACTAGGAATATTTGCAAAGGATATGAGAGTGGGATGATGATGGGACTTGTAGTTTTTAGGGATAAGAGTGCAATGACAATATATAAGTGAAATCAAGGACATAAGCCAGCCCTTGAATCTTGTGGAAAATTAGATTTTTATCAATGAAGGGAAGTGGTAACAAGTGATAGGGTTTGGGAATTCATTGACATGGGAACAAAGGGAAAAAGGGATATGGGGATAGTGGAAATAGGAAGGGACTGTGGTATAACAACAATGATAATATCAGTGAGAACAATGATATGATAATAACAGTGACAAGAGCACAAATAACAATGGAATGAGAGTGTTTGGCAAGTTCAAGTTTTTGACACCCAATTTCAAATTACAATCACCTCTCTTCAAACCCTATGGAGAAAATTTCGAAGTGGATATAGGGTTAAGTTTTTCACCATTTAAACACCAATGTCTTCACTTCTAAACACATCACACATAAAAAAAATCACTGCACAGGCCTTGTGGACTTACTTGGAGAAGAATCGAGCTGAAACAATTCGAATTTTTGTGGAGTGAATATGAATTTCGGCCTTAGGGCTCTATGCGTCGCGCGCAGACCCAATGTGCCATGGCCTTTGGGTGCACCACACCCTTGGAAAAATACACTGTCAACCTCGGCCCAATGCGCCGCATCAGTTTGGTGCGCCGCGCGCAATCTTTACACACAGTCACGACCCCTTTAACACACAGTTTGCTCTCGAACTTTGAAATTCGATTTCTCTATGACATTTTGTGAATGAAACTTGATGAAAATGGATATATGACTTTGAGAAAAATCTTATATAGATATGGTTTTCAATTTTTCTTCTCCAAAAACCCAATTTGTAATGTTTTTTGACTTTTGGCACTTTTTATTTAATTCAATTTCTGTCTTTTTCTTTCACTGAATTTCTGGACTTGAAATGATGAACATGGTTATTTTTTGCAGGGATGTTGGTGTTGATGTTTGGCAAAGGAGAACTAGAGTCTGCTTTGAAGTTTTCAGGGCAGAAAAATACATCTTATTACAAAAAATGAATTCGACAATTTCTTATTCAAAACAGAGTTTTGAACAAGAAATGTCCTCTCGAGCATATTTAATGATGAAAATTTTGAATTGAAAACTTATTGAAATCCTCCTCATGGCCTGTGGGCATTTATTGAACATGTCAAAAGACTCAACCCTAGACTCAGAAAAGAAAAGACTCTTTTTGACCAAAATAATCATTTATGACTGTGAATGACATGAACTGAACTTTGATAAATTTGGAGGAGTTTTGACCAACCCATCATGTACAAGCATGAGGGAAAACAAGAGAACCAACCCTTCCATCAGTCAATGGCATGCCCCTAACGGAATGCAGATGAATGAGCGAAATGAGACACCTAAACAATGAAATGCAAATAGAGAAATGATCTCTGACGGAGGGCTGTAAAGACCGACTCTAACAGGTTCATTTCTTGTGAGTCCACTGGTGCAGGATCACCTGCCATAGAGGGTGAGAGGGAATGTGCATTTCCCTCCTCTAGCGTAGCATCTTCAGGTATCTGGTATGTTGACGGTCAGGCTTCACGTCATATGATATGATTTCGTGAGTACTTCTCAGAACTTTAAGAGAGTGGCAATGATATAGAGGTAGTACTCGGAGACGACAGCATTGTTATAGTAGTCGGTGTGGGGACATTGACATTTGATAGGGAACCCAAACCTCCCTTGAAGGTGACAGATGTTCTATATGTGCCAGGGATGAGGAAGAACCTTATATCCATCTCAAAATTGGAGGAAAGAGGGTATGAGGCATTGTTCAGTAGAGGAAAGGTGCTTATATATCCCAAGGGAACTCTAGCTAAGTCAGCTAGAGTGATTGGAGCACGCCATGCAAAGGTGAAAAGTTTGCATTTCAGACCCTTTTGGGATTGAGCAGATAATAGTAGTACCGACAACAGAGCTAGAAGTTCAGAGCTGTGCGATATTTGGCACTGCAGGATGGGGCACATGTACCATGGAGCCTTAAGGATATTGCAGGAGATCACTGCAGATGTGCCATGTTTCAATATTGATCACCTAGATACATGCAGAGGATGTGCGATGGGAAAGTTTGCCAAATCCCCTTTTCCCAACAGTGATAGCAGATCGATTGGGATACTTGATTTGATTCATATTGATGTGAGCGGTCGGATGTCTCATGTTTCCTCGAGTGGATATGAGTACTATGTTTTATTCATTGATGATCACACCAGGAAGACCGACATTTATTTCTTGAAGACCAAGAGTAAGGTCTTCAAGCGGTTTCAAGAGTTTAGAGCTCTTGTGGAGACTCAAACATGTCGGAATATCAAGTCACTGAGGTCAGACAATGGAGGGGAGTACACCCTTGGTGATTTTGTTGATTATTGTGCGAAGGCAGGCATTAGGAGAGAGTTCATAGTTCCTTACAACCCCCAACAGAACAGGGTTGTGGAGAGGAAGAACAGATCCATCAAAGGGATTGCCAAAGCCATGCTACATGATCAAGGGTTACCATTTTTTTTGTGGGCAGATGCCTACAACACTGTTGTATATTTTCAAAACAAGATTATGCATCATGCCTAGGGGCATGTGACTCCGAAGGAGGCTTTTTCTCGGAAGAAGCCTGATATTCGTCATTTTTCATATCTTTGGGTGTATTTCATACTCCTACGTACCCAAGGAGAAGAGAACAAAGCTAGAGCCCACTGCAGAGAAGGGTATCTTTGTGGGCTATAGTGAAACCTTCAAAGCCTTTCATATTTATATTCCTGCAAGGAGGAGAGTTGTTGTCAGGCGAGACGTGAAGTTCAAGGAGGACAGGGCTTTCAGGAGGTCATGGGAGTTAGAGTATCTGGATCAGCCAAACCCTTAGGAGAAACTGAGTCAGTCACAAGAATCCAGTGGGCAGGGATCATGAGGTACATCAATTACGGTGTCAGGTTCATCAGTGAGTAGTGGCTCGCAGAGTCAGGGGGGTGGTGCTTCGGGAAGCATGCAGAGCAGTCCACAAAGAAGTTCACTATGTAGTCCACTGATGGAAGGTTCACACGGTACTTCAACATATACAGGTTCAGGTTTAGGCAAGATGATAGTAGACAGACAGTCAGGAGTTCAGGCTCATCATGAGGATGAGGAGTTTCATTCTCTGGTGGAAGAAGTGAAGAGGAAGCCCAAGTGGCTTCAGGATACCTTGAGAGAGGCCACATCTGTTGCTAGGCCGAAGAGGTCGATCAGAGAGAGCAGACCACCTAAGAGGTTTTGTAGCTATATGGAAATGGTTGCCAACATCATTGACTCTGAGCCTTCTAGCTATGAGGAAGCAACTAGCTAGCAGGTTTGGAGAGAGGCCATGCAAGAGGAGTATTCTTCTATCATGAATAATTATTTTTGGTAGGTGGTACCGAGGCCTAAGGGAAAATCCGTGGTTACTTCCAGATGGCTTTACAAGGTAAATCATGCTGCAAATGCCAACATTGAGAAATTCAAGGCAAGGTTTGTGGCTAGAGGGTTCTTCTAGGTAGAGGGAGTATATTATGAGGATACCTTCACTCCTGTGACTCGAAATACTTCGATTCACTCCATTATATCGATAGCAAGAGAGATGGGTTGGAAGATCCACCAGATGGATGCGAATACCTCATTTTTCAATGGATTCGTACAGGAGGAGGTGTACATTGAGCAACCACAGGGCTTTGAGGTGCATGGGAAGGAGTCCCATGTGTGTAGACTAAAGAAGGCCCTTTATGGCCTGAAGCAAGCTCCTAGAGCTTGGTACTCCACTATTGATACGTACTTGCAGGAGATGGGTTTCACAAAGAGTGATGCAGATCCAAACCTATACTTTATTATGATAGGTGAGGAGCCTCTCATTCTGGTGTTGTATGTGGATAACTTGGTCATTACGGGTGCAAAGAAACTCATGGAGATCTACAAGAGAGATCTTGTGTCGGAGTTTGAGATGAAGGACATTGGATTGATGCATTAATTTTTGGGTTTGGAGGTGTTGGAGGAGGAGGGGAATTTCTTCCTGGGATAGGGGAACTATATTGTGAACATCCTTAGCAGATTCCAAATGGAGGATTGTAGACCCATGTCAACACCTATGATCACCAACTGGAAGAAGCTTCATGCTTCATATTCCAAGTTGGTGGATCCCACATTGTATAGATAATTGATTGGCTCCTTTATGTATTTGGTCAACACTAGACCAGATATATGTTTTGCAGTCAACACAATGAGCCAATTCATGTGTGAGCCCAGGAGGGTGCACTAGGTCAAAACACATTTTGTGATACTTGCAGGGGACATTGGAGTATGGCCTAGATTACAGGTAGGGAGATGGAGTGATATTGGCAGGTTATACTGATTCTGATTGGGCAGGTTGTGTTTCTGATAGGAAGAGCACTTTAGGGTGCTGTTTTGGGTTGGGTTCGGTAGTAGTGTCGTGGTTCAGTTGAAAGCAGCAGTCAGTAGCATTGAGTTCAATGGAAGTAGAGTACATGGCAGCAAGTCTAGCTAGTTTTGAGGCCATATGGTTTCACAATATTTTGTTTGGCTTATTTGGTCAGCCGTTGAGACCTTCAGTGATATACTATGATAATCAGAGTTGCATTAAACTCACGTAGAATCCAGTATTTCATGACAGGTCAAAGCATATCGGGGTCAAATATCATTTCATCAGAGACTATGTTTAGAAGGGAGTTGTGAACCTTGAGTATATTCCCAACGATGAGTAGGTTGCAGATATTCTTACCAAAGCCTTACCATGGGGCAAGCATGTCTACTTTAGAGGCAAGATGGATGTGGTGAGGAACACCTTCCTCAATAAGAGGGAGTGTTGAAATTTGGTTATCGGAGGACAGGTGGTTCCCTAAGGCTTTAATATTTGGCCTAGGGAAAAGTGTCCAAAACAATTTAATTTTTCACCTAAAGTGAATTTATAAGTTATAAAGTCAAATCTAATTTAAAAGTGACTTTAAGTGATAAAGTTACTAAGTCTAATTTTAAAGTGATTTTAATAACGTCAATGTGAAATTAGAAAGTGAAAAGTGACTTTGGAAATAAATGACTAAGAGGGTCTTTATTAAAGTGGGGTGAATTAAAAAATAGAAAGTGAGATTTAAATGAGCATTTAATGTCGACCCTAGATCTAAAGCTATCTCACCCATTGGATTTAGGGATTCCCCAAAATTCACATAGGGTTAAGTTAAAGGAGGAAAAGGAGAGAAAATATCATTCAGTCTTTCATGAGAAGATTGAGAGAAGGAGGAGAGAGAGCTGGAGAATTTCTGAGCTTGAGAAGGTGAAGGCGAGGAAGAGTTCAGCAATTTTGTACAGCAACACAGTTTTCGAGAAGAGTGACAAAACAAAAATCAAGGAGAAGGTACAACAAGATAAAGGCACAAATTTCGAGGTTGTTGGACACAGTTTTTGAGGCAGCAAGCATGGATTTCAAGGAGGAAGTTTTGCTATAATTTTTCGTACAGTCCATATGGTTGTACAACTAAGTATTGGGCACACTTTTCAAGGCTATTTTTTTTGTAATAAATTTCTGTTTTGAATATTTTGTTGTTTAGGCACATTTTCTGAGATGGAGGCAAGCACGGAAAACGAGATAAGTCTGTACATTGTTTGTTGGAATTTTTCCTATACATTTCACTTATCTGTAAAAGAATTTTCCAAAAATAAAGAGAAGCTTTCGAACTAGTTTTCCCCAAGAGTTGTAGGGGGTTTTTCCAAGGTCATATTGACCAAAAATCAACGTGTCAAATTTCTGTGTGTGGCTAATTTATTTTTCTGAGTTTTTATTTCTGCATTTTCAGCATTGTAAAATTTCTAGAATTTTTGTTTTTAGAAAATATTTATTTTTCTAGCTTGCTGAATGTATGGTTATGGGAATGGGCATTTAAATTTATGGGAGCAATAAGGAAAAATTGAAAACTGGAGTGGGACTTAAAATTTCTACACACTAGGCTCCAAAACCATGATTTAGTATACTAAATACCTCTTAATACTTGTCTCTTATGTATTGAATTCATCTCTATATTTTGGATTAGCAGATATATTCATGACTTGAGGAGCATAATGATGAATTTCATGATTACTTTATGAAGAACCTTGTGAACTCTATTGAAAAAATCTATCTCGAATGCAGTGATTGAAGAATGATTTCATTTTGTTTCATACATATTAACCTATGGCTTCAATTTCCAACATCGTTATTTCTATTGCATAGACTATGCTTCTGATGTACCATTTACACACTGCAAATAGTTTAATGTTTACGTTTCTACAAATAGGATTAACATTTACATTTATGAAAAGTAGAATATCATTTCATTTCTGCAAAAGTAACTAGGATTTCCTCTTTGCAAAATTAAGTTGGTTTCCTTTCTGAAAATAGAGTAACATTTCCATTTATGCAATTAGTTTAGGCTTGGATTTCATGGCATTCACTTCATTGCATCAAATCAATGAAATAAGGACACATTGCATGTTGCACATATAGTGTTGAGACCTCTTAAGTTTGTACAAACCCCGGGTTGATAATTTAAGTTGGTATCCTTGGGAGTTGCATCATTCTTGTTGCAATAATAGGGCTCATCAAACTCGTGTTTTCTATGTGATTTACTCATACTCTTCTGCTAAGAGCATCTGTAACCTTTTTCTCTTTACCCTTAATATATTTGATCTTGAAGTCAAACTCACTAATGGTATCCAAAAACATAGCTTTCCTAGAATTCAAATTAGGTTGGTCAAAAAAATATCTCAGCCCACTATAATCACTCATCAAAATGAACTTCCTTCCAAGAGGATATTGTCTCCACATCTTCAATTCATGGATGATCGCTACAAACTCAAGATCATATGTCACATAGTTTTTCTCATGCTCATTTAGTTTCCTTGACTCATAGCAAACCACTTGTCCTTCCTGCATCATAAATCCACTAAGTCCTCTCTTGCAAGCATCTATACATACCAAAAATTCTTTATTTGGATCTGCAATCTTTAGAAATGGAGCATATGTAGAAAATTTCTTCAACTACTTAAAAATATTTTCACATTTCTCTATCCATTCAAATGTATTTCCGTTCCTCTAAAACAATGTATTAGGATATGAAATCCATGATAATTTCCTGATGAATCTCATGTAGTAACTGTTGAGCCCTAAAATTGTCTTCTTTGTTGCAAACCTTCACTTCATTTCATCATTTCTTTATCACTTCATAAGCCTAAGAATCAATGAAGAATGATTAAGATTACTTAAAGGTTATATACAAATGATTAACATGTATTTTCGTGATTTTTGTTGTCTTAATAATTTTGAACAGTTTTAGCCATAGAATACAGGAATTCTATAGCCATTCAAGCATTCCGCAGCTATTTTTGTGTTTAAGTATGATGCAGGTGTCAATTGGAGAAAATGCGCAGATGGGTAGTTCCTAAATCTTCCCTACATCATTCCTTCCTATCCGCGAGGACTGAATCAACAACTGGAGGTGTCTGATCCAATGGTCAAAGCGACAGTCAAAGAGACTATCTTCTACAGGAATTAGGACTCTTGATTTGCTTTGCAGCAAATCACGAGTCTCAAAAGAGTCTCAATTCAATTTTGATTAGAAGAATACACCTGTACCTATTTTTTCTCAAACATTAGTTATGGATTTGCATATAAATTAAGCTCTGTATAACCGAGAAAGGATGGTTAATAACTCATTTAGAATCACAGTAATACCCTGTTTTTCAAGCGTTGTTCTAATAAAAATTAGATTAGCCTTGATGTTGTTTTGATTACAATTTTAAGGAGCTAAAGGATTGTATCAAATTGATAGTAGAGGCACCCTGCTATTCAAGGAGGTTTCATGAATTTTCTAGATAATTTCATTCTAGTTTCTGTTTAGAATTTCTCTGTATTTTCTTTACTACTTTCATAATTTGCAATTATTATATCCAACTGAGTAATGTTTGGTAATGAATGGATAGTGAATCATAGGTGCAGTAGTTTCTTAGGTTTAATTTCTTGTCTTTCATGGTTAAACAGTTACTGTGCTCGACCAAGTAAATACCATCTAAATCTTAAATTGAAATGGTTAGTGACCTATACATATAGTAATTGTCTAGGAGATCCTCATACACTACACTTAATCCTTTTCTAAAGCTCTTCCAATAAATCTCAATTATATGAATTGGATTTAGTTGTAAGGTCTGAGTTATTAATTGTTTCAGTATTTCATTTCATGTTATAGGAGATCCTCATTACACTACACTTAATATTTTTCACAAGATCTTCCAATAAATCTCAATTAAATGAATTGAATTCAGTTGTAATGTTTTAGTTATTATTTTTTTTCATTTCTTCAATTCTCAATTGAGTTGGAATATCCATGGATTAGGATTTCTATTTTTCACCATTTCTTAATTAGAAAATATACTTCAAAAAGTTGTGAATAAAACTTTTCTTTAATTCATTTGATAAACATTTTATTTCCTTCCTTTTTAAATAGATTAATTTCATCTTCTTCATATAATGCTAAGAATCAAAATATAAAAAATTCCAAAAACATCAATAGAACCTTAAAACAACAAAGTAGTAAAAAGGGATACTTAGCCACATATAGTGCATTACACTTCATCAGTTTACTAGCTCTGGTTGATAATTTACATTAACAATTTAGGACACTAAATTGACTAAACAGTATCCTTCCAACCCCATGACCAATCTGAACTCATCCACATTGCTAGGAGTTTCCCATTCCATGATAGTTGTGATATTTTATGGATCCACTGTTATAACTTCCTTGGAAACCAGATGCCCCAATTAATGAACCTTTGTTTGAAAGAAAATGCATTTACTAATCTTCACATACAACTGATGGTCTCTTAACAATATCAATATTGATGCTAATTGTTCAACATGTTCTTCCTCATTCTTATAATATATCAATATATCATAAATGAAGACATTCAAAAACTTGTCTAGATAAGGATGCAAGACAATATTCATTAAGCACATGCAAATAGTTGGAGCACTAGTCAAACCAAAAGGGACTACAACAAACTCATAATCCCCATACCTTGTCTAGAAAAAAATCTTGTAGATGTCCTCTTCTTTCATGCATACATAATGATATCTTGATCTCAAATTAATCTTCCAGAACACTTCTTCTCCCTTCAACTAATCGAAGAAGTCATCAATAATCTGCAACAAATACACATTCTTTATCATCACCTTGTTGAATTTCTTGTAATAAGTGCATAACATAAGATTAAGATCCTTCTTATTCACAAACAATATCAGCACACCCCAAGGCGACACACTTGGCCTAATGTATCCCTTATCTGCAAGGATTTTCTTCAACTGCAACTTTAGTTCCACTAATTCTAGAGTTTTCATCCTCTAAGGTGCTTTCAATGTTGGTGTTTCTCCTAGAATAAACTCAATAGAAAAGTATGCTTCCCTATGAGGCAGTAACTCTAAGATCTCTACTGGAAATACATCCTGAACTACTGCAAAATTAGGTACATGCTTAAGACTTTCACATCCTCAATAACCTTACCTTTGTTGTTGGAAATATGTATTTCAAATGGGACACACACTTACCTATGATTGTTCTTTTACTACATAGCCATAACCATTCTAACTGATGCATATTTATTATTACCATGTAAGATTCTATGTTCTCCATTGTCGTCCAAGCACTCAATAGTATTATCATAACAATCTACCTTAGTCTTGTGAATGTATAACCAATCCATACCAAATAACATATTGTATTATTCCTATGGAAAAACATATAGATCTATTGATGTAGAAATATCGTTAGCTCAAATGCATAAGGTCTTACCAAATGATGAACTATTTTCTTAGTACATGTAGCCAACTACACTAACCAAGATGAATTACTAATTCAAACCATACTTGTCCACCAAGTTAGGAATGATATAACTATAGTTAGATCCAGGTTTAATAAAAAAAGAAACAACTTGATCACAAATCTTACCTTCCATATTGATAATAAATCTCTGATGATCAACCTACATATTATCCAATGTTATGTAAATTTGTGGAATACTCTATCCAACATCCCCAAATGTCTATGCTTCTTGAACCCTTCTTCTGTTCCTCAAAATAAAATCCCTGTCCTCTATAAATTGTGTTGAACTTATTATGTGGAACTACATTATCTTTCTTACCTATATCTGGTAATATTACTTCCTTATTATCCTACTTTCCTTATTATTTTCATTACCTTTCCAATCTTTCTTAGTCTCAGACCTGCACTTTAATTTCTCATAACAGTACTTTAATTTTCTGATCGATTCCTCTAATGATCTAGGCTCATCAAAATTGATCATTTCCTTGAATGTTACCAAAAACCCACCGATGAATATTTTAATCTTTTCTTTCTCATCATTACTATAAGGAACATACCTCAACAACTCCAAGAAACTACTAGTATACTCCTCGTGATTCATAGATCCCATTTTAAGCTCATGGAACTCCTTTTCTTGGTCATAGTTGTATCTCTCATATAGATACTTCTGTAACACCCTCCTTCCACATTTACCCAAGCTAACCAGTCCACCATGGTAAACATGTGATGAAGAGTTAATAAGATATGATTAAACTAACCATGTATCATTAAGGAAGGGGAACTAAAAATACAATACCAATATGAACTTCCTTATAATTTATAGAACCTTTAGGAGCCAACCAACCCCTCCATGTGTCCAACCCCTAAGACAAGATATTTTCTTATCAACTAGGCCCCTAGTCGTACCCTTGAAAATAATTCCATGTTACTAAAACCCTTTAGTTGTAAGCACAATAAGGATTTCATGTGACTTCAACCCTTTTTTGGTAGTTATATGCCAGTGACCCTAGATTATGAGCCACTTTTTCAGGGATAGGACTCATGCATCTGACCAGAAATTCATGAAAATTCCAAAATGATGAATACCAATGAAATAAGGCTACTAATGCAAACACTTGGGAAAGTACTTGACCTGACCCCTACCATCCATGATAGGAATTTCGTCAAACATATCACAAAAATGCATTGTGCAAGTCATAATTACACATCTAAGCATAGGGTTCTCATACTTATCTAAAAATAATTGAGAAGGGTCGATGCCTCCTCATAGAAGATGGAAGATCATATATTAGTTCATGCATTCATTAACATTTCATATACTAATCAAAACATGATGAGATCCATAACTCAATTTTGTCATAAACCATGCTTTTTGATGAGGTTCACAATTAGGTATATTTTAAGGGGTTATAGTGTCACCTTTTTACCTTATTTAATCTCTCTCTCACACATTTAATTACATTTTGTCATATTTTTCTTAGTGAGAATGGTGTAGAAAGGATTGTCATGACTTGAAGCCTAACATGGTTTAACTGCAGGAAATGAAGGGAGTGACGTTATTTTTGAGTGAAATTCCATGTCAGGGCTCAGAGTAAACATCGAGGAACAATCATAGGGAGGTTGACCACCTTCTTAACTCCTAGAATCTACCAATATCTCCTTGATCCTCCTGCAACAATTTGAATTCAAAGGTATTCGAGAAAGTGGATGATAAGAAGGAGCCAAGCTCCACTTCTCTCGAAGATCAAGGAGACACACCTACTTTCTAGGGAGTTTTTAGTAGCTACCCTTTTGTATAAATGGAAAGGAGCAAGAGCTCTTTAGGATTCCGATTTTATATGCAGATAGAGAACTCTTGGATCTGTATTAGATATTTTTTACTTTCATTATTAATGTAAGAGACTGGTTATGAAATAAGAATGAGTATTTGGTTAGTTTCATTACATTTTGGTAACATATAAAATATCAAAATTGTGTTAACAATCTCCCTCACTCATCTCTTCCATTGGACTTTGAGGAAGATATTCTACCACAAACCAAACATATTCAGTTTATGATTTCTTGGAAAAGTTCAGATAGATTTCACTTTTCTTATTATGAGTATTTTGTAGATTCAAAGGTAGAATTGTGTTTCAAATGAATGAGTAGTTTTATTTAAATTCAAGTCATCTTTTCCACTAGTTTAATGACAAATTTGTTGATGATAAATGCATGAGTGGTTTTCTTATTTGCAGTTTTTGATTTAGCAGCAGATAAGGACCCTTTCAACACTATCACTCTGAGTTTCAACCCTCCATTAGTCACGTTCCATTCAAGTCACCCAAAACCCTGTTTTTGAGTCCATCACCACACTACCGAGATCAAACTTTTTGGTCATCCTCCATTTCCTTGGACCCACCTTTCTCTCACCCTTTCTTGCCCTCCTTCCACCATTTCTAGCCTCCAAATCCTCTCAGCCTATTTCTTGTAGCATTACAAGACTTCCTGTAGAAAACCATGAATCTTGTAGCAGTTTCTTGTATCATTTTTTATAGCCTTCTCCTTCATCCCAAAATCACTCATCCACCTCACCTAAGCCTAGAAAAGACACTAGTGGACCTCCAGCTTTAAATATTTTTTTAGGGACACCCTTAAGACACCGAAACTCCCTCTCCTCTTGCTAAAAATTAAAGTAATTTGAGTGTGATTAGTTCATCATAAGATACATAATTAGCACAACTGTTATTGTGAATTAGATAGAAGCCAATTAGTCACTGATTCATCATATGTGAAAATATATATTATTTCCTTTCTACAAGTATGAATGCAATCTAGTGTAAGTTCCTTGATTGTACTTAGAATGAATGTTAGTCCCTTTTCATTGAAAAAGTATACATTAAATAGATAAATGAGTGCAACCTAGTGTAGCTTGTTTTCTTGCCAATAGAGTAATAATTATTTCTTTTAGTCTTAGGTTGTTGTTAGGAGTGTGACAAACTTCCTCTTTTAGAGTAGCACTAGTTATTAGCACCTCATGGTACAACTAAGATGAGGATGGCATGATTAGAGCTCATATTCTCTGTATATAGCACTGTCACCTCCAACTTTGTATGAACCGCAGGTTGATAAGTAAATATGAGTAGCCTTTGGGAGTTTTAGCACTCTTGGTGCAATACGAGAGCTCCATGATTCTGTGGAAATTTACATGTATGATTTCACTCCATATGGGTATGATTTCTAGGAGGCTCTCTCCAATATGGGTAAGGTGTTAAGGAAATGCATTGAAATTCATCTCTGTGTGAGACTTGAGAAATGTGAATTCTTGAAAAAGGCAGGGATTTTCCTGGGCCACTCCACATCTCAGGCAAAATATAGGTAGACCCAAGAAAATTTGCCATTATAAAAAGGTTGTTTATTCCTCAAAATTCGAGGGATGTCAGGATTTTCTTAGGTTTGGCAAGCTACTATAGGAGGTTCATCAAATACTTCAACAAAGTGGCTTCACCATTATTTGGATTGTTTTCTAAGGATTCTAAATTATGTTGGTCAAGTCTTTGTTAAGATGCTTTTGATATAATCAAGAAAAAATGACCATTTCCCCTACACTTCGAGGTCCCAATTGGGCTCTTCCCTTCCACATCCATACTTATGTATCAGATAAAGCTATGGGGGATTCCTTGGGACAATTGGATGATAAATTACCCCATTCCATCTATTTCATCAGCAAGAACCTGTGTAAGGCTGAAATAAACTACACTGTCACCGAGAAGGAGCTTTTAGCTATTGTCCATTCCTTAAATAAATGTAGGAATTATATCACTAGGTAGAAAAAAATTATACATACTAACCATGCATAAATTAAATATTTAATGAACAAACCTGATGTCAATGCTAGAATTATTAGATGGTTATTATTGTTGCAGGAGTTTGACTTGACCATTATTGATAAGCTTGGAAAAGAGAATGTTGTTTCAAATTTCATGTCAAGACTAACTTTGCATGTCGATGAGGAAGGGGTGGTTGATGATCAGATTCCAAATGAACACTTATTTTATATCTCAACACTCTCTCCTTTGTTTGCTAACATAGCCAACTACTTGGTTGCTGAGATTTTTCCTCCAAACCTTTCATCCAAAGAAAAGAGCATAATTGCAATAAAAAAATCCCCTTTCACTTGGATTGGTGGCAATATCTTTAAATTGGGACATGCTCAAATCCTCAAGAGATGTGTAAGGGAAGAGGAGGTCTTTGACATCCTCTCAGCTTGTCATGATGGGCTTTTTGAGGTTAATTTTTCTTCTAAGAGGACAACCTTCAAAGCCTTGCAAGTTGGCTACTATTGGCCTACTCCCCATCAGGTTTCCAGGGGATATACCAATAGATGTGATCAATGTCAGAGGATTGGGAAACCTACACTGACGGATGAGATTCCTTTACAACCTCGAGTGTCCCTAAAGAAATTTGACAAGTGGGGCATGGACTTCATTGTACCCGCTGATCATGTTGGAAATATGATTCTTATGTCTTAATATGTTTTCCTTGATGGAAAATCTCTGGTAAAAGATGGAGTATATGTCTTCTGGAGAAGCTCAGTAGTCTATCAAATGAAATGTGTAATGTCCAGTAGAATATTGGTTAATATTCATATTGCAGGCTTTATACGCGGGTTTGAATATGCCAAGTCATGTATACACACAGATAAGAATGATCCAAGTAGTGTATGCCTTTTTGCGCTCTAAAAATATGATACGATGAGGCTTTACCATGGTATTAGCCCACAATATTGAGCGTTGTATCGTCTATTTGATTTTGTCCAACAATACCATCGTCAGTTGTGTGGTTTTAACTTATGATATTGGTAAAGGCTAAATCTATATAAGGAGAAGAAGATCATAGTGCAAAGGTGTGCATGTGTAAGGGCTATCACTGAATAATTCTCTCTGAAGTATATCTGCATGGGATGAACTTTGTTTATTGGTAGTTCTGAATATATGATGCACCTTTGGATATAATGATGGATCAGGCTCTGTAGACTTGAAATGACTATGTTCCTACATGATCTATTGAAGAGATGACTAGATCTGTGATTTGGTGCATGTTTGCTGAAGTGAAGTGAAGAAATATGGGTAAGTTCAATAGATCTGATACATTATTCAAAGTTAATAATTATAGATCTATATGTTATTTCATCTTGGTAAAAGTGTGTATATATGCGGCTTTGTCTCTGAAAATGCACATATGGAAGTCATGGTTTTTTTAAGCTTATTGCAGATGTTTTCTGTTTATTTTTGTTGTATTTCTAATGTCTGTTAATGAAGTCTTCATATAGATCTAGGTTTCTTGAATGTTGTATATGTCGCTAAGTTCATTATGTACACATCTTATCAATGAGTGAGTAGATATGTTTTACGATGTCTGACTGATCAAGGGTTCTAAAATACTAAAAACATATATGACTGAAAGCCTCAGATCCGGATCTGAGACTAACCTTATTCTGGAAGATCAGTATTCACAGATCTATACACAGGTTGGTGTGAAGGAAAGCGCGTATAAATGCAGGTTCAGTAAAACAAAGTAGTGTATGATTTTTAAGATAATGAATGTTCCGGGTTGATTTTCATTCTGCATACTGATTCTGAAAACATGGTTACCACTATGTTCTGGTTATAGTGATCTCACTATTCTGATTGAAGTATTGGGTGAAGATTTTTATTTTTGTTCTTTATGAAGAGTTGTGTTGAAGCTGTGTGATCCAATATTAAAATTGATGAAACGTGGTCTGCAGTGGATCTAAGGGTTGAAGCCTTCAGTGTGGAAGTAGAAGCTTCCTGCCAGTAGGAGATGGTGTTTTGGTCAGGGGGTTGAAGCTCCCTTCCAATAGTTGTTGGTAAACAAGATCAGGGGGTTGTAGCTCCCTTCCAGTTGCAGCTGGAAAATGAGAGAAGGTTGCAGCCTTCTCCAGGTAGATGCTTGCATACTAATATGAGTCTGCATCAATACAAAATTGTAAAAAGTTTCCCTATAATAAATATTGAAGACAGAGACGACAACAGTGGTGGTTTTCTCACGAATTGGGTTTCCACCTTAAATCTTGGTGTTCATGTGTGATGCTCTTATGTGATGATTGATTCTTCTGTTATTGCACATATTTACTGCTTAACTAACTAATGCATAACTGATAAGATGAGTTAAAGTTTGTTTTTGAAATTTTATCTAACAATATAGTTATCTCAGTATACAAAAGTTTCTAGTTGTACATTTGTGTGCACATGGGAGTTGGGTTCATTAAAGTTGCATATGGAATTTAGTAAAGAAAAAGTTAAAATTATTAGTAAGCTCTAAATACTGATTCACCCCCCGCCCTCTCAGTATTTTTCCCAACAATTGGTATCATAGTTGTTCATTCTGAAGAATATTAATCACTAGAAGGAAGATCAGGTAAGATGAGAAATCAAGATGGGACAAAATCTATCAGGCCTCCTCTCTTCAATGGAAGAAACTTAATCTTCTGGAAGACAAGGACAAGATCCTATCTTCAATCTCTTGGAGTAGATGTATGTGTTATAGTTGAATAAGGTTATCAATATCTAACTTCAGTTCCAATAGATGCAGCAGAAAGAAAGAACTATGAAACCAATGCAAAGGTGGTCAATGCATTATTGGGAAGTTTGAATGAATCAGAATTTGTCAAAGTCATGTAGCTGAATACAACAAAGGAGATATGGGAAAAAATCATTCTAAGCTATGAAGGTGATTCCAAGATAAAAAGTGATAAACTTCAAACTCTCAGAATTCAATATGAAAAACTAAAAATGCATAATGAGGAAAGCATTGGCATTTTTTTTTACGTCTAGATGATATTGTAAATCATATGAGAAATCTGGGTGAAACCATAACCGACACTATTCTGGTAGAAAAGGTTTTAAGATATCTACCTCCCAAATTAGAGTAAAAAATGTCTACTATTGAAGAGAAGCGAGATCTACAAACTCTTACTGTTGTCCAACTTCATGGGATTCT
Organism: Pinus albicaulis; assembly: GCA_034641835.2. NCBI lineage: Eukaryota > Viridiplantae > Streptophyta > Pinopsida > Pinales > Pinaceae > Pinus > Pinus albicaulis. The sequence goes on along the minus strand of CM076575.1, from coordinate 1,172,022,579 downwards.
GATTACTTATGAAATAAGAAAAGGAGGTCCATTTGAAGTCAAAGAAGTTGTCTTCAAAGCTACTGCAAAAGGAAAGGAGGTAGAAGAATAAGAAGGATCAAGGTATGTTTGAGAAGTGTTGACACCTAATCCTAAAGGTTGGGTGAGGATATTCAATATTGTATATTAAATAATATTAGGAAATAAGGAAGGCCAAGAGTCATTGGGAGATGAATCCCAATAGCCTCACCTCCATGTATAAATACATGCACATTCTTCATCTAATACACATTCTGATTTGCGGAGTTACCTCCTGGTTTGACATGGTATCAGAGCCAGTGCCACTATTGGCATTCCTGCCTATGGTGTAACTCCCTCATTTCTGCTAACAGTCTTTTGCTCAGTCAATTTTATGTCTAGTTTTTGTTGTTCTATTAGATGTATGCCATTCTGAATTTATATGTTGTAATTCTACATTTTTTAAAACTATCTCTGCAATTTATGCATAATTCTGAATCATTTTTGCAGCTTCTGAAGATTCTACAATTTGCAGTTCCTGCGTTTTTGCAGTCCTACAAATATCTACAATTCTACAATCCTGCACATATTGGTTTCCAAAATTCTTAACGGCCTCTCAGCCTCCCCCATTCTCCAGCATTGACACCCTTACCCATTCACTCTACCTTACAGCACTCATGGCCTCAAAACCATACCCCTCCCATTTCCCTACGCCCCCGCCTACCCCATTTCCCCATGCCCACCCTGCCTAACCTGAATGCTACATACCCCATCCCCTTATCATTCCCACCTCCTCGCCTGTGCACACCCCTCCTCGCCTACACACACCCCCTACCCACTACCACAGACTCCCACCGTTCTCCCACCTCCCCGCCTACGCATACCCTGTGGCCTCCCTAACCTGACTACCCGCATGCTCCTTCATTATATGTCTACTCCCGCAGACCATGAACATCGTTCCTCCCCACACGGTCCTCACTACACCTCACTCATCTCCCCATGGCCTTTCACCCCCCCTGCCCTCGCAAACCCTGTGGCCTTTCGACCCTCCCCGCCCTTGCTGTCTGTTCTATTCTGCCGCACCACACCACATAGTTAACACTCCTCACCACAAATGATACCACCTTCACCGCATTAATACTCCTCCATATATATATAATACCACCGAATCCAACCTACAATACCCCCCCCCCCCCCCGCCCTCCATATAAATACCACCCCCTCCACATTTTCAATACAGTTTCCATATAATTTTTTTCTTCAAACAAAAATATATATATTATGAAGAATTCAGTATTTTCTAGCAAATTTTTCCCCTTCAATTTAGTATATTTCCAGCAAAATTCTGTTTTCCTCCTCAAAATAATTTTTTCTAGCAAAGTAATTATTTTTTCCCTTCAGAAGAATGCATTCTCTCATATCTATTCTAGGGGTGGTTCTCTCCAGAAAAGAGAACTATCTTGAATGGTCTCGAAAAATCAAGCACACTCTCATTTTTAATGAGTTGTGGAAAGGAATCTGTGAAGGACAAGAAGGAAATCCACCAGCAAATCCCACTTCAGACAAAGAGCTCGCCATTTGGGAAAACAATAACTGCAAGGCCTATGCCTTGATTGTAGCTTCCGTAAATGAAGAGGTGAGTCGCCATATTTCATCATTTTCAAATGCCTATGAAGCCTTGAGCAAGCTAAAAGAACTCTATGACTCACATTCAGAACTAGAAATTGTTCAATGGATGATTAAGTTGTTCAGTCTTGAAATGAAGAAGAATGATCCCCTTGCTTTAGCTTCAGAAGTAAGATCTATCATGCATGATATTGAAAGCACTGGTGTGAAAATTGACATAACTCTCATATCATATGTTAAGGCATTATATCCGACTTATGCACATTATCTTGAGTCATTGCAAGCAAGTGGAAACCTTGAGCATATCACCTTTGAGACCCTTGAGAAAAATTTTACAGAAAGAGAGAAAGCTTTTGGGAAGATGGCAGTCCCTTCATCTTCTGAAGAGGCTGCATACTATGCACATAGAGAAAAGAGTCATGCTCTAGATTCTTCCAAAGGAAGTGGTGGTAGAAGAGGAAGAGGAAGAAGAAACTTCAGAGAAAGGGGGGGCAGACAATCTGACAAATCCGATCTTCATTGCACACTTTGCAATAAATATGGGTATGATGCATCCAAATGCAGGACACCTTGGGATAAAATTGAGTAGCAAATAAATCAAGACAAAGGTAAAACTAATGACAAAGACAAAGGTAAAGCATCTGAATCCGCTCATTATGTTCTAGTACATTGTAACAATGGAGTAACTGAAGACTTGTTTGATGTTTCATTTACTTCATGGAGAGATGATTGGTTGCTAGATTCAGGAGCAACATGTCACATGACATTTAGAAAATATTTTTTTGAATAATTTACTGGCAAAGTTTATGGAACAGTATATTTCGCAGATAAATCAAAACTCAAGCCATCAGGGCTTGGCACAGTCAGGCTTAAGTTGCCTGGTCTTCCAGATCATATTCTACATGAGGTTCTATACCTCCTAGAGTTGAGGAGAAAATTCTTGTCCCTGGTCCAAATCCGCCAGCAAGGACACTCCGTTCACTTGTTTTATGGCAAGACAGAGGTCAGAAAAGCATCAGATCACTCACTTTTCATGGAGGAAATAGAAGAAGGAAGACTCTTGAAGCTGAAAGGTTCATCTGCTCATGCTCAAAACTTTGCATTCAATTCACATCATGATGAAGGTACATTCCAATCAAGTCTTTTATGGCATGCTAGATTTGGACACTTAAACTATGAAAGCCTTCATTTGTTGAAGAAAAATGGTGTTAATGGACTGCCTACAATTCCTAGGAAACCTAAGGAATGTGATGCTTGTATTCTAGGAAAGTATAGCAAACAGCCATTTCAAGATTCACACTCCAGAGCACATAGAAAACTTGAGCTTGTTCATTCAGATTTATGTGGCCCTATGCCCGTTGCTTCTGCAAATGGAAATAAATATATGATGACATTTATTGATGACTACACCAGAATGTGTTGGATTTACTTATTGAAGAACAAGTCTGATGCTTTTCAAACATTTAAGAATTTTCATGCATGGATTGAAAATGTTGCACAAACTCATATTGGCTCTCTACGTAATGATAATGGAAAATAATACACTTCAAACGAATTTGAAAATTATCTTCATTAACATGGGATCAAACATCAAACAACTATGTTGTATAATCCCCAACAGAATGGTGTAGCTGAAAGAATGAACAGAACTATTTTAAATATGGTCCACTCCATGTTATTTTTCAAGAATGTAAAATTGATGTTTTGGGCTGATGCAGTTCTATGTGTTGTTTACATAAAGAACAGGTGCCCTTCAAGTTCAATTAGAAACAAAACTACTTTTTAAATGCGGCATGGCCACATTCCTTTGGTAAATCATTTCAGGGTATTTGGGTCCACCTGTTATGCATTGATACCCAAGGGTCAAAGGAATAAACTTGGTGCTAGAAGTTGAAAATGTATCTTCTTGTGGTACTCCAATACCTCCAAAGGATATCGTCTCTATGATGAAGCCAATAAGAAGTTTGTAATAGTAATAGATTTCATATTCCTTGAATCTTCCAAGAGTGACAAGGTTGTTGAGCGGAAACTTGATCGCTTGGATAGATTCACACATGCAAAGTCTTTCCAAGAATTTGATAATCAGATTCCACATCTTGAAGGGGGGATTCCTATATTGAATCAAACTGTGGAATCATGTCCTGAAGCACTCTCTCCCCCACATGAAGAAACAACCACGGATGACACATTGAATGATGTTATTGACAGAATTGGGAGATTTAATCTTGAATCAATCCCAACTTAGTCAAATGAGCAGCCTGGGCCATCTCAGAAAGGTCCTCCCAAATGGATGACAAAGACACTGGAGAATGTTCATCCTAATGAGGTTGGAAAAATAGGAACAAGAAGTTCCACTAAACAAAATGAAGGTGACATAGATAATCCTGATTCTCCTGTTGATATGGATATTGCTTATAACTGTTAATTGAGTTTTTCTACAGATCATTAACCAACTTCCTTCAAATAAGTTGTTTTTCATGATGAATGGAAAGAAGCGATGCAAAAGCAGTATGATCCCTTGATAAAGAATGGCACTTGGAAGCTGGTTGATCCACCTTTGGGCACAAAACCAATTGGCTGTAAGTGGGTCTACAAGAACAAGTATAAAGTAGATGGCTTACTTGACAAGCACAAGGCCAGGCTTGTGGAAAAAGGTTTTGCACAAAAAGAAGGAATCGATTATGAAGAAACTTTTGCTCCCACAACAAAATGGACCACCATTCAAACTCTCTTTGCCCTAGCAGCTCAAAATGGATGGAAAGTCCATCAGATGGATGTAAAAACCACTTTTTTGAATGGAGATCTAAAGGAGAAATTTTTTATGTCCCAGCTAGAAGGATTTGTTATAAATGGCCAAGAATAAAAAGTTTGCAAGCTTATAAAATATTTGTATGGCCTCAAGCAAGCACCACGAGCCTGGTATGAGAAATTAATCGAGCATCTTCTGAAACTTGACTTTAAACATTTTGATCTTGATGATGCGAATTTGTTTGTTAAGAAAGTTGGAAAAACAGCTGTATATATTGTGGTGTATGTAGATGATCTTTTGATAACAGGGAACAATGAGAGCTATATTGCATCCATGAAGAAAGAATTGAAGAAAGGTTTTGAAATGACTGATTTGGGTTATGTTCATTACTCTCTGGGTATTGAAGTAATTCAACATCCTAAATTTATATTTCTTTCTCAAAAGAAGTACATTAGAGATCTTTTGAACAAGTTTGGCATGGATGAATGCAATCCCTTAACCACTCCAATGGAACAAAACTTGAAGCTCACATCCATTGAAGGGAGGGAATTCCAGGATGCAACTAAGTATAGACAGCTTATAGGAAGTCTTATCTACCTGACCACCACCATACCTGACATTTCATTTGATGTTGGAATCCTCTCAAGGTTTATGCAAAAACCTTGTGAAGGACATTGGTCTGCAGAAAAAAGAGTGTTAAGGTACTTGAAGGGGACTCAAGACTTTGGACTCAAATATACATAGGTAGGCGACTTCAGCTTGATCGGATACTCTGATTCAGACTTTTATGGGGACAAATAAACAAGGGTGTCTACTACAGGTTACACCATGAGTCTTGGATCAGGATTTGTCTCATGGAGATCACACAAATAATCAGTTCCAGCAGATTCCACGACCGAGGTAGAATATGTGGCAGCAGCTGAAGAAACAATGGAAATTGTGTGGCTCAGAAAAATCCTAGAATATTTGTAGATGAAACAAACGTATTCAACACCACTCATGATCGACAACACTTCTGCAATAAATTTGGCCAAGAACCCAAAGTTCCATGATCGAACAAAGCACATCAATACAAAATACCATCTAATTCGACATCATGTTCAGGCCAAAACCATCCATCTACATCATTGTTCCACAAATGAGAAAACTGCTGATATCTTCACCAAAGCACTTGGAATAGAAAAGTTTGAAAAGTTCAAATCAATGTTTGGGCTCACCAACATCCCTTCAGATTAAAGGGGAGAATGTTGACACCTAATCCTAAAGGTTGGGTGAGGATATTCAATATTGTATATTTAATAATATTAGGAAATAAGGAAGGCCAAGAGTCATTGGGAGATGAATCCCAATAGCCTCACCTCCATGTATAAATACATGCACATTCTTCATCTAATACACATTCTGATTTGCGGAGTTAACTCTTGGTTTGACAAGAAGAATATGAGATAAATTTTGTAAAGAAGCTACAACTTAGCATTGGAAGGTTCAGAGGTAAGATTCCTTCTAAATGTTTTTCTTATGTAAGAGTTGGTTATTATGCTGCTAAATGTCCCCACAAAGATACTCATGAAAAGGGAAAGGAAGTGGCTAAAGGAAATAAGAAACGGTTTGTCAATAGAAAAATCTATTATACTCATGAAGATAGTGATGGTTTATCAAATAGTGAAGAAGGAGAATTTGATCAATATATTAGACTACTCATGGCTTTTGAAAAACACTCTAGTGAGGCTTAAGATACTTTTGTGGATGCATTAGAAGAGAATGACTTTCTTGAAGAAATAAATCATCTCAAAATATGTTTGGAAGAAAACATAATTTCCATAGATACTCTAAAGAATTAGCTTATAGAAAAGGAGAAACACAATGAGAAATTAGAATGTGAAATAGTAAGTCTAAGAAAGGAAATTAAGAAAGTGAAAACTTTAAATCTCAGATTTGCTAAAGGATCTTAAACCTTAGATGAAATTATCAAGGTACAATGCTCTCCTCTTATAAAGACAGGTCTTGGATATATTGGAGAATCATCTCAGTCTTCAGCACCAAGCTATCTAAATGCAGCTAAAGCCAGCCTGCAACATTCTATCTCTCATCAAAAGAACAAAGAAACTCCATAGGTAAAGCATGACCACTTCAATACAAGGAAGAACAATAACAGAAATATCAATCAGCAAGTACACATAAATAGACGGTTTCATGATCGCAGAAATTTCTTCTTTAATGGACAATTTTTCTCATGTCATATTTTTGGTCATAAGGTTGCTCTATGTGTTGCATACAAAACCATCATGACTAGAGAAGCAAGAAAGCAAAGAAATGAGACTGGAATAAAGAAGAACACTTATAAAAACTTGTCCCCTCTTCAAAATGAAATTGAATGTGATTATTGTAATAAAGTTGGTCATGAAGAATCAGAATGCAAGAGAAAACTTCAGCCAAAAGACCATATACCTTCAAAATCCAAGGTATGGAGAAAGAAGGACTTACAGGTTGAAAGTTGTGGCATAGCTTTATTTGCAGAAGGGGATGAAATTCAATGGTTCATTGATAGTGGATGCTCAAATCACATGACAGGTGATAAAAATAAACTCCTTTCATACAATTCTGTAGAGAAAGAAAATAATGTTACCGTTGGAAATGACTCTCCTGTTCTCATTAAAGGAAAAGGTTTTGTTTTTCTAAAAGAAAAGGTGAAAGCTAGCAATGTTATGTATGTGTATGGATTGAAGCATAACTTGTTAAGTGTGATTCAACTATGTGATCAAGGAAATGAAGTTGTTTTTAGTTCAAAAGAATGTGTAGTACATGAACTTGACACAGGAAAAATAGTAATAAAAGTAACTAGAACACCAAGAAATCTATATGTATTGAAAGGTGGCCAAGAACAATGCTACTTGGATAAATCTTTAGAAAATTGGTTATGGCACAGAAGGTTGGGACATTTAAGCTTCTCTCAAATAATAAAATCTAACAGACTCAAAGTTGTTCGTGATCTTCCCAGCATCACTCTACCTGAAAGTACCATATGAAAATCATGCCAATTTGGTAAGCAAACCAGGGTGCAATTCAATGCTAAATAAGGATCAACAAGTAAGCCTCTTGAACTTATACATACTGATCTAAATGGTCCTGTAAGGAAAAATTCACCCCGTGGAGAACAATACTATATTTTATTTATTGATGACTTCTCTAGAATGTGTTGGATCAGTTTACTAAAACATAAATATGAAGCATTTGAAAAATTTAAGATCTTCAAAGCTTTGGTTGAAAATGAATTAGATCTAAAAATAAAATGTCTTAGATATGACTAAGGAGGAGAATATATATCAGATGAATTATTTGATTTCTGTGAACATCATGGCATAAAAAGACAGTTTTTTGTAGCTGGAACCCCACAACAAAATGGCATGGCAAAAAGGATGAATATAACAGTTCAACAAATGGCTCTGGCTATGCTTGATGAATATGGAACTCCCGGTACCTTTTTGGGAGAAGCAACACATAGTGCAGTAAATATTCTGAATAAGGCTCATGTTCATGTGAACAGTGATAAAACTCCTTATGAACTCTGGTATGGCAATCTTCCCACCGTAAAGCATTTTAGAGTTTTCGAAAGCAAATGTTTTATCAAGAACAATGATGAAAAACTTGGTAAGTTTGAACCTAGAGCGGATGAAGGAATATTTCTTGGTTACTCTTTTAGAAGTAAAGCATATAAATGCTACAATAAAAGACTTCGGAAGATTGTTGAATGTATTGATGTTATAACTGATGAGTCTCTCTCAGCTCCTAAAAGGGAAATACCAACAAAAAATGAAGATGATGATGATGTATATTTTCCCACATCAAATAGCAACAATATAGAAGGTGAACCCATTGGAGCACTAGAAGAAGAGATCTATCTGAAAAGGCTCCATCTAGGTATGTTCAAAAGAATCATCCAGAATCTCAAATTTTTGGAGAAAAGGGATCAGGTGTCTAAACAAGAAGAACTCTTGTAGGATCTCCTAGCTATCTAGAATTCCTATCCACTATTTAGCCACAAAATTTAAATCAAGCTAGTAAAGATGAATCTTGGATTCAAGCCATGAATGAAGAACTTGATCAAATTGAAAAGAATCATAATTGGGAATTGGTTCCAAGACCTCATGATAAAAATGTGATTGGAACAAAATGGATATTCAAAAACAAGTTAAATGAAAATGGATATGTTATTAGAAACAAAGCTAGACTTGTTTGTAAAGGGTATGATCAACAAGAAGGTATATACTTTGAAGAAACATTTTCTCCTTTAGCTAGACTTGAAGCCATAAGAATGTTTCTTGATTTTTCAAGTTTCCAAAAATTGAAAGTTTATCAAATGGATGTTAAATATGCTTTCCTCAATGGTGATCTAGAAGAAGAAGTTTATATAGAACAACCAAAAGGATTCATTCTGGGAAATGATGAAAAGATTGTTTGAAAACTTAAAAAGGCTTTATATGGTCCCAAACAAGCTCCTCAGGCATGGTACTATCGTCTTGACAAATATCTTCATCAACAAGGTTTTACAAAGGGATCTGTTGATAGTAACTTATACACAAAAATTGAGAATGATAAACCGTTGATTGTAGTTGTATACGTTGACGACATCATTTTTGGAAGTAATGAAGAGTCCATGAGTCAGAAATTTGCTTCTATTATGGAGGAAGAATTTGAAATGTCTTTACTTGGGGAACTAACATTTTTTCTTGGCTTACAAGTGCAACAAGCAATAGATAGCATATTTTGTCACAAGAAAATTCTGAAGAAGTATGGGATGGAAGATTGCACACCTATGAGTACGCCAATGGAAACTGGATGTAACCTCAGTTCTCATGATGATTCACTCACAGTGAATCAACCAGAATATAGATCCATGATTGTAAGTTTTCTTTATCTAACCGGGGCAAGACCAGACATTATGCATGCAGTTGGTATTGTTGGACGATTCCAAGCTAATCTAAAAGGGTCTCGCCTTCATGCTATAAAAATAATATCCAAATATATACAAGGGGCACAAGACTTTGGTCTATGGTATACAAAGAATGCTGATCACACTCTTTATGCTTACACAGATGTAGATTGGGCTGGAAATGTTGATGATCGAAAAATCACTAGTGTATGGGGCCTCGATTAGTATCTTGGTTCAACAAGAAACAAAGTTCTATTGCCTTGTCTACAACAGAAGCAGAATATGTGGCTGCCGCATCATGTTGCACAAAACTCCTTTGAGTGATGCAGACTCTACAAGACATTCAAATCAAATGTTCATCTCCCATCTCCATTTTATGTGATAATAAAGTGGCATTAGTATCTCAAAGAATCCGGTTATGCATTCCAAGACCAAGCACATTATTATCGAGTATCACTTCTTACATGAACAAGTGATTTAACAAAAGGTTGAATTGGAGTATGTTCCCTCCAAAGAACAAGTTTCTTATATATTTACTAAACCTCTTCCCAAAGAAGCATTTGAATATCTCAAACAAAATTTGGGATTTTTCTCTGCCTCTCTGATCAAATCAGCTTAATTTCATAAATTTAAAATTGATAGATTGGTTTCATAAAGGTGAATCACATATATATGCGAGTTTCTGTGCATAAAACCGCGTATGGGTTTTGCTAACAGAAATTCTTTGGGCCAGCATTCAGAACAGTTGTGGTGTTGTTGGTCCAGTATTCATCCTTCTGTATCATTCTCTGATATTTTTCTCCTTAATGAAGATGCCTTGATGAATTGGTTGTTGAAGGTTTTCAGAATGCACAAGCTTAGGGGGAATACCTACTTTGTTGAAAAGGATCCATTGTTGGCATTCTGATTTTATGAAAATTAATTTATGTAATTTGATGAAAAGTGAATGTTGATACTCATGATGTAAATTATTATATTCAGTCATGTAAGGACTTGTTCAAAATTGTAAACCCACTTGGTGGGGCAATTGAGTCAATTATGTAACTCCACTTGGTTGGATCATTGATGTAAATATGAGTCCTTGGTGATAGGAAAGGTCATACTCGGTCGAGTTATAGAGTCTAAAAAATATGTCTAAAGATTCAACATGAACTTAGGGGGATCATGGTCAAAATAGTGTCGTTTTCCCTTGATGTCAAAGGGAGAGAGTTTTTTGGGCGTTTGAATAATGGTTATGTTTAATGTATCTATCTGTTGTGGTGATCAAACACCATCATTGTTTCCATCAATTCCAAAGGGGGATATTGTTGGCAATATGATTCTTATGTCTTAATATGTTGTCGTTGATGGAAACTCTCTGGTAAAATATGGAGTATATGTCTTTTGGAGAAGCTCAGTAGTCTATAAGAAGAAATGTATAATTTCTAGCAGAAGAATGGTTAATATTCATATTGCAAGTTCTATACACGGGCTAGAATAGGCCAAGTCATGTATACATGCAGATAAGAATGATCCAAGTCAAGTATGCATTTTTACGCTCTAAAAATATGATACCAAGAGGCTTTACCATGGTATTAGCCCATAGTATTGAGCAATGTGTCGTCAATTTGATTCCGTCAAAGAATACCAACATCAGTTGTGTGGTTTTGACTCATGGTATTGGTAAACACTAAATATATATAAGGAGAAAAAGATCATAGTGCAAAGGTGTACATGTGTAAGGGCTATCACTGAATACTTATCTCTGAAGTATATCTACATGGGATGAACTTTTTTTTTATTGGTAGATCTAAATCTATGATGCAGATTTAGATACAATGATTGATTAGGATCTCTAGACCTGAAATGGCTATGTTCCTGCATGATCTATTGAAGAGATGATTAGATCTGTGATTTTTCACATGTTTCCTAAGGTAAAGTGAAGAAATCTAGGTAAGTTCTATAGATATGATACATTCTGAAAATTTAATATTTACATATGTATACGCTAGTTCATCTTGGTAAAAGCACATATATACGCAGCTTTATCTCAAAAAAGGCGCATATGGAAGTCAGGGTTTTCTGAAGCTTATTGCAGAGGTTTTCTGTTTATTGCTGCTATATTTTTGCTATCTTCCAATGAAGTCTTCATGTAGATCTGGGTTGCTTGAATGTTGTATATGTTTCTAAGTTGATTATGTACAAATCTGATCAATGAGTGAGTAAATATGTTTTATGATGTCTGACTGAGTAAGGGTTCTGAAATACTAAAAACATATCTAACTGAAAGCCTCATATTTGGATCTGAGACTGACCATATTCTGGAAGATCAGTATTGACAGATCTATATGCAGGTTGGTGTGAAGGAAAGCACGTATACACGTGGGTTCAGTAAAACAAAGTAGTGTATGCTTTTTAAGATAATGAATGTTCAGGCTTGAGTTTGATTATGCATACTGATTCTAAAATCTGGGTTATTACTGTGTGCTGGTTATAGTGATTTCACTGTTCTGGTTGAAGTATTGGGTGAAGGTTATTATTGTTGTTCTTTATGAAGAGTTGTGTTGAAGCTATGTGATCCAGTATGAAAATTGATGAAACATGATTTGCAGTGGCTCTGAGGATTGAAGCCTTCAGTGCGGAAGTAGAAGCTTCCTTCCAATAGGAGTTGGTTTTCTGGTTAGGGGGTTGAATCTCCCTTTCATTAGTGGCTGGTAAACGAGATCAGGGGGTTGTATCTACCTTCCAGTTACAGTTGGGAAACGAGAGAAGGTTGCAGCCTTCTGCGGGTAGATGCCTGCGTACTGATATGAGTCTGCATCAGTACAAAATTGTAAAATTTTTTCCATATAATAAATATGGAAGACAGAGATGAAAACAACGGTGATTTTCTCCCGAATTGGGTTTCCACCTTAAATATTGGTGTTCATGTGTGATGCTATTATGTGATGATTTATTTTGTTGTTACTGCACATATTTACTGCTTAACTAGCTGATGCATAACTAATAAGCTGAGTTAAATTTTGTTTCTGAAATTTTATCTAACAATAAATTTATCTCAATATACGCAAGTTTCTGTTGGTATATCCACGTGCACACGCGAGTTGGCTTCATTAAAGTCATGTATGGAATTTAGTAAATAAAAAGTTAAATTGTCAGTAAGCTCTAAATAAGATCACCCCCCCTCTTAGTATTTTTCCCAATAGATCCACCATCCGGTTAGAAGAGATACATCATAGTCTGCACTAATTATTTGACCAAGTGGGATGAAACAAGGGATGTAAAGGTAGTAGAAAAATAAAAAACGGTTGAATTTTTGAGAGAAAATGTATTCTACAAGTTTGGATATCCCATGGAGGTAATCATCGATCATGGGGTTCAATTCACATCTCATCTCATTGAGAACCTCATGAGGCATGGTGGGTGCAGTATAGGGTTTATAAATATACCAAAATTTAATTTTTCAATTCGGATAGTTCATGAACTTTGAGATGCAGCACTGGAAATGAAAAAGAAATCCCTTGAAAACCTACAAAACAAGTCTCAAGTCTATCTTGTGCATTAAATAAATGAAATCATGGATTAAAAGAGAATTTGAGAAAATGTCAATCCAAAAAATTAAAATCACGCGGGAAGTAAAAGGCAATTAACAATGTGAAAGGAAATTCTAATTACAAGCAAACAGAAATGAAATCATAACTTGAAACCAACACGGTGTCAACACCATATCGAACATGTGGTGTTGAAACCATATTGAAAGACTGTAAATGCTGGAATAAATTAAAAAAAAAATCAAATACTAACTCTGCTTGCACTGATACTGTGTGAAATTAACCTGAAAGCATGAGCATCATAACAAGTAAATCTACTGTGCAAATAACTTATGAAATAAATATAATTAATATAAATCCCTTGCCTTCCTTGTCCTTGAAAATAGATCATGTGGAACTATCTAGAAGTTTGAAGGAAAATAAATATTATTGTTTTCAATAATAGCGTAGTTTCCATTTTTATGAATTTCGACTTTCAAAACCATAAATACTCAAGTCGATCTCAAATTCTGGAATATTAATTAAGTGGGTCTGGATCAATTCAAGTTAACGTTAGATCTCATAAAGGAAACGTGAATATTGTAAATTCAAACAATCTGGAGGGGCGTAATTTAATATGAAGAAGTATTTCGAACTGCAGGACAATTCCTTAACACAAAAAATTAAATTAATCTTACAACTGAAGGAAAACATTGCAGCAAATCAATTAATTCCGCAATTGAAAGGAAAATGTTGCAGTAAATTAAACAACACCAATCTGGAGAAGGGAAGATACTATAAATTATTAAAGAAACTTCAAATAGTAAATGATAATTTAAATGCTAATTAACTTAAGAAATGAACAGTGGTGTCGATCTGGTCTGGTGGAAAACCCAGCTTGCTCACACCCTCTATGTGTAACCTAGTTCACACAGTAATCAAGATCAAGAGATTCAATAAATAAATAAAAAGAACATGAATAAAAATTCTTGAATTAATTCTTGAAAAAACAATCTTTACATCATGATGTGTTGAGATTTAACAAGATGATGATCCTAGTGAAAATTAAGCACCTTCACTAGGTGGGGCTCGCAGGCTATTTTTAGGTGTATGTCTATTTTTAGAATGGTGAGCATATTCTAAAATTAGCAGGATGTTGATTCTAGATGGTTGATAAAATTCTATCTTTAGATCATTTTCTATTTTTAGAACATAGGCGAAGTCTATTTATAGATTGCATATCTAAAAATATAATGCATATCGATTATTATTAGCCCTTAATGATAATTAGACAATAAATAATAACTTATTCTCTTGGAGCACTTGATATCAGTTAACTGATGTGGAAAACTAGTTAGCTAAAGGAATTACGAGTTGCAAGGTTGGTTGGTGACTCATGCATGATGGACTTCATTGTAACTGAGTGTGACACCGTTGTAACAGAGTTGGAAGAGTAGTTATGGGATTTGTTATTTAGTTAAACTTAGTTGAGCTAGTTGTAACTAAAGATACACTAGTGAAAGATGAGTGAATTAATTATTTAATTAATTCACAAGTAGTGTCATATTTTCAACTGAACAAATACAATAGTTAACTACTTGCATGTTAGATCCACTGGAGACCCAGTGGAGAGATAGGTGAAAGGTTGTGTTTGACTATCAGTTGTGGTTATAGCGATGGATTCAATGCATGTACAAACACATTGGATTTTCCAATGAGGATTTCACAATCAAGGCAAGGCAAGATCGAATTCATTCAGGGATATTCTTCAGTAGGGATTGTGCAGTGGAGGCAGGCTGTCAGGAGGCAGTAAATTGGTGCATGTGTGAACCAATTTTTGTATGATAGTGTGAGATGATTGTATATTGTACTGAGAGCTCTAAGATTTGAGCTTTGTATGAGATTGTTTCATGATTCCATGATATACATAATATATGATAGTTGGGATTTTTAGCTTTAAGCTTTCCCGGTAAAACATCTTGTTATGTGCGATTGATTTTTCTTCATGTGTTTTTCAATTGGCGATTTAATTTCCGCAAAGAATTGAGTAGAAGGATTATGTATTTGAAAGTCGATTTAATTGTTAGATAAGGGGAGTCCGGTAATATACATGCATATTTTATAAATTTCTACATGGTATCGGAGCAGTGTTAATCACTAAATATTTCAATATTGAAGCTGTGTTGAGTTGTGTTGGTGGAACAATTTAAATTTGCCACAAGCCTTTCTTGGTGTGATAGTTGAGTAAACATTGAAATGGCTTTCATTGGGTTGCGGTTGTGGTATGCACTCGAGGGCAGCTCGAACTACATGGCTTGGAAGGATAGGAAGGAGGTGGTGCTTAAAGATAATGGCTTGAAGGAGTTCATCAATAGCGATGTTTCTAAGCCCACTTCAACGGATGTTGCATTACTTGATGCCTGGAAAAAGAAAGTAGCCAAGACGAGAATAATTTTGTTCAAAGGTTTGAAATACCATATTGTGTCAAGCCTTCATGGGAAAGCCACTCCATTTGCAATTTTTAAGGCATTGACAGATCTTTTCCAAAGCAGCAGCGACCATAGGAAGTTGGAACTGAAAGATAAACTCAAAAAAATCAAAATGGAGAAGGGTGATAGTATTCCAAAGTATCTCACGAATTTTTTCCAATGTAGGGATGAGATGGGGAGTGTGGGAATTACAGTTAATGATGATTACTTGGTGAGCTTGGCTCACCTTAGACTTCCAAAGATTTGGCATAGTTATCAAGACCCTGTCAATGGGCGAGAGAAACTACTAGATTGGGAGAAACTTTGGTCGGATCTAGTGCAGGAGGAGATAAGGCAGAGGACCAGGGATGGCTCTTCATCAAAACATGATAATGAAGAGGATTGTGCTTTGAGTGCAAAACCAAGGAAAGGGAATGGGAATAAATTCCATTCAAAATGTGAGGTTAAAGGCAAGAAGCTGGATTTGTCCAAGGTGAAATGTTTTCACTATCACGAACATGGGTATCTCGCCACTAACTTCCCATAGAAAAAGAAGAACAATAAGGTTGTTGGAGCTATAGGTGGTGAGACCTTGCCTCGCAAATTGAACGTGATTTCTCTTTGATCGCATGCTTGGTTTCAAGCACAATGGGATCGGTGTGGTATCTTGATAGTGGCACTTCCTTCCACATGACGGGGGATAAGGAGATTTTCAGTGACTTGGAGGAGAAAGATCTCCAAATGCATATAGATATGGGCGACGATGGACGATACAGTGTGATCGGCATTGGTACCATTACCTTTGAGAGGGATTTAGGTAAACCATTTATGTTGAAATATGTTATGCATGTTCCAGGTCTAAATAAGAACTTGGTCTCAATTGTGATGTTGGAGGATAGAGGTTATGACATTGTTTTCAGCAATGGAAAATATTTCCTGTGACATATAACAACAGTTAAAACCAAGAGGATATGGATTCGAGTTAAGAATCTAAACAATCTGGAGGTAAATGGTTATGCTGCAATGGTGGGCAAAGAAGAAGAAGTGGTGAGCCGGGATGAGGGCGAATTATGGCACAGGAGATTGGGCCATCTTCACCATGGCACCCTGAATATTTTGCAGCAGATTTCTACTGGACTTCCCAAGGGTACACTTGCACAAATAGATTAGTGCAAGGGATGTACTATGGATAAGTTTGTGAAGAACACTTTTCATGAAAAGGAGAACCATGCTTCGGGGATCTTGGAGAGAGTTCACACAGACGTGTGTGGACCATTCTTGGTTGCTTCAACAAAAATACATAGGTATTATGTTATTTTTGTTGATGAATATTCTCGTAGATGTTGGATCTTCTTCATGCAGAAGAAATATCAAACATTCTCAAATTTTTGTGATTTTAAAGCATTGGTGGAGAAAGAGTCGGGGAAGAAAGTGAAGGCTCTGCAGAGCGATAATGGTGGTGAATATATCTCGAATGAATTCAAATACTTCTGTAGCAAAGAAGGAATTCGAAGAGAACTCATAGTGACTCATAACCCACAGTAGAATAGGGTCATGGAGAGGAAGAACAAAATGATCGTGGGTGTTGCACAAGCTATGCTGCATATCAGGGCGTACAAATGCACTTGTGGGCGTAAGCATGCAAAAATCTGGTTTATGTGCAAAATCGTTGTCCTCATAGAGTACTTGGCATGAGTACACCTGAAGAAGCTTTTACTCATAAGAAACCGCATGTTTCTCACTTTAATATTTTTGGCTCATCTGTTTATGTTCATGTGACCAAGAATGCCAAGAAGAAGTTGGAGCCGACTGATGAAGTTGGGATATTTATGGGGTACACAGAAACACCCCATAATTATTGTGTGTATTTTCCAAATAGTCAGATGATTGTGGTGTGATGGGATATAAATTTCAATGAGGAGAAAGCCATGAAGTTGTTGCTTGAGAGGGAGCTACACTTGCATGCAGAGGAGGAACTTCTTGTTCCCAAAGATGAGCCTCAAGATGTGGATCATCCATAGGAGTAGGATCATGGAGTGGAGAAGTCCACTCACTCAGAGCCAAACATCATAACTGGCAGAAGGCATACCATAGAAGTTGAGAGGTTGAAGCTTGATGTGGAAAAAATTGTAGGAGCCTCTACTTCACAGTGCAGACAAAGACAGTCTCCTAGCCGATTCAATGGATACATGGCTCTCATGAGAAAATTTATTGTGAGAGAGCCATATTCTTTTCAGGAAGAAGTGAAAGAGCCCACATGGGTAGATGCAATGGTGGAGTATGACTCCATTGTCAGAAACAGTGCTAGGGAAATTTTTCCAAGGACGGTTGATAAATCAGTGGTAGGTTCAAGATGGATCTACAAGGTAAAGCAAGCTGCTGTGAGAAGTATAAGGCAAGATTTTTTTCCTAGGGCTTCTCACATATCGAGGGGATTGATTATGAAGAAACATTTTCACCTGCCATGCGATATTCTTCCATAAGGACCATCCTTGCTCTCTCAACGCAAATGGATTGGCACGTTCATCAGATGGATGTGAAGACTACGTTCCTTAATGGGATCATTGAGGAAGAAGTGTACATTGAGTAGCATGAAGGATTTAATATCTTAAGCAGTGAGTTGCATTTGTGCAAACTCAAAAGAGAATTTTATGGGCTGAAGCAAGCACCCCGTGCTTGGTACACTCGGGTCGATATATATTTCACTGGACTTGGATTCACCAAGAGTGAGGTGGATGTAAATCTATACCAGATTGTGGTGGAGGGTAAGCTTTTAATCATTGTCCTTTATGTTGATGATTTAATACTGAATCGTGATGAGCAGCTGATACACTCATGCAAGGTGGACCTTGAAAAGGAGTTCGAGATGAAGGATATGGGTCTCCTTCATTATTTCCTTGATTGGAAATATGGCAGTGAGAAGGTGAACTGTTTGTGTCTCAAGGCAGGTATGCTCAGGAGATACTCGGTAAGTTTCACATGGAGGACTGAAAACCCATGGATACTCCTCTTCTAGTAAATTGGAGGAAAGAGGATGCTACATCAGCAGAGGTAGTGGATGCTACTGTCTATCGACATTTGGTGGGTTCACTCATTTATTTAGTTAGTACAAGACCAGACATATGCTATGTAGTGAACCAACTTAGTCAAGCGATGGTTAAGCCTACCAAGCTCTTTTGGAAGGTGGGAAATAATGTCCTGAGATATCTTAGGGGAACATCTAAGTATGGCTTATTGTGCAGACAAACGGATGAGGTGAAGTTGCATGGCTTCATGGATGCAGATTAGGCAGGCAGCCTAATGGACAGAATGTGCACATTAGGAGGGGTTTTCAGTATCAGATCTACAATTGTTTCTTGGTACAGTAGGAAACAGAGATCTGTGGCACTCAACTCAACAAAAGTAGAATACATGGAAGCAATTCAAGCTGCATGTGAGGCTATCTATATGAGGAAGATCCTGGTCGATTTGTTCGGTTCTCATTTAGATCCTACAGTGATTCATTGTGATAATTAGAATTGCATTAAACTCTCGATTAATCCTGTGTTTCATGATATATCTAAGCATATAAATATCTAGTATCATCATATCATATATTGCGTGTAGCGAAAGACCATGTTGCTTCAGTACATTCCTATGGAAGATTAGGATGTAGATATTCTGACGAAGGTGCTCACCAGGAGAAAATTCGAATACCGTAGAGACAGGATTGGGGTGAAGGATAATCCCTTTCTTTTTGAGAGGGAGTGTTGAGATTCAACAAGATGATGATCCTAATGAAAATTAAGCACCTTCACTAGGTGGGGTCCCCAGGCTATTTTTAGGTGTATGTCTATTTTTAGAATGGTGAGCATATTCTAAAATTAGCAGCATATTGATTCTAGATGGTTGAGCAAATTCTATCTTTAGATGAGTTTCTATTTTTAGAACATGGAAGAAGTCTATTTATAGATCACATATCTAAAAATATAATGCATGTTGATTATTATTAGCCCTTAATGATAATCAGATAAGAAATAATAACTCATTCTCTTGGAGCACTTGATTTCAGTTAACTGATGTGGCAAACCAGTTAGCTAAAGGAATTGTGAGTTGTAAGGTTGGTTGGTGCCTCATCCATGATGGACTTCATTGTAACTGAGTGTGACACAGTTTTAACAGACTTGGAAGAGTATTTATGGGAGTTGTTATTTAGTTTAAGTGAGTTAAGTGAGTTAAACTCAGTTGTGCTAGTTGTAACTAAAGATACACTAGTGAAAGATGAGTGAATTAATTATTTAATTAATTCACAAGTAGTGTCTTACTTGCAACTGAATAAATACAATAGTTAACTACTTGCATGTCAGATCTAGTGGAGATCCAGTGGAGAGATAGGTGAAAGGGTGTGTTTGAATATCAGTTGTGATTATAGTGACGCATTCAATGCATCTACACACACATTGGAGTTTCCAATGAGGATTGCACGGTTAAGGCAAGGCAAGATCAAATTCATTCATGGATCTTCTTCAGCAGGGATTGGGCAGTGGAGGCAAGCTATTAGGAGGTAGTAAATTGGTGCATGTGTGAACCAATTTTTGTATGACAATTCGAGACGATTGTATATTGTACTGAGAGCTCTAAGAGCTAAGATTTTTATGAGATTGTTTCATGATTCCATGATGGACATAATACATGATAGTTGGGGTTTTTATCTTTAATATTTCCCGGTAAAACATCTTGTTATGTGCGATTTATTTTTCTTCATGTGTTTTGCAATTGGAGATTTAATATCCGCCAAGAATTGAGTAGAAGGATTCTGTATTTAATAGTGGATTTAATTGTTAGATCAGGGGAGTCTAGTAATATACATTCATATTGTATACATTTCAACATGATGTAAACACTCATCTCCAACAATATCAGAGGAGCGATCCGTAGATTGCAAATGCACGGTGCTACATCAGGACCGACTCCTCCTCCCTCCTGCGCAATCTTTAATTCCTGTGCATTAATAAATTGCCTGATTGAGTGACTGACCAGTACCCCCCTTTTTCTTACTCCCAATAATCTCTTATATAGCATTGAATTACAAATTGGAGTTTTGAATTTGTCAACTGAAATTCAAGAGGTAAGATTAGCGATTTTAACAATTTACCGAGAATGAATTTAGTTTTCAACTAATTGTCAAAAGAGGGCATGATTATCGAGAATAATTCCTCTTTTCCAGGGATGACATTGTTTCCAGATTGATTTCCAGGGTGTAGACACACCTAGATCGAAATTCATTGACGTCACGATCTGGAGATTGGTACATCATCCAAAGAGCTAGGATTCAATGACATTGGTTATATATGGATGATGGATGCATTAGAGTTCTATCTGGACACAGTTAATAGGTATCTGACTAAGTCATGATATACAATAACTATCTTAGTCTCCCTTATCACATCAAGGAATGGTGTAGCATCATTAGCACGAATAAATGATTCAATAACATTGTTGACCAACCCTTCCCTGAGTCGTGCTTTTGCAACTTCAAGCACATGGCACATAGTATATAATCATGACAACAATACAACAGAGGTCCAACTAACTCCAGTTCACAAAGGCTGATAAAATAAAAAGAATAATTAAAGAAAATTAGTTTTCCTTCCCCTTCTGCTTTGTTTTCAAATGCTGTGTTGAACTTTTTGATAAGCTCGTTCATGGTACTGGAACATTTTTTTATCATAGCTAGGTAAGCCATCAACAGTGTATCATTATATTCCATCAGAAAATCATCTTGAAACTTTGGGGATTCTATCATAGGCATCCTTCTTAGAAGACTGGAAACTTGCTACAGCAAATAATTTTCATATAAAATTTCACCTCTTTGCATTACTGAAAAGAAATGATAAAGAACTATAATACGGTTGTCAAGAATTTTTATGGCACTGTGAATCCCCATTAGGTGTTCAGCCAATTGAGTAGCAGCTGAGCCTCCATCTGAGGGTTTCAGGTGTGCAACATGATCAACAGAAATCCGCTCTGCCTCCACAGTCTCTATACTGAAGTTTGACTTATATATGACTTGAAAACTGGATTATACGCTATATCAGATCCACGAATTGATATGTGAGGCAGAGCACACATTACATTTTCTTTCAGAGCATAGGAAGGTATAAAAGGGTGGAGGCAGGTAAATGGTGTAGAAATCTATTTCTACTCTAGTGTAGGCAGATAAGTGCAATGGTGCAAGCAGGTAAATTCAATGATGCAGGCAAGTAAATGCAAGAATCATGCATCATGATCGAACCAGTTTTATCCCTACGATAGACAAGCCTTTATTGAAATTTTATTAATGATATTTTAATCTTACTAAAACAGAGAATTAACAAATATTCTTCAAAGATAATCATTAATCCACTCGACATCATGAGAGAAATGAATAAAAATAAGACAAATTGGAAGCCAAACATCCCCCCATGTTGATTTTTGGCGCTGGAATCAACACTTTGACTACAACAAGTGCCTGACCAGACACATCCTAAACTATAAAGAAATTTAATGATTTTTTTTATGATATTGGTAGGTGGTACAAAATCTGATTCACTGAAAATATATTTCAGTCAAATCCAAATTTCTACTAATGAGGGTATTGTAACTTGATGTGGTAGCAGAGTGAAAGTTTGTAGCCTATGAGGAGAGGAAACTGTAAGATGGGAGAGGAAACAGTAAGTCTGTAGAACAGAAATCTACTACATTTGGTAGAAATTCACAAAAGTAGAAGTTTGACAATATTCCATTAAGAGAAGGCTATTTCTAGTCTGATAAGATTCTCATTGAAATAACATGAAGAATAAATATCATGAATGATTCTCTTCTAATGTTATAACATTCATTTCACTAGGAATGCTCACTGTGTGAGACTAACAAAAACTGATAAAACACATAACATGTTTAAGACACTGATAGGAACACATAATAGCATAATGGTTTGAAAACTGTAACTAAAAGAAAGGAGATATGGAAACAAAATTAAAGTAGACAATACATACAACAAATTGGTAATAAGTCCTCAGTAGTATCATTCCATTTCATTCACAATAAATATTACAAATCATATGAGTCAAAAATTCTAAAACCACCAACCAACCCTTTTTATAAAAATAATAAACTGTCATTTCCACAAAAGGAGTAAACATGTTCCCAAAAGTTAGTACGATCTCGTGAAAGAGATGAGGCTTATCCTAAAACTTTAATACAAAGTGCTATGACATAATGAAAATAACATCATCAAGGCTAACAATTCAAGTGTGCATCTTTTCTAGTGCAACCAACTCCACAAAAATTGTAAACAACAGTGAAAATGGTGTGTGGATGTTCGTTGAGTGCTACTTGGTGCCTGGCAGAAACGTGCTGGTACTGAGATTAGTCGTATAAAATTGTTTCAGAGAAACTATGCCACTGTTCTGTTGCTCCTCTCATTTTTTGGTGGAAAACCCTTTGTAATGACGGAAAACTTGAAATTTTTTTGATAGAATGGCAGAGGTTCATTTTATGAGAAATTACAAAGAAACCCTTTTAAAAAGGTTAAATTGATAGGGGAGACATGAAGCGGAATGAATGATAAACGGGGTGGATAAAACCTTTTAGACATATATCGCAATCACTCCCAAACAACATGCATACACAGAGAACTGTGGTTCTAGCATCCCACAACATGGTGAAAAATTGGAATAAATCACACTTCACAACTTATACAAGTTACCACAGATTAGAAAATATAAAAATATATTTTAATGGTAAAAAATAAAAATGTCGATGTGAATTTTTGATGATGATGTAGCATCACAACATCCCAACTTCCTCGTCTTATCGCAAATCGTTCGCCCACAAGTTTAAATCTATACTCATAATGGTTAAACCATAAATTATGCGCTGTGCGATATGCGTTGGTGCACTACGCTGACACGTGGCCCTTCTCCTCATTGCATCATAATCCAAATAACATACCACGCGACTGGCTTAACAGTAAACTCTAAAATCTACAATTTTTTAAATCGCTCTATTTGTGATTTAACCTCCACCGTTGATCCGTGCCCAGATCTAACAGTCCTCACTCCTCACCCTTAATCGCATCGCAACTTATGTTGTTTAGTTTTCAATATCATCTTAGTCATCGGTCTCTTTCCCTTTAGATCAGCGAATGGATCATGACCGTCCACTCATCCTACACGCGGTTCTTCTCCGTCGTTTCATTCCTTACTTTGCTGGTTAATCTGTTTTCTTCAGGCAACGCTTTGCTTCTAAAGAACTCTGGTTGCAATACTGTCCACAAGACTTGATTTTCCTGCTTTGAAAATTGAAATTGCTTGTTGGAGGAGTGGTATCTTTTTACCTATATCCTCTTTACTGAGATAACCAAAATTTCAGTGAAATAGCTGCGCTTTTCACTGTGTGGAATATATGGCTTTCATTTTTGAGAAATAGTTTCCCTTTATTGCATTACTATTTTGACAATGAAATCACAACATAGGTAGATATTATTCCAAACAAGGTGACTTGTAACTTTATTATCCAAATGATGACTAGTCTTTGGCACTATCATAAGTTAAAATAGTGATTTCAAATCTAAAACACTAATGACGCCTATTCACTTAAAAGTACCTTGATGTTGGGACTCTTTTTCACCTTTGTTGGAAACGACTCAAACTTGGACATGGACTAGGAGATTAAAAAATTTGAAAAAGGTGACGCAATGGCGATTACACCATTAATATTTTTAAGGATAATAGTGGCTCGTATTGGGGATGAAGTGCTTCCTGTGAGGCTTCGAGGACTGTAGACTCAGTTCCTCAAAAACTCTTGAAACTAAGAAGAATTCTTGAAAATAATGACTAGGATTGACCATTGACATACTGGACTCAATATTGACCATATATACAGACATAAGTACCATTGCGCATGGAGTTCATTGACACATCACACTAGATATTTACAATGGAGTGACTCAACTGACTTACTAAATAATGAACTTCTTAAGAAAATGACCATTGACTAGGCCTCCAGTCAATTGATCGTCATCTAGATGTTTGAGCAGAAAAGTATTATATATCATTTCTGGGATTCAACTGCGTTAAGTAAGTCATTCATCTATGAACATTTCCATGAGGTAGTCATAACTGACTAATTTCTCATGATTTTTGAATAGTTCACTTAGCACTCATTGCATCGGGTGATGCTCATATGGGTGAAGAAGTGGGATTGAAACTAGTGAAATGAATCACATAGCATCAATCATCACTTTCGAGGCTTACACCCGATAACCAGGACTTTCCGGGAGGTCACCCATCCCAAAAATCCTCTGGCTCAAGCGCACTTAACTGTGGATTTTTCCCTACAATCAAGCCCACTTAGCTTGCTACCCCATTTGAAAAACCTTAGCAAGTATTGTGCCTCATGGAGCATTCAAGTAGAGATCCCTTTACTCTTTGTATTTTAAGTATGAGGGTTACCGCAGTGCATTATATTATATATCATTTTTGGGATTCAACTGCATTGAGTAAGTCATTCATCTATGACCATTTCCATGAGGTAGTTGTAACTGACTTATTTCTCATGATTTTTGAATAGTCCACTTAGCACTCATTGCATCGTGTGATGCTCACAGGGGTGAATAAGTGGGATTGAAACTAGTGAAATGAATCACATAGCGTCAATCATCACTTCCGGGGCTTACACCCGGTAACCAAGACTTCCCAGGAGGTCACCCATCCCAGAACTCCTCTGGCTCAAGCACGCTTAACTATGGATTTTTCCCCAGAATCAAGCCCACTTAGCTTGCTACCCCATTTGAAAAACGTTAGCAAGTATTGTGCCTCATGGACCATTCAAGTAGATATCCCTTTACTCTTTGTATTTTAAGTATGAGGGTTGTCGCAGTGCATTATATTATATATCATTTTTGGGATTCAACTACGTTAAGTAAGTCATTCATCTATGACCATTTCCATGAGGTAGTCATAACTAACTAATTTCTCATGATTTTGAATAGTCCACTTAGCACTCATTGCATCGAGTGATGCTCACAGGGGTGAAGAAGTGGGATTGAAACTAGTGAAATGAATCACATAGCGTCAATGATCACTTCCGGGGCTTACACCTGGTAACCAGGACTTCCCGGGAGGTCACCCATCCCGGAAATCCTCTGGCTCAAGCGCGCTTAACTGTGAATTTTTCCCCACAATCAAGCCCACTTAGCTTGCTACCCCATTTGCAAAACCTTAGCAAGTATTGTGCCTCATGGACCAGTCAAGTAGAGATCCATTTACTCTTTGTATTTTAAGTATGAGGGTTGCCGCAGTGCATTATAGTATATATCATTTTTGGGATTCAACTGCGTTAAGTAAGTCATTCATCTATGACCATTTCCATGAGTTAGTCGTAACTGACTAATTTCTCATGATTTTTGAATAGTCCACATAGCACTCATTGCATTGGGTGATGCTCACAGGGGTGAAAAAGTGGGATTGAAACTATTGAAATGAATCACATAGCGTCAATCATCACTTCTGGGGCTTACACCCGATAACCAGGGCTTCCCGGGAGGTCACCCGTCCCAGAACTCCTCTGGCTCAAGCGCGCTTAACTGTGGAGTTTTCCCCACAATCAAGCCCACTTAGCTTGCTACCCATTTGCAAAACCTTAGCAAGTATTGTGCCTCATGGACCATTCAAGTAGAGATCCCTTTACTCTTTGTATTTTAAGTATGAGGGTTACCGTAGTGCATTATATTATATATCATTTTTGGGATTCAACTGCGTTAAGTAAGTCATTCATCTATGACCATTTCCATGAGGTAGTCGTAACTGACTAATTTCTCATGATTTTTGAATAGTCCACTTAGCACTCATTGCATCGGGTGATGCTCACAGGGGTGAAGAAGTGGCATTGAAACTAGTGAAATGAATCACATAGTGTCAATCATTACTTTCGAGGCTTACACCTAGTAACCAGGACTTCCCTGGAGGTCACCCATCCCAAAACTCCTCTGGATCAAGCGTGCTTAACTGTGGAGTTTTCCCCACAATCAAGCCCACTTAGCTTGCTACCCCATTTGCAAAACCTTAGCAAGTATTGTGCCTCATGGACCATTCAAGTAGAGATCCCTTTACTCTTTGTATTTTAAGTATTATTCTCCAAAACTTCAGCAATTCTAAATGGCCCAAACCACAGATTGTCAAACTTACCATGATTTCCATGGTATTCTCTCCTAACATCCCGATGCAACACCAAATCATTCTCCTGAAACAGCTGTTGATTTGCTCTTTTATCAAAAATATATTTGACTTTAGCCTGATACTTCTGTACTTTTTCCAGTGGTGATTCTTTGATTTGGTGTGCCTCTATCAACTGTAGGATTCTCCTTTGGACTGGGTTTTCATCATCAACTTCATCTTGCAAGAAATTCATCACAGGAAGAGCTAATTGCAAAGGTATTACAACATCAGTACCATATACAAGCTGAAATGGAGACATTCCAATTGATTTTTTATCACTTACTCTATCTACCCACAAGGCATGTATCAGCTGAGTGTCCCAATTCCTCTTATTTTCAAGCATCATTTTCTTAATAATCCTTACCAAAATTTTATTGGATGACTCAGAAAATCAATTACCTTGAGGGTAATAAGGCATGGAATGAGTCAATTGAATCCCATATTTCCGACAAAAGTTGTACATCTTAGCAATCTTAAAGGAAATTGCATTATTAGTTACTAATTTTTGTGGACAACCAAACCTTCACATAATATTTTCCAACAGAAACTTAATAATTACCGTATTAGTAGCATTCCTGGTTGGTA
Organism: Pinus albicaulis; assembly: GCA_034641835.2. NCBI lineage: Eukaryota > Viridiplantae > Streptophyta > Pinopsida > Pinales > Pinaceae > Pinus > Pinus albicaulis. The sequence goes on along the minus strand of CM076575.1, from coordinate 1,171,995,475 downwards.
AAACTTCAATCTATTTAGTGAAATAGTCTGTAGAAGTGAGACTCCATCTATGTTGTCCTGATGAAGGCGGATGAATTTCACCGATGAAGTCTAGCCCCCATTGCTGGAAAGGAACATCTGTTGAAATATGAATGAGAGGTAATGGTAGCAATTTATGTTTAGTAGCAAATTTCTGACATTCGACACAACTCCTGACTTTGGAAAAAACATCAAAGAAAAGAGTTGGCCAATAATAGCCAACTCTTAAGATTTTGTTTGCAGTGGCTCTCTAATAAAAATTCCCTCCACACACTCTTGCATGTATCTCTATCATAATATCCTAGGATTATGCTCCATCTACAAATATTCACAAGACTCCAACAGGATCCTTCCAGTAAATATGGTCTTCCAGAATGCAATAATTCACAAATCTCAATTTAAAACATCTTCTTTTAGACTTCTCCATTTCAGGTGGACAGTTGAAATTTAGAAAAATGTAAACTATATCCGTGTACCAATATGAATTAAATATTTCAGGATAATTATCAATACCTTCTCCATCTTCTCCTTCGGCTACCTCTACATTCAGATTTAAAGCTTAGCAATTATATTTAGCCATCAAGCGAGCCAAGACTTGAACTTTTATCAATTTAGTTGGTTTTATTTCAACATCAAATTCCAGAATTTTGGTCAGCCATCATCCCCTTCTGCCATCTGTATCTAGTTGTAGCAACACATCTTTAACAGTGATATTGGGCACAAAATAAATTATTTTTGAATGCAGCACATAAACTCAAAATGAATTCAAAGCCTTAACTAGTGCATATCCTTGTTTTCAGTCAAGTTGTACTTTAATTCATCATCCCTTAAAGCACGACTGAAAATTGAAATTGGTTGCTCCAAACCCTCTTTGTTCTTTTGTAGTAAGACAACTGCAATTGTTTCTTCTAAAGCATATGAAAAAATCAGAAAATACTTTTCAAAATTAGGACTGATCAAACCTGGTGCTTCAATCAAGGTAGATTTAATTGTTGAAAATAATTATTTGCTTCATCTCCCCACTTATTCTGCATCTTTTTCCAGCAATACATTTATATGTTTGATCATCTTTGCAAAGTTATGAACAAAATGCCTCAGGAAATTGATTTTACCTCAGAATGACTGCAATTATTTTTTATTCCTTGGAAAACCAATATTCTGAATAGCTTCTACTATTCCAGGATCAATACTGATACCACTTTATGTTACAATATGTCCCAATAACTTACCTTCTTGGAAAACAAAAGATGACTTTTTTGGGTTTAAGGACAAACCAAAATTTTTGCATTTGTCAAAAACTTGTTTCAAATGTTTCAAGTGGTCTTCATCAGATTTTGAATAGACTGTGGTGTCATCCAAATAGATAACTACAAACCTATCCTTTTCTCCCACAAAGGAAATATCCATTGCTCGTTGAAAGGTTGCGCTTGCATTCATAAAAAAAAATGGAATTTTGTTGTACATGAATGTGCCCGAGGGTGTGGTAAATGATGTATTTTCTTTGTCTTTTTTTTCAACTAAAATCTGATTATAGCCTAAAAAGCAAACAATCATTGACAGTATTTTGGATCCTACAGCTTTCTGCAAGATATAATCCATCTTGGGTAGTGGATAGTTATCTTTCAAGGAACACCAGTTCAGGTTGTGAAAATTGACATAAATCCTTATGTGTCCATTCTTTTTCCGGACCGGAACTATATTAGCTACCCAGTTAGAAAATCTCAAAGGCAGAATTATCTTTGCTACCCATAATTTTTTGATTTTTTTCTTAATGATTGGTAGCAACATGGGATTGATGTGTCTGATTTTTTGTGCTACAGGCTTTGCATTTATTTTCAAAGGGATATTGTGCTCCATTATGATCCTATCATAATTTTTTAGCTCACTATAAGACCATGAAAAAATATTAGAAATTTCTTTCAGCAGTTTGATATATTTAGTTATGGTTTCAAGAGAGAGGAATTTGGGCACCTTGACTAACTTTCGCTGATCTTCTGTACCATTGTTACATTATATTGTACTCTCTCCATAAAAATTTCTTTCAGGCTTGAGAAAATCATCATTATTATCAAACAACCTTTCTAAAGGAACTAAACCCTTAGGAATAAAGTTAATTTTCAGATCTATAATGTTTTTCCTAGCCACAGTTTTCTTAAAAGGTCTGCTATATTGGTTTTCAACAATCTCCTTATCATCATCAATTTGTATGTCTGCAAACTCTTGTACACACTCTAAAATTTTTTGAATATCCCTTTCATCCTCAAATACTTCCCAGTGCTTTATGTTATCAGGAATTGAAGGTATGTTTTTTATTTGAACATCATAGGCTGCCTTGACATCTAGAGGAACTTTGAAATTACTAGCAGCAATAGCTAGTGAATTAGCAATTTGATTTTCTTCTCTAGAGAAAAAATTTATATTAAATGCTGAAAAGTAATGCTCAATCAAATCTCAGGCTTCATTCCTATAATTATTCAATTTGGAATTTCTCACTTGGTAATTTTTTTTCACCTTCTTAATCACCAAACTCAATTAGTTTCTCTGCTCCCAAATCTTTCGCTACCTTCATACCCAGCACAAGTGCTTCATACTCAGCAATGTTGCTAGTGGTAGCAAATTTTAGTTGTATGATATGGTCACCTTCTGCTGAGTAGGAGAAATGAGGACTACACCAGCTCTCTATCCTTCTCTTAAAGAGGATCCATCAAAGTACAATTTCCAGATCTGTCCTTCTTCTGAATGCTACCGATTTTCACCTTGAAAGTGTTGTTTTTCACTTATTTGAGGTTGGAAATAATTATCATCAGCAGCAAGGTATAGAATTGACGACCCCAATTCCTTTTCTTCAACATATATGGGATGGTTTGATGGATTTTTCTGATCATTAATGATGTAGGCCATTTGGGTTTCCATATATAGCCTTCTTAATTCCCCTCCAAACACTAGGATGGTAGCATATGACATGTCCATCTGAAGGGTACCTCCCAATTTCTTAGACCAAGATATGGAAAGTGACATCCCAAATCTGGAAGGAATGTCGACAACCACAATGTCCATCATTAAGCTCTTTATAGGAAGTTGGGTAAGGGAAACAACCAAGTCTTTAGTCACTCCTAGACACTTGAATTTTTTGGAGTCAAAAGTGTAGAGGTCATGGTATTTCTTCGTGAACTCTATTCCCAATTCATCCATCACTTTCTTTGGCATGAGATTGTGGGAAGCTCCAAAATCTAACAGACAATTATGCAACAATTTTTCATATATGTTAAGTGATAGGTAGAAAGGCGGTGAGTTATCATCATTTTTCTCTTGGACATGACAACCTAGATAAATAGTGGGATGCTCATCCTCAAGGTTGACTGAATCAAGAGCAAGAGGAGGCTGCAACAGACTTTTGAAGGAATATCTATATGCCGGATTTTTCAATAATTCCAAGAGTGGAACTGCAATTTTGATTTTATTCAATTCAAATTTGAAACTGAAATAAATTATAACTAATTCCTTATTTTTTGGAGTAATTTTAACAATTGGGGCAGAATTTTGATGTGGAATAACCTCATTTACCTTCGTCTTCTGTTTAGTAGATTGTTTATTTTAATATGATTTTTATTGAGGCTGTTGAATAGGACCTTTGGACATCAAAGGGTAATTTCTATTTTGAACTTCTTGCTGTTTTGATCATTCGTTGTATAAATTTGAGCATTCATATCATCAGAAAGAAAATAAATCCTTGATCTATCTTCATATTCCTGCAATGTCAAACATGTTGACTATGAAGTTTCTCCCACAAGGTTTATTTCTTCATTTTCTTCCTCATTTCCTTGTTGTTCTTCTTCAGCAAAATTATTCAAAGGAGGCTGAACATTTTGATCATCCACATTCCTCCTTGGGCGTTATAGGATTTTTTGAGGCTAAAAAGGCCTCCTAAATGGAGCCTGATTTCTATTGGCTTCATTTTGATTGGCTCTAGTAGCTAGTTTATTTTCTATCTCTAATTTTGACATCTTAGAGGCAAGTTCTTTGATCAAATTGGACATTTGATCGATCTTTTCTTCTGCTAAAAGAGACTTAGAAGAAGAAGGTTTTTCTTCTTTCATCTTCTTGTTGTCTTTTGTTGCCTTTTCTTCCTCCATTTTTAATTTATTAGAAGCCATGAGATTAGATTGCACTACAATTGCAACCTACTACATACTTGTTAGTGTTTGTGCTTTTTTGGCCCTCAACCATAAGGAAAACTCAGAATATAAAGCATTTGAAAAATTTATCATAGTTGTGGTTTCAGTGGGTTTAATTTCTTCAGGAATTTTCTGATAAATATTACTAAACCTCTTAGTAAAATCAGGTAATGACTCATCTTCTTTCTTCTTCAGAGTTCCAAGCTCTATAAGATAATAAACATAGTCCTTCCTATCACCCCAATGCTTCAAAAATATCTCTTATAATTCATCAATTCCTATTATTGAATTTGGAGCCAAACTTCTAAACCATTTTCGAGCTTCACTATCCAAGCTCTGAAAAAATATTCTTGACCATACATATTCATGTTCAATATTCTAATTGTTAGCATAACTATAGAATTCCACTAAATGTTCTTCAACAGAAACTTCTTCTCCTTCCCCAGTGTATTTTGGAAGATATTTCAAGTAACCTCCTTGGGGAAGTGGATGCAAGGGTAGAGGGAGAAAAATTGGTGCATATCTAGAAGCCACTATCTGTTGCATTCTTGTAAGGGAAAGTTGAGCCATATTTTGCTGATGTGCAGCTAATGTAGTTGTTTGAGAAATAGGAATTACAATGGGTGAATTTTGATTCTGATTTAGGACAATAGAAAATTAGGGATCTTGAGATGATTTTTCAAGCTTTGGAACTAAAAAGAGTGGGTTTTCAAAAATATGAACAAAAGATGTCTTGACATCTCCTTCAGAAGAATAATCAGAATCCAAAGTTGTCTTTTGAGGGGATGAAGTTAATTCACCTTTATTTTGTTGAGCAAGGAAATTGGATAAGTTAAAAGTAAGTCCTTCAAGTACAAACTCTACAAAAGGATGAGAGGAAGATGACCCAACAGCTGGATTTGGAGAAAAATGAAAATACCCTTACTAATGGGTGATAAGATACTAGTATTATGGATGAGTTTGAATCAAATTTAAAATATTCTTGAAGTCTTCTTCAGTTAAAATATCGCTATCAAGAAAAGGTGCAATAGCCAATATTTGTTCTAATTCCCCTTCAGTTAGCACAAACTCTTATTATTTATTTACAACACTTATAAATTTAATTTATTTCTCTTTGACTATAACAATACTTATTTCAAATTTACTAGGTAATGAGTAAGAAAAACTTTCAACAGAGCCTAGGTGAACAACATCCACTTTATTTTCTAGAGGAGTAGCTTCAACTTGAGATTTTTCAGCATAATTTTTTGAAACTAAAACCTCTTTAGATTCTAAAGTAGATGAAGGTACCTTTTTCTTTGGAACATAGCTTTTGTGTACATTCTTCACTGACTGAGATGTGGTTTCAACTGATCTCTATTTTCCTTTAGCATCTTTGATGATTTTCTCTAGGTTAGCAACTGAAGTCGCAGTTGGAGATCTTTGATTCCTCCTTGTAGAAGGAGGTCTTGAAATCCCTCTTCCTCTTTGTGGAGTCACCAGGTGAAAAAATTTGAATTCTTCTTCAGGTCACCAATTCTTGTTCACCATAAAAAACTAATTATCAACAATTCATAGCAATAGACTCGGGAGAATACTTTGTTACAAGGTCTTCGTCTCCCGGAAAATGCACCAAAAGATGTTGGTGCTGGAATCAACACTTGGACTGTAGCAAGCACCTAACTAGACACATTCTAAACTATAAATAAATTTAATGATTTTTTTATGAGATTGGTGGGTGGTACAAACTCTGATTCACTGAAAAGAGATTTCAGTAAAATCCACAATTCTACTAATGAGGGTATTGTAACTTGATTTGGTAGCAAGGTGCAATTTTGTAGCCTAGGAGGAGAGGAAACAGTAGGTCTGTAAAACATAAATCTAATGCATTTGGTATAAATTTACAAAAGTAGCAGTTTGACGGTAGTCCATTGAGAGAAGGCTATTTCTAGTCTGACAAGATTCTCACTAAAATAACATGAAGAATAACTATCATGAATTATGCTCTTCCATTGTTATAACATTCATTTCACCAGGAATTCTCACTGTGTGAGACTAGGAAAAACTGATAAAACACATAACATGTTTAAGAGACTGATAGGAACACATAATAACATAATGGTTTTCAAATTGTAGCTAAAAGAAAGGAGATATGGAAACACAAGTAAAGTAGAAAATATACACAATAAATTGGTAATAAGTCCTCAATAGTATCATTCCATTTCATTCACAAAAAATATTACAGATCATATAAGTCAAAAATTCTAAAACCACCAACCAACCCTTTTTACATAGCAGTTTATCACATATATACAAAAATAATAAATTGTCATCTCCACAAAAGGAGTAAACCTATTCCCAAAAGTTATTACGATCTCGTGCAAGAGATGAGGCTTATCCTAAAACTTTAATACAAAGTTCTATGACATAATGAAAATAATAGCATCAAGGCTAACAATTCGTAGTGGTTTGAATGATGTGACAGTTTATGGGAAGACTCCTTTTCTGTTCTGGTGAAAGAAACTCCAAAAAAATTGTAAACAACAGTGAAAATGGTGTTTGGTTGTTCCTTGAATGTTTCCTGGTGCTTGGTATAAACGTGCTAGTAATGAGAGTAGAGGTAGAAAATTTTTTCATAAAAAAATTGTCATTGTTACATTGCTCCTCTCCCTTTTTGGTAGAAAACCCTTTGTAATGGAAGAAAACCCGAAACTTTTTGGATAGGATGGCAGAGGTTCATTTTATGAGAAATTATAAATAAACCTTTTGAAAAAGGTTTAATTGATAGGGGAGACATGAAGTGGAATGAATGATAAGCGGGGGGAGGGGGGAGAAAACCTTTTAGACATATATCCCAATCGCTCCCAAAAAACATGCATACATGCGTAACTATGGTTCTAGGGTCCCACAAAATGGTGATCAATAAGAATAAATCACACTTCGCAACTTAGACAACTACCGCAGATTGGAAAATATAAAAAATAGCTTTAAATGGTAAATAATAAAAATGTCGATGCGAATTTGAGATGACGATGTCACATCGCAACATCACAACTTCCCTGTCTTATCACAAATCGGCCGCCCGTAAGTTTAACTCTATACTGATAATGGTTAAACCATAAATTATGCGATGTGTGATATGCATTGGTGCGCTACGCCCACATGTGGCCCTTCTCCTCATCGCATCGCAATCCAAATAACATACCACATGAATGACTTAACGGTAAACTCTAAAATTTGCTATTTGTGAAATCGATCTATTTGTGATTAAACCTCCATCGTTGATTTGCGCCCAGATCTAACAGTAATCACTGCTCACCCTTAATCGCATCTCAACTTACATTGTTTAGTTTGTGATGTCATCTTAGCCGTCGGCCTCTTCCCCTTCAGATCTGTGATTGGATCATGATTGTTCGCTCATCCTGCACACGATTCTTCTCCGCCGCTTCATTCCTTACTCTGTTGGTCACTTTGTTTTCTTTAGGTAGTGCTTTTATTTTAAGAAAATTTGGCTTCAACACTCTCCACGAAGCCTTGATTTTTCTGCTTTGAAAACTGAAACTACTTGTTGGAGGAGTGGTCTTTGTTTACCTGTAACCTCTTTATTGAGATAACCAAAATTTTAGTGAAATAGTTGCTCTTTTCACTGTGTGGAATATATATATTTATTTTCTAAGAAATAGCTTCCTTTTATTGCATTACTTTTTTGACAATGAAATCACAACAGAGGTAGCTATTACTCCAAAAAAGGTGACATATAAATTTATTATCCAAACGGTGACTAGCCTTCAGCATTATCATAAGTTAAGATAATTATTTCAACTTATTTTATGACTCTAAAACACTAATGATTCCTATTCACTTAAAAGTACCTTGATTTTGGGACTCTTTTTCACCTTTCCTGGAAACGACTCAAACTTGGACATGGGCTAGGACATTAAAAAATTTGAAAACAGTGACACAATGGTGATTACACCATTAACATTTTTAGTGCTAACACTGACCATCTTGCATGCCCTCATGAAATGAAATCTGGTAGTGTCACTTTCTCGCAAAAAAAAACATTAAAAACATTTATAGGCACTCAAAATGATGTTCCTGCAATTCTGCATGATCACACTTCCTGTGCTAGTTAAAGCTTTCTCTTAAAACAGAGTGTCTGCTGGAATATTTATTTTCTTAGACTAATTTCAAGAAAATCTAAAACGAAAGCTACCATGGAAAAAATAAATTTCAAGGATGGTGTTATTACTTGAATAAAATAGAAAACTTTTAAAATTTTCAAAAGAATCTAGGAGGCATCCCTGATCAGAAGTTTCACTTTAATATCCTCATTGTAAATATGAGTGACCTGATTAAAAAACATAGCATTAAAAGTAAACATAGAGATACTTTCCCATAGTGATCATTTTACCATTATCCATGTATAGTTGAAGCTCCTCTTTTCAGGGTATAATGAACTACCTGCACTAAGGGTCCCACATCCATAAAAATCATTCCAAAAGATAGAAATCCAAGGCATAACAACAAAAGGATTTTAAATCCATTTTCAGAGAGACTGATAGTGAGTTCAGGGAAGGGAAAAAAAAAATAAGTAAATCATAGTGTAAAATTAACTTTAATACCGCATGCATGGCCCTGCTACTAGCAGGCATCCACAGCCTTGACATGGATACCTTTTAACCTTATAAAATTCTTTTGTCGGACTTATTAGATATAAATTTAGAGTCATTTATGAACAATTACTTTTTTTTTCTCTTTTTATAAGTTAATTGAAGGCCAATGTCCTGGCTAGGTAACCAGCTATCGATAGTGCCATTCATGATAACTAACAAGAATGAACAAGCCAGCTCGCGATGAGACCTCTTGTCTTCCAATTTTTCAACTAAAGCTATTACCCTGGCTTGGTGACTAGTGCGGTAATGTCATTCTCCTTAAGACACATGATCATAGTAGGTCGGGTCATAACAAAACCTCCTATATCTTAATTAATTCATTTATGTTTTTAGAAAAAAAACTCTGATTATGATTGACCTTAGATAGGTTACTTAATAGGTGGGGAAGCAAATCTACTCCTTAAGAGTGAAGGATGGCATGAAAGGTTTTTAATTACAATTATTTACTGGTTGGTCACGCTACCCTAAGAAATTATTAAAAGACATCTCGGATAATGACCAAAAAGATTCCTTGAGTGGATCATGCTAGGGTTCTTTATGAAAACTTATTAGGGTTCTGTATGCCTGGCCCACCACAGGAGGTTTTTCATTGATCCCTTCAAAGATGACTTAAAAAAGATGTTTTGAATAATAGTTTGTTAGAAATAGGAGAATAGTATTACATGTAACTTATGAAAATACATATTGATCCACAATCAAAGTCATTTTTAAAATATGAGGCATAAGTGTAAATTTCCTCTGACAGGTCTACCCACAAGAGTGCATGATAATAGAAATTCCAAAAGTTTTAATTTAGGGAATCACAATTTCAAGAATTTTTTTATACCATATTTATTATTCTCATATTATCCTACCTTATTTTTAAATAAAGAAATATCACCGTTAAGTGTATGCATACTTCCAATGAAGCCATGTGCATAACAAAATGTTGATTATACTTACGCTTAGTTTTAAAGAATAAAATTCAATACATACCAAAGTGTGAGAAACCAATTTCTTCAATTGACCTGGTACCAAGAGTTTCTGAATGGTGAGTAAATAAGGTGGCTTAGTGACTACTCGAAACCAGGATTCAATGGAATCCACATATTTATGATTCTCCAACTGATGCAAGTCTTCCACAGTTTGATAGTCACTCTCCTTGAGGCATAAGGGATTTTTAAAGAAAAAATTTAAATCCCTAAAATTCGGGTTCAAATATTTTATTTTCAAATTCACAAGAATTGTTGAGAGACATTCTAGGGTTTTGAGTTTCGAAAAATTTTTTAGAACAAGTTCCAGTGGAATATTTCTCCTCTGGTGGTCTTTGAATTAAAACTTCCCGGGGTGAATGCTTTGCAGTAAAGGGGGAAGTTTCCAAATTTGTTCCCTTTCCAAACATGGAAGGTGTAACATTTTGTTCAACATGGGAATCAACAAGAAGAATAGGTGGTTGAAACTGATGTGCAACCTGATGGTTTAGATTAGGGTTCAGAAGATGGTTTGGGCTAGGTTTTTGGTTAATGCTTGGACTAAGGTTTGGATTTGGATTGGGATTAGGCTTTGGACTAGGGTTAGGTCTAGGTTTTAAATTAGAACTAGGTTTAGGTCTAGGATGTGGATTAGGGTTAGTTCTAGTGTGTGGTTTAGGGTTAGGGTATGGATTAGGGTTTGGACTAGGGTTAGGGTATGGATTAGGGTTTGAATGAAAGCTAGGGTATGGGTAAGGATAAGGAATATGGTAAGGTTTCACATGTAGTTTGGACCATGGGGGAGGGTAACTTAATGATGTATTGGAAAGAAATTTTGGTTCCCGTTGGTGCTCATATGATTGAATTTGCATGGGATATTTTCCTAGAGATAAGGATCCAAACGATTCTTGAGGTCATGGAGATATTTGGTGCGAGGATGAGGGCCAAAGAGAGGGCCACTATAGCCATGAAGTAGGATATTCAATTGGAGGAGGATTAGAAGTTTTCCATGAAATTCTAGGATTATAGATATGTTGAGGAACCTGTTCAGGAAAATAAGCATTGTTCCAAGTATAAAAATGATGATAAATTTTGTTTTATACCTAGAAATTGATTCGATTCCTTACTTGATTTCCTAAATACTTTTAATAATCCTGGTAGTAACGAGAAATGTTCAGTTGAATAAGCCTCCTCACAAATTTTACAAATTTTTAGGCTACTGAGTGGAAATCTTCCAAGGAAGTGTTTCTTCATACAGTTGGCACAAAAGATAAGTGGTGGGTCTTCATCCTTTTCATATTATTCCTGCAAATCATCCAATTTTGAAACCAAAGCTTTAATAATATAATTTTTATGTTCAAGAAAAATGTTAAATTTTGCACTTGTTAATTCCTCATTAGATGAGTTACATGTCTCTGTAGCAGCATAAAAATTCCTCATTTAATGATTTCTCAAAATAAAATTTTCCTATTTTTAACAAGCCTACTGGTACATTTGTTAGCACATGAATAATGTGTATGTGGGGTATGGTGGGCGGTTCTCGCAACATTAAAGAAAATGAGAAACCATAAATCAATATTCTTACAACATTAAATAAAATGAGAAACCTTAAAGAAATACTGCAGAAAAGAAATAAATTCAAAGAACATAAATTTGCAAGAGAAAATAGGTGAAGGAAAAAAATTAAAATGCGACAGATCACCAAGGTCAATCCCCTGAGCGCCTCCCAGGAAATGGCACCAAAATTTTGGGTGCAATATAGGGTATATAAATTTACCAACATTTAATTTTTCAATCCGGATAGTTGTGAACTTGGAGACGCAGCACTGGAAATGCCAGAGAAAGCCCTTGACAACCTGCAAAACAATTCTCTAGTCTATATTTCACATTAAATAAATGAGATCCTGCATTAAAAGAGAATTCGAGAAAACAACAATCCAAACAATTAAAATCATGTGGAATGTAAAAGGAAATTAACAATGCAAAAGGAAATTCTAATAACAAGCAAACATAAAGGAAATCATAACTGGAAATCAATGCGGTGTCGACACCACATCAAACACGTGGTGTTGACACAATATTGAAAGACTATAAATGTTGGAATAAATTCAAAATAAATTCAAATACTAACTCCGCTTGCACTAATTCTACTTGCACTAATCTTGTGTGAAATTTACCTGAAAGCATGAGCATCATAACAAGTAAATCTACTGTGCAAATAACTTATGAAATAAATTGAATTAATATAAATCCCTTGCCTTCCTTGTCCCTGAAAATAGATCGTGTGGAACTATCAAGATGTTTGAAGGGGAATAAATATCATTGTTCTCAATCATAGTGTAGTTGGCCTTTTTATGAATGTCGGCTTTCAAAACCATAAATATTCAAGTCGATCTCAGATTTTGGAATATTAATTAAGTGGGTCTCGATCAATTCAAGTTCACGTTAGAGCTCATAAATGCAATGTCGATCTGGTAAATTCAAACAATCTGGAGGGACGTAATTTAATATGAAGAAGTATTTCAAAGTGCAGGACAATTTCTTAATACAAAAAATTAAATTAATCTTGAAGATGAAAGGAAAAGGTTGCATCAAATCAATTAACTCCACAATTGAAAGGAAAATGTTGCAGTAAATTAAACAACACCAATTTGGAGAAGCGTAGAGACTATAAATGATGAAAGAAACTTCACACAGTAAATGATAATTTAAATGCTAATTAACTTAAGAAATGAAGAGCGGTCTCGAGCTGGTATGGTAGCCAACCGAGCCAGCTCACACCCTCTATGTGTAACCTAGTTCACAGAGTAATAAATTTCAATAGATGCAATAAAGAAATAAATAGAACATGAATAAAAATTTCTTCAATTAGTTCCTGAAAAAAAAATATTTTCTTTACATCATGACGCAAACACTTAGGTCTAGCAAGATCAAAGGAGTGATACGCAGATTGCAAATGTGTGGCGCTACATCAGAACTGACTCCTCCTCCCTCCCACACATTATTTCATGCTTGTGTGTTAATCAGTTACCTGATTGACTAACTAACCAATCCCCCTCTTTTTCTTGCTCCCAACAATCTCTTATATAGCATTGAATTAAAAATTGAAGTTTTAAATTAGCCAACTGAAATTCAAGAGGCAGATTACCATTTTTATCAATTTTCCAAGAATGAATTTAGTTTTCAACTAAATTTAAAAACAATGAATGATTCTGGTGAATCATTCCTCTTTTCCAGGGATGACGTTGTTTCCAAATTGAGTTCCAGGGCCTATCCATATCCAGATCGAAATTCATTGAATTCACAATCTAGAGATTGGTAAATCATTTGAAGAGATAAGATTCGACAACATTGGTTATATATGGATGATGTACATAATAGAGTTCGAGCCGGCCACAACTAACACGTATCTTACTAAGTCATGATATACGCCAGCTATCTCAGCCACCCTTATCACATCAAGGAACCGTGTAACATCATTATCGCGAATAAATGATTCAATAGAATTTTTTACCAACCCTTCCCTGAGTCATGTTTTTGCAACTTCAAGCACATGCCACACAGTATATAATCACGAAAACGATACTTCATAGGTCCAGCTAACTCCAGTTCAAAAAGGCCAATAAAATAAAAGCAATAATTAAAGAAAAGTAGTTCACCTTCCTCTTTTGCTTTGTTTTAAAAAGCTGTGTTGAACTTGTCGATAAGCCTATTTATGGTACTGGAACAATTTTTTATCATAGCTAGGTAAGCCATCAACAATGTATCATTACATTCCATCATAAAATCATCTTGAAAATTTGGGGATTATATCACAGGAATCCTTCTTAGAATATTGGAAACTTGCCGCGACAAAGGATTTTTGTATGGAATTTCACCTCTTTGCATTGTTGACAAGGAATGATAATGAACTCTAATATGGTTGTTAGGAATTTTTATGGCACTATGAATCCCCGTTAGATGTGCAACCAATTGAGTAGCAGTTGAGCCTCCATTTGAGGCTTTTAGGTGTGCGACACAATCAAAAAAAATCTACTGTGCCTCCACAATCTCTATAGAGTAGTTTGACTTACATATGCCTTGAAAACTCGATTATACGCTATATCAAATCCATGAATTGATATTTTAGCTAGAGCACACATTTCATTTTATTTCTATGTACATGAAGGCATAAAAGGGTGCAGGTAGGTAAATGGTGCAGAAATCCATTTCTACTCTGGTGCAGGAAGATAACTAAAATGGTGCGAGTAGGTAAATGCAATGGTGCAGGTAGGTAAATGCATGATCGAACCATTTTTATCCCTGCAATAGACAAGCCTTTATTAAACTTTCATGAATGATATTTTAATCTTGTTAAAATGAAGAAGTAACAAATATTCTTCAAAAATAATCATTAACCCACTTGACAACATGAGAGAAATGAATAAAAATAAGACAAATTGGAAGCCCAACAAGGGAGCACAAGATCAAGCGAAATACTTCTACTTCCTATCACCCTCCAGCAAATGGGTAGGTGGAAGTGACAAATAGAGCCTTAGAGAACATCCTTACCAAAGTTGTGAGAAACAGCAGAAAATATTGGGCAGGCAAATTGGTGGAGGCTACTTGGGCTTACAACACTAACTGGAAGAAAAGTACAGGGTTTACTCCATATGATCTAGTTTATGGGAAGAAAGCTTTGCTTTCCATTGAATTTGAGTATAACACCCTTAGAATGGCGACACAGCTGGATTTGGACATCACAAAGGCACAACAAGAAATAATGATTTAGTTGAATGGTTTGAATGAGTTTAGGATGCGAGCCCTCCTTCATACATAATTAATACAGCTTCAAAGGAAATTTTGGCATGATAGGCACATCAAAGAGAAGACATTTCAAGAAGGGGATTGGGACTTTCTCTACAACTCCATATTCAAGGAATTCAAGGAAAAGTTAATGATAAGATGGCTAGGACCCTATCAAGTAGATAATTTCCATGAAAATGAGGTTCTTCAAATCAGAACCATAAATGAGGAGGGGATCCCTCTTCTTGTCAATGGTTACAGGCTAAAAATGTACAAAAGGCCTTTCGCCAAGGAATAATTCATCAACACAATCAACATAGAGGTGAATTTAATTGGAAGCCTCATAGCTTCCAATCCCTCAAATTCCTAGAAAAAATAAAAAATAAATAAAGAGGCCTGGGTGAAAACCTTTCTGAGGGGTCCAAGGCTAACTCTAGGGTTGAAAACCTCCATGAAGAAATCTTGGAGAAAAATAAAATAAAAATAAAAAACAAAAAATATGGGAACAGAGAAAAAAAAAAATAAAAAAAATCCTTGGGTGAAAACCTCTTGGAGGCACCCAAGGTAGGCTTGTGGGGTGAAAAACTCTACTGAGGCATCCCACCCACATTAAAAAAAAAAAAAGGAGAAGAAAATACAAAAAATAAAAAGAATAAAATGGCACCAAGGCACTAAATTGTTTATGTTTTATAGATTGTTGAACATGGATAATCTGGAAAAGGGATCAAGATTATTCCATCTCTCTCTCTCTTGCCTCTACCTACTCACACCACATGCAACCTCAGCACTCATTCCTCCATCAAATTATACCACCAGGTGAGCAAAAATTTCGAATTTTCTCTTATCTTTTTTATTCTACAGGATGTCTTTAGCAACAATAGGAAATCTTGTAGTGCTACAAGAAGTCTTGAGAATCTACAAGAAGGAATCCCAAGGCTATATGTGCTCACCAAAATCTCTCTAACCTTAGAACAGGCATGAAAATGTCACCCCACCTATGCCTACTATTATCACCAAATTGATCTCAATTGGCTGCTTATTAATCAACTCAATGTAACTCTTTCAAACCACTTCTAAATGAAGATTAGCCTCTTCAGTTTGATAGGGCTCTCTCAAAGGGGGTTATGATTTTGAATAAGGATAGTACTAGATGGCTAACTCTATGGAATTTTAACTTGTTTTTGTATGATTTCAGGATGAAAAATGAATGCTTGCTACCATTGGGCTTATGAAGTCAACAATTAGTAATCTTAGTGATAGTGTTTCTTCACATGGAAGTTAAGGCAGATATAGGTTTTCAACAGAGATAATTCACACACATAACATAGGAAAACACAGTCATTTCACCACTAAAGGAAGTGTGAGCATAATATTATGAATTCTGAGTAATTAGAGATGAAATCTACTGCAAGTGATTAAACATAGAGATGCATATCAATAACACATCAAAAACCTCATGAGAATCCCAGGTCTGGAAGTAGAATGTCACTTTGTATTACTCATGATGGATAAAATATACAAGCAACAATTTGGTGTAATATTCTCCAACCCTTTTCTATTCGATGTTTTGTCTATAAACAGACATTCTTTACAACATAGATGACCTGCCTGGCTGGCTAGATCTTCGAATTCTACTTTGACACCTATCATAACTGAAACCACTAACTTGAAACAGAAAAATGGCAACTAACTTTAAATAAAATAAACTCCTAATAGGACTCTATCTCCTATTTATTACATTCATTTATCCTATCATTGAAACAATTACATAACGGTTACATAATAAATGTCACATGCTCGAAGGAAAAATGACCCTAGTTCACCACCACTTTACATCTTTAAAGCACCCCTAGATTTGTGGAACATAATACTGCTTTTTAGTAATGGATGACCTTCATCTTTAATGTTGTTTTGACTAATTAGCTGGTTGTGTGACACTCCCTTTGAGTCATAAATATCTACTGATAAATTCCACTGACATGCTGGAGGCCTCCAGCTGGCTGATGTCCTGTTGAGATGCTCAAAATCCTTCAAAATTACTCGCTACGAAAATAGGGCAGTTTTAGATAGTTTCATAGAAAATTTTAGTAGCGTAGGAAAAATGGCTTTTCCATCTATCTCTTTGACTTCTTTTTTGTTCCAACATCTTCATTATGTCATGACACATTGCAAACCACTGATATCCCTCCATAAAACATGCCAAAACTGAGTTTTAAAGCAAAAAAGCACCTACAGGAGTTTTCGTGGCATATTTATGGCCTTAAGCTTGAGGTACGCTACGAAAATATGAAAAAAAATAGAAATTGTTGTTTTCAAGATGGTATTCAAAAATTGTTCTCCAACTGCAAAATTTGGGTTCTCTGCATGTTATGAACCTCCTAAAACATATTCCATATCAATTTTTACTCCTGTGGTGTTTCCTCCTCATTTACAATCAGTTGAATAATGGGCTTTTCTACCACTATCATATTTAATCCTTTATTTTCCAACTCCACCTGAATCAAATCCAATTGCTCCTAAATATCTTGCACTTTGTCCTTTAATGCCCTGTTCTTGGATTGCAAGTGCAAGTTTATATTTTTGATGTGTTTGACTTCTCCTCTTAGTGGTTGAGTCCACTTTATCAACTTTTCTGTGTTGTCCAAGGTTTTCGAAACACTTGTGACTTGATCTTCACAGATTTTCTTCATTTTCTCAAACTCAATCTTCTTAGCTCTATGTTTCTTTGCCTCTTGCCTCAAAACTGATATCTCTTTACTTGCCTCTTTTAACTTCTCTTTAATGGTTTCAATTTCATATTTCTCAATAATTTTCTCTTTACCCTTTCTTTGTTTGATAACTAGCTCTTCTTTTGCAGGGAAAGACAGATCTATGATGCTTGGTGGTTGAGCAGTTTCATTAATTTTCTCAGTCTCTTTGTTTCTTTCCATGAACTTCCTTGCATGTCTGGTCATTGGCTTTCTAGGTTGAAAAATGAAACCAACATCATCACCTGGAAACTCTAGTTTTTTATTTGTCTTACCTTTCTTCAACTTTCTTCCTCCATATTCAATGTCTTCAACTTGTACAATGGGTGACTCTTCATTTTCAATTGCATGCAAGGTATCCTCCAAGTTTCCTTTAGCCAATGTATGGCTCCTAGTGACTCTCTTGTTTTCATGTTTGTTGACAGCCTTCTTCTGTTTTTCAGGTGTTGTTTTAGATGTGTCACTCTTCTGCAAGGGTTCTGCTTCCCTGCTCACTGATTTTGGAGGAGATGATCTATTCCCTTCTTCAACTTCCTCTACCACAGCTGGTGATGAAATGTTTCTATGTTTGGAGGCTTTCTTAGGATTGATAGCATCAATTTCATAACCACTCACGAACAAGAAGGAAGTCCAATCTCTGTCTAACATCTTTAATTCCTCTAACACCAATATCTTAATCAAACCATGATGAAAAAGAGAGGTTTCCTTTCCTTCTGTTTTTATTTGAACCTTATCTAACATTTTCCCTAGACTTCTGTATAAATAAAAAGGTAAGTCAAGTGACCTCTTACACACAAAACTTATAAGATTCCTGAGATGATAGGAGTAGACCATGTGAAACCTTCCTTCACAGATAAAATACTTTTGCATGACCATCAACAACTTTGAATAATTTTCCTTCATGAAACTCCTAGGGATAGCATTTCTCAAGTCAATTTCACTGTGCTCTTGCTTGATGAACTCTTTCCAATCCTGCATTATGAATTTTATGCCTTTAAACCATTGTTCCCCTCCTCTATGGCTTCCTGTTGCTGATGCAATGTTGTCTGGTTTCACTTTAAGGTTCAAAATTCGAACTTTTGAAGCTGTTCCTGTGAAGCTGGTGGTAAAATCCTTGGAAACCTATAGATGAAAGCCCTGAAACCTCTGACATAATGGCAAGCTACCAGTTCTTATAAAAACCTCCATGGCAGTTTGGGTCTTAATTGAGTAAATTCATTTCCATGGGCTCATACCTACGGAAATGACCACCTTTTTTCATTTTCCTTCTTCCAATCATGGGTATTTTATATCTTCACAGCCTTGCTTGCTTGATGACAGCTGAAAAGTTCAAATCTGCCAGCAAACTGCTCGGATCGATGAAGCAACTCTCCAAGGTTCCACTTACATGCAAAGATAAAGTGCAATATGACAAAAGGATAATTTAGGTAAGGTTTTATGGTTTAACTGATAGCTCATGATTCAATCATGACACATACATGACGAGAAAGGTAATGATGACCTCAGACATAGCTATGTACCTTTGAATTAACCATAACATACTTGAATGACCTCCACCCTAACTCCTATAATCATAGAATGATGCTTCATAGAAAATTTGAAAAGATAGGTTAGAAAACAGATTTTTGTAGTGAAGTTAGTTTAACCTCTGACAAATTCGCTACAAAACTATTAGGAAGTTTCGTAGTGAAAACTGTTGTTTTCTTGTGTAAAACGCTACGAAATTTTGAAAAACTGACAAATGCAACTTTTTTTATCTTAAATGCATGTGGAATGAAAACTGACACCATATGAGGACTTATTTTACATGAAATTACATATGTGGAGGTGATAATGAAACTTAGGATAGGCTAAAAATGTAAAAAAAATAAAAATTCCCTATACCACATGAAAAGGCTAAGGAGACCTTGTCCTTTTGATGAGTGAACTATATGACCATGTCAAGAAAATTTCACACTTTTATGAGTGATAACAGCACCTACCATCCCTAACCATCATTTCAACCCATGCATGAAAAATCCCTTACCTAACCCTCTATTCTACCACTGTGAATCAACTTGTTTTAACACACACAAGGCCTCTTATTTTATGTTTTTCCTAAACCACACCACTCCATAAACATCCTAATACCACCCCCAACATTTCTACATCCTTTTCTCACCTCCTCATGGCATCTTGAGCTCTATACTTGTAACGAAGGGATTGCTACCCGAAGATGATCACTTCGTGTAGCACACTTGTGCATGCATTGGAGCCTTTCGACCATAGCTTAGCACATCAAGAGCAGTTGAAATATAATTAATATATGATCCTAAAGGTCACCATGGGACACAAAAGAGGAACCTACATCAGCATCAGAAACTTGAGGCCTCCATGAGGTACATGTAAAAGAAAAATCAAGTAAAAACACAGTAAGCACCTCACCCATAAAATAAAAACACAACAAATAAAGGCACCCCTTGTGACTACTCCAATGCTCCAAATCTCTACATCAAGGATATCGTAACTCATTATAAACTAGTTAAGGCTCAGGTATGACTCCTTCACCCTCTCGCTATGCATAAATTTACTAATTGAATAAATGTCGAGAAGAGAGGGTTTAATAAGAAAAAATATGGTCAGTTAACTTAGCCACCCTCGATAGTGGAAGTAAAAATTTGGTGGACTTGGATGCCATGTAGGGTTGTCACATCAGTCAAGATGAGATAACAGAAAGTGGGAGATGATTATGAGGCAAGAGGAAGTGATAGGTTTGAGTGGGACCAACGTTCCAAAGAAGGAAACCTTGTGTGAGGGACACATCAGCACTATGCTCCAAGTCCAATAAAATTAGCATAAAAAGTACCTTGACTCATTTCCCTCGCATGTATTCTCATTTCAAAAATATTTAGCGAAATTAAAAATTCAGAAGGGCACCAAGGAGTCTTAATCACTTGTTGATTGTGTATGCATGGAGTGCTACAGGAAACCCTACAACAGCTACAAGAAACTTCAAGGGAGGTAACTGAATGTTGAGAATGGATGTGCAAGCCCCCACCAGTGTCAATTAGCACAAAAACACCATGCTTCAAGTCAGAAACTTCAAATTATAGATGAAAGTGGCCATCACCCCCATCAAATTCAAAAAATTATTCATGGCAATTTGCATGCAGTAGGGCCATAATTAAGAAAATTGAAGATTTATATGAGTAGGTAGGGAATAAAAACACACATTTTGAATATTGGAGAGTATTAAGGTCCCATATCATCATCGATATTTGACATCAAGACATAATAAAAAACCTATAAAACACAGTAAAAGATGGGGGGATTTTTTAATAAAAGGGAACCCACAAACACAAATAGAATTGTAGTCCACCTTCATGTTTTATACATCTTTCGAAATCATCAATGTTTGGGGTTCTTTGAGCTCCTCAAAGGATATGATGATGAGGTGGCTCAAGAGTTTGCAATGGATTTGCAGTCTCAGGAAGGTGACAGTTCCACCACAGTGATAAGAGGGTTATCCATAACTATCACCCCTGAGCTGATCAGTAGAGTGACCACCTTACCCCTAGGGATCAAATGGAGTAGAGAGGATAGGGTCACTAGTGTTGTTTCCAAGAATATATTCTTTCTTCCCAATGAGGAGCACATAGAATACAAGAATGGGGTATGAAGGGAGAGTTAACCATACCCATTGGATGAGGTGGCCTACCACATCATGAAGTATATCTCCTGTGAGGCAAGACTAAGTGTAGTTTATGGATATGATTTTAAGTTATTGCATGAATAGAGGTTCAAAGAGGATCTACCTTTGGATCAGAGGCTAAAGATACCATATTTCCTCCTTCAGTCCATCAGATATATGAGGCACACAATTATGGAAGGAAAACATTAGCATTTGTCCCATCATGGTCTAATTAAACTCATGGTATAAGATACCTTAAACAAGCTCAAAATTCTCGTGTTGTGGTCCAATTTCATTGACATGGACAAAGAAACTCTAATAAGGACATAATACATCACCCATGGAGACACCCCTACCTCTAGCCTTGGAGATAGGGACACTAAAATAGGGCATAAAGAGACTGAGAGGACAAAAGAAGAAGAGGAAATGGAAATAGAGGAAGGGACAACAAAATATGTAGAAAGATAGACAAAAAGGGAAGAGAAAGAGGAACAAAAGGAAGAGGAGGAGGAGGCTCTGAAGCCCAAGGAAACAACTTTCATTAGGGGAATTTTGAGGTATAAAATGGGCCTCCTAAGAAAATCCTAAAATAATAGTGGAAATAATAAAATAATATTAGATTACATTATCAAATTTTCGACGGGGAAAAAAAAAAAAAAAAAAAAAACGATTTTTTCAACTCATATTTTCAACTTATCTCCCTATGGGTTTACTTATTTCAAGTGAGAACAATTGTTTGATGCATAATTGGATTCTTCATCCAAAAATTACCCATGTTGCAAACTTTCGATGGACCTTGGTACACGAAAAATGAGAAATACATGAAAAATGTGATTGCAATCACATTTTTTAAGGTATTTCTCATTTTTTGTGTAACAGAGTCCATTGAAAATATGAAACATTGGTACTCCTTGGATGATGAATTAAATTTTTCATCCAACGAGTACTCCTGCCCAAAATTTTAGTAAAACCTTAGGGAGATAAGTTGAAAATACAATTTGAAAAAGTAGTTTTATTATTTTATTATTTGTTAATATTTATTTTTTTTACCCCAAAAATGGTGAATCTTCCCCTAGGTTGACATCATCATCTTGAATTCTATTGGTTCTTATAAAGTTTATTTTGGTTGTACATTTTTCTTAGGAGATCCATTTAAGACCTCAAAATTTTTCTAATGTATCTCCACTCAGCAAACCAGCCTTTCACTAGGGAACATTGAGAAAGAAGTGGCTACCATTTTAGCCACTTTAAGAACTCCCGTGAAAACCAAAATAAAGAGGAAAAATCACATGTATTTCAAGAAAAGGAAAAGCAGAAGGGTAAGATAGGGGAGGCCTCAACCTCCAGCAAAGATCCCCATCACCATTGAGGAGTCACCTAACAAGAGGGAAGAAATAGGGCTAGAAGAAGGAAATATTCAAGAAGTCACTTCCCCCAATACAACATCCAAAACACCCATGACATATGCAAGAAGGAACTCCTCCATATTATCATCCCTGAAAAATAAGAACTACCCACACACTTCCAAGGAGGAGAAAAAGATATGCTACAAGAAAAACAGGGGGTGCTACAAGAAAGACAAAGACTACTATAGGAATGTCAGAAATTGCTACAAGAAGAGAAGAATGTCCAAGGGCAGGAAAAAAAGGCATAACTAGAAGGACATAGTTCCCAAGTTGAAGAGCACAAGTCTCAAATAGAAGGTTAGAGTGCCCAAGTTGAAGAACGAAAGGCTCAAATAGTAGGGTAGAGTGCTCAAGTTGAAGAAAAAAAGGATCAAGTAGAAGGGAAGAATTCTCAAATTGAAGGAAAAACGACATAAATCAAAGGGTAGAGTGTCCAGATTAAAAAAACAAGAGACGAAGGGAGAGGCATAAATTACAAGACAACCTCCACAAGCAGAGGGTTCTCCAAAAATTATACAGAAATACATCATATAACTCCAACAGCTTATCCCACAACCCATTTTAAGATCTTATTATAAATTTATTGATGGAGGGAGGTTGATCTCTACAAATTTCTCAATTCCCCTATTCTATGAGCTAGAAAGAGAAAGGGGCACACCCACAAGTGGATGCAAATTGTAAAATATAGAAATATTGAAGATGTGGGAATAATGGAGGAAAAAATTAGTTAGATGGGGAGGGACCTATATTATGTCAGGATCATAGAGGTAGTGTTGAAAGAGTAGTTGCAAGAGGCACAAGAAGAGAACATGAGACTGAGGGGACAATTGCAACAAAATGAAAAAAATATATTCCACTATGGCAGATCTTTTTATGGAGGCAATGAAATATAGACACCCTTCAAATTATTATGCCATCTATTTCAAATATAAATGGTTATAGTTTCAGATCAAAACTTTAGCACAATATGGTTCATTTATCTTTCAAAACTATAGGAAATTCATTGATTTATACAAAGAAAATAGTATGGAAGAGAGATCCAAGTTGGAAGAATTCTACATGCACAACTTTATTCTAATTGATATGAACATATGGGGCCTAAATTCTAGGTTAGGATATATGCAGTTGATGGCCTTAGCATATTGGGTGGCCAATGAATAAAAAAGGGTAGAGGAATTCAAGAGGGTGATGAGGAGAGAAGGAAAATAACCCCTACAAATAAGGGCATAACTCATCAGCCCTAGAGGTGTCATAAATAATCACCAAATGATCTTGAATGATGCTAACCTTGCAGATAAATACCTTGACACCCAAGCACAAGAAATTGCACATTTTGATAACATATCTAGATTAATTGGATAAGAGAGTGTATTGGCATGTTAGAGAATATGGAATGGTCTACCACTTAGCTTAAGGAACTCATAGTATCATACTCCGGACAGATTAAGAGTTTCCATGAACAAAGGACCCTTTTATAAGAAGGCCATGTAGAATGAAAATCCAGGGGCTTGGATTAAATTTAAAGCCCACATTTTTTGTTGGGGCTACATGAAGGAAGAGATAAAACTGAGGATTGAAAGGAATGGGAAGAAGAAAAAACAATACAAGGTTTTACCCACCTGAAGGAGCCCCTTCCATGCTACCTTGGTAAGTCAGAGAAGCTACCAGATCTTTGAAGGAAATCAAGAAGGAGGAATGAGTTACTCAAGGATGAAAAAACATTTAGATAGGGGGATGATGATGACGGCCATCATTGGGTATATTTTAATGGTTGATAGTGTCACCTTTTCAGCTTATTTACTCTCTCTCAAATTTAATTACAATTTTTCATATTTTTCCTAGTGAGAATGGCGTAGAAAGGATTGTCATGAATTGAAGCCTAACATGGTTTAATTGCACGAAATGAAGGGAATAATGCTATTTTTGAGTGAAATTCCATGTCAGGGCTCAAATTAGATAGTGAGGAGCAAACATAGGGAGGTTTACCACCTTCTTAACTCCTAGAATCAACCAATATCTCCTCGGATCCTCCTCCAACAGTTCGAAGTCAAAGGAAGTCGAGCCAGTGGATGAAAAGACGGAGCCAAGATCCACTTCTCTTGAAGATAAAGGGGACAAACACCTACTTTTTAGGGATTTTTTGGTAGCTACCCTTTTGTATAAATAGTCAAGAGAAAGAAATTATTAGAATTCGGATTTTATATGCAGCTAGATAACTCTTGGATATGTATTAGATATTTTGTACTTTCATTGTTAATGTGATAGAGCCTTGGTTATGAAATAAGAATGATTATTTGGTTTCTTTCTCACTAAGTTGATTTCAGAGAGCTGAATATTGTGGGTTAGGGCCCAATCCATGGGATGCTGTCTCTCTTATGTAAATTTTTATTTTTCCTTTATGCTTCAGTATTTGGTTAATTTCATTACATTTTGGTAACATATGAAATATAAAAATTATGTTGACAGTCTCCCTGTCTCACCTCTTCCATTGGAGTTTGAGGAGGAAGATATTCCACCACAGACCAAACATATTTAGATTATAATTTCTTGGAAAATTTTAGATATAAACCACTTTTCTTATCATGAGTATGTTGTAGGTTCAAAAGTAGATTTGTGTTTCAAGTGCATGAGTAGTTCTAGTTAAATTCAACTCATCTTTTCCACTATTTCCACGATAAATTTGTGGATGATAAATGCATGAGTAGATGTATTCTTTTAAGGTTTGGATTTAGCAGTGGAGAAGGACCCTTTTAACACTATTAATCTAAGTCTCAACCCTCCATCATTCACCTTCCATTCAAGTCACCCACAACCCTATTTTGGAGTCCATAACAACATTACTGAGACAAAAAATTTTAGCACAAGACAAACCTTTTTAGGGTTTTGATCTTGGCTAGAAGGGTTGGAAATCCTCCATTTCATTGGACCCACCTTTCCCTCATCCTTTCTAGCCTTCCTTCCACCATTTTTGGCCTCCAAATCCTCTCGACATGTTTCCTGTAGCATTACAAGACCTCCTGTAGCAAACAAGAATCTTGTAGAACCTTCCTATAGCAGTTTTGAGATCCTTCTCCTTCATCCCAAAATCACTCCTCCACCTCACCTGAGCCTAGCAAAGGCACTAATAGAACTCCAGCTCTGAATATTTCATTGAACGACACCCTTAGGACATCCAAACTCCCTCTTCTCTTGTTGCAAAACAAATTAATTTGAGTGTGATCATTTCATTAGCATAGTAGTTATCATGAATTTTATATAAGAGAGTTAATCATTGATTCAACATATGTGAAAATATATACTACCTCCTTTATGCAAATCAATTAAGTAGTCTAGAAAATTGATGCAATCTAGTGTAATTTCCTTTATTGTACTTAGAATGAGTTTCAGTCATTTTTCATTGCAAAAGTAACCATTAAATATATAAATGGTTATGATTTTCTTTACTTGCCAATAGAATAATGGTTATTATTTTCTTTCAGTCTTAGGTTTCAGTTAGAAGTGTGACAGACTTCCTCTTTCAGAGTATCCCTAGTTGCTAGCACCGCATGGTAGAACTAAGATGAGGATGGAATGAGTAGAGCTCATACGTTGTGCATATAGCATTGTCACCTCCATTTTTGTACGAAGCCCGAGTTGATAATTAAAGTTGAGTAGCTTATGGGAGTTGCATCATTCTTGGTGCAATACTAGGGCTCACCACTTATAACCAGCATATAACCAACAAAATAACATTGATAGAAAAAAGATTAAGATCACATAATAAAAATTACATTTACTCATAAAATACAAGAGGAAAATATCTCTTATTATCATATTCAAAACCAACCAAGTTAGGAACTTTCATGTACCACCCGACCACAGATTGGGATGAACCAAATATCTCTTTCATCCAATCGCTTCCACAACATATTACAAGCATGAATGTGTGATCTCATGGAATAAACCAAGAAAAAACAAACCAAGGCTTCTAGAGGCCAATCCACCTCAATCCTCAACCATTGATACCACCTCATAGTTGCACATCACTAACCATCACCAAATCAATCTCTACCAAATATTTTCAGGGCTCCAGAGCATTTGTTCCAACCAAGGTCTCCAAGACTATTAATTCAACCCATATTTATTAGCAGGCTTCCAGATATTTTTTCTAACTAGGGCATCCAGGACTATTAACTTAACCTACCAAGGGCTTCCAAAGAATTTTCCAACCAAGGCTTCTAGGACTAGTAACTTAACCCAAGTTGTTATAGGGATTTTAGAGCTTTTCCCCAACCAAGTCTTCCAAGAAATAGTAACTCAACCCATAACCATAAGGAACATGAGCACCAACTAGAAAATAAAGGTAAACCCACAACACCATGGCTATCCAGGAAATGTTAAGGATAGGAAAAATCCATTGGAAATCCAAGAAATCCTCCATTTCAATGACATATCATAACCAAGAAACCACTTGCATGCAAAAACTAGTAAGGAAATCATACATGCAACTCAGTACCTACAAAGAAAACTCAATGTAGTTGTTGATGCCACTATCCTCTTTCCCTTTCCTTGCTCCAAATCCCAAGTATGCCACACTCCTCAAAGAGTGCTCCAAGAAAACTATAAGTGTCCAAGATTATAAGAGAGAGAGAGAGAGAGAGAGAGAGAGAAAAGAGAGACCTCCCAGCTAAAATGGAAAAAAGGTTGTGAATTGATCCTCAGAAGCATTTTTATCATTGAGGCCTCTAATTTCTTCATTTTCCATTATTTTCCTTCATTTTCCTTCTCACATGAAACCTGTAACCTTTCACCTTAATTTATCCTAATTTCCATTATTTTTATAAATAAAATGCCAATAAATGTCACTTTGCCTTTCCAAAGCCTTTTCCATTTCCTTTTCCATTTTCCATAGCCACTAATTAATAACCAGTGATCCCCATCACTATTTTTTTTTCCCAAAATTCAACATGGAATACATGTCCCATGACCTTGGTTATTATTTTTCCCTTATTAACTTTATTACATGGATTTTTGACCAGGGTTGTTACAGAATCCTCCCCCTTGGGGGAACACCATCCTCGATGTTCAATGAAACCTACAACAAGCAAGACCATTGAAAAGAAAAAATTACTTCCCATGGAGCATTATAACTTAGCTCATTGTAATATTTAAAATGAAAAACCTATTGAAATCAAACCAACACAACCAACATGAGAAACATAACAACATGAAAACCATACCATTTATTAGAGAGTTACAACATATCTCATTTCAATATTTACAATACAACCATATATAAATATTTATATATACAAAAACTACTTTTCCTCGATCTAAAAACAATGAATGATACATTGCCTGCATTTGATCAACCATCTCCCATGTAGCTTCATCGGGCCTAAAGTGTTTCCAATCCAATTTAACCTACTCAATTGCTCGGTTCCATATCATGGGAATCCTTCTCTACAAAAATAATAGAGGTTATGAATGGAATTATCCTCTTAGTTCCACCTACAATACATACCATTATATCACATGATCAACATATTTAACATACTTCCTAAGAAATGACACACAATACCGAGGTGCCAACTTGGAACATGATCCAATCCTCAATGAGCTCTTCTTGGGCCTAATGTGCTAGTATGCCTGTTCCCCAACATGAAACTCCTTAAACACCCTATGATGATCTACATAACTCTTTTTTCTATCCCATGCTACCTTTAAATTTTGTTTGATAACCTCCATTTCATGTTCCATGTCTTACAACATGTCTGGTCCAATCAATACCATGTTAACTGTATCACTCCAACTGACAGGATTATTAAAACTCTGCCCATAGAATGATTCAAATGGACTCATCCTCAGAGGATCCCAATACCCATTGTTGTAAGTGAACTCAACCAGTGGAAGATACTTTTCCCACTTCTGCTACTGATGCATGACGTACATTCTCAACATGTCCTCCAAAATCATGTTAACCCTCTTTATATGTCCATTTGTTTGTGGATGATAAGTTGTACTAAAGGAAAACTCTGTACCCAAACCTATAAATAACTCTTTCCGAAACCTAGAAGTGAACTTAGAATCCCTTCTTGACACATTCTTCTTCAGAACACCATGCATCCTCACTGTATCTATGATGAAGTGTTGTGCCACATCAGTAGATAAATATGTAGACTTCATTGGAATGAATTGTGCTACCTTTGTAAACTTTCCACCACAAACATGATAGGATTATGTTGTCTAAATTTCCTCGGAAAATATTTGATGAAATATTTTAGCCATCAATAAAATTTTGTCATAACTGATGATGGCTAAAACAGGTCTTTAGTCTTCAAGAAACAAGTTTTAAGGAAAAATTGTGACTTCTTGAAGCCTCTCTGTGTTCATTATCTTTAATAGATCCATTGCACTAATATCTTCACTTCAAAAAATCCTCAATAAGCCCTGTTGTATAAAGGGACTATTTTCAGCCATTTTCTCCATCTTTTCACCTTCATAATTTCCTCCAAAATCCCCCCATATCACTCATTTTTCCCCTTTACATATCCTTCATTTTCCTTTTTAAAATCTCCCCTTTCCTCTCATTTATCCTCCATTCCCTTTGAAAAAACCCTTCAAACCTGTAAAACCCCTTTTTATGGTTTGAAACATCCTTTTTTACCTATCAGAAACCTTAAAAAAGGCATAAAAACCCTCTTTTAAACCTATTTTCGACCTTTTATAAATTTGGGCTTTTAAGCCCCCTTGGCTTAAGCCCCCTTTCGTTTCTTCGCCATATAAATCAAGTGCTATGACCAAGCGTAAAGCCTTTAGCCCCTTATATCTCTTCTCCCGGTTCCTTTTTCCTCCATAAAAACCATACCTTCCTTGTTCCTTAAGCCCCCTTCCCTTACCTTTTATTTACCCCCGCACCCCTTGCAAAATGCGTTTTCCTTTGTATTTCCGCCACCATAATTGTCAAATAATGCATCAATCTTGGCCATAGATGTATCCGATCTGACATCTGTAAATCACCCCCGCCAATAATCCTCTTGACCATCCCTTATCCTTTCACCCCCGCAACAGATCTCAACCGTAGATCTTATTGATCTAATGGCTACGCACTCCCCGCCTCTTATCCCATCTCCCAACCATTCCCGCCCTACCAAACAAAATATCCTACGTCAGCTCAGCCCCACCTTCCACACAAAAAAATATCTCCCAATCCCCTCTCGACACATGGCCTCCACTACCTCCTCACTCAAGCATCTTCCACCTGTCGTGTTGATCCTCTGCCGTTGGATCTACACCCCCAGATCCAACAACCCACGCTCGATTTCACACGGATTTCGGTGTCAGGGTTTAACGACCCAAGTCTATGCAAAATGTGTAGTATTGGGGTGGAAAGGTGTCACACCCTATATGGAATCACGTTCGATTCACGATAAACCACTTACCACCCATCGGTAGCGCGAAAACTGCCAGTGGTATTCCCGAAACCACCTTTCTCATTTTTGCGCCGAAATTCAAAATTAAACCCCGTTTTCACCTCTCCACCATGGAAATTCCTCCTCCGCCTGCATATCTCGCTCCTTTATACATCGCTCTGACGCCCCAAACTCCTGAAGCAGTTTAATCCACGAAAAATGTAATTTTTATTAACGTTTTTTGGTATGTATGCAGGTTCGATGGCAGTTGTAAGGCCGAAAATCATTCCCATGGCCCATGAAGAGATAGGGCCGAAGGTGACCACCTCTGAGGCCCAAGTAACGCAGAAAAGGAGCTTTCAGGGTTAATTTCAGGGTTTGACTGGTGCTTTATGAGCATTGGTCACACGATCAAACCCTCCAGCATCGAAGAAAGCCACCTGTATGTTGAAAAAGAAAATAGAATAAAGAAAATTGAAGACAATGATTAAAGATAAAAAGATTATGCATATGGTTGAAGGTTAAAATGAATAAAACATAGTCAAAGACAAATTAATTAAGGTTAATACAGTCAACAGAAAGGACAAAAAGCCCGAAGATGATTATAAAGGCCCAAAAGAAAGATCAAGGCCTAAATCAATGTTTAAAGCCACAAAGCAGATAGATCAGTAAAGAAAGCCTCCAAATGCCACATCAGTGAGGTAATTAATCCTTAGAAATGCCACCTGCCAGTTTATTTTTCTCAAAAGCATACAAATTCAATGCATAGTAAGAGATATTTGCCAAAGATAGCTCAGAAAGTAATTACAAGCTTACCAAAGCCTCGAAAGTCAACAAAAGTGACTGAAGTTGATGAAACTTAATGTAAAAATCAATTAACAGAGTTAAAACATCTGATATCTTCTCCATTAGGCCTCCCAAAGGTCGAGAAGCATTTACTCTGTATTAATTGAACAATTAGACCTTATTTTCACTCCACCTCCTCAATCTACCTATATATATCATATGAGGAGTTCATTGTTGTTGTTGGCTGAATACCTGTTGAATGTAAATAGTTGTTGAGGCTGTTGAAACTCTGTTTTGTAATTGAAGAAAGATAAGCTGAGAAGAGAAGTTTTGAAGCTGTAAAGACCTACTGGACTTGAAGATTGTAACTGGTTTGAACATCAAATATACAAGTTGATTGATAGGATTCTGGTCTATGTCAATGGTGATGTTTTTCTTACTATAATTTTTATTTTTCTCATGTTTTCCATACTGTCCACTTTCTCTGATAAAAGAACATAAAATATAGATTAGGATTTACTGTAAAGTACCCTATTTCTCACTGATAAATCTTTATCTCTATGTTTTCTTCTAATTGTGTTTTGAGGAGAGTATAACCAGTGAAATGTTGGTGAGCCCATGTTTCCTGAGTACAAATTGAAATATTGTCATTGAAAGTTCTTGAAAAGTCTGCTAATTAAAGTTGAATTAGAGAAGTTTATGGTTAGCCCTGTCATCTAGTTTATCTACAACAATTGCTTTGAAAAGATCCCTTAAGAGTATGTCAAAAGCAGGCTAGGTTCAAAGTCCTTACCTGATCTTAGGCTACTTTTTATGTTTATCTAAATGTTTTCCTTTGAGAATATGTTGAAAGCAGGCTAGGTTAAAAGTCCTTACTTGATCTTATGCTATTCTTTTGTTTTTCTTAAATGTTTTCTTTTGAGAGTATGCTAAAAGCGGGCTAGGTTAAAAGTCCTTACCTGATCTTAAGCTATTCCTTGTTTTCTTATATGTTTGATTCTTTTCACCACACTTCTTAATGTCCCATACCACAAATCAACTTAAAAAAGATCCTTTGATATAGATGACTTGCCCCATGGACCACTCTTGAAACTTGTTGTGCAATTAAATCCTTTGTGACTCCATAGCCCAATGGATTGATACTATTTCTTACCTATCCTATCATTTGAACCATTCTTTCAACATGTTCACACATTTACCCTTCAAAATAATACCTTCATTTTGATGAAATCCATCCCAACCAAAAACAAATAAATCCCTTGTACTTCATAAATAGCCTTATATCATATCATAATCCTTAAAGAAATATCTTTGAAAACACTTATATAGAGAGACCCCTCTCTGAATCCAGGAGGGCTAGATCCTAGGATTCCAAAGTGGTTATGATGTAGGCTTTGTAGTGTTTGTTCTTGCCAATCTTGCAAACTACAGAGACCTAACATAGTGGTGACCATAATGGGAAAAAACAATATTGAGTAATAGATAACTTCACAACTCAATGAACCCCTATTTCTAAATGAGACAAGTGTCACCAAGAATGGTTATTATTGATTTTTGATGGTGAAAAACAACCAAACCTTCAAAAACAAGTAATAATCCTTCACGTGGCGACTCCATTGGTATTCAGTAGGCCTACTGACCCCACTATTTTTCCCTAAGACTCCACTGGGAAATTCTTCTATCCTTCAAACATCATTCAGACCCAGTTAAGAATACTTTGAGGATTGTTTTTTCTTTGAAAAATATTAGTTAGCCTTTAAAATACTGTCATACATGGCTGAAATTTTCTCATCATTAGGTCTAAAAACATCACATAGTGGCTTCTAGAATAATTTATACTAGATCCTATCCTGACCCAAATCCTCCTGAGATAGTTGATAATCCAGAAAGCATCCTTAGGAAATCTCCTAAATCCAATACTTCAATTATTGTCAGACTAATTCATAGCTAACTCTGTACCTGAAAATCTCTCAGGTTTGTAAAATACACAAGTTGACTTACCATTCATAAGAAACCCATCCAGAACTAAGTCACTTAGTGATATAGATCAGATAGACTTTGAGCCTCCACACTCACCCCAACATAGTGGTGAACATACTGATAGTGGAGAAACTACTCAACCTAACCTTCATTTCATTCATAACTTTGGTTTCTCTCATCCTAGATCTACTCAACAGTCTCTTGCTGGTCCAAGCAGTTCTGTTATCCATACACCCACTGTTCAAACTACTCCATTCCATCCTCGTCCTCCTTTCATAAACCCTCCACTTGTAAACCCCCCATTTTTTCCACAACCTCCTATCATGGCATCATGGTATGCTCCTCTAGTCCTTCCTTTACCTTTAGTCAATTTTCCACAGGACTATTATTCCAAGATTCCATTATATGATGCAAGTGGTACTATTACTGCTCAACTAAATGTGGACAAGATGATTGACTATTTTCATAGAAATGAAATAGATGATGAAACTGTTAAACTCAGATTATTTTCTCAAAGTTTAGGGGGAGAAGAAAGAAAATGGTTCAAAATCTTAACCCCTAATAGTATTAATGATCTCCAAGATTTCCATCAAAAATTCATAAACAAATGGGAAATTAGGAAGAACCCTCTCCAAATACTTTCAGATTACAACAACCTCAAGAGAAACACTGGGGAAAGTGTTCAAAATTATTGCACTAGATTTAATACAGTTTATAACGCATTTCCCCCAGATTTGAAACCTCCACAAGGCGCAACTTTGGCCAAATTCCCTGAAGGATTTGATCCCGAAATGGCCTATCAGCTAAGAGAAAGTGATCCCTTAACTTTAGAAGACATGCAGAAGGGAGTTCTTAGTGCGGAAACAAATATGATTGAGAAGAGGGTATGATATAGGGATGAAGTTGCACCTTCCACCTCAGACTCAAAACTGGAAAGGATGATGGAGAAGATGATAGAGAGAATGAGCATATATAAGAGAGCTCAATATAGAGAAAATCAATTAGCTCCTCAAAACATAAATAAATACCAAAAACAAAACCAGAACTTTAGGAGAAATCAACCTCAGAACAGAAAAAGAGATGTTGATCAACAAATCAGACCTCATTTTCAAGAAAATTATGTTAATGAGGATGAAGAAATAATTGAAAAAATAGAGGATGATAACATAAACATGCTGGGAGTAAGCAATGAGGATTCTGATTTCCTCCATGAAAGAAAACAAGGTCTATATACACCCTATGATGATAGAAGACCAAAAATTGAATAATATGAACCAGACTTTGAAAATACCATCATAGGATCACCTAAACAATATGGCCTAAGAAGTAAGAAGAATCAAGAAACTCCTAGGAAGAAAAACCTCTGAAAATTCTGCCAAAAACTACCCTATAAATACCTCCAAAAAGACAACAGAAAATCATAAAACAGTGGCTGGAAGTTTTGATCCAAACAAGGAAAAAAACACCCAAATCAATGAGAAATGGAGTGGTGACCCTAGCAGCACTAAAATTTCAATTAATTCTCCTGAAAAAACCATTTTGACTGCTATAAATAGTAGAAATCAGCAAGCTGATTTTTCTGATGAATCAGTGAATAAGAAGGTTGAATAAAAAAATTTGAAAAATCAGATTCCCTTTAGCCTAGAGAGTGAAATTGCCAAAATAAAAATATCTGTCCCACTCACTGAGTTAGTCACTCAAAATGTATATAGATGTCAAGTTTTAAAAGCTTTGAACATAGAATAAATTCATGATACTGTTAACTTGAATGATGATACACCAGAGCTTCTGTTTGGTCCTAAGATTGAAGGAAAATTTGAAGAAGGAACTACCCCTTCATTCTACATCAGTTTTAAATCGATAATATTTTGCACAATTCCATGCTTGATTTAGGAGCATCACATAACCTCATGCCCAAAGTAATAATGCAAAAATTAGGCCTTGAGGTAACTAGACCTTATAAAGATTTATATTCCTTTAACTCAAGCAAAGTGAGATGTCTAGGCCTTATAAAAGATCTTTGTGTTAACTTAGCTCAAATCCCAGCCAAAAGCTTAGTGATGGACATTGTAGTGGCTGATATACCCCCAAAATATGGCGTTCTTCTTTCAAGATCATGGGGTGCTAAGTTGCAAGGCACTATGCAGAAGGATATGACTTATGTCACCATCCTTGTCTTCAGTCAACCAAGAAGATTCTATAGGGAAACACACATGAAATACATGGAGAGTAACCAAGAAAGACCAGAAAACTCTCCTCTCTATTCTATTCATACTAACCTTGACTCGTTCATTCTTTATAATGATGAGATTTTTAATGAGCAAGGATTAATCAATGAAACATCAGCCAATATAGTGATCACTCCACATCCTAACATAGTGGCAACTATAGATGAAGAGGAAAATAAGGAGAAAACTGAAAAAAAATTTACTAATTCAAAAAATCACAACAAAAAAATTGAAGGTCTTGATGTCCAAAACAGTCATAAATATAGTGCAGAGCATGAAAATCAAAGAAAAAAACCTCAAAAAATTGAAAATATTGAGGAACAAAACAAAATTCAACATAGTGCAGACCTACAGGAACAACAAAGTGACAATTTAGGCAAAACAAAATAGAGAGGACAGCAATGAAATAAATGAAAAATATGAAAAAACAGTCCTCTTTGGAGTATGTGTTTTGATGGACCTTTCTCTAACACTGGTGCAGGAGCAGGCATATGGGTGCACAACACTGAAAACAATCATGATGAGGGTCATTCCTATAGATTAAATTTCCAATGTACAAACAACATAGCAGAGTATGAGGCTCTTCTTTCAGGCTTGCATTTATTGAAAAAATTAGGAGCCAAAATGATAACAATCCATGGAGATTCAGAATCGATAATTAGGCAAGTAAATGGGCAATACACTACTAAACATCCTAGGCTTAGGGCCTATAGAGATGATGCCATGGACTTGTTGAAAACATTTGCTGAATTCAAACTTACCTTTGTCCAAAGGAACCAAAAAATTCTTGCTAATGGATTAGCCTTTGCTGCTAGTACTTGTCTAAGACCTTATGAAATCAAACAATATACCATCCAAGTCAAATATAGACCAGCTGTCTCGGATAATGAAAAATACTGGAAATTGTTTGAAGGAGATAAACAAATAGAAGACTTCCTATAGTCCATAAATGAATTTGAAGTGCAAAATTTAGATTCAGAGTATGAACAAGACTGTCCTACTAAATAAAACCCACTTTTTGAAGAAGAAAAGTTTCCTAAGATTGCTGAAATAAATCTGTTAACTAATAAACCAAAACATACAACAGAAAATAGCACAAATTTAGAAAAAGAAGACCTAGAAGTGATGCAATCTAAAGATCAGAGCTTGCCAAAAGGATTGGTTCCATTAGAAGAATTTTTTGACGTGAATGATGTTTCCAAAAAGCCAAAACTGGAACCTATTGAAGCTGAAGTGGAAGAATGCAACATAGGCAGTGAGGAAAAGCCCAAAATGATCAAGTTGTTTAAAACACTGCCAGCTCACATTAAAATGAAATACATTGAGCTATTTATAGAATTTTCTTATGTATTTGCATGGATTTATGAAGACCTGAAATCATATGATACATAAATAATCCAGCATCAGATACCCCTCAAAGAAAACTAGAAGCCTTTTAAACAAAAATTGCACAGAATCAACCCTGTTCAGTTACCTCTAGTAGAGAAAGAAATTAGAAAAATGTATGATGTTGGAATTATAGTCCCTGTTAGATAATTAGAGTGGGTGTCTAATCTTGTATCTGTTAGGAAGAAAACAAGAAAAATAAGGCTTTGCATTGAATTTAGAAACATAAACAAAGCCTCATTAAAGGAAAACTACCCCTTGCCCAAAATGGATCATATCTTACAAAGGGTAGTTAGTTCCAAAATAATTTCTTTGCTAGATGGCTTCTCAGGTTACAATCAGATATTGGTACATCCTGATGATCAACTTAAAACAACCTTTAATACACCCTGAGGTACTTTCATGTATTTGAAAATGCCCTTTGGTTTAATGAATGTTGGTGCCACATTTCAGAGAGCCATGGATATTGCATTCTCAGAAGAAATATGTTACTTCATAGTGATTTACGTAGATGATATTACTGTCTATTCTAAAACAGATGAAGAACACCTAATACACTTGAGAAAATTCTTTGAGAAATGTAGAAAATATGGGCTACCTTTAAATCCAAAGAAAATATTGTTTGGTCTCCAAGAAGGTAAACTTCTTGGACATATCATATCAGAAGAGGGAATAAGGATAGACCCAAAGAGGATTGATGGAATATAGCAAATCAACCATCCTATAAACATCAAGAAAATTCAATCTTTCATTGGGAAGATTAATTTCTTGAGAATGTTCATACCCAATCTAGCTAAACTCCTTAGAATCATGACAAACATGCTTAGGAGAGAAGAAGGAGTTAAATGGAACTTAGAAGAAAATAAATTATTTGAGCTGGTAAAACAAGCACTTACCAAAACACTAGTTCTTATCAGTCCTTATTTTACAAAGGATTTCTTAATTTTTTCATTTTCATTAGAACACATAGTATCTGTTGTCCTATTATAGAAAAAATTGAAGGGACAAGAGCAGTCAATTGCATTTTTCAGTAAGGCATTAAGAGATGCACTTTTGAAGTACAATATCATGGAAAAACAAGCCTTTGCCTTGGTCAAAGCCTTAAAGGACTTCAGAGTTTACATTTTACACTCCCACATTATAGCTTTTGTGCCTCATTCAATTGTAAAAGACATATTGACCCAAGAACTAGATGACAAAAGAGGAAAGTGGATTGTTGTAATTTTAGAATATGACTTAGAAATCAAGCCCACTAAGCTCATAAAAGGTCAAGGACTAGAAAAACTTATGGTTGAATCCAACTTTCAAGCTCTTGATATAAACATGTTTAATGCATTAGATGAACAGGAGGAGTTGACAACTCCAATTATTGAAGATCATTTTTTGAATTCATCTTGGTATGTTGATATTTTGTATGTTTTTCTGAATCTTAATGTCTCTCTTGGTTTTTCTAAAACAAAGGAAAGATTATTAAAGTTGAAAGTTGTAAATTACTGCATTTTGGATTAATGTTTATATTGGAAAAATGCTAGTGGATTATTTCTTAAATGTCTGCCTGAGAATGATGCAGATAAGATCAAGCACGAGTTTCATGAAGGATAATGTGGAGACCACCTCTACTGGAAGTCAACTGCTAACAAAATCCTTAGATCTAGTTTCTATTTGCCTTCTCTTTTCCTAGATATCCACAAAATTGTAGCCACCTGTCACAAATGCCAAATTTTGAAGGTAATAGAAAGTTGCTTCCCTTGCCCTTACAGCCAATTTTTGTTGAGGCTCCTTTTCAACAATTGGGTTTGGACTTCATTAGAGGCGTCCATCATAACATCATCACCTTTATAGATGGATGCGGTGGAATGCGAGAGGGGGGGTGAATCCGTATTTCTTTCAATTAGAGCATTAGTTAATATTCAATTATTATCAGTGTTTGTACAATGATAGCAGAAAACAAGAGGAACAAAAATGCACACATTTTTTAAGGTGGAAACCCACTACAGGAAAAAAACCACCTAATGCTTTTCTAATAATTCTTTTCAACTCCAATTGAAAATAAAGCTCCAACTTCCTACAATCTAGAAAAGCATTCTTCTCCAGCTCCCACTAGATGGATGCTCCAAAGCCCGAGATTCTTCAGTAGTCAACTGAACAGAAGCCCCAACACCCAATGAGCTACAACTCACCCTGGCACCACCCTACCACCCTATAGAAGAATAAAATAAGAATGGACTCTCGTACCAGGGAAAATAGTCCACTTTATAATGATATAGAATGATGCAAAAGAATAAGATATACTAGACCATAACCCAAACTTTGACACAACCACCTAATGATGATACTAGACCTCCCAACACTGCCTCTTCAACCCTTGGTAGATAGACACTAGTACAATTTGTACAATAATGTATTTACAATGACTAAGTACAATGATACCTTTACAATGACTGTATGCAGTGCTACCCACTTGAAGACTTCATATGATGAACTTCTTGCTGATGTTATGCACCTTGGTTTATACTCTTGTCATGCTACCCTCTGCTGTACCTTGTTTTACTTTTCTGTCGTAGAAAGTTTGGTCCTTTGCAATCCTCGACAACACATGATCTAGCTTTTTCTTGCCTTCTAGGAGCTCAATATTGAATCTGGTGTATCTCTGTTATTTCAGATCCTCAATATCTAATTTTTGGTCCTATAGTATTCCTCTGAGTCTTCTTTCCAATGCCACAGGTCTCACCCAATTCGGATTCTTCAAGAGAGAGTTATACCCAATTTCTCACACTGCCCTAATTATGGATTGTTTCAATAGAGTGCACTTGTACGGCGTGCCACATGTCACTCTTTCTTCATTTGCCTTTGAAATTGATAGAGCGAAAACTATAGACTGTGCACTATCTGCTAATTTTTACGGAATTCCAATTCGATACTCAGAGAGAGAGTTATGACGATTTTACCAAGGTCACTTCTTTGAGATGATTTTCAAAAGCCTGCAAAAACCCTTACTTCCACAGATCATATCTCCGAAAATTTTGTGCAACTTGATCTGAAATTTGTGTTGCAGCTTCCTGGGATTGATGATTTGCCTCATAAAAATTTAAGCCACGATCCTTCGTAGAAAAAAATTTAGAACGAAAATTCCACGATGACCTGTTTTAGATGGCCAAATCCCATACATAAGGAGGAAATGAAGATCACAATTTATATGAATGCTTAAGTTGAGAGGGGCTTCAACAAGTGAATGTGGGAGGGATCTTAGGGCTTAAAAAAATATTAATTATGAATTTTCAATGACCTATGCCCCAACCCCATGGGGTTTTAGCCCACTAACTGGGGGTACAAACTTCAAACATGAATATCTCGCAAACCGTGAAGAATTACATGGCGTGCCATATATCAATGGAAACATCTCAACAAGTAGAAACCATCAAAAGAATTATTTACCCAGAATATATTAATTTGGTAGGTCAAAATTCCCATGCAATATTAGGTTAGCCCTTGGTGCTACTTGGGTTGACATCAACCATTGCTAATCAACGGGATCCTCATAACAACATACTATTTTACCAAATCGATAGAAGTCATCCCTTCTAGGAATGCCACAGACTCAGTTATCATTTCATTCCTTGAAAACCACATACTGTCTAGATTTGGCTGTCTTAGAAAGATCATAACTGACAATGCTGCTGCATTTGGGTCTAAAAATATAGTGGAATTCTATCATAAATATCAGATTACATTGGGTCTTTCTATAGCTTATTACCATCAAGGTAATGGGTTGGTAGAATCTTCAAATAAAATTTTGGTGAATATAATCAAGAATTTGTTGGAAGAGAACAAAAAATCATGGCACAATAATCTAGTACATGTTCCAACTACTAGTTTATGGAACACATGCAATTTTTCCAACCAGTCTAGGAGTGCCAATCATGAAGCTGATCCAAGAAGTACAGTCTGAAGATGATGATATGACAAGAAGAAAACACCAGACTATACATCTACGACAAACCAGAGAGGAGGTATACATTAGAGCACAACAACTACAAGAAAACATCAAGAAGCTGTTTGACAAAAGAACTAAGGCAAGTGACTTTAAAATTGGTGACAAAGTATTGAAATGGGATTCAAGGAGAGAAGATAAGAGCAAACATGGAAAATTTGATAATTTATGGCAAGGCCCTTATCTTATTCAATCTGCTATTGGAAACAATGCCCTACAAGAATTGGATGGAGCTGAATATTTTGGAGGTCCTGTCAATGGCAGGATTCTCAAACATTATTTTTGTTAACTGATATTTTAGTTTCAAAGCTTTTTGTTCATTGTATATAACATTGCTTTTGAATTTGAAAAAAGAAAAAATACAAAAACAATAGAAAAAGAGAAAAAGAGGGCAGAAATAAAAGAAGAAAGGTACAACCCCATACCAAAAAAGAAAAGAAAACCTGAAAGTGTGCAAGCTTAAATGCCACTACCAAAAGAGAGCACTACTATTTAGTCATACAGCCTAATCATGACTAGGTAGATTTCAATTTACTACTGATAGGTTAGTGAATCAGATTTTCCAAATTGTTTAATTTTGGATTATCAGTAGACTAGATTAGGATAGAAAAAAAGAGGTTCAAACAAGCTTAAACTTGAACCAAGTAAAAAGGAAAAAGGATGACTCTAAACAGATCAAAATCTGAGTCATAAGAAGAAAGAAGGATGTTCTTAATTTTCAAATGTTAAGCCTTCACAATTTTGTTTTGAATTTCTGTAAATTTCAGTCTATGTGCAGCTTGTTTTTATGCCATAGTCTTACAACAAATCAGACAGCTTAATCTTGGTTTGCCTGTATTTAAATTTATGTTTTGGAATATAGAGAATAAGATCTGTCAGACAGCTTAATCCTGACAGGTAGTACCTTAGGTAGAGAATTTATGAGTTCAATTGTTTAATCTGAACTCATGGAATAAATAAGGGTAGATTTAGATTAGTTTCCTGCTTTCAAATAAAAGAATAAAATGTTGATGTCAAAAGGTTTGCAAGTCCAAGTGCACCTTATGAAGAAAAAAAGTTAGGACAAGTAGGCTATGTAGGTAGTTGTTTGGGGAAAAGAAATTTGTTTGCTGATACAAAGTACCAATCATCTTTTTAAGCAGCATGATCAAGTAAGAAAAGGTTGTCAAGGATAAGGCACAGGTCTGCATTTCAGAAATAAATTTCTGTGGTTCTTGACACCTCTAAGGAGCTTCCATCCCCAAGTGGAGCCACTGTTAGCCATCAATAAAATTTTGTCATAACTGATGATGGCTAAAGGAGGTCTTTAGTCTTCAAGAAACAAATTTTAAAGAAAAATTGTGAGTTCTTGAAGCCTTGTTGTGTACCTTGTCCAAGAGACCCATTCCACTGATATCTTCACTTCAAAAAATCCTCAGGAAGCCCTGTTGTATACAGGGGACTGTTTTCAGCCATTTTCTCCATCTTTTCACCTTCATAATTTCCTCCAAAATCCCCCCACATCACTCATTTTTCCCCTTTACATATCCTTCATTTTCCTTTGTAAAATCCCTCCTTTCCTCTCATTTATCCTCCATTCCCTTTGAAAAAACCCTTCAAACCTGTAAAAAACCCTTTTTAATGGTTTAAAACATCCTTTTTTACCTATCGGAAACCTTAAAAAAGGCCTAAAAACCCTCTTTTAAAACTATTTTCGAACTTTTATAAATTTGGGCTTTTAAGCCCCCTTAGCTTAAGCCCCCTTCCATTTCTCTGCCATATAACTCAAGCACTATGACCAAACGCCAAGCCTTTAGCCCCTTATTTCTCTACTTTCGATTCCTTTTTCCTCCATAAAAACCATACCTTCCCCGTTCCTTAAGCCCCCTTCCCTTACCTTTTATATACCCCCGCGCCCCTTGTAAAATGTGTTTTCCTTTGTATTTCCCCCGCCATACTTTTCAAATCCCGCATCAATCCTGGCCGTAGATCTATCCGATCCGACGGCACTAAATCACCCCCACCAATAATCCTCTTGATGATCCCTTATCCTTTCACCCCCGCAACAGATCTCAACCGTAGATCTTATTGATCTAACGGCTACGCGCTCCCCTCCTCTTATCCAATCTGAAAACCATACCTGCGCTACCACACAAAATATCCCACGTCAGCTCGACTCCACCTTCCAGCATCGAAGAAAGCCACCTGTATACTGAAAAAGAAAACAAAAGAAAGAAAATTGAAGATAGGGATTAAAGATAAAAGGATTATGCATATGGTTGAAGGTTAAAATGAATAAAACATAGTCAAAGACAAATTAATTAATTTTAATGCAGTCAGCAGAAAGTAAAAAAAGCCTGAAGATGATTATAAAGGCCCAAAAGCAAGATCAAGGCCTAAATCAGTGTTTAAAGCCACAAAGCAGACATATCAGTAAAGAAAGCCTCCAAATGCCACATCAGTGAGGCAATTAATCCTCAGAAATGCCACTTGCTATTTTATTTTTCTCAAAAGAATACAATTTCAATGCACAGTCAGAGATATTTGCTAAAGACAACTCAGAAAGCAATTACAAGCTTACCAATGTCTCAGAAGTCAACAAAAGTGACTGAATTTGATGAAACTTAATGTAAAAATCAATTAAAAAAGTTAAAACATCTGATATCTTCTCCATTAGGCCTCCCAAAGGTCGAGAATCATTTAATTTGTATTAATTGAACAA
This sequence comes from Pinus albicaulis, assembly GCA_034641835.2. NCBI lineage: Eukaryota > Viridiplantae > Streptophyta > Pinopsida > Pinales > Pinaceae > Pinus > Pinus albicaulis. The sequence continues at coordinate 1,171,952,606 of CM076575.1, read as the reverse complement.
TTAGACCTTCTTTTCACTCCACCTCCTCAATCTACCTATATATATCATATGAAGAGTTCATTGTTGTTGTTGGTTGAATACTTGTTGAATGTAAATAGTTGCTAAGGTTGTTGAAGCTCTATTTTGTAATTGAAGAAAGATAGGTTGAGAAGAGAATTTTTGAAGCTCTAAAAACCTATTGGACTTGAAGATTGTAACTGGTTTGAACATCAAATATACAAGTTGATTGGTGGGATCTTGGTCTATGTCAATGGTGATGTTTTTCTTGATGTAATTGTTATTTTTCTCATGTTTTCCATACTGTCCACTTTCTCTGATAAAATAAAAACAAATATAGATTAGGATTTACTGTAAAGTACCCTATTTCCCACTAATAAATCTTTATCTCTATGTTTTCTTCTAATTTTGTTTTGAGGATAATTCAATAGAGTATAACCAGTGAAGTGTTGGTGAGCCCGTGTTTCCCGAGTCCAACTTGAAATATTGTCTTTTAAAGTTCTTGAAAAGTCTGCTAATTAAAGTTGAATTAGAGAAGTTTATGGTTAGCCCTGTCCTCTAGTTGATCTCCAACAATTTCTTTGAAAAGATCCCTTAAGAGTATGTCAAAAGCAGGCTAAGTTCAAATTCCTTACCTGATCTTAGGCTACTTTTATGTTTATCTAAATGTTTTCCTTGGAGAATATGTTGAAATCAGGCTAGGTTAAAATTCCTTACTTGATCTCAGGCTATTATTTTGTTTTTCTTAATTGTTTTCTTTTGAGAGTATGCTGAAAGCAGGCTAGGTTAAAATTCCTTCCTCGATCTTAAGCTATTACTTGTTTTCTTATATGTTTGCTTCTTTTCACCACACTTCTTAATGTCCCATACCACAAATCAACTAAAAAAAGATCCTTTGATATATATGCCTTGCCCCATGGACCACTCTTGAAACTTGTTGTGCAATTAAATCCTTTGTGACTCCATAGGCCAATGGATTGATACTGTTTCTTACTTATCCTATCAGCTGAACCATTCTTTCAACCTGCTCACACCTTTACCCTTCAAAAGACTTCCTTCATTTTGATGATATCCATCCCAACCAAAAACAAAAAAATCCCTTGTACTTAATAACTAGCCTAATATCATATCATAAGCCTTAAATAAATATCTTTGAAAACACTTATATAGATAGATCCCTCTCTGAATCCAGGAGAGCTAGATCCTAGGATTCCAAAGTCGTTCTAATGTAGGCTCTGCAACGTTTGTTCTTTCCAATCTTGCAAACTACAGAGACCTAAAAAAATACATAGAAGTGACTTCCCATTCCACTTTGGAATCAGAATCGGCTATATTAAACCACCTCGATGTTTACACTCTACTTTTACCTGTTAACAATCCAAGCATCTTTCCATAAACTCTGCCATTTCTTTCCTCATATTATACCAACAGTAGAACTTATTCATAACTTTCAATGTTTTTTGATATCCTAGATGACCTGAATACAAATTAGCATGAAATTACCTTAAAATAAGATTCTTAAGCTCACTTTTGTCCAGCATATAGATCTTGCCCCTAAATCTGACCAAACCATATGTTGTGAGATGATAGTCCACATCCTAATCACTTGTACCATGTTGTAATATATTCCTAAGTTCCTTATACAATTGGTGCTCTCTTAGCAATCTCAATTTTTCTACTAAGTTTTCGGCAAGCTCTTCCTCATTATTATAATATATTAATATATCATCAATGAACACAATAACAAACATGTTTAGATAAGGACGCAAAACATTTTTCATCAACGACTTGAAGGTATCTGGAGCATTATTCAAACCAAAAGGAACTAGAACAAACTCATAATTCCCATACCTAGTCCTCAGAGCATATTTATAGATTTCCTCTTATTTTATGTGTACTTAATGGTATCCTTATCTCAAGTCGATCTTCAAGAACATTGTTTCTCCCTTCAACTAGTCAAACGAGTCATCAATCCTCAAAAATATATATCTATTCTTAATCATCACCTTGTTTAGCTGTGTGTAATCAATGCATGGCCTGAGAGTGTGATCCTTCTCCTTCACAAACAATATTGGTGCACCACACGGTGACACACTTGTCCTAATGTACCCCTTGTCAAGAAATTCCTTCAAATGCAACTTCAATTTCACTAACTCTGGTGTGCTCATCCTATATGGTTCCTTTGTTGGTGTTTCCACTAGTACCAACTCAATATAAAAGTCCACTTCCTATGAGGTAGTAACTCTAGAACCTCTACTAGAAACAAATCCTAGAACTACTGCAAAATTGGATACTTCTTCAAGGCATCTACATCCTCAACTTCCTTACCTTTATCACTAGATATATGCACTGTAAATAACACACACCCTTTCCTACATATATGATTTTTCTGCATAGTTGTGACCATTCTAACTGATGTTTCCTTATTCTTACCTTGCAATATTATTTGTTCCCATTCTCATCTAAGCACTGAATAGCCTTTTCATAACAATCCACCTCGGTCCTGTGAAGATATAGCGAATCTATACCCAAAATCATGCTATATGATCTCAATGAAATTACATTCAAATGCGTTGATGTAGGAATACCATTCAATGCAAATGAACAAACTCTTACCCAATGATGAACTATTTTCTTTATACATGTAGCCAACTACACTAACCAATATTATGCATGTACTTCTTTATTCAAACCACACTTATCCACCAAGTCAGGTTTAACATAACTATAATTAGATCCAGGTTCAATCAATATAGAAATAACTTTATCACAAATATTACCATCCATTTCGATAATAAATTTTTCATGTTCAGTCTGCTTGCTATCCAATGATGCATAAATCCTAGGAATATTCTATCCAACATCCCCCACTTTCTGTGCCTACTAAGTACTGTAAATATTCGTTCTGCCACCCTAATTTTGTGGACAATCTCACAGGTCCTTTCCACAAGTCCAACACTGTAAAGGATTCCATCCCATATGTTAAGTCCCTATATTAATAGTGTATTCCTTTATTATGTTAGTGTATCCCCCCTTATTGTTATTGTTATACCCCTTGTAACCCCCATATTGTTATTATTGTGCCCTTACATTATTATTGTTAGGTTGGCTAGGGTTACATTATGGCCCCACTAGGATTACATTGTTGCCCCATTAACTCCTATATATAGAAAGAAGGTTTTTTCATTTGTATCATCTGATAATTGTCCATTCATGTAATGTATTGGGGGTTTCCCCCTCGAAGTTCCTTATTTCTAAGGCGTTGATATCTCTTTTCTTCTATTTTTGGAGCTAGTTTCACAACATTTGGTAGTAGAGCTTTGGATTCTAGGGTTTAGCTACTCCAAATAGTTCAACGTGGAATTTTCACAATAACTTTGTTTCTACAAATGTTTCGAATCTAAAATTGTTAGAGTGAAAAGAAAAAATCCTGAGGAACATCTTCACAAAATTTCAAAGCTTGGTTCGCAATATTTTCGGAGATATGATCTGTGGAATTTAGGGCTCGTTGTAGGCTCCTGAATTTCACCCAAACAGGTCATCGTGGAATTTTCTCTATAACGTTTTTTCTACGAAGGTTCAGAAGCTGAAATTTTTAGAGTGAAAATCTGAAATATGGAGGAACAGCATTGCAAAATTTCAGAGTTTTTTTTGCAATATTTTCGGAGATATGATATGTGGAAGTTAGGTCTTTTTCAGGCTCCCAAATTTCATCTCAAAGAGGTGATCATGGGAAAATATTCATAACCCTCTCTCTGAGCATCAGATTGGAATTCTATAAAAAGTGGCTACAATTAAAAGGACTGTAGTTTCATGACTATCTGTTTCAGATCCAAAGGAGTAAATAGTGACACGTGGAAATTCATACAATTTCTCTCTACTGAACTAGTCCATAATTAGATCATCGTAGGATATTGGGCACAAATTTGTCTTCAAGAATTCAAATCAGGTCAGAACTGTGGCATTTGAAAGTGAATTTAGAGGGATACCTTAGTGCCAAATTTCAAATATTGAAGATCCAAAATCACAGAGATAATTCAGTTTCAATATCGAGCTCCTCAAAATCAAGAAAAAGGTGTGTATTTGGTTTTTAAAATTGCATAACGTTTGTTTGAAAAAGCAGTTTGAAGTGATTCCAAGGGCATATTTTAGAATTTTTACTAGTATTGGGTTCTATAATACCTCCAAAAAATAATTTCATACCCATTAAGCCCTCAAAAATCTATACTATGACGCATAAAGAGGAAAAATCGCAGTATGAGATATCAAAATTACGATACCAAGTGAAACAAATTTCGATCTTATGAAGAGCAACCAAAGATGACATAGATGATTTAAAAGAAGAAATGGAGGCTAAGTTGGATGGTTTGAAGGATCAAATAATAGCTAATATGGATGATAAATTAGTGGATGATCACATCGAACATCAACAACAAGTTCTCCAACTATCAAAGGATAACCTGACTTTTGTGCAAAATCTAATGAAACAATAGGAAGATCAACATCACATCGAAAGAAGTTCTGAAGTAGTCATATAACAATAACTCGAAAATTACGATCAATTTCAAATTATCTCAACAAGTGGAAGAACTTTCCTGTAGAATATTCCACATGGGAGGATGAGAATTTTTTACAAAAGCATTAAGAAATAATCAAGCGTTGAGGACAACACTTGTTTGAAGGAGAGGGGCATGTTAAATCCCTATATTAATAGTGTAATCTCTTATTATGTTAGTGTATCGCCCCTTATTATTATTATTATACCCTTGTAACCCCCATATTTTTATTATTGTGCCCTTACATTATTATTGTTAGGTCGGCTAGGGTTACATTATGGCCCCACTAGGATTACATTGTGGCCCCATGGACTCCTATGTATAGAAAGGAGGTTTTGTCATTTGTATCATACAAGAATTGTTCATTCATGTAATGTATTGGAGGTTTCCCCCTCGAAGTGGCTTATTTCTAAGGCGTTGATATCTCTTTTCTTCTATTTTTTGAGTTGGTTTCACAACACCATACCTTTATACTTCTCCTCGGACTAAAATCCTTATCCTTTGTTAGATGCATTGAACTTCTTAGGCGGTACTGCATTCTCTTGGTTACCTGTGTCCATGGATATTTTTCGGTTATTATCCCATTTTATATTACTATTTTCATTACCTCTCCAATCATGCTTAGTCTCATATTTGTGCTTTGATTTCTCATAACAATGCTTTATATTTCTGATGGATTCCTCTAATGAACTCAATAATGTCTTTGAATTTTATCAGAAACCCACTAACAAATATTTGAAACTTCATTTTCTCCTCCTTCAAATAAGGCACATACCTCAATAAATCCAAGAATATACTAGTGTACTCCTCATTGGTCATAGATCCCAACTTCAACTCATAGAATTAGTTTTCCTCTCATCATAGTATCTCTCAGATATATACTTCTTCCTAAAACTTCTCTCGATGTCACTCCAATTCAACTCCTCTTCATGAATATCTCTGACATTCTTTACATATTCCCACCATATGTATGCTTTAACTTTAAGACTAAATGTAGTTATTTTTGCATTCATTTTGTATAAGTAATCGTACAACTGAAATAATTATTCATCCCAAGTGTTATCACCCTCGCCAACTTCGTAAAGCTAACGATATGATTGGATAAATATAACCACAGGAAAAACTTTAGTTCAAGTAGCTAACCCTGCCCAAATTAGAGAGGGCTCTCTAAATGTCACTTTACAATCAAAAGGATGACTGGATATAATTTTTTAGGCTATTTATGATGCTCATTAGTTTAGGTTTTTTATTTATTCAGAGTTTTGTTGGATAGGAATGGTAGTTAAGAAACTAGGTCTAGGGATTTGGTAAGATTTCAAAGGTTAGATTAAAGAGGTAAGGGTGAGGCCAAGTAGGTAAGATTAGAAGCATGCTTAATTTTTTATTGTTTATAGAGTGAACTTAGAGGGAGTCAGAATGAGAATTAAATTGAATTCATTCATCAGAAGAGAAGAGACATGTTCATGTAAATCTTACAAAAAATAGAGCATGGAAAGCATGACTTCTGTTTATAAACTGATAATACTTAACATAAATAAGAATATATGTGAAATATGGATGACATAACATTTAGCATGATAATTTTACAGACAAAAAAAAATTCTCAAATGCATACTACTAGAGTGTCAACACTATGTATGCAACATTGTCTTTGATTTCATTAACAAAATCTTGTACAATATCTCCACACTGAAAATAACAACTATCCAACCCCTAAAATTACGTGAGGTGGATTACTTATAGAAAATATTTCATGACACATCATAGGGTCGAAATACTATCCAAAAATCATCATAATTACATCAGACGAGTCACTTCCTAGAATCTAGGGAAGTTAGAAACTTATCCCTGAAATTTAGCTAAGGACTAGGACTGTGTATCCCCTCCATTAAATTATATGTTTCTTCATCATAGAGGCAAAAAAAACTCATACAAATCAATTTCTACCTCATGGGACAACTAGCAGAGAATTTCTGGAGTTACTGGGTAACACAACTGTGTGAAAAGGATCCTATGTAGAAATGACATGCCCGCAGTAGAAACGTCGCGCCAGCTTTGCAGAAGCGTCACACCCTTTTAGGCTTGTTTTTGACCCACTTAGGAGAATCCCAATACAAATCTTAAAGTTGTGCTAAGTATCACTATGAGTCTAGTTTCCATAAAACTTTTAATTTTTGCAAAACACCTAGAGGAAGGCCTCCAAAAGTGGATTTTCCCAACCTCACTCCAGAAGCGTCACGCCTTCCCCAAAATAGTGGCAGAAGCATAGAAAGGAGGCAGATTTTTTCAGTTTTATCCAACACCAAAGCTTTTCATGGAAGAAAAAGTATAGATATGGAATTTACTAGTCAAGATGAACCCAACCATGTAAAAAAATCTTGATTTGGAAGCTCTGAGAGAAGACACTGCGCCTCAGATAAATGCTTCTGTGGAGACCAAATTTCCAAAATTTCCAAAAATCCATAATTTTCGCAAAATATGGCTTAAATATGGATCAATATATCTCAAACCATAATGGGTTTTATAAAACTATGAGATTTTTTTTTCTTTGGCGTGTTATGAACAAAAACCTCCTCTTGTTTTCCCAAACGCTTTCCCATTTGCTCACAATCGAAGTTTGAAGTTGATTACTCAAAATTTGGAGAAGCATCGTGACACTTTGATAGGGATTTTAGAGGTCTTCCTAGATGATTTTTGGGTTGGAAGTGGTATGGTTGGAAATCTTAGGATGTTTGATACAAAATGGAGTCATCAATCACTACAAAACCCTTCTCGAAATTGCTGAAAATTTGATTTGAAGACAGCCTATCCAAAAGTGAGAAAAATGACCTGGAGAAAGTGTATTGTTGACATTTATCTCAAAAAATAACACCTGTGCATAAACTGAAATTCTTTTTTTTCTTTGGCCTATTATTGACAAAAACTCCTTTCACTTTTGTAAAATTCATGTCCATTACTTCAAAAAATGATTTTGAAGAAAAATTGTCTCTGTGTGTAATATAAACCCTGGGAAATGATCACAAAGCTCTAAAAATGATGCCATGGGTCTTAGTTGGCTCAAACAAGGAATGGTGACCACCCTTGTAGCTCTTCTTCTCACTTTACATGGTGTTTTTCTATATGATAGAAGCCCTAGCTTGATGGGAAGGAAGGAAAGGGTGGAATCTAGATAAACAGGGGAAAATGGGGCGACAAGTTTAGGGAAGGAAATAGATGGGATAGGAGTTAGGGAAAAATAAGAAAAAATTAGGGGAGAGTGGAGTGTTTTAGGAACATAGTGTAAGTGTAATTCCTTGAAATGGATAAGGGAAAGAGGGGGAAAAGGCTAAAACACAGTCCTAACCCAGAATCTCTGAAAAAACACAACGAGAATTAGGGTTTTAATGAAAATGGGAGTAATGAGGGGTATGAATGATATGGAATGATTTGGTAAGGCATTCGGTTATGTATGAAGGTTTGTGTATCATAAAATGAGTTTATTTCCAGCTAAAAGTATCCAAACATCTCAGAAATCTAAAAACTAGTTTGAAAACCCTAAAAGAGGGAATCCACACTTTTTTGAAGAAATTAACTTGAAGGAGAAGTAAGGAATGTTCAGTTACTATTTTGAATCACCTAAAACTTTAAGAAATGATGAATTGACCCTTATTTCACATTCTTTATGACATAATTTGGACATTTATGGTGGCGAAATGAAAGACACCTAGACACTAACCTAGGTGAAAACATGGTGACTAACCTAAGACTCTAGAGGATAATGGTGGACATGAATCATTAAAATTTTGTCGACCATGAGTGAATGGAGGGAGAAGTGCTGACCTAGAAAACAACCAATGATCAAATTTTGTTTTAGAAATTATTTAAAACTATAAAATTTGACCTAAGACCCTATCAACTAATCTTGAAAGAGTACATTTGATCACTAGTGACTAACATACTGATGCCACTAACATTGGCTCCAGCTGGGGATGGTAGCTCCTTTTAGGAGGTGTTAATAACACCGTAGACCAGATAGATTCAGCCATTGGGAAATGGAGTCAAAACTGGAAATTGAAATAATTTGACAAACTGAAACAACTAACTGAAACAAAACTGACTTTGACTCAAAAACTTAACTACTAACTGAAATTACTTATGGTAGCAGACCATCGGGATGTTATTGCCTTTGCCTCAGGCTTCAAATCCTGATGATAACTTCCCAAATAGTGAATATGTATATACAATCATGCGATATGATCCCTCCAATGTAACCAATCTAGAAAATGGCTACTTACTTGAATCATGCTTACACTTTCTTTGAGCAGGAAAAAGGAACAAAAGATAGTCAACTCAAAGCGTCCACTGAACATGTGCTCATGAGCCATAAATACGAGAAGATTCATCTTCCCAAATGGCTGCAACAAACTGACCAAAGGATCATGAAGAACATGCAACATAAAATTTTATGGATGACTTAAAACAAGAAAACAAACCTCCTTCCAAATTGTTGGTTTGTCCTGGTGCTAAAACTGATCACCTTCATCAATGATTGTTGCAACATCAACCTTCATTATTGGTTGTAAAAAAACTGCAAATAGGATCTTCAATAATATCAAGATAAATGGAAGTCTGTTCTTGAAAATCTATGTTTGAAGCATCCATATTATCAAAAGAAAAAATGTGCACATTCATAGGATTCGGGACAAATTCCTCTTTATCGGGAGACTCTTCAATTTTTGAACCTGGAGGAAGATCACCATCTAAAAACGGCTCTAAAATAACCTCTTCTTTTTCACTTATTTCCTAAAAATTAGGATGGTCAACTTGAAGCCTAGCATCTTCAAAATATGAAGGTACATGTATCTTTCTTTCGGAAAATGGATTGAGGAGTAATCCTTCATGTGAATCTGAATTAAGAGTTTCTATAGTAGCAGATTCATTAGATATTTGAAAAATATTAACTTTAATGAACTCTTCAATAATTGGTATACCAAGATGCAATTCTATGTTTCATACCCCTTTAATCCTATCATCTTGCATTGCATTCTCATGCTACTGAAGGTAAGAATTTTCAAAAGAATTTGTCTTTGCTTTTCCTCGAACATTGACTGAGAAGATGAATCAACCATTGGATTGTCTATTCCTTTTCTTATTTAAAATAATTCTCATACTCCTAATCATGTAAAGACAGATAAGGTTGCAAAACTTTGTTAAATTCATGAGATACAACTTGACTGTTAGGATGCAGATCTGTTTCATCTTCAAGCAAAGAAGGAGTTGAAGTGTGTTGTGAATGATCCTTTGTATCAAGGAAACTAATATTTGTTATTTTCTGTTGAGAATAAAATTCATGAAGGGTCTCTATGATATCATAATCCAGACATTCTTCATCACTAAAAGCCTCTTCAAGGTATTGAATGAAAACTTCACGTGGTTCACAACAATCTTTGAACAATAAGAATGAATGGCAAGACTTTCCATAAAAATCAAAGAATGGTGTGTGAAAATATTTAAGAGAGAATAAACTACCTGGCTTCAACCCTTCATACCATGATCTTGTTTTCCCTTCTAGGGTAGCCATAAACATTTTCATCAAACAATCCTCATGAAACCTAATCCCATGCTTATTTATATGCCAACGAAATTTTATTAGATGCAGAATAGCTTCATCCTCATTTCCATCTATGAATTTGGATAGATAATTTTTCCAATATATGCAAGGAATTCAATTTGGAAAACCATGAATGTGAGCACGATTCATAGGGGCATACCTTCCAGCAGTAGAATCCATCCTGAAAATAGTGAATTCACCAAAAATTTCTTCAAGCTATCGACTTTTTAATAGTGGAGTCGCCATGAAAACATTGAACTTTTGGATTCTTCGACACTGGAGTCACCAGGTGAAATATGCACAGCCTTTCTTGTGTCCCAACCAATATTCACCATCAATAATTAGAGCTAATATTTTTCATTCCTTCCCAGGAAATATTTAACCTTCTCTCCCTGACAGTGGCACCATGAATGTTATCATTCTCCCCAACTTCCTAAGGTTGACAGTGGGATTGGAGAAAGGTAACCACAGACCAAACTTTAGGTCAGGTAGCTAGCCTTACCCATACCAGAGAGGGATCTCTCAATGTCACTTTGTATTCAAAAGGAGGACTGGATATAATGTTTTAGGCCATTTATAATGCTCATTAGTTTAGTTTTTTTTTGTTTAGAGTTTTACTGGATAGGAATGGAAGTTAATAAACTAGGTCTAGGGTTTTGGTCATATTTCAAAGGTTAGACTGCAGAGGTAAGGGATATGCAAAGTAGGTAAGCTTAGAATAATTAGTAATTTATAATTCTATATATATTGGACTAAGAGGGAGTCAAAATGAGCAATAAACTAAATTCATTCATTAGAAGAGCAGATATGAGTTCATGTAAATCTTACAAAAAATGGAGCATGGAAAGAATAATTTATGTTTATAAATTGATAAGAATTAACATAAATAATAATATATGTGAAATATGGATGACATAACATTCAACATGGTAATTTTACAGAGAAAAAAAAATTCTCCAAGGCATACTACTGGAGTCTCAATGCTATGTCTGCAACACTATCTTTGATTTCATTAACAAAAGCTTGTACAATAGCTCCACACTACAAATAACAATTGTCCAACCCCTAAAATGACATGAGGTGGATTAATTGTAGAAAATAAAGTTCATGACACATCATAGGGTCGAAATAAAATCCAAAAAGCATCATAATTACATCACATGAGTCACTTCCTAGAATCTAGGGAAGTTAGAAACTTATCCCTGAAATTTAGCTAAGGACTAGGAGTGTGTGTCCCCTCCATTAATTTACATGTTTCCTCATCATAGAGGAAAAAATAAACTAAAACACATCAATTTCCACCTCATGGGATAAATAGCATCAAATTTCTGGAGTTTTATGGGCAAGAAAACTGTCTGAAAGGAATCCTATGTAGAAACATCATGCCTGCAGCAGAACCGTCACACCACTTTTGCAGAAGCATTGCACCAGTTTAGGATTGTTTTAACCCACTTAGGAGCATCCAAATCCAAATATGAAAGTTGCACTAAGTAGCCCTATGAGTATAATTTCCATAACACTTTGAATTCTTGGAAAAAACACATAGGAAGGCCTCCAAAAGTGGTTTTTCCCAACCTCACTATAGAAGTGTCGTGCCTGCTCCAAAACAGTGGTAGAAGAATAGAAATGAGGCAGTGTTTTGCATTTTTCTCCAAAACCAAAGCTTGTCATGGAAAAAAGTACAGTTGTGGAATTTACTAGTCACAATGCACCAAAACATGTAGAAAAATCTTGATTTGGATGTTCTGAGAGAAAGCTTCGTGCCTCGGCACAAAGCTTCTATGTATACCAAACCTCCAAAATTGCCAAAAATCTAGAAGTTTCCAAAAAAAATTATGAAAAATTAGGGCTTAAAGATGCATCAATATCTCTCAAACCATAAAGTTTTTTTGTAAAACTATAAGATTTTTTTTTTTGGCATGTTATAAACAACAACCTCCTCCTGTTTTCTCAAACAATTTCATATTTTCTCAGAATCCAAGTTTGAAGTTGATCACTCAAAATTTACAGGAGCATCACACCAATTTGAGAGGGACTTTAGAGGTATTACCATAGGATTTTTGGGATGAAAGTGGTATGGTTGTAAATATTAGGATGTATGCTACAAACTGGAGTCATCAAGCACTACAAAATCCTTCTCCAAATCGCTGAAAATTTGATTTGAAGACAACCTATCCAAAAGTGCAGAAAATTACCTTGAGCAAGTGTATTTTTGGAGTTTCTCTCAAACCATAACACCTGTGAATAAAATGAAGGATTTTTGTGTTCTTTTTCCTATTACTAACAAAAACCTCTTTCACATTTTTAAAGTTCATCTCCATTACTTCCGAAACTGATTTTGAAGCAGAAGTGTCCCTGTGTGCAATGTAAACCCTCACAAATGACCACAAATCTCTAAAAATGATGCCATGGGTCTGAGTTGGCTAAAAATTGGAATGGTGACCTCCCTTGTAGCTCTTCTTCTCACTTTCCACGGTGTTTTTTTGTATGATATAAACGCTTGCTTGATGGGAAGGGAGGAAAGGGTGGAATCTAGGAAAACAGGGGAAAATGGGGCAACATCTTTAAGGCGGGAAATGGAGGGGATAGGAGTTAGGGAAAAATATGAAAAAAATAGGGGATATAGGGGAATTTTTTAGGAACATATTCTAAGTGTAATTCCTTGAAATGGATAAGGGAAAGTGGGGAAAAATGCTAAAACACGGTCCTAACCCAAAATCTCTGCAAAAATGCAAAGAGAATTAGAGTTTCAGTGAAAATGGGAGTAATGAGAGGTATGAATGATATGGAATGATTTGGTAAGGCATATAGGTGATGTATAAAGTTTTTATGTGATAAAACTAAGGTTTTTCCAGCTGAAAGCAACCAAACATCTCAGCAATCCAAAAACTAGTTTGAAAACCCTAAAAGAGGGAATCCACTCTTTTCTCAAGAAATTCACTTGAAGGAGAAGGAATGTTCAGTTCCTTTTTTGGAAGCACCTTAACCTTTAAGCAATGATTAATTGACCCTTCGTTTTCCTCCTTTATGACATAATTTGGACATTTATGGTGGTGAGATGAAAGACACCTAGACACTAACCTAGGTGAAAACATGGTAACTGACCTAAGACTCTAGATGATAATGATGGACATGATTCATGAAATGTTGATGATCATTAGTGAATGGAAGGAGCAGCACTGGCCTATACAATAGCGAATGGTAAAATTTTATTTGAAAAATTATTTGAAATTATAAAATTTGACCTAGGACCCTATCAACTAATCTTGAAAGAGTACATTTCATCACTGGTGACTGACAGCCTGACAAACACTAGCACCAAGTAACCATGCTTATGCATATTATGACTTCTTCATCTCTCCATTGAAGGTAGTTGGATTGGATTTCTTGAACTCGTCCAAAAAATATCCCTTGTCATTCCTCCTATAAGGATGATAGTGATGATTACCATGATACCTACCCAAACCGGAACTAGAGTAAATCCCATGTCCATTTCCTTGTCTATAGAGTGTATCAAAGAATATTCCATATTTGATTGTATCATCTCTATCCAGCCTGCGCCCACCATCTGACCTCCTACCATATTCTCCATTAGTCTTATCGTCCTACCCATGACTTATTCTAAGTGGTCCTTGTCTCTATATTTTTGACAAGTTTTGCAGGATAACTGCATTAACGTTTGCTTGCTTCTCCTATTCCATATCAAGTATCTCTTGTGATTGAATTATTTCCTCATTATATTATTTTAAAATTCTTATATCTCCCTTCAAACTTATTAGAGTGTCTGATATGTGAGTCGAATACTCATCACCATGCTTCTCATATGATATATAGGGAGAATCTTGTGAAATATAATCCACCATTTTGATATTCATCTTTGATATTCTCTTCCTACAAAGCATATCATGTCACTAAACCAAAACATGAAGAAATAAGCGTACCTCAGTATAGGTTAGTGGAGGATATATCGTCTATAAGATCAACCATAGTAGTGCAATACATGTATAATCATAATCATAACAATATATAGACATCATCTTAATCATTATCCTAGTTACCATGCATAATGCCACATTATAACGCCAACTAGGTACAATTCATAAAAAACATATGGATGTCACACATGCATAAACAATACATATAAACATTGTCACACATTCATAGCGAACACATCCCAACAATAACCTCATCAACTTATACATGACAATACGATGAAAACAGTGTCCCTTACCAAGCATACATAACAAACACATAGACCATGAGAACAATGAACATACATGAAACTGACATGCACGCATGACAAAAAATCCATCCAAAGAGAAAGGGAACACATACATCACCCAAGGATAACAGAACCATGCTCTAATACCACTTTGTAACACCCTCCTCCCACATTTACCCAATATAACCAGTCCACTAGGGTAAACATGTGACAAAGAGTCACTATGATATGATTCAATTCCCAATGTACAGTGAAGGAAGTCGAACTAACAAGACAAGACCAATCTGACCTTCCTCAAAAGTTATAGAACCTTCGGAATTCAACCAACCCCTCCATGTGTCCAACACCTGAGACAACTTATTATTTTGATGAACTAGGCCCCCATTCACACCCTTAAAAATCCTTCCATGTGACTAAAACCCTTCAATAGCATGCACAACAAGGCATCCATGCGACTGAAACCTTTATTGGGTAGTTTCGTGCCAACAACCCTGGATTTTGAGCCACTTTTTCAGGGCTAGAACTCAATTCTTTGCCCATAACTTCATAAAAATTATATAAATGATGAATAACAATGAAATAATCATACTAATAGAAACACTTGAGCAAGGAATTTACTTTACCCCTACCAACCATGACATACATTTCATCAAACATATCACAAACATGAAATGTGCAGGTCATAATTATACATCTGAGCATAGGGGTCTCATACTTATTTGAAAATTATCGGGAAGGGTTGATTCCTTCTCAGAATATCTACAAGATCATCTATTAGGTCATGCATTCATTAAAATTTCATCTACTAATCAATACATGATGAGAGCCATAGCTCAATTTTGTCATAAACCATGATTATAACCATCATATAACAAAGAAAATAAAAATGATAGAGAAAACAATAAGATCGCATAATAACAATTACATTTATTATCATATGCAAAACCAACCAATTCCAGTTCTTCCTCATACAACCCAAACATAGATTGGTCTGAACCAAATCTCTCTTTCAGCTAATCACCCCCTCACCATATTCCAAGCGTAAATGTGGGATATCATGGAATAATCCAAGAAAAACCAAACCAAAGCTTCCAGAGGCCAAGCCACCTCATCCCTAAACCATTGATTCCACCTCACAGTCAGACATCAATAAACATCACCATATCGGTCTCTACCCAAGCTATCCAGGGCTCTAGAGTGTTTGTTCCAACCAAGGATTCCAGGACTAGTAACTTAACCCACGGTTGTTATCGGGCTTCTAGAGCGTTTGTCTAACCAGGGTTCTAGGACTAGTAACTAAAACTACCAAGAAATTCCAGAGTGTTTGTCCAACCAAGGCTTCTAGGACTAGCAACTTAGCCCAGGAAATCCTCCATGCCAATGAGATATCATAACCAAGAAACCACATTCATGTGTAATGCATTTCAAAACTAGAAATTAAATCATACATGCAACTTGGTACCTTGAAAGAAAACACATTGTAGTTGTTGATCCCATTTTCCCCTTATGCTTTCCTACTTTTCCATTTCATTCTTACTCCAAATGAAAAGTATGCCACACTCCTCCAAGATTGCTCCAAGAAAACTCTAAGTCTCCAAGAGGATGAGAGAGAGAGAGAGAGAGAGAGAGAGAAAATAGAGAGCTCCAAGTTAAAACTGAAAAAAGGTTGTGAACTAATCCTCAGAATTTTTTTAATCATTCAGGCCTCTAATTTCTTCATTTTCCATTATTTTCCTTCATTTTCCTCCTCACATGAAACGTGTGACCTTTCACCTTCCTTTTTTTCTAATTTCCATCATTTTCATAAATAAAATGCCAATAAATTCCATGTTTCCTTTCCAAACCATTTACCATTGCTTTTCTCAATTTCCATAGCCATTAATTAATCTTCAATTACCCTCGTCACTATGTTTCTACACAACATTCAACTTGGAATACGTGTCCCATGACCTTGGTTATTATTTTTCCTTTATTAACTTTATTACATGGATTTTTGACAAGGGTTGTTACAAGTTCTTCCTGAAAAGTATCTCAAACTCACTCCAAGTCAACTCCTCTTCTAGTCCTCTCAAGAATCTCGAAAGACTTGCAATGTTGAGGCTCAATATTGGTACATGATCTAATCTTCAAGGAGCTTCTCTTTGGCTTGATGCACAAGTGCACTTGTTCCCCAACCTGAAACTCCTTTAACATCTCGTGTTGATATGCATAACTCTTTTGTCCATCATTTGTTTCCTTTAGATTATTCTTAAAAACATGCATTTCTTATTCAGTTTCTTCCAACATGTATGGCCCTATCAACACCTTGTTCACTTGATCACTCCAACTGATGGGAGTATTACAACTTCGCCCATAACGTGTCTCAAACAGAGTCATATTCAAATATTCCTTATACACATTGGTGTAAGAAAACTCAACCAGTGGTAAATAATCTTCCCACTTCTCTTGTTGATTCATAACATACATTCTCAACATGTAATTTATAAGCATGTTAACACTCTCTATCTATCCATCTATCTCCGGATGATAAGTTGTAATAAGGGACAAATTTTTACCCAAACCTGCATATAACTCTTTCTAGAACCTGGAAGTAAACTAGGCATATCTATCAGATACAATATTCTTCAAAATTCCATGCAAGGGCACTATATCTCTGATGAATATATGAGCTACCTCGCTTGTTGAATGAGTAGACTTCACTGGAATGAAGTGAGATACCTTATTCAACTTTTCAACCACAACCATGATAGAATCATGTTTTATAGGTGTCCTTTACAAACCTGTAGTGAAGTCCATGTAAATGACCCCCATTTCCACTCGGGGATTGGAATCAGCTACAATAAATGAATAGGATGCTTAAACTCTTCTTTTACATGTTGAAAATCCAAACATATTGCGAAAGATTTTGCCACATCTTCCTTCAAATTCAACCAATGGTAGAAATTCTTAACCATTGTCAATGTCTTTTGATATCCCAAGTGACTTGAATAAAAATTAACATAAAATTCCCATAAGATAAGCTTCTTGAGCTTGTTACTATCCGACACATAGATCCCTCCCATAAATATGATCAAACCATATACTGTGAGATGATAATCCACATCATGTTCTCTTATTCCCTAGAAAGTATTTCTTATGACCGAATGATCTTATCATTATCTACTTTGAAAATTATTATCTTTGCCTTCAAATTTCTCGATCTATCTGCGATGTGAGGGGAGTGCACACCACAATGTTTCTCATTTGATCTATATGGAGAATCACATGAACTGTAGTATACCCTCTTGCTTGTCATCCTTGATCCTCTACTTCCTACAAACATACCATATCAGATAACCAAATATAAAAAAAATCACACATACCTTAGTGAAGTTCAGGGGAGGCTATCTCATCTACACTAATCAATCCAGATTAGCATAACATATATATAATGAAATCAACATAAAAACCATACCAAATCAAAATCATCAACCTATACATGATGACACAACTGCAAAAATTACCAATACAATGCATACATATCAAGAACATATACAATTGGCATACATGCATGAAAAATACATTCTGCCCATCTAGTCTAATTGTTGAACCTGGGAGCTATGATACCACTATGTAATCACCCCTCCCACATTTACCCAAATCCACAAGCTCACCAAGATAAACATGAGATGAGAGTTATTGTGCAAGACCTAATTTCCAAGATTCCCTTAAGGAAAATCGGGTCCAAATGTCCATAATTGACTACAAACACCCAAAAACTCATGATCACACTTCTATCAACCTAATTTGACCCAACCCTATTTCATTTCAGCTTCGTTTACTTAAATTTCATACAAAATTCTATTTTTGGCAGTTTTTCGGGTTCTAAACCTCTAAGGTTGTTTTAATGGTCTAAAAGAAATTTTCAAGAAAAACAGAGAGCCTAAAAAAATATTAGTTTACTTTATTATTTTTGGCTGCTTGTGGAGATCTTCGAAATGAGGTATTATGATCGTCAAATGGAGATCGTATGCCAAAGTTCTAACCTTGGGAAGTTGGGGGTCCAAATTAATCATTTATACAAAAAACGTATGCACATAGTACGTGTAGGTTATAAATACATATATTTTTATTAATTTAATAATCTCACCAAAGAATCATCGAGAATACCTTATGCCCTCTCCACATAGTTTCAACACCACTTACTAGTCCATACATTCAATAACCGATCAATAGCTAAACATTTCATGACAAGAGCCATAGAAGATACACATCATATGAACAACATATAACCAGAAAATAACCATCAAATAAACCATAATAATAATAATAATGGAACATCCATTAAAGCCGCATAATAATAAGTACATTTTATCACAAAATGAAAGAGGAAAATAACTGTTATTAAGATATGAAAATCCAACCAAGTCAAGGACTTCCACGTACCACCAGACCATAGATTGAGCTGAACCATATCTCTCTTTCAACCAATCACCCTCATGCCATATTCCAAGCGTGAATGTGGTATCTCATGGAATAAACCAAACATAACCAAACCAAGTATTTTAGAGGCCAAACCACCTCAACCCTCAACCATTGATTCCACCTCATGGTCGGACATCACAAACCATCACCAGATCGGTCTCTACCAAAGTTTTCCAAGGCTCCAGAGTGTTTGTTCCAAACCATCTCTAGGACTAGTAACTCATTCCATAAATACCATAGAGCTCTAGAGCATTTTTCCAACCAAGGCTCTAGGACTAGTAAATCAACTCATCAAGGGCTCCAAAGCATTTTTGCAACCAAGGATTCCAGGACTAGTAACACAATCCAAGTTGTTCTACAGATTCTAGAGTATTTTCCCAACCAAATCTATAGGAACTAATAACTCAAACCACTACCATAAGGAACATGAGCACCAATCAGAAAACAAAAAAGGAATATATGCAGGAAATGGAAAGGCTAGGAAAAATGATTGTTAATCCAGGTAATCCTTCATGCTAATGATAGATCATAACCAAAAAACCACATGCATACACCATTCATTCCAAACCTAGAAATTAAATCATACATGCAACTTGGTACCTACAAAGTAATCCAACTGTAGTTATTGATCCCACTGTCCCCTTGCCCTTTCTAGCCTTCTTTTTCCTTCTTTCTCCAATTCCAATGTGCTCCAAGATTTCTCCAAGTGTGAAAGAGAGTGTGAGAGATAGAGACTAGAAGAGATATCCAAGTTAAAACTGGAAATTATTTTTTTTTTAAATTAAAAAAAAACCATGAACTAATCTTCATAGGCCTTTTATCATTGAGGCCTCTACTTTATTAATTTTTCCTCTATTTTCCTTCAATTTTCCTCACATGCAATTTTGTGACCCTTCACCTTCATTTTCTCATATTTTCCATTATTTCATAAATAAAATGCCAATTAGTGCCACTTTTTCCTTTTCATTTCCTTTTCTAGTTTCCATGGCCATTAATTAATCACAAGTGATCCCCATCACTATTTTCTTCCTAACATTGCTCTTATTTTTTTTGCCTTTATTAAATTTATTACATGGATTTTTAACCAGGGATATTACAGAATCCTCCCCCTTGGTGGAACACCATCCTCGATGTTCATTGACACTTATAAACCAAAAAAAAATATGCTACCTAGGGAGCTTTATAACACAGCTCGATGCAACATTTGAATCATATCATACTACTCAATTCTTAACCAACATATCATGAACACCCTACAGCTTATTGGAGCTTTATAACACAACTCAATGTGGTATTTACATAGATATGAATATACATCTAGACATAACCAAAACACAAAATCAAAACATATATCAAATAAAATCCACTCAACCAACAAATATAGAAGGATGCATATCATGCATCTGATCAACCATCCCCCATGTAGCTTCATCGCGCCCAAAGTGCTTCCACTGACCTTTAAAATGTTTGACTGCTCGATTATAGAGCATGAGCATATTTCACTACAAAATACACTGAGGTTCGAGCTGGAATTATCCTTTTGGATCCACCTGTATTACAAACCAATCAATCACATGATCAATATATTTCACATACTTCTTAAGTAATGGTGTTAGGAATCTGTAATTTTAGCAGATTGGTGAGACTAAAACTACAGAAACAACATCGTTTCAACCAAATTTGGGATTCTAGGATCTAGCCCTCCTGAATCTGGAGAGGGATCTCTCCAATAAGTGCAAAGATGGATTTGTCTTTGAAGTTTGGGGTTATGATATTAGGCTAGTTATGAAGGCCAAGGGTTTGTTTTTTTTTTGGATGGTTGAGCATGATTTCAGTTTAAGGTGGAAAGTCCTGAAGATAAAAAGTTCCAAAGGTGAGAAGTTGCAAGCAATCAGAGTAAGCTTTGGCCAAAATGATAGATAATTGCAGGTTTTAGTCCATTGGGCTATGGATTCATAATAGGGTTTAATTGGAACAGCAAGAGGCAAGAGTGGTCCATGGCGCAAGTCATATATGTCTAAGGATCTCTTGAAGATTGATTTATGGAATGAAATGATGTAATAAGAAGGAGAAATTAACAGATGCAGAAACAAGAGCAGCCCAGGATCTGGTAAGTACTTTGAAACTAGCCAGCCTTTGACATGGACTCAAGAAAAACATAAAAGTAAACTAGGATCTGGTAAGTACTTTGAAACTAGCCAGCCTTTGATACACTTTCAATAGAAAACATCTTAAAACAAAGGGAAACTTGAAGGCAACTTTTGGAGTAAAAACTAGCGGGTTGGGCTCACCACAAATCCTCTCCTAGCTCTGCTTTACTTGGTTACTTTTAATACAATCACAAAGATAACACAGAATGGCCTAAGATCTGGTAAGTACTTTGAAACTATCCAGCTTTTAACACATTCCAAGGGAAACAGTCAGACAGTCTGTGGGATCAAACTGGGACCAGGGCTCACCATATCTTCCTCGGTTCATATTCACTAAACTTATACTGAAAATAAAATTTAAGAATAACATTCAGCTAAGACAATAAGACGAGGGAACGCCATCATTCCTATGTTTAAACTGAATTAAATCATTCCTAAATAACACATTTTAGAAGAAAACATTTAGATAAATATTTTCAGTTAGAGAAGGTTACTGTTGTACAGTAGGCCCTAACTCCATGCATGCTATTCTTTATAAGAGAATATGAAACACAGTGGAAACAGAAACAAAATAACAAGTTACAATTAGAGAAACATCACCGTCAACATAGACCAGGATCCCATAAATCAGCTTGTATTAATGCTCCAAACCAGTTACAGCTTTAAGTCCAGTACTTTAAGTTAGCAACCATCTACACATCTCAGTCTGACCTATCTATCACCAGCAGAGCTCCAAGAGCCAGTGAATACTATGTACAATCAGAAGTTTAAGCTCAAGTGTATATCAAAGTTCTACAACCAACCCCTCACTCATCTTCTGCTGTAGTATATATAGAAGGATGAGGAGGTGAGATCTGATAAAAGATATCAATTACAATTAATATAGAATTAATGGCTTCTTGGCCTTTGAGGGGCTCAATGCATGAACTTACATGTGTGTACTCTGTATTAAATGTTCTACATAAAGATTAAGCTCGGTGGGAGCTTTTGTTGACCTTTGAGGCTCTGTGTAGCGTCGAAGTAACTCTGCAGATGTTTATCTTTAATTTCCTTGGCAGGGTTTCCTTTTTGACTCTGTTGTGAGGCAGATATCCAGTTCTGATCAATAAATTATGCCTATGATTGAGTACTTTCGAGGCACAGGTGGCTTTGTGGTAGCTGAGAGGAATCAATTTTGCCTCAGATTGTGGCGGTGGAGGCATTCCTGCTTGATAAAACACTTTAGGTTTTCTGTAAACTATGTTTTATTTGGGGATTAGGCTTTTGATAAGCATATTAGACGTAATCCCCACAAATCTGTCCTTTAATCCTCTATTCTGGTTAATTCTTGTCTTCGTCTATGATACTCTTTGCCTGTGCCAAATCCATGGTTTTTGCTGATGTGCAGGGTCGTTCAGGGTTATCTGACATCAGTGCTTGGATAAACATCGATGAAAACATGAAATTAGGAACCTGTGAATGATTTTCCCTCAGTGAATCGAAAGCGAGAGGGTCGTCAGCCTCTACTTTCGAATTTCTTCAATTTATAGCGTAAAATCACTTAAAACCCTACAAAAAACAAAAAATGTTATAAAATCCTGCGTAAATAGGTTGACTGCTTCAAAGGATGAGCGGAGGAAGCATGGCCATTGGATGGCATCATCCAATGGTAGGGATTGATCGGGAGAGATCGTGGAATGGGCGTAAGAAGATTAAATCTGAGCCATCGATCGCATAGAGATCAACGGTCGGGAGGAGAGGTAGAAAGTCAAATGGAGGAAACAAGGTGATGGAATGTGGGCCGTCGATCTACAGATCAGATCGACAGTGGAAAATGATTTAACGTCGCGCCGGGACCACGTTAAGTGTCGGGAAGCTTTGGTGACCGACAGCCGTTGGATGGGTAGCTTCAGTTCGGACGGTCCACAGCAATATCGGTGGGCGTCTGCGTACGAACGATAATGCGTGATGAGAAAGCGGTTTTTTGAACAGTGGCCAAGCCACGTGTCGAGCGATGTATGGATTCACTACCGACCGGGAAAAAACCGCCAAGCGCTCGAAGGCGGTGCGATGAATACCACGTTGTTTTGGGGCAATGGCGCACGGCTGGCGAGGTCCACCAGGTTTGATAGGTTCCGCACTATCGGATGTGCAGATCAGATCGATGGTAGAGTTTGCTCGAATTTCGGACCGGCAGAAAACCTTAGATAAATAATAAAACCCAAATTTTTGATATTTTAACTTAAGATTTTAATATTTCGTGGGCGGAATACATATATAATAGGGTTAAGCACCCGAATGTGGGGCCTTTGGGTGCATGGAGAATGATATGATCGGGGGGGTTAAATAGGAGGGGCTAATCGCATATCGGAAGATCGGGGATGGACTTTTCAATCAACCCATTTGATTTATGCGATGCAATAAACGCCTTGAGACCTAACCCTTTGGTCCCAGGAGCAGGATATATGAATGGAAAGTGGAAGGGGCGGGGGTTATAGCACAGGGACTTAATCGCATCGCAAAATTTTGATGCGGTCTTTTTGATCAACCCATTGTATTTTCTACAATTGAAATTGCGCGATCGGTCTTTCAATCTACCCATTTTATATTCAACACGTGGTTATGGTTTTCTAGTTTAAACTTTGGATAAATGGGTTTTTAACATTTCCAAAGGAAAGAAGAGATCGGGCATGGATCATTCAATGGTTTTTAGTGCGGAAGGCGGGCCCACAAGATATATATATATATATATATATATATATATATATGATCAGGGTTTTTATAATACAAAGCTAATCGCATCGGAACTTTGGGAATATGGCACAAAGACTCACACTCTTGGGTTTGTGCGATGCGATAAGCACCTCCAGAGTTAGTGCTTGGTCTCAGGGTGTGGGCATATGATCGGAAGTGGTCAGAGACTTAGCCCAAAGGGGTTTGAGTCCAATATAAAAAAAAAAATATGTGTTTTTGAATGATTTTCAAAGGAAATGGAGGGTTTCGGTAAGGTTAAAGAGTGAGTCTTTAACTTTGTAACAGTGATTTTCATGAAGGGAAGAAGAGGAATCATGAAAAAAAATGATTTTGATGGAGAAAAAAGGGGAGAAAATGAAGGTTAGTTTTGGAAGAGGGGGGAGGGGGGAAAAATGATGATTTTGCAGCAGTTTCTTCTCATGATTTCAGCAGGATTTCTAAGTATAAAATGCGAACAACAATGAATATTTTGGACAGAGGCATGAGGTATTCTAGAGTCTTCAAGAGACAACAATTTTTAGCAATTAAATTTGTTCTTTGAAGGCTCAAAAAGTCTTAGCCGCCTTTTGCTATGACAAATATTATAGGTGGCTAACAGTGGCTCCACTTAGGGATGGTGCCTTCTTGAAGGCATCAAGAACTTCAGACTTGCATTCTCTGGGAGGATGATCAGTTGCCTCATCCATTTATGTTCTCTGGGAGGCTGACCTGTGCCTGATCCATTGGGCTGCCCTTCCTTTGCTGGGATGATTTTTCTCTAAAAAACATTTAGTAGCCATGAAAACAATGGACCTTCATCAATACAAACTTTCTACCTACCCAATCCTACTGATCTAACATTTTTTCTTCATAAGAGTGCACTTGGATTGGAAAACTCTTTTCACAACATTTTATTCTTTTGGAAGCAGAAAATATAATCTATTTCTACTCCTTATTTATCCTTGAACTCAGATTAAACAGTTGAGTTCAGATGCTTCTCTACCTAATCTATTATCTGTTGGGATTAAACCGTCTAACAGATTTTTATTCTCTAAATTATATAACAGCAATTTAAAAGCATACAAGTCAGGATTGATCAGTCTAACTTGATGCTGGTCTATGGCATAAAACAAGCTGCACACAGACATTTATTTTGCAAAAAAATTAAATCAAAATGGAAGGCTTAAGATCTGAAAGTTGAAATCATTTCCTTCCCTTTTTACAGCTCTGTTTTGACTTTTGTTTGAGCTATTTCTTTCCTTTCTTTCTGGTTCAGATTTTGAGCTAATTAGAACAAGATCTTTTACATCCTTTGACTCAGAAAATAAAACAAATTTGAGTAATCTCTTTTGGAAACTTAGGTTCACGTTTTGTTCATGTTTGAACCTTTGATTTCTATCCTAATCTAACTACTAATAAGCCAAGATTAAACAGTTTGGAAAATCGAATTCCCTATCCTATCAGCAGAAAATTTAAAGCTAATTAGTCAATATTAGGCTATTTGACTAACTAGAAGTGTGTTTTTCAGGAGTGGCATTTAAGCTTGCACACTTTCAAAATTTGTTTCTCTTTTTGGTATGGGGTTGTACCTTTCTTGTTTTGACAATCTGCCCTCTTTTCTTTCTTTTCATTGTTTTTTTATTTTTTATTTTTACAACTTTGAATGCAATGGTGGACAAGATATTTATAGTGGAAAAAAGATAAAAAAGCTTTTGTAACATAACATGGATCAAGAGAAGTAATGCTTAAGCATCCTGCCATTGACAAGACCCCCAAACAGTTCTGCTCCACTCAACTCCTGCAATAAAATGCATTGTTACCAGCAGCTAAGTGAATAGAGTAAGGGCCAAGCCATAAGTGGTCAAATTTTCCATGCTTTCCCTTCTCTTCCCTTCTTGAATCCCACTTTAAAACTTTGTTCCCAATCTTGAAATTGTTGGCCTTTGTTCTTTTGTCAAAAATCTTTTTAATGTTGTCTTGCTTTAGCAATGCTTTGTTATAAACTTCCTCTCTAGTTTGCTGAAGATGAATGGTATGATTTATTCTTCTGATCATATCATTATCTTCAGTTTGCAACTCTTGAATTAACTTTATCACTAGTACACCAAGGTTGTTTGGAAAAATTGCATCTGTACCATACACAAGCTGGAAAGGTGACATGCCAATGGATTTCTTCAAAGTCAATCTATCAGCCCACAGTGCATGAACTAGCTTTGTGTGCCAAGACTTCTTGTTGTCCTCCAACAGTTTCTTGATAATGTTCACTAAATTTTTTTTTGAGGATTCTACAAGTCCATTACCTTGGGGGGTAATAGGCCGTGGAATGCCCCAATGTTATCTGATATCTATGACAGAACTCAACCATTTTCTTTGATCCAAATGCTGTTGCATTATCAGTGATGATCTTAGTAGGACAACAAAATCTGGAGAGAATGTTAGTCTCCATAAATTTTATAATAACTGAATCATTGGCCTGTCTACAAGGTATGGCTTCTATCCACTTAGTGAAATAGTCTGTGGTAGTGAGAATCCATCTATGCTGGGTAGAAGATGGGGGATGGATTTCTCCTATAAATTCAAGTCCCCACTGTTGAAAACGGGCTTCAACAGTGATTGGATGCAGAGGTAGGGGTAACAGTTTTCTTTTTCCTTCAAAAATTTGACACTTATGATAGGCTATGATCATTTTGTGCACATCATGGAAAAGGGTAGGCCAATAGAAACCATCCCTCAAAATTTTGTTGGCTATTGTCTTCTAGTACAAATGACCTCCACACTCTCCTTCATGGAACTGGTGCTTAACCTTCTCTGCATCAAACTCAGGCAAACATTTAAGCAATAGACCACTTGCATTTTTCCCATAAAGACATTTATCAATAATGCAATAGTTTACAAATTTTAACTTAAGGTACCTTGCCTTTGCTTTTTTCAAACCAGGAGGTGTATTCAAATTAAGAAAAACATAAACAATATCAGTATACCAAGAGGAATTCATAAAATGGTTTTCAACAATGGGTGTCGAGATTTCCTCTTGTTCATCCAAAGCGTTAATCATATGAATATCAAGAACTTCACAATTTGATTCAGCCATTAATCTAGCTAGACCTTGGCCTTTGATGAGTTTAGTGGGCTTTATCTCTAAATCATTTTCAAGAATAACATCAATCCACCTACCTCTCTTACCATCTGGGTCCTGTGTTAGAATCTCTTTAACAACTGAATTCGGGACAAAGGAAATGACGTGTGAGTGCAATGATATGTGAGTGAAGGATGTATACTATGAAGTCTTTCAATGCTTTAACCAAAGCAAAAGCTTGCTTCTCCATAATGTTATACTTCAAAGGGGTGTCCCTCAATGCCTTGCTAAAGAATGCAATAGGTTGCTCTTGTCCTTGTGGAATTTTCTGTAAAAGGACAGCAGCTATGGTATGTTCTGATGCAAATGAGAAAATATAAAAATCTTTTGAAAAAACGGGACTTATCAGAACTGGTCTTTTGGTCAATGCTTGTTTCACAAGCTCAAAGGAGTTCTTTGCTTCCAAGGTCCATTTTACCCCTTGCTCCTTTTTTAACATGTTTGTGATATTCCTGAGGAGCTCAGCCAAATTTGGGATGAACCTTCTCAAAAATTTAATCTTTTCAATGAAATATTGCAACTCCTTGATGTTCCGAGGACGAGAGATTTGCAATATGGCCTCAATCCTCTTCGGATATATCTTTAAACCCACTTCTGAAATAATGTGTCCAAGAAGCTTACCTTCGTGGAGACCGAATAGTGTCTTCTTAGGGTTTAAGGATATTCCAAACTTTCTACATTTCATGAAAACTTTCCTTAAATGTTATAAGTGGTCTTCATCTATTTTTTTAAACACAGTGACATCATCAAGATAGATAATGATGAAGAAGCCCAGTTCTTCCGAGAATGCAATGTCCATGGCTCTTTGAAAGGTTGCTCCAGCATTCATTAGACCAAAAGGAATTTTCACAAAGATGAAAGTGCCCCATGGTGTAGTAAAGCCTGTCTTTAATTGATCAGTAGGGTAAACCAAGATCTGATTGTACCCTGAATAGCCATCCAGCAAAGAAATCTTCTAGACCCTACCACCCTTTGTAAAATATGATCCATCTTTGGTAAAGGGTAGTTATCTTTTAATGAAGCTTTGTTTAAGTCTCTAAAGTCTATACAGAGCCTGATTTCTCCAGTTTTCTTCCTAACAGACACCAGATTAGATACCCATTCAGAATATCTAACAGGGACAATAATACCAGCATCGTACATTTTCATGATCTCCTTCTGAACCAAGGGAAACTGAACAGGGTTTATTCTGCACAGTTTCTTTTTGAATGGTTTTTGGTTTTCTTTGAGGGGGATTTTGTGCTGGATTATTTCAGTGTCATAGGATTTAAGATCTTCGTAACTCCACACAAAAACATCAGAAAACTCTTTAAAAATCTCAACGTATTTGAGTTTAATGTGAGTTGGTAAAGTTTTAGACAGTTTAATCATTTTCGGTTTTTCCTCACTGCCTATATTGCATTCCTCCACTTCAGTATCTACATGTTCCAGCTTTGGCTTCTTCGCCACATCGTTGAAATCAAACAACTCTTCTAAAGGCGCTAGACCACTTGGAAAACTTTCATCTTTAGAATGCAGGGTTTCTGAATCCTATGTTTCATTTGTAAGTTTGCTAGAAAGTAGTTTAATATTGACAGGCTCAGGAGACGGTTCTTCTTCACCAAGAAAGTTTTCTTCACTGCAGTCTGTTTCGTAGTCTGAGCCCAAACTGTTTAGTTCGAATTCATTTCCGAATTGTATGAAGTCTTATATTTGTTTGTCATTATCAAACACTTGCCAATACGTTTTATTATCTAGCACTGCTGGTCTAAACTTTATCTTAGTTGTGCAATCTTCGGTTTCAAATGGTGTTAAGCATGTCCTAGCTACAAAGGCTAAATTGTGGGCCGCAATGTTTCTTTTTCTTGGGACAAAAATTAATTCGAACTCTTCAAATGTTTTCAAAAGGTCCATGACATCGTTCCTATAGGCTCTAAGTCTGGGATGATTTGCGTTATACTCCCCATTGACTTGCCTAATGATTAACTCTGAATCCCCATGCACATTGATTCTTCTGGCTCCTAAATTTTTCAATAGATGTAAGACTAAGAGAAGGGATTCATATTCTGCTATTTTATTGGAACACTGGAAGTTTAATTTGCATGAAATGCATTCTTTGTGGTTGTTTTCAGTGTTGGTAATCCAGACACCCACACCAGCGTTAGTTCTAGTGCATGACCCATCAAAATACATGCTCCAGAGAGGATCCTTTCCGGTTTCATCTCGGTTACTGTCCTCTTCAACTAATGTGCTTTCTGATTGTTGTTGTAAGTCTACACTTAGTTGAATTTGTTTTGATTCCTCAGGTTTTTCGTTAAGTGGAAGACCATTTTCTTGAGTGTCAAGGTTTAAAAGCAAAGGACGTATGACTTGTAGATCAAGACCCATATTTGGTTTGTTGTTGTTTAAAGGTTCAACAAACTGTTTTGACAGTTTAGTGGTATTTACCTCCTCCTCTCTGTCGGCCATTAATTCTGTTAAAGTGACTTGTTCGCTGAGTGTTTCATCAGTAAACATGATAAAAGAATCAAGGCCTATATTGATAGAAGATATAGGAGAGTTTTGTGGTCTATCTTGACTTGTCACTGTGTACTACATATGAGACTCCCTGTAAAGTCTTATGGTTTGATTGAAAACAGGGATAGTCGCATAGGTCATGTCCATTTGCATAGTCCCTTGTAACTTAGCCCCCCAGAACCTTGATAGTAGCATTCCATACTTTGGGGGCACATCAGCCACAACAATATCCATGACTAGGCATTTGGCTGGAATCTAGGCTAAGTTAACACAAAGGTCTTTTATCAATCCTAAACATTTTACTCTGTTTGAGTCAAAAGAGTAAAGGTCTTTATAAGGTCTGGTGATTTCTAGACCTAGGCTTTCCATCACAGCTTTAGGCATTAAATTGTGAGAGGCTCCTAAGTCATGCATAGCGTTGTGAAAAATCTTGTCATGAACGTTAAAACTTACATAAAAGGGAGGAACAGGTCCCTCTTGATATCTTCCTTCAATCTTTGGACCAAAAATGAGTTCTGGCTGGTCATCATTAAGATTGACTGTATCATTGTTGTCTTCTAAATTTAAAGCCTTCAAAATTTGAGTTCTATATACATGTTGAGCAGCTAACTCAGTCAAGGGAACATAGATTTTGATCTTAGAAATTTCCTGTTCCAGGCTGAAAGGAATTTGAATATTTAAAACACCGGTCTCAGCCTTATTAGTTGTCATTTTATCAACAATGTCAGCATGCTGATTTGTTCTATTTACACTTGAAAAAATTGTTTTAACAGAAGTACTAGCTGAAGTGTTAGTACTACGAATGTCTGCACTCTATTTTTCATTGTCTTGAGTGCCTTTTCCTTAACCTTTTTCTCAATTTACAACCCCTGTTTTGTCCTTTTGTTTGACAACTCTAGGCTTGGGTGCAGTGTTGTTTTGTGAAGATTTGTCAGAGGGTTTGGTGTCGGGGGTTGGTTGACTAGTTTTGCTTCTAAGGTAATATTCTCTTTGAGGTTCTGTGATGGAATTTTCCATGTTTTGATAATAATTTTCATTATCATCTCTTTTGCCATCATAAGGTGTGTACAGACCTTGTTTTTTATCATAATGAACTTCAAATTCATCATCATCTACCCCAAACATGTTTAAATCATCTTCCTCTGTTATTTGATATGTTTCCTCAACCTCACTCACATAGTTTTGATGAAAGGGAGGCGTGATCTGTTGATCATCTTCCCTAGGTCTGTTTGGAGGTTGGTTCCTTCTAGAATTATGATTCTGGTTCTGGTTTCTGTTTTGAGAAGCATTTTGATTTTGACTTGATTGTGCTCTCTTAATTATGCTCATCTCTTTCATCATTTCCTCCATCATCCTTTCCATCTTTGAGTTGGAAGTAGAAGGTGAGGATTCCTCTCTAAACGATACTCTCTTCTCAGCTTTCATCCTTTCTCTTTTCTCCATCAAGTTGACTTCCACAGAAAGAGCACCTCTTTGCATATCTTCAAGGGTTGAAAAATCTCTTTCTCTCAGCTGATAGGTCATGTCAGATTCAAACCATTCAGGAAACTTGTTTAAAGCTGAGCCCTGTGGAGGCTTTAGTTCTGGGGAAAGTGCATTATACACACTATTGAATCTAGTGCAATAAGCTTGCACACTTTCCCCAGGGTTTCTATGGAGGTTCTTGTAATCGAAAAGGACTTGGAGAGGATTCTTCTTTACTTCCCATTTGTTTAAGAATGTTTGATGGAAAGCTTGGAGATCATTGATACTATGGGGGGCTAAGATTTTAAACAATTTTCTTACTTCTCCCCCCAGACTTTGAGAAAATAATCTAAGTTTGACAGAATCATCGTCAATTTAATTTCTGTCAAAGTAGTCATCCATCTTATCCACATGTTGTGATGCTGTGGTGGTATTGTTAGCATCATATAATGGAATTTTGGACTGATAGTCCTGTGGAAGATTGACTAATGGTACAGGAAGGACTAAGGTAGCATACCATGCTGCCATGATATGTGGTGGAGGTGGATTCACAAGAGGTGGGTTAACAAAAGGTAAAGTGGGCTGAAATGGAGTGGTTTGAACAATGGATGTAGGATGAGCAGATGTGGATGGAACAGCAGTAAATTGCTGAGCTGATCTTGGATGAGAAACACCTATGATACGGAGGAAGTGTAGATCAAGTGGTGTTGTCTTCCTACTACCCAGATGTTCACTTGCTTCCGGGGATGAAAGTGAAGACACAGAGTCTAGCTGAATTATATCATCAAAAGACCTAGTTCTAAATGGATTTACTAAGTCAACTTGTGATTGTTGTAGAGCTGAAAGATTTTGAGGGACTGATTTAGCTCTCAAGGGTGATCTGAGAACAATTGAAAATTCTATCTTAGGAGACTTCCTAAGGATACTTTCTGGATTATCAACTACTTCAGGTGGATTAGGGTCAGGATAGGCTCTAGTGTGAATCTTTCTAGGAGCCACTATGCTGTGTTTTTTAGACCCAAATAAACAAGACAGGTTCAACTAGATATGACAGTCTTTGAATGGTTAACTAATCTGTTTATAAAAAAAATTTGATCCTACAGTCCTCTAACTGAGTTTGAATGATATTATGATGATTAGGTTTCTTCCCAGTGGAGTCTTAAGGTCTGTTTAGGATTGTGGAGTCGCCAAGTGGAAGTTTTTTCCTATGCCAAATCCATGGTTTTTGCTGATGTGCGGGGTCATCTGGCATCAGTGCTTGGATAAAAATTGATGAAAACATGAAATTAGGCACCTGTGAATGATTTTCCCTCGATGAATCGAAAGCGGGAGGGTCATCACCCTCTACTTTCGAATTTCTTCAATTTATAGCGGAAAATCACTTAAAACCCTGCAAAAAACAAAAAATGTTATAAAATCTTACGTAAATAGGTTGACTACTTCAAAGGACAAGTGGAGGAAGCACGGCTGTTGGATGGCATCATCCAATGGTCGGGATTGATCAGGAGAGATCATGGAATGGGCGTAAGAAGATTAAATCTGAGCCATCGATTGCGCAGAGATCGACGGTCGAGAGCAAAGGTAGAAAGTCAAATGGAGGAAACAGGGCGATGGAATGTGGGTCGTCGATCTGCAGATCATATCGACGGTGGAAAATGATTTATCGTCGCACCGGGACCATGTTAAGTGTTGGGCAGCTTTGGCGAGTGACATCCGTTGGATGGGCGGCTTAAGATCGGATTGTCCATGACAATATCACTAGGCGTCCGCGTACGAATGATAATGCGCGATGAGCAAGCGGTTTTGTGAACAGTAGCCAAGCCACGTGTCGAGCGATGTATGGATTCGCTGCCGATCGGGAAAAAACTGCTGAGCACTAGAAGGCAGTGTGATGAATACCACGTTGTTTTGGGGCAATGGTGCACGGCTGGCGGGGTCCATTGATTTTGATAGGTTCCGCACCGTCGGATCTGCAGATCAGATCGACGGTGGAGTTTTCTTGAATTTCGGACCGGCAGAAAACCTTAGAGAAATAATAAAACCCAAATTTTTGATATTTTAACTTAAGATTTTAATATTTTGTGGGCGGAATACATATATAATAGGGTTAGGCGCCCCGCTGCGGGGCCTTTGGGCGCATGGAGAATTATATGACCATGGGGGTTAAAGAGGAGGGGCTAATCGCATATCGGAAGATCGGGATGGAATTTTCAATCAACCCATTTGATTTATGCGATGCGATAAGCACCTTGGGACCTAACCCTTTGGTCCCGGAAGCAGGATATATGAATGGAAAGTGAAAGGGGCGGGGGTTATAGCACAGGGACTTAATCACAGCGCAAAATTTTGATGCGGTCTTTTTGATCAACCCATTGTATTTTCTGCGATTGCGATTGCACGATCGGTCTTTCAATATACCCATTTTATATTCAACACGTGGTTATGGTTTTTTAGTTTAAAATTTGGATAAATGGGTTTTTAACATTTACAAAGTAAAGAAGAGATCGAGCATGGATCATTCAATGGTTTTTAGCGTGGAAGGCGGGCCCACAAGATATATATATATATATATATATAAACAATATGATCGGGGTTTTTATAATACAAAGCTAATCGCATCGGAACTTTGGGAATATGGCACAAAGACTCACGCTTTTGGGTTTGTGCGATGCGATAAGCACCTTCAGCGTTAGCGCTTGGTCCCAGGGTGTGGGCATATGATCGGAAGTGGTTAGATACTTAGCCCAAAGGGGCTTAAGTCTAATATAAAAAAAAATGTGTTTTTGAATGATTTTCAAAGGAAATGGAGGGTTTCGGTAAGGTTAAAGAGTGATTCTTTAACTTTGTAACAGTGATTTTCATGAAGGGAAGAAGATGAATCATGAAAACAAAGGAGTTTTATGGAGAAAAAAGGGGAGCAAATGAAGGTTAGTTTTGGAAGAGGGGGGAGGGGGAAAAAATGATGATTTTGCAGCAGTTTCTTCTCATGAAGATTTTGGAGTTATGTCATGAATCCTAGGCAAAAAATACCTAAGGATTTCAGCAGATGTAGTTTCCTAGGATTGATGATGAACTCGTTGCTTAGTACCTGTAGCCAACTACACTAACCAAGATTCTGCATGTACTTATTTATTCAAACCACACGTATCCATTAGGTCAAAATGGATATAACTATACTTATATCCGTGGTTAATGAAAATAGAAACAACTTGATCACAAATCTTACCTTCCATATTGATAATAGATGTATGATGATCAACCTTCATATTATCCAATGTTGTGCAAATCTGTGGAATAATCTGTCCAACATATCCATCTATTTGTGATTCCTTAGAACTATAAAAATGTGGTTTTCCACCCTAATGTTGTGGAAAACCTCTCCTTCGATGATCCTGGCCATAATTGTAGCACTGTAAAGGCTTCTTGAACTCACTCTTGTTTCATTCCTTAGACTAAAATCCCTACCCTTTGTTGGTTGTGTTGAGATTCTTGTGTGGAAATACATTCTCTTTGTTACTTGTATGTGGTAATATTCCTCTCTTCTTATCTTTCTTTCCCTTATTCTTTGCATTCCCTTTCCAATATTTATTAGTCTCAGACCTATGCTTCAATTTCTCATTACAATTCTTCAACTTTGTGATGGCTTACTCCAACTATCTAGGCTCATCAAACTCGGTATTGTCCTTGAATTATATTGGAAACCCACTGATGAATCTTTGAATATTTTATTTATCCTCCTTAAGATAAATCATGTACCTAAAAAACTCCAAGAACTTGCTATTATTCTCCTCATCAGTCATAGATCACATCTTAAGCTCATATAACTCCTTTTCCCTGTCATCATAGTATATATTAGATAGATACTTCTTCCTGAAAAGTATCTCGATCTCATTCCAAGTCAACTCCTCTTCCTAAATACCTTTGAAATTTTTTATATCTTCCCACAAAATGTCTCATTTTCCTTTAAGACTGAAAGTAGCTATCATGGCTTTCATATTCTCTGAGTACTCATGCAATCTGAAGAAATTATTCATCCCAAGTAACAAAGCTTCTACATCCAATGACTTCTTCATTTCTCCATCAAAGGTAGGTGGATTTTATTTCTTAAAATATTTTGGCAAGTAATATTTCTCACTCCTCCTATACAGATAATAAAAGTGATGACGACAATGTCTCTTTTAACCAAAACTAGAATGAAATCCATATTCATTATTCCTCCTGTCACGTGTATCCATGAACCTACCATATCTAACTATAACATCCATGTCAAACATGTATCTTGATTGAGACTTGTTTCCATATGCGTCATTAGTTCTTTCCTCCTATCCATGACTAATTGTAAGCGCTCCCTATCTCTACAAGCATGAAAAAATCTGAATAGTCAATGCATTAATATTTGTTTGTTTCGCTTGTGCCCTAGCAAGTCTTTCATGTGACTAAATAATCCTATCATTATCTGCTTTGTAACTTCTTATCTCTACCTTCAATCTTCTCAATGTATCTGCTCTGCGAGGAGAGTGCTCACCACCATGTTTCTCATCTGATCTGTATGGAGAATCATGTGAATTGTATTCTACCATATTGTTTGTCATCTTAATCCTCTACTTCATGAAAACATACCATGTGAGATAACCAAATATAAACAAAATCACATATACCTCAGTGAGTTTTATGGGAGGCTATCTCGTCTGCACCAATCAATCCATATTATCATAACAGACATATATAACGAAATAAGCATACCAAACATACCAACATCAATGGCATCAACCTATGTATGATGACCTAACTTCAAAAATGACCAACACTATGCATACATATCAAGCACATTTACAATTGACATACATGCATGACAAATATATTTCACCTACCCAGTCAAACTATTGAACCCAGTAGCTTTGATAGCACTTTGTAACCACCCCTCCCACATTTACCGAAATCCATAAGATTTCTAGGGTAAACATGAGATGTCAGTTACTGTGTGAGACCCTATTTCCAAGATGCAATTATGGAAAATGGGGTCTACATGTCCAAAACTAATTGCAAATACCCAACCCTATTTCATTTTAGTATAGTTTCCTTAAATTTTATACAACTTTCTATTTTTGGAAGTTTTTCGAGTTATAAACTTATGAGGTTGTTTTTAGGGCCTAAACGACATTTTCAAGGAAAACAGAGAGACAATAAAAGTGAAATACTTTTGTATTTTTTTGTTTTCAACTCCTTATGTAGATCTTTGAAACAAGGTATTATGATAGTCAAACAAATATCGTATGCCGAAGTTATGAACCCATGAAGTTGGAGGTCCAAATTACTCATTTATACAAACACTTTGTGTACATATTACCTGTAGGTTATAAATACATATATTTTCATTAATTCAATAATATTTCAACCAATCACCCCTGTGCCATATTCCAAGAATGAATGTGGGATCTCATGGAATACACTAAACATAACGAAACTTGGGCTTCCAAAGGCCAAACCGCCTCAACCCTCAATCAGTGATTCCACCTCACAGCCGGACATCACTAACCATCACCAAATCAGTATCTACCAAAGTTGTCGAAGGCTCTAGAGCATTTATTCCAACCCAGCTCTAGGACTAGTAACTCAACCCAGAACGTTTGTAGGGCTCCAGAGCATTTTTCTAACCAAGGCTCCAGGACTAGTAACTCAACCCACCAAGAGCTCCAGATTGTTTGTCCGGTGAATTATTTTATGACTAGTAACTCAACCCAAGTTATTCTATGGATTCCAGAGAGTTTTTCTAACCAAGGCTTGAGGAACTAATAACTCAACCCATAGCCATATGGAGTATGAGCACCAATCAGAAAACAAAAAAGAAAAACCCACAACACCAAGGTGATCTAGGAAATGGAAAGGCTAGGCAAAACCAATGTCAATCTAGGCAATCCTTCATGCCAATGACAGATCATAATAAAATAACCACATGCATACACCATGCATGCCAAAACTACCAAGTAAATCACACATGCAACTTTGTACCTGCAAAGAAATCCAGTTGTAGTTGTTGAATTCGTTGTCCCCTTGCGCTCTCCTACTTTCCTTTGCCTTCTTTCTTCAAATCCAATGTGCTCCAAAAATGCTCCAAGATTTCTCCAAGTGTGCAAGAGTGTGAGAGAGAGAGAATAAAAGAGAGCTCCAAGATCAAATTGACAAAAGAAATGAAATGATCCTTAGAAGCCTTTTTATCATTGAGGCCTTTATTTTCTTCAGTTTTCCTCACATGCAATTTTGTGACCCTTCACCTTCCTTTTCTCCTCTTTTCCATTATTTCATAAATAAAATCCAAATTAATGCCACTTTTCCTTTGCCATTTCCTTTTCCAATTCCATAGCCATTAATTAATCACAAGTGATCCCCATCACTATGTTTATATCCAACATTGAACTTGGAATATGTGTCTTGTGACCTTGGTCTTATTTTTTTGCCTTTATTAACTTTAGTACATGGATTTTTAACCGGGGTTGTTACATTCAATCATCAGATCCATCGAAATTGCAACCTATTTTGAACCTCGTAGCACATTAAAACTTGATATGAAACATAGACCATTAGATGGGAGTGGATCATGGTTGTTGGATCCATCGAAAGTGCAACTCCCTTGTAACCCTCACACATGTTGAAACCCAATACAGGATCTAGACCATTGGATGGAGTTGATCATAGTTGTTTGATCCATTGGATATGCTACTTGTGTTTAACCTCCATGCATGTTAAAACTTGATATGAGATTTGGGCCATTAGATAGAGTTGATCACAGCCATCCAATCCATCATAGGTACAACTTTATTTTAACCTGTACGCATGTTAATATTCAATATGGATATAGACCATCAATAAGGGAGATCTTGACCATCGAATCCATTAGGAGTGATACTCACAATAAACTATCACACATTTCTTTAGGGATATAAAGTGATGTCATTATCATTGCCAATCACCCTTTTCCTCCATAGAATCCCACCTTTATCCAAGTATTATCCTTATTATTTCACCATTAAAAATAAAATAAAGTCATGAAAAAGGGTTATAAGGTAAATTATTGTTGAATATTCATTATTTATATTTTTTGATGTATCGAAAGGATTTATTAATACCAATTTCCACTAATGATATTTTTTGAGCTAGGTCATGTGACCATAGTGGGTTTTGGTAACCATCCTCCATGATTGACATGTTTGCACACTTCCTAAGAAAAAATTGCAACTTGGGTTGTTCTCCTACTAGACTCAAAAAGCTCTCATGTTTGTTGTATTGGGTCAAGAGTGGATGAGGAATGTATTATAATCTAGTCAATACAACAATCAACTAAGACCCCAATTCAAATCGCTCAACAAGGTTATCGTTCCAATGAAACAACCCACCCAAACTTGTTTATGCCAAATGATTTATAGATTATAAAATGTTGGATTGATTTTGATAGTGTAAGGGGATGTGATCGGATCACCCAAGTTTAATCTATTTTGGTTATGATTGATAGCCCCGATGCATGAAATAGGGGATTCATTGAATCACCCTACTCATTGCATCTCCTATGTAAAATTATATATGTTGACCCTTGCATGCAGGAAAAGGTCAATCAATCTATAAATAATATATTATAATTTTGTTAATTTTAGGAATGAAAAATCAATATTTGAAACTTTTTATATATTTTAAAGAAAAAGTAGATACAAATCATTGTTAGTGTTTTCTAAATCACATGTTGCTAATTTTTTTTTCACGTGATCTAACTTCAAGAAACATGTGCTAGTTGGAAAGGGCCCATCAACTTAGCCACATTTCCCCTCTATTTTATACACACTATAATTTATTTCTTTTTTCTTAATATTTACATATTTTTTGTATTGGTTTAATATTCTAGTTTCATTATAATGGTTATAAGATTGGTTTGATTCATAGTTCTATTGCAAATGCATATTTAAATCACCTTTTGATAGGGTTGTACATTTATCCTTTTCTACAAGGATAGAGTATGTTTATTGATTCTTACACCATGTGGTACATATTGAGTTCTATTATTCCTATTAGATTACACATTTTTTTTATGGCTATGGCTTACAATATACTGTGGGTGAAATATGCCCTTTTTCTTTGATTATAATTGATGCTAACCTCCTTGAATTGTAACTCGATTTGCATATTTATTTCTCAATTATTTTGATGCTCTATTTGATTATATTTTTATAGTTGGTTTATGTTCAACTCAATTTTATTAGCACTTTTGATTGGTCTTGGAAATTATTGTGTGGTCATTGATGTCAATGGCAGTATCAAGCTAGTTGTTTAGGACATTTGTAGAGAACCATCATACTAAGAGAATAATTGAAGAATACTTAAGAAAATTATTTCTATTACTCATCGATATAAGTGTTAATGGAATATTTTATTGAAGGTGAGTTGTCTGTAGTAGATCAAGTAATTTTCTCCTACAAATTGCATGGTTGGATAGGCCTCAAAAAGACCTCTCCAATGGTATTTGGAAACCCAATAAAATCCTAATGATTAAGGAGTTATG
Organism: Pinus albicaulis; assembly: GCA_034641835.2. NCBI lineage: Eukaryota > Viridiplantae > Streptophyta > Pinopsida > Pinales > Pinaceae > Pinus > Pinus albicaulis. The sequence goes on along the minus strand of CM076575.1, from coordinate 1,171,913,274 downwards.
GCTAGTTTAAGATTGGAAAGGTTCCACAAGCTAACAAGAGCCACGAGACATACTCTTTTTAGTCAGCTACTAAATAGTTTTATGTCATGTCACAGAGTAAATAGGAACATGGAAGGAGAAGCCACTGGAACATGCTGTGTTTGATGGAGCTAGGGGACAAAAATACACCCATCAACAGCGTGAATTTTCACATCCCGCCCTAGAATCCCCATGTGAATATCACAAGTGCAAGGAGGCCACAAATAATACTCTAGGAGATAGAAGGGGCATGAGTCAGGCTCTGAGAGATATGGCTATTTTGATGGTGCTCCTTAAGGATACCCATACGTCACTAGGGCCAATATTTTATTATTTATAAGTTAGTCATATTTAATAAATTTAAGGATGTATTAGGAAGAGGCTTAAATAATATTTTGAATTTAATGGCCCTTAGGTTAATTCCCATGTTTGTGACTAAAAGGTGTACTAAAAATTCAAATATTTGGTGACTCATTTATGGTGATAAAGTGGATGAGGGGGTTATATACTTTAGAAAATTTATTTTTGCGGTGATCTTCAAGAAGATCCTATTTTTCCCTTATCATTTTAATCATATATCTTTTCATCATGTTTATATGGAAAGGAATGAAATAGTGGATGGATTCTCTAAGATTGGAGTATTGTTGGATATTAATAAATGGCACATTTAGGGGGCTGAGGATGTACAATCCTATCACCCATATTTCTTATGATGAATATATGATGTCATACATTTTATTTTTTTATATATGTTTTCGGGACATGTTTTTCTTTATTTTGAAGATATATGTTGATATATGTATTGATGTGGGGGCTCATTAAAAGGCTTTGGTTCCTAAAAATATAGTTAGAATTATTTTGGGGGGACTATGCTAGTTTGGTTTATGGGGCTACTTTGAATTATTTAATGAATTTAATGTGAGGTCCTTCTTAAGTGACTGCCTTACAAGGCTTATGTGCTCATATCCTAATATTGTTTGAAAAGGTTATATTTTGTTAGAGCTCTTATTTTGTTTTCTAAAATTGGGATTCTAATGAAGGAACCAAGACATTCTATGAAAAATATGAGGAATGTAAATATGTAAAATGAAATTTCATCTTTCCATGGAAAAATATATGTAGCAATTCTCAAATATAAATCTCAATAAATGTAATGATTACATTGTGTTGAAAGCAAACAAGTTTAGTGAACATATATAAAATAATTGAAGAAATAAAACAAGCTAAATTGATGAAATGTGACTTGATTAACATGATTTATTGATATTGTTATTGGGAAAAAATGATTTTATATAAGTGGTTTATAAAAGAGTAATTGAGCAATATCCATGGAAATATAAACAAAATAAAGACTCTAGTCCCAAAGTTATGGGGGAAATCAAAATATTTTGTAGGATTGGACTTGGGTATGAATTTAATGAGGAAGATAAGGCACGAGCATAATATAGGATGTTCTTATCATTTATATCTATCATTTTTATAGGCAACATCACAATTCATCATTACATCCCTTGATTTAAGGACCTTTAAAGACCAAACTTTGATATGTAGGATGTTCTCATTTAGGACAATCAAAGTTTAAATAAGCTAGTTTTATACAGATTATGTGACATATAAATTTAGTCCAAAATAAAGCATACACAGATGATTTTTGATGTTGTGAAATTTTATAGTATAAGGATGGTAAATATTAAGCTCTTCATCCCCATTTGTTGTTTCTGATTGATAATGGAGTAACTAGTAATCAGAATCATTATCATTTCCATCCCCTATCACTTCTAACAACATTTCATGTCTTCATCACCATGGAGGCTAGGATATTTCCCAATGTACATAGCTGTGAAGACATAAATGGAACCTATAAGAAATTATCTTCCAACTTAAATAGTAAACTTCTATATTTGTTGCAAATATATTGGATATATATTACTTAATTGAGGAAAAATAGTTATTTTTCCTATCTTAAGTACAAGGTGTATGACTTCAAAACTCTCCTTAAAGGATACTTTTCTAAAGGTAAAGTAGCACCATATAGATATCATGATGTCTAATATTCCCATATTCTAGTTAAGAAATTTTTATATTTAGGTGAAAAGGCTCCATCAAGGATGATAGTTAGAATACAGTAGGTTGTTGAATGGTGGAATTTATTTCATAAAAGTACATAAATTTTATATTACAAGTATGTTGGTTACCAAATACTAAAAAAATAAAAAGTAAACAAGTTTCTATATACTATTTTATGCATCAATAATGAACAAAGAATGATCTAAATATTGGGATCTTATAAAGGCTTGAAATCCAAGAGAGGGGAGAAATCATATAGATATTCCATGAAGCTAATCACGCAAAAAATATTACTCAATACATCACAAAATATGAAGAGAGAGAGAGAGAGAGAGAGGAATCATATAGATATTCCATGAAACTAATCACACAAACAATATTACTCAATACATCACAAAATATGGAGAGAGAGAGAGAGAGAGAGAGGATTCCATTAAGAACAACCATTACATGTAATGAGGCAAATTTTGGAACCTCCCCTTCTCATCCTTCATGCTCTTCCTATTTCCTTATTATAAGGTGCCTTGTTGATGAAGACAACTTTAATTAGGTTTTACTAGGTCATTTACATATATGTTAAGTTCCCTTTTACATAAAATATGACTTTATGACTTATACATCCAAAATAAGACTATAAGCCCCCCAAGATTTGGATCAATCCTCACCCCTTAGAAAATGATGGTGTCCATCATTCACCCATGTTGGAAATAGAGGGACCCCGTTATGTTTAATTTACAATATACACTATTCTATGAGCTAATGAAGATAATGGTTTTTTGTGGTTAAGCCATAACTTTGGGTTTGTGGGGCGCCCATAACCATCATGATTACAATGTGCCAAGTTCTAATAAAAATAGTGGTTTTGTGTGGTTAACACATAACAATGGGTTTTTGGATGACCCGTAAACTAGTTGGAAATGACAAGCTTTAGGAAGGTTTTTCTGTGCTTTTCCCATAATCGTGGGTTTACATATGACCCATAACCTTGGTTTTGAATGTTTTTCGGAAATGGATCTCTCACTACAACTTTGTTGATTAGTTTTGTTATAGTAAATTATATCGAATATACATTTTAGGTACTAAAGAGGCCTTTCCATTGATATAATATACTTTATCTATAATGATCTGTGGAGTGAGAAAAACATTCTTGAAACTAAAGGTATGTGTGACCGCATTGTTTTAGAGACATGTGTGACTTCAATCATTGATATCTCTCAAACCATGAAATGAAATCAAATTCCATAAATAATCCATTTGAGATAATGGAAAATCCTTTAAAATGGGTTATTTTGCACCCTCTTAAGTTATTTTTAGAGGTTGTGGCACCTGCATGAAGTCCCTCAAAGATTGTTTCTTTGTGTTCCATCTATTATTATGCTTCTATGAAAGCCACACCACTATGGGAAAGTTGAGAATGGTTGAAATGAGGTCGCACAAGCTTCTAGATTATGCATACATATTTATTTAAGTTATGGCACGATTTTCTAAATCTACAATAAAAGTGAATGTGAGAACGCCAAGTATAAAGGGCCATAAAATATGTTGTAGAGCAACATGGGTTGTTGTATACGTCATGGAACCTCCATGGTGCTAACCAATCGATGTAGTGAATTTAGGTAAATATGCTCTTGCAGTGGTGAATGAAGGTCCAAGGGTAGAAAACCCTACAATTCTTATGGACCAACTATCATACTTATATTATATTTCCCATCAAATCGATTTGAAAGGTACAAAACAGAGGTTGAATATTGTAGCAAAACTTTGAAACTGAAATATGCTTCAAACCATAGTTTTGATGGAGTGGCAACCTACTCTTATACTAATGAAATGGATATTGGGGGTTAAGATCCATAAAGCTTGAATGTTGAGAGAGGAGGAGAGAAAACATATGAATCTTCTATGAAACTAGTCACACAAACATTTATAAAATGTGAGAATTGAATACATCAGAAAAATATGGAGAGAGAATTGGAGAAGAAGGATTCCATTAAGAGGAACCATTACATGCAATAAGGCCAATTTTGGAACCTTCCCTTCTCAACCTTCACTCTCTTCCTATTTCCTTGTTATAAGGGGCCTTATTGACATATTCAACTATAATTAGGTTTTACTTTGTCACTTACATATCTATTAAGTTCCCTTTTACACAAAATATGAGTTTATGAGTCATACACACAAACTTAGACTATAATCCCTCCTAAGATTTAGATCTAAGAACCTTCATTAAAGGTTGATAAGTTAAATAAATGAAGTGTAAATTTTGTAATTAAAAGATAGTAATAGATATTTTTGGATGATGAAATGGATAAATGGATGTGAGTTTATCCCTAGGATGCTTCGCTAACAAGAAAATTTTCATTTTATTGCATGTTTTATGTCCATTATCCTTTTCATGAACATTCTATGATTTTATTTGTTTTTTAAAACCCATTGGTTATGTTGTAATTATTGTAGAAATGGTCATTAAGGACTAATGAATCCAAAACATTGGAAAGAGAAGGAAGCTTAAACATCACTAAGGCTAGAGAAACTTCACTAGAGGATTATGTGATAGGTTTAGAAGAGGCAAAAAAATCACAGAACCTAAGTTTTAGGTATTTAGCCTTGAAATCCAATTCAAAACATAATTTTCCCATTAATTAGGATGAACCACAAATCATTTTCAAACATGGATATAGTTAGAGGCATAAAATACCCATGGAAACATGAAAACCATCCATGTTTAGTAATCCAAAGAATAAATAGTGAGGATGTAATTATCACTCCCTAATGATCTTCTGATAATCAAAATTATAACAATATATGGAAACGATAGGAGATCATTAAAATGGTGGAGGATCATATGTGAGGTTTTTCCCACCAACTTCAAGGATCTCATGCCATTCCTCTTGCATCCATATTTGGAAATGATATGGATTTATGTAGGAAATAAATGAAATACATATATAAACAAAAACATAACTTTAATTCATTAATAACAAAGTATTGAAAATTGTCACATGCAGAATGGAAATAAAGTAGTTCAGGTGGTGGTAGCTTATATCTAAGAAGAGTTGTGGCAATGACATGCTTTTTGAATTGTGTTACAATGGGGCTATGAGGCCTTTTTATAATTAAGAAATAATGGAAAACTCTAAACATCAAAAAACCTAACCCTAGGAGATGAAGCAGAAAAAGATTTTGGAACCCATTAGGGTTAGTTGGGACATCAACTTCCTAGGGTCATAAATTTGGCATACGATATTTTTTTGACTATCATAATACCTCATTTTGAAGACATCCAAGAGGAGGCTGAAATAATACTATTAAATTTGACTTTCACTTTTCCATCCTCTTTGTTTTCCCCTCCAAAAAAAAGGCTTTTTAGGCCCTCAAAATAGCTCTGAAAGTTTAGGACCCGAAAAAATGCCAAAAATAGTAAGTTGTGCTACAATTAAGGAAAATGAAAGAAACAATGGTGGGGTTCCAAGTGGAATAGGTGGTTGGCCACCAATATCTACCTAGATCAGGAAATCACTAGAGGTGAGGTAAAAACCAAGGATATGAAACTTCAAGAAGGATCTAGAAAATGTATTTGTATGAAATATAGCTCATGAAGTGGTTATTAGTGACTAGAGACTATGTTAAAAGGGAATTATATAAGTAATTCCCTTGTGAAACCTATCTACAATAACCCTCTTGAACGTGATTTTAAAAAACTATCAAAGGAAGAACTAGTGTGTGGGAATTTAGGAAATAAGGATCCTCATAAGGAAAATCTAGTTAAAGAGAGTATACAACCATAAGGGAATAAATGAAGCTATGTAAAATTACAAAAGGAAAATATTATTTTGATCCTTAGAGAGTATTTGGTGATAAGCCAAATATTTATTTATTTGGTGATGAAAATTATTGTGAATTTTCATGGAAAAATAATCTTTGACAAAACCTCTCTATTTGAAGACATAATGTTTTGAAATGTCAATTATTATATGATATAATATTCTATATCTTAGCCATGGGGTTGATCATTTTATTTTTTTTGAAAGAAAGGGACAAGGATTAAATATGGAAATTACATTGTTAATGGGATGGTACCACACTATCCCTATGGAGGTCGCACCATTGTTTCGATCAATGGGAAGTAACCAAATTTGTTTCCATTTGATTTAGATTACATTTCATTGGAATTATGGAAATAAATGGGTTTAATTGTTATAGGAAACATAGTGGGAAAAATTATATACATATCTGGAAAAACTATTATTAGGAAGAAATCTAAGTTTCTAAAATCTATGTGGAGTTTATCTTGAGTGATGGAATTTCCAATACTATAGGGATAGAGATTGGAAGATGGAATTATTGTCATAATATAAATTACATTCAAATCCCCTCCGTGTGCACTGCATGCAATAACTATGGACATTTTGAAAATAAAATTTCCCAAAAAATATGTTGATGATACGTCCCTACTAGAAAAGGTTGAGGAGACTTGGATTCATATCAAAAGGAATGTTGAAGTATAAAGTATTCCAATCTTAACAAAAGGGGAGGAGATGGTATATAGAAAATAATATTATGAGAATAGTTCTCCATATATAGAATAATGAACCATAAAAAAGTTTGGCATGATCACCGAGGAGAATAAATCCCTTTCAAATTATGTTGAAGGTTTAACTTAGAGGAATAAATAAAGATGGCTTTCTCCTACAAGGAGTAAAGTAGGTAGCTTTTAAGAGAGTGGAAGAGAAAACTTTTGTTAACACAATTATTATAAACAATAAATATAAGAAGAAAGGACCTTATCCCGAAGAAATAAAAAGAAAGAAACTACCCAAATAAAATGTGGGGGAGGATTTGAATCAAATACCAACTTAGAAAACACAGGCACACAAATATGTGAGATCAAAAAATTCAAAAAAGTGTAAATGGAAGCTTCTATTATCAAAAGACTAAAATACCAAGTCTAAAAAAATTGGAAGCCTTATATTTATGTAAATAATTCACACCTCTTTTAATTCATCAAATGAGAAATATGTCCCAAACATGAAAATTACTATCTTAGGTCTGCAACCAGCAGTTCATATGGAGTATGAACTATGATTCAAGTTGTTTTGTATGTTATAACAACACAACCCAATTCCCATTCTAGACAAGGTAGGAGGTCATAATTCAGTTCAGCACAACATATGGAAAATAAGGAGGTATAAGATGGAAAGAAAAATATAATTAATGGATCCCCTAGAATAGGGAAGGCCTCTAAAAGATGCAATAAATGATTTTTTTTCCCTAAATATATGTGGGTTGGAATGTTATGATGCAGGGGCATTAGGCCCAGGACACTTTTTGTACATAAATAAACATAAGGGGGGTCTCATGTTTTGTTTCCCCATGTAAATATTCATAGTTGAGTTATTTTAGTTAATTTTAGAGAAAATTGTAACTGCCCGAATGATTAGTGGGCATAACAAGTGATAGTCTGGTTCAGTCCATCTAAGCATTAGACTAATTGGGAACTGTAGGAATTTGGAAAGTTGTTGAATCATCAAAGAATCTGAATCGATTCATTGGTGATAATTGTATAAAAATAAACCTCTATGATAGAGTCGAGAGACCTACACGGAGCCTGCACCTAGACTTGCATAGACCTGCGTAGAGAGTTGCATAGGGGAGGAAGGCCATCAGATTGAAGATCTGGCCAGCCAGTGGTTTTAATTCAATCCATTGTGTAAATAAGAAATGTTTTAGTATATTTGTGCCTTGTGGATTTAATTTATATGTGAATGTATATATTCTTTGTTTGAATAAGTTCTGTGTGAATATATGTATGCATCCTGATGGAGGATAATTGAATTCTGTGATAATTAAGAAACCCTGTGAGGGGATTAATGGTGTCCCGTATATAGTTAGAGGAATCGATGTTAATACGGTCGACAGAGTATCCCAAACTGGTAGACATTGGAGTTATATATATTCGTTCAATATAAGACTGAATGTAAATTGAACCTGTGATAGAGCTCTGAACGAAGCCCTGTATTTATTGGGAGAATCAACGTATAGTATGCTGAAGGTTGAATGCGATGGAATTGTGAATCTCTGCAACCAAAACTTTGGAATTACGAACGGAACCTAGAAGGAAAGAGGTGGAACATAATAAAAGGGCGGAACCTGGCATTCTGAAGAGGAGCGAAACCTTGCGGATGAACAGTGACAACGGTTTATGGTTTTTATCGCACCACCTTTGCAGCGAAAGTGGTATTTGAGGGATGGGGAGCGATTCCATAGATTGACCGACGTGTGTCCCCGAGCGACTTTGGAAAACCACCTCCACTGCATGGCATCGCACATTATAGTTTGTGCAAGTTAACCGAGCGATATTCGTCGGATCAGATGAAGCCGTGCGATGCGTTGTCCTCCGTTGGATGTGGCCGGTGTTAGCGTTGGGACCCACGCATATATACACTGGTTGATTGTTGCTGCCTAACTAAGGGTTTCAGTTTTAATAAGGTATGTGCAAATTTTTACATTGGAAAAGATAAATACAGTTGTGAAGTCAGCGCCATAGGAAATATATGTGGGGTTAACCATATTGTGACGATTTAATATTTGAACGGAGTTCATGACCATACATTGATATAGCATTATATACGAGTAGGGTGACGTCATTTTAAATATGTGATGAAATGAACGTGGTTCAATATATGCGTCTGCCAAGGGATGAGTAAGGGTTTGAACCATAGAATAGAGATGACACCTCTTCCAACAGAATCATGTGAAGATGGACTATTGGGTTGTAGTTATGGAGGAATGTGGAATTAATATCTCAATTCTCTGAATTGAGATATTAAAATAAACCAGACTTGTTTGTTTAAAATTGCCAACATAGAATAAAGAAAGGTTGTGAGATTGCTGGATAAGGAGGGTGATGGGGCAAGAAAAATTGGATGCATTTACACACACATTGAGGTTGGGACCAAGGTAAACTGGGGCCATGGGTGGCCTCGCTGTCATGTTACCACAAAAATATATATATAACAAAGGTAGTAGATAAATGTAAGATAGATACTTTCATGTTTCAAGAAACTTTTCTAGGAGCAAATGAATGAAATGGAATTTTGAGGAAAATTCTTAATGCATGCCAAATTTTAGGCATTATAGGGAGATCAAGAAAACATATAAGAGGATAGAAGATCATTGTGGACGTTAGGAAATATTTCTCTTTGAAATATTCTACCCAAAAAATTATTCTAAAAAATTGAGAAGAAAATGCATTCATGCATGTGTGTGTGTGTGTGTGGCCCTTATCTTCAAAGAAAAAAGCATTGTGGAAAATTTCTAAGTGAAATATATTCTAGAGGAATGATGGTGTGTAGGGAATATAGGAATTTTATAATGAAGAGAGAAGGGATTTGAGGGGAATAAGATAGAGATGACCAACTAACAAGTTATTTTCTCATTAACTAGAGGAGAAAAGGCCTGTAGATGTAGAACATATCATAAATGTTTCCAATTAGAAGAATAATGGAAAAGGATTTTAAGGATTTTTAAAAAGGTAGGAATTTTCTTGATTTCAGAATAATTGTTGGAAGAATAAGAGTTACACCATGTACAAGTATACAAGGTTCCTCAAAACATAAGAATATATTATTTCATATGGGTACAGGAGAGAAGAAACCATTTCCCCCTTATAAATTCAATTTATTTTGATGCACCAATGATGAAGATAAGTAATTAGTACCTCATCATTGGAATCACTATGATGATGGTCAAGAATCAACTATGAAACAATTCCAAGATAACCACTGAAAATCAAAATAGTGACTTGGAAATGTAGAAAAGAAAAGACTAAATTATATAAATAGGCCCTAGAAGAAGTGGAACAAAAATTGGAGAAGATCTATAAAGATAGTGATGGGGGTTTTCTGGAAAAAAAGAAAAGAACAAAGGGGATTAAAATATTTAGTGGATCTAAGGAGAAATGTTTTGAAATGGGAAGAAGAGAAGTGAAGGAAAAAGAGCAAATCAAGATGGCTTATGCAGGGGACTGAACAAGGTTGTTTCATAAATATGATAATATAAGGAAGAATTAAAAAATATATATGGAATACAATGGTGAAATGATGTCTTTGTATGAGGATATTGTTGAGGGAGTGGGACATTTGAAGAGTTATATAAAGAACCCCTAGTGGGGTAAACATAGTTAGGTAATGGCTCTCTCCTCTTTCCTTGAAATATTTGCCAATGAATAACAAAACACATTATAACTTAATGGAATATATATCAAAGGATGAACTCAATATGGCTCTAAGATATTTTTAGTAGGGAAAGAGCCTTGGCTCAAATGTATGGCCGAAAATTGATTTTTTTGTTGTTGCTTTCTATTAGCTCTTTGTAATGGTGTTATTCCGGGGAAATTTAAGGTTAACTTCTTGGAAATCATCCAAAAATTGGATTAACCTATATCCATTGAATACTTTATAACTATTTATCTATCTAGTAAAATTTACAATATTATAGAAAAATTGATAACAATGCACCTAAATTCAATGATCTTGTTAGAAACAATTTCCAAAGAACAATTTGGGATTTTGAATGGAAGGAAAATATACAATGTTGTTGGAATAGCTTGGAAGGCTATGTACACTATTATGATGAAAAAGAATCAATCTCATAAAACTAGATCTCTCCAAGGCATGTGATAGGATTAGAAAACTTAATTTAATATTTATGCTTATACAAATTGGTTTCAAGAATTGCTTTTATTAATTGAATAAACATATATTTTTCTTCAATCTATTTTTTTGTACACTATTATGATGGACAAGAATCAATCTCATAAAACTACATCTCTCCAAGGCATGTGATAGGATTAGAAAACTTAATCTAAAATTTATGCTTATACAAATTGGTTTCAAGAATTACTTTTATTAATTGAATAAACATATATTTTTCTTCAATTATTTTTTTGTGAAATATATATATTTCAATGGCATTCAACTCCACCGGAGGGTCAAGACAATGACCCATTTCCTCCCATTAATTTTCTCCCAATGAAAGAAGGGATGAGTAGGTATATATCAAATGTAAAAGGAGCAAGTGTGATGCAAGGAATTCAAATTATTGGGGACTTGTCATTGACACTTCTCCTTTTTGTTGATGATGTAATTTTTTTTGGAAATGGAAAAATAAATGATGAAAAATTATATGAATAAACTCAAAAAATGTTTGGAACAATTATAGAAATGGTTGTACCTTGTAGGGAGATTAAATTTAATCAAATCTATGTTGGAAGTAATTCTAATACTCGATCTCAATGATACACGTCCCCAATTCAATCATAAATGGAATTAAGAAAATGATTTAATTTTTTATGGGAATGGAGAAAACAAAAAGGGATCTCTTTAGTTTAATTTAAGATTTGAGGCCTTAAAAAGTGTATCCGTTTGGAAAGGCATTGGTTCCAAAGAAATTTGGTTGTTGATATCTACAAACTAGAACTAGCAACAAGTAATGGAGAATTAGTAGGGAATGGTGAAGTTCCACAATCAATTGAAGCTTGGATTAGATACCCTATAAGAGAACACTTAAATGGCTATGTTTTTGTAAAAGGAATGAGTTAATTCTTAGGTTGGAGAATATTAATTAGAGGAAAATAAAATTAGGTATTCACTCTTGGATAGGAGCGAAGGATGAATATGAGCTCTTAAAATAACTAAGAAGAGTACTAGCAAAAAGGATGCTCAACTCTAGCAAATATATGTCACCCAAATAGAGAAAAATTGTGGATCTTGGGCTCAAAAATTAATGGGGATATTGAACTTTAAGAGAAATTGAAAAATGGAAAAATCTTAGGCAAGCACTAGTAAATGTATCTTAGAATCTAAGGGATGAAGTTAATGAATTGATCTATGTAACTAATCCCTCTAGAATGTACTACATTCTTAGGATAAATTTCTTAGTATCCTATCGACATGCAAAAGAGGACTTTAAATGTTGGTAGCTAGAGATATGGAAATTAAAAAATCCTCTAAAACTAGGACATCTTTGTGGCTTGTCTAAACAAATAAAAACTTAAGATGGGATAATTTGTAGGGAAAACAAGATAATGTAACTCATGTGTTCATTGAATGCTACCTTTCCAAATTAGCATTGGATGCTTTGAATACTATTATAGGACAAAAGGGGTATTGGAGAGGTGAAATTTCCAAGGATGTTTCAAAAAGTGAGCCGATAATAATTAAAGAGTTGAGTGAACATCTAACTCTTGTAAGGTTACTATTTTGGAAAGTTTGGATCATGCCAAAAACAATGTAATATCTCAAGATTGTACCCCTACAAAATGCTACAAATATAATTATGATAGTTTTTTAAGGACTACAATAAAAATGAAACAAAACCAACGAATAAATGTCCCCTAATAGACTATCTCAAGGAAACCTAGGTTGATTTGGAGTAAGAGGATGTTGATATTTTTATAATATTCATTAGATTTCCTTTTATTTTGGATAGGGTGTTGGCACAAATACTTAAGCAAAACTCAAGGCCACCTTCATATTGCTATCACTAGCAAAGAAAAAAAATGTGAAAGATATTAAGATTTCCAAGGAACTAAATTAATGATAAAGGCTTCATAATTCAAAATCTCATTCTAAAGGTTGGTTGTTGTCCGCAAACTAATTAAGGTCAGAGCCACTTCTACACAATCCTCCTTCACTCATCCAAGAAAAATAAAATAACTCTATAGCTAATGACCAAACAAAAAGGGTTGTAGATTCACGCGAAGAACCATCGATCTTAACAGAATCTCAAGGAGAGGATGTCTCCTCTCTTCCCACGCTAATCCATATTTAAATGCTACTTTAGTTTTTATCTCCTAAGTTGAGAAATTCATGAAAGCTTTTTGGTTTGTTATACACTTCAAATAAAATGCTATGAGGTTGTTGGGTAAATACCTAATTACGTATTCCCTAAATAGAGAACATCAAAAACTTTTTGATTTATTATACACTTAAAATAGGATGACGTGATGTTGGTTAATATGTAAATGCTACTCTGTTTTTTTTTTTTGAAGTCTCAGATTTTTATAAAAGTTTGTAAATTTATTATACACTTAAATGCATATTGTGGGTGGATAAACCTAAATTAAAATAAATTTTTTTAAATTTTTCAGCGAGAAGTATTAGTTGGGTTTGCATTGAGTAGATAGTAGGAATGATTATTATTCTTTCAATCTAAATTGAATTCTTAATAGTAACATTTTTATTTTTAATACCAAAGTTTTTTTAATGTATAATAATTAATATTATTATTATTTATATAAAAATTGAAATAATATTGTTAAATGTGTTAGTATTGAATTAGTTAAATAATATTAAAATCTCCCAAAATAAATTGGGAAAGAAATTTGAATTTATTTATTACTTAAAATTAATTTTGTTTTAATTTGTATTATAATTTAAAATCGGTATTTTTAATGTGTGAAATGTTTTACTTAAATTTTTTACATAGTAATTTAATTATAATTCAAATTATTATAGTTAATAATTATATGTTTAGTATTATTCATTATGATTTAAAAAAAATTACTTCCCATAAATAAATTATGATATTAATGCATTTTTATTTATGATATTAATGCAATTGTTTAATATAAATATTAGATTAAAAAATTTAATATATAGCTTTGTTGTTTAGTACATATTTTTTATGTAAAAAAATAATTAATCGCATAAGTATAAAAAATCCTCTCATATTTATGCATAAAGATCTTTAAAAAATTTAATCACTAAAACTTGTGATTTGTATGGTTTTATTTTGTAAACTATATTATAATAGTTTAGAACTTCTTTAACTTTTGAACTTAGGTTTTTACTTTAAATTATTAAAACAATTTTTCAAAATATTAAAACAAATAAAATTGTTAAAGTTTTTGAGTCTCGGGAGATTTTTGCAGTTGAATTCATAAAGTTAAGATTGAGTAAGTGTTTAGTTAAACCAATGAAATTTCTATTTTGCATTAAAATCATTTATAACAAAATTACACACAACAAATGACATCAATTGGCTTTTGTTTGTTGTCTATACTCTTAAATAACCAATGCATCTACAAATGCTTATAAGTCTTTACTTTGCATTATTTGACAACTTGATATTTCAAGGTTTTATATGACTCCTACATAAATTGCCCATAAAATCAAGCTAACTATTAAAAGTATGTAAAAATATTTCAAAGAAAAATATTTAATATCATAAAATCATGCTAGCTATTAAATGTAGGTAAAAATGTTTGAAAGAAAAATATCATATAATATTAAAGGAACACATAATTAATTATGAAAAGACACGTTTACTTAGGCACATACCAAAGAGCTATAATTATTTATAATGGAGGGGACGTTGTTTTTCCTTATCAATACATTATATTATTTCGAAATATGTTATTAGTAAAGAAATAGTTAAATTTTAAACATTTATATTTTTATAAAAAAAAACAATAGAAAAATAACTTTAAGTATTGGGAGACTTTAAGTTATTAATAAATTAGATTGGAAATAAATATAAAATTGAGACTATAATATGAGTTCCAATTAGAAATCAAATTATATATATATATATATATATATATATATATATATATATATATATATATATACTCAAATGTTGATCATCTATCTAAAGAAGTTGTATTAATGTAGGAAGGGACTCAAATGAAGCAAGAGTTTAAAGGTAGAACTTAGATTGCATTTTCAAAATATCTTTATATTGATATAGGAAGTGATAGAAAATCAAAAAAGTGTTTGTTAGTTTTTTATTTTTTTTTATAGTTGATGCAATAGTATTGAAGTCCTAGTAGTAAGGCTTAAAAGAGATTTTGTTAAATATTTCCCATTATAACATAGGAATATTTTATTTAAGTAATGACATAATAATTTTAGATGTTTTTCTTATATTAAGTAGATTATATGGGTTTATACTATATATACAATTAAATCTAAATATAAAACAATTTCATATTTAATATAATAATAATAATAATCCAATTTTAAGGTCATGGCCAAAATAGACACCAAATTGGTGTATGAGACCCCCTTATTTGTGGGACAAGGTATCCACTTCCACATTTGACTACTAAGTCTAGCAAGGCATACATACTCTACCCCCTCTGGTTTTGAATATGTGACCTCTTAGGAGGAAACACATGCTCTTAACCATTATGGTTCACTCAAGCTGTTTATATAGCAATCAAATCGTGGCGGGTCCGTTGTCCCACAAATAAGGGGGTCTCATACACCAATTTGGTGTTTGGCTTGGTCGCGACTTTAAAATTGGATAATAATAATCATAATTAAACCATCAAAAAAGAATATCATAAAATAAAATTGTGATTGTTAATTTTTTTCAAAAACTTGAGCAAACTCTGTAAATTATTTTCAAAAGTTACACATTAATTAAAAGTTAAAAATGAGTTTGACACACTTACTTAGAAATGAAATTTTCATAAAGGAGTCGTCTACAAAGACGGTAGAATTTCCCGAACGGTCAAAAGTGGTGGGGCCAAAACAATTTCAAAAAATCTCATAGTAGCAATATTTGAATTATGTTTTTGATAGTGAAAATGGATTCAGCACCATCTAAAACCTTTGGGGAAGCCATAATATTAAAGTTTGACAGTTGTAACTTGGATTTAAAAAAATCCCTATAGGATGATTTTCAGGGCAATTTTGCAAGCTCGTTAGACTAGGACTTTTTCTAAATATTTAGATTTGATGTGTGTAGTATTTTTTATAAATTTTGGATTTGATGTGTGTACTATTATGACACTTGTGGCATATTATTATTATTATTATTATTATTATTATTATTATATAAATAATAAAAAAATCATAAATATTGAGATTTGATGTGTGTACCTTTTTTCATAAATATTGAGATTTGATGTGTGTATTATTATGATACTTGGTGGCATTTAAAATTCTTTTGATTTTTATTTTTAAAATAATTTTTCTACAAATTATATTTCTAACACCATAAAAACCATAAAATTAGTCATTTCATCTATATGAACCCAACAAAAAAAAATTTGAAAATATTTAATTTTATAACTATTTCTTCAAAATTTTAATAAATTTTTTAAAATCTTTTTAAAATTTCCAAAACTGATTGAAATTTAAAACATTTTGACTCTAAAATGATTACAATACAGGCTACCATAAACAAATATAATAATAAGAATTTATATTATTATAGTATGAGCAATCATTTTGATAGTATAAGTAATCATTTTGATAAGTATTTTAATTTGAAAATAATATAGAGAATATAAATAATTTAATTATTCAACTTTTAATTATCAAATTAAAAATGTTACTGTGGGAATATGTAATTCCTATTTGTCTTTAGTTGTGACTATCTATGTATAGAGTCTATTCCTATTCCATAGGTTAGCTAAAACTAAGTTCCTAGTTTGGTGTGAGGTTGAGATATTCCCTCAACCAACTTATTGTGCATCCAAGATAGCTTACCTATCTTGAGACAATTCCTCATGTATATATGTAACTTTATTTGATTAATAGAATATAGTGTGCATAGTGACATTTTATCTTGGTATCGGCACTGTTTGGGCCTGGCCTTGGCCCCTCCCGGGCCAAGGGAAATAAAGAGTTCACTGAGTATTTTGTTTTTTTTCCATATTTGTAGTTGTTGTGTGACTGCAGATCAAAGTGTGGTTGTTGAGGCTCCTTGCTATGAGCCTGTTGATCTGCACGGGCATTTGACTTGAGAACAGTGATATGTGGTGTTGAAGAGGTGTAAAACCTATAATTTCCATGAGATCTGTGTCGGTGTGGTGCGCCTCTGTTAACGTTGGTGTTTCTGCTTGGTGCAAATATTTTGTGAGCGATTTGTGTTAGTTGGTAAAATTTTGTTGAGGTCATGGAAGGAGCATTGGAGAGCAGGTTAGATTGTTGTTGGAAATGGATCAGTGTTCAAATCCACTTGGCATAGGTCATGGATCCAATTGTGGTGATTGAAGCAACAACCCAAGTTGGATCAGTTCAATTACTTAGTGCATCGGATTATCTGCTACTGCCTTGTGTTCTGTTGAACGTTGTAGGTCGTGAGGAGGAGCATTGTGGAGTGCCTTCTCCACAGATCTGTATAATGCCTGCAGAGTACGCAGCAAAAGCATCATGGGTGAGATCACTTGCACACAGAGAAGAGGAGTGGTGATTTGGTGGTCTCTGTTGTTGATCTGCTGGTAGTGTAGAAAAGCGGTGATCTCACTATTGGGGTGAGAGAGGATCGAATTGCTCCTTGTGGAAGTATAAAATAACAAGCGTAAGCGGACATCGACCAACGTGCTTTGGTGCTGCAATGTGCTACAAGGTGTTTTGGGTAATTAGATCTTGAGAATTGGCTCAACTTTGGTAGAGTGTTGTTTTCAGTGGAAGTAAGTTGGGTGCGCCAAAGCGATCTGATCTCTTGGTGTTGTTAGAGGGTTTTCATGTCAAGGTGAGTAGAGTGGAGCGGTCAACTATGCAAAGCTACAATCTGTCACCAAGGAAATCCATCTGTCATCAGGAGAGCTGAATCACATGAGCTAGCATTGGAAGCATTGGTGCAGCCATTAACTTCAATGACCTGCTGAAGAGTGAGACCATTTTCTCCTTGGTTCATGGGTGATAGCGTGGGTGATAGATCAGATATGTTGTGTTTTACCACAACGTTCGGATCTAGTTCTGCGTAAGTGCGTGAAGCCAGGACTGGTGTGTTTTGTTTCTTACATGCCCGTGGTCATCGCCAAGAAAACCTTGTTGGAATTTTGATGACTTTAGCTGAAGTGCAAAGGAAATCGAAGACAATCAAACTAGAGTTTTGATGAGTTATTCAATGCATTTCAAGGATCTAGTTCAAGGATTTTTTGTTTCTGGATCTTCCCGAGCCTATTGATCAGCAACGTGGTGTCGTATTGGGTTTTTGAAAGAGGTGTGAGAGTAGTGGTATACAATCTCTGTGAACTGTGCATGATGGTGAATATGTCATATAAAGTGAAGGATCATAGATCGGACTCGGCTGTTGATAGAAATTAGTGCAGGAGCGTTGATCCTCTACTAATGACGTAGCCTATGACATCCTTTATCGATGCAGCATGTTCAATAGAATGTAGTGCACGGTATATTTCAGTTTTCCAAAATGTATCATGATCCTAAAATTTACGGCACGATGGGAATTTGAAGGAAATTGTGCTAACTGGATTGGATGCAGCGAGGAGTTTCTCTGTTGTAGATATTTGTGTGCATCATTTTTTGCGTTGCTATGTTTAACAACATTTGATGAAGCTGTGGTAGGATCGTGGCCCGGAATGGAGAAGAGGTCGTGGATCGAAGTGTGCTGACGTGGGTGGATATGCCATCATTGGTGCAGCTAACGACATTGGAGAGACAATAACTCGCCTTTTGTAGCGCACGGTGCTTGACCCCTTAGAGAAAATGTGCGAAACACAGATAATCTGGAAAATGTGAGATTATGCTGATGCAGAATTTATTTTATGGACAGAGGAGTTGCATGATTTTTTGCATGGCATGGTTGGAGATTACCTCTGGTGGTGATCGAGACTCGAATATGGAAGAGGCCAACTTCTCATCGATATTTTGAGAAATGTGTTTTTGAACTGTGATCACAGCAAGTGATTTTCTGTGAATGGTTTAACTTCCCACGACTTCATGTGAGTAAGGTAAATCTGGTTGAAAGAATTGAGTTATTTATAGTGACATTTAGTTTGGCCAACTACTGTCATGAGTTTGAGTTTATGTTGGGATTAGCCATTCCAACAATAGAAAAATTTATTTGTAGCAATGATTTACTACCAGATATGATGAATGGCATCTAAGGATAGTGATTGGAGCTAAATTAGAGATTGGAGGATGATCGACTTCTTGAGTATGCTGAGAGTGATCAGGGGAGTAGATTCTGATGGAAAAAGGGAAGGAAACAAAGTGCTTGAAGTTTCTTGTATAGCAAGCAGATAGAAATTTGATTGTTTGCTTGAAAACTATTAAGAGATTGCAGATCTACATCTTCATTTTGAGGAGATTAGCTCAATAGTGGATCTTCATTGTTGCATCCTGTTAGCGAGCATGAGGAGGCATGCTTGAAAGTAGTTACCCAGCCTTGATACTGTGAACAGGGGAATTAGCATTACGCTGTGATTCCAGGTGAATTGGATACTGAAACGAGAACTTTTGTGTGTAAAATTGATGAAGTTTATGCATGTTAATAGTGAATTTCTGGACGACAGAGGATCGTACCGTGGAGTCCTAGATTCTCACTTTGAGAGGGAAAATTTGTTATTGTTTCTCTTTGTGTGGTTGTGAGTGCCTATGTCTGGATCATCTGTGCTAGAATGCACTGCATTGAGACCAATTTAAAAGTCGTCGATTCATTTATTTATTAGTGGACCCCTCTAAGCTATCGTTGGAGAAGAATGGTTGCTATTATGTTCGTGAAATAGTCATCTTTGGGCAAGGATAGAGAAATTTGATGTTCTTAATAATCTAAAAAGTTTGTTTTGTTTCTTGGAATCATGTTTAAAATTATTGACCCTTATTGAGCCTAGCTAACTCAATGTAGGTAAAATTAATTTGTTAGAATTCCCGACTCTAACAAATGACAGGTTAAGCATGGACTTCCAAGAGTTTATTTGACAATGACAAAGATGCCCAAGATATGAACAATGAAAAGATGAGGTGAAGGAGCAGCAACATCGATTATGATGGACAATGAAAGTGAAAGTTTGTTTTGTGTAGACTCAATAGCATGTTGTATTATGAGTCACACAGTTGAATGGTAAGCAAGTCTAGGATGGTTTTGTAGTGGTCATTGTATGTACCTGGTAACTCCAAGAGTTGGAGTTGTGTTGTGCCTTGTAAGGCATGTGTATCCCCGTAAAGTTCATGGTAATCTCAAAACCACTATGTAATTATAGGTTCGTGGTCAGCCAGAAACCATGTTACAGTGTCGGTTTGTGGTCAGCCGAAAACCATGTGTAACAGTGAGGTGGACTGGAGACAGGTATGTGCCAGTGTTCGCCCACTGATGAATAAATCCAGTGAAAGGTCGCTGATGAAGAAATCTGATGCATGTTCGTTGATGAAAAGATCCGATGAAAGGTCATCGATGAAGAGATCCGGTAAAAGTTTGCCAAAGAGATCTAAGGTAGATCTAATGTCGGTTAGAGTTCATCGATGAAGGAAGAGCATGGTTACGGGTCATCCAATAAAACCCACATTGAAGGGGGATCTGTAGGTACATGTACATGTATGTAGTAATAATGGTTGACAAAACCATGTATGTGAAGGACATCCTACGAAACCAGCAGTTGCAGCGGTTGGTACGCATGCATTCTGGTGGATGGTTGCTCCTTTATATGGACATCGACATATCTTTTTCTTATGTTTAACCACAACTAGACTTTGCAGACCAGCATGCCAAAGTCAAAAATGAAGATGCCAAAGACTCAAAGTACAAAGCCAAAGTACTGGTGTGTTCTAGCATATGAATGATGTAGTCAAAGTTTGTTTATGTTTGTAGAACAGACTCATGACCATGGTAGAGTATGAGTCACAATTTGTAAATTAGAGCAAATCTACATGTCATTTATTTTTTGTACATGTTGTAAGACCGAGAGAGGCATGCATACCCCTTTGTTATGTGTTCCCTCTGTTAGAGAATTTTAACACTCTGGAAGAGTGTGTCATGCGGGATGGATACACTTGGGTCAGCCATATTGGTTTTAGACTCCATGAGGTGAAATTTTTTATATAGGGGGATTTCATTGAGAGGTTGGATGAGCCATGTATGTGAAGGACTTCCTAGTAGACTGCGGTTGCAGCGATTGGGAACCCATGCATTTCAATAGATGGTTGTTCCTTTATATGGACATCAACAATAACATGAACAAGATACAAAACAGGACCAGATGTAGATTTTGCAGAGGGATTTGAGACAAGTAGTCATTAAGGGGGAGTGTTGGAATATGTAATTCCTACTTGTCTTCAGTTGTGACTATCTATGTATAGAGTTTGTTCCTATTCCATAGGTTAGCTAAAACTAAGTTCCTAGTTTGGTGTGAGGTTGAGATATTCCCTCAATCAACTTATTGTGCATCCAAGATCGCTTACCTATCTTAAGACAATTCCTCATGTATATATGTAACCTTATTTAATTAATAGAATATAGCGTGCATAATGACATTTTATTGTTAAATTAATAAATAAGAGATGCATATAGATAATAATCCCTATGTTCAACGTTCACTTGAAATGTAGTGATAAATTATTTTATATAATGAGAAAAATTTAAACACTTCTAATAATATGGAAAATAGTATTGCTAAAAATATTCATTAAAAAAATAAAATGTTTAAAGATGAACAAGAATTTGCCATTGATCAATTCATCTCTTATTCTCGGGACTTCGAAAATCCGAGGAGTGATCTGTGAGACGACCTTATATAGGACTATGGAAGTTTAATGAATCTAATTTTAGATACATTATTAAATGAAAGTCTATAGAATATTCATTAAAAAAATAAGTGTTTAAAGATGAACAAGAATTTACCATTCATCAGTTCATCTCTTATTCTAGGGACTTCGAAAATCCGAGGAGTGATATGTGAGACGATCTTATATACGACTATGGAAGTTTAATGAATCTAATTTTAGATACATTATTAAATGAAAGTCTATAGAATATGATGGTGAATATAAAGCAGTTTTTCCTCGTTTTATTGTTTTTATTTGATAATGGAATAATTAGTATCATTTCTTATTCATATCGCTTTTAACAATACTTCAAGTCTTCATCACCATCAAGATTTGGATTTTTCCTACTCTGCATATCGATAAAGACATAAATGAAGCCTATGATAAGATGTCTTCCAACTTAAAGGGTAAATTTGTATATTTGTTAAAAGAGTTGATGGTTACATATTACACCATTGAGGAGCCTCTGATAAAGATGTCTTCCCACTTAAATTTGTATATTTGTAAAAATAGTTATATCACACCATTGAGGATCCTATGATAAGATGTCTTCCAACTTAAAGAGTAAATTTGTTTATTTGTTAGAAGTGTTACTGATAATATATTACACCATTGAAGCACGATAGTTGTTATTGCGTACTGTAAAATTGAGAGTGCCATTTCAAAAGTTTCCTTAAATGATATTTTCTAAAGGTCTAAAGGTCGATTAGCATTATTTGGATATCATGATGTCTAATACTTCCAATTTCTAGTAAAGAAATTCTAGCATCTAGGTTTAAATTATTCATTATATATTTAATTATTACCTACTTAAACTACGTTAGGTGGTTGTATGAATTCTTCATTAGATATTTAATTATTACCTAATTAAACTACGTTAGGTGGTTGTATGATAGAAGCTTGTTCACATAACTATATTACAAGTATGGTGGCTTCCCAATCTTAAAAATACACAAATTAAATAAATTTTAATTCACTATATAGGTTGTGCATTAGAATAAAGAACTTTCATTAATGGGAGATATGCTAAATAAATGTAGAGTGATTTTTGTAATTCAAGAACAATAACAAATATATGTGGATGAATTGATAGGTAGATGCAATTATTACTTTAAGATTCTCTATTAATAATAATAAATTTTAATGTAGGTTTTACATCTATTACCTTGTTCAATATGCATTTTATGAATTGATTTGTATTTAAAAATACATTGGTTAGGTTCTAATGATAATTGAATGAAAAACTAACTCTTAAGAGCACTTTCACTTTATTAAAATCTGTGTATGCGATATGTTAATTAATATTATCATGTTTGATCATTTTTTATTACATAGTTCACTTTATTAAAATCTGAGTGTATGTGATATGTTAACTAATATTATCATGTTTGATCATTTTTTATTACATAGTTCATTAATATTGGTATGTTAAATCATTTTCTATTACATTCTACATTGAAGGAATTGCAACTCTCAAATATAATTTAGTGCCATCAAATATAAAAATATTATTTCTCTTGATTACACTATTGAAAATTATGAATTGAGAACCTCATGCAATTTTAATGATTTTTTGTGTTGAAGGTGAGAGTAGTGGGGAGTGATGGAGGAAAATACTTGGACAACTAATCCTTAGATCCATTAGAAGCATTGTGTAGGGATTTTGTTTTTCCCTCTCAAGTGCAATTCTCATGGAAATAGTCATTAAGCAGTGATGAAGCTCAAACACTAGGAGGAGAAGGAGGTTTTGACATCCTTAGAGCTAATGAAACCTTATTATAGGATTATGTGATAGGTTTAGATGAGGCACAAAACTCCCATAATCTAAGTTTTGGGTCTTTGGCGTTGAACTCCCATTCAATAAAAATTGTGCCATTTACGAGGATGCACATATAATAATTTCCAAACATTAAGATAATTCAAGGCAAGAAATCCCTAAGGAATCACAAAAACATTTCGTCTCTAGTAATGCACCAAGAAGATTCATGAGGAGGTGATGTCCTTTCCCTAGTTATATTGGAATACCAAAATGATAACTAGATATTGACACCCTAAGAAATCAATAAAAGAGTGGAGAATCATACATGAGGTTTTTACCACCATTTACAAGGATCATGATCCATTCCTCTTACATTCATATTTGGAAGTCACTAGAGGTGAGGTAAACCAAAGATAGGAAACTTCAAGAATGTAGAGTTTAGAAATTATACTAGAACATATCTAGCTCATTAAGTGGCTATTTGTGGCTAGAGAATATGTGTAAATGGATTTCTAATAAGTAATTCCCATTGAAAATCTGTCTCATATACCCCTCTCAAACATGGTTTTAAAAACCAATTCGAAGAAGAACAAGAGACACAAGTGGAGAATTGGGGACACAAGGATCCTCATAGGAAAATATAGTTAAAAAGAATATAAAAACATAAAGGAAGAAAAGAAGATATGAAAAATTATGAAAATAGTGTTGGGTGTGGAGCCTAATTACCTTCTTTATTTAGATGTATCGTTGCGTTGGACCCATGTTCTTAACAGGGTGACAACACTGCCCATCATTTGATCACCGTCAGGGGGGTCCAAGGGGCGATGATGACATTTTAAAGCCCCCCTTTGGGCGGGGGGGGGGGGGTTCAGGGGCAGCGCCCCCGAAGCTAAAAACAGATGTAAAATTGCCTTGTAAGATACTGTAATTTCGTAGTCAATCTGGGCCTTTCGTTAGGCAGATGATCTGACGGTAGAAGTTATGTTTAATTTGTGTTTTTTTTCCCTAAAAGGAAACCCCTCTGTTTTATGAGGGTATTGCATTACGTCTGTGTATGGTGTGTATACTATGAGCGAAAAATAGCAAGGGGGATTATGTGAGAGAGTAGAGGATATTACAACGGATCTGTTGTAGGTTGTGTCTCTTCATTTTGCTAAATAATAGAAAGGAAGGACTGGTTATTTTCGTGGACGTAGCCCAAGTTGGGTGAACCACATATATCTGTGTCTGTCTTGTTTTATATGTTTTTTATGTGTTTTTGTTTCTGCATATTTTATGTGTTCCATTGCTCTATAATATATAATTTTATAACAAGTAGAATATGAAGTTGGTCCTTGGAGAGGATTTAATGATTAAAAAAATAGGGTTTCACTTAGAGACAACCCTTCTTGGGAAGTTTCATTGAAAAACAATCTCTCACAAAACCTTCTTTAATTAAATAAAATGGTTTAGAAAATTCAACTAGGATATGATTCAATATTTCATATCATAGCTATGGGTCAATTATTTTAAGTTTTTAGAAATTAAGGAACATGGATTTAATAGGGAAGGGACACTAATAATGGAATGGTGCCATGTTATCCCCAAATTAGTGGTGTCCATGTTTCAATGCTTGGGAAGTAACCAAAGGTGTTCCCATTTGGGTAAAATCCCACATTTCACTTGGAATATGGTGATAAATGTGTTTGAGGGTCATAGGGAATAGGAAGGGTATGTTTGTAGACATATATGGAAAAAAAATTAAATAGGAAATTACCTCAATTGGAAAAATTTGCGTGGAGTTGAACTGAAGTGATGGCCTTTTTTATATTATATGGATAGAGATTGGAAGATGGAATTAATATCAACATATATACTACATTCAAATTCCATTAATGTGCATCATATGCAGGGACTTTGGAAATTTAAAAAGAAATATCCCAACAAACATGTTAATGATGGGCCCTTACAAGAAAAAGTTGAGTAAACTAGGGTTAAAAAGATAAGGAATGTTGAATTATTATGTAGTCCATCCTCAAAAAAAGGGAAGGAGAAGGTAGACACAATGGGAGATTATGAGAACAATTATCTATATATAATAGAATTACCAAACAAAATTTGAACATCACTAAAGGGAAGACATCAATTTTTAGAATTATTGAATATTTTAATTTAGAGTGAGAAATGAAAATGATTTTTTCCGAGATGAGAAGTAGAGAAGTTGTGAGAAATTGGAAGAGTATAATTTCATTAACATAATTCTTATAAAGAATAAACATAAAGATAAAGTACCTTCTCCAAAGAAATAAAAATGAAGGGACTACCTAAAGGAAATGTGGGAGAAAGGATTTGAACCATAGATCAACTTAGAAATCATAGGCACATAAAATTCTAACATCAAAAAATGTAAAGGAGTGTAAATGGAACCTTCTATTATCAAAGAACTAAAATTCCAAGTAAAAAAAAATGGAAGCCTTATCTTTGAAGTAGGAACTCACCCCTCCTTTAATCCTTAATATGAGGAATATGTCCCAAATATTAAGAAAATAACCATTTAAGGTCTATAAGTAGAAGGTCCCATGGAGAACAAGATATGGTTCGAGGTGGTTTGGATGCTAGACCAACACAATCTACATCCCATTATAGACAAGGCATGAGGTTTTAATTAAGCTTAGAATAATAGATGGAAAATATTGAGGTATAAGAAAGGAAGAAAAAAACAATTATTGGATCCCTTAAAGTAGGGAAGGCCTCCATAAGAGGTATTTAATGGTATTATTTTCCCTACATATATATGGGTTGGAATATTTCCACAAAAATATATCCATAAGGTAAGCAATGGATAAATATAAGATAGATATTTTCATGTTTCAAGAAACTATTATAGAAGCAAATGAAATGAATGGAATTTATAGCCAAGTGTTTATTTCATGGCATTTTGAAATTTTAGGTGATATAGGGAGATCAAGGGGCCTTGCAACATGTTGGTAGAACATTTTGGAGGTTAGAGAGTCTTCTTGTTTGAACTCTTCTACCCAAAAGAAATTTCCTTGAAGATTTGAGAGGAAGTTACACACACACATACAAACATGTCACATATTATCTTGAAAGAAATAATTTTATGTATGGATTTCTAAGTGATCTTATCTTAGAGGAATTACTTTATATATAGGGGAGATACGAATTTATAATGAAGAGGAAAGCAGTTTTGGAGAAAGCAGGTAGATATAAACCACTAGAAAATTCTTTTCTTGTAAACAAGAGGAGAAAAGGCTTGTAGATGAAGAGGTATGACAAGTATGTTCCCACTGAGAGGAATAACGGGAAGGAAGTGGAAGGATTTCTAAAACCATTCACGTTTTATTGATTTTTAAAATAAATGGTGGTAGAAGAAGGAAAACGTAGATTATGGAGAATTATACAACGTTTCATAAACCACAAAGCATATATCATTTCATATGGATAGAGGAGAGAAGAATTCATCTTCCCCTTATCAATTTCAATTCATTTTGGCTTACCAATGATGAAGACAAGGAATTGGTAACTCATTCTCAAACAAACTTGGATGATGATTGGGAATTCAACTATGACTCACAATTCCAAGACAATTAGTGAATAATAAAAGAGTTACTTGGAATTAAAGAAAATAAACGATGAAATAATATAAGAAGGTCCTAGAAGAAGTGGAAAAAAAGTTAGAGAATATCTACAATGATAATGACGGGTGTTTTTCTTAAAATAGGAATAGAGGGTGTTAAAAGATTTGGTGGATCAAAGGAAAAATATTTTGAAATGGGAAGAGAAGAAGTGAAAGATAAATATCAAAGAAAGTATGGCTTATGAAGGGGGGTTAAAACATAAGGTTATTTCATAACTATGTTAATACAAGGATGAATAAAAAACATTACATGGAAATTCCATAAATCCAATGGTGAAATTGTGTCATCGTATAAGCACATTGTTGAGGACATGACACAACTTGAAGAGTTATATAAAGAAAACCTTGTGTTTTAAATGTAGTAGGGTGGCCTCCTTTCCATTTCCTTTCTAATATTTATAAATGATGTCAAAAATAAAATTATAGCTTAACAAAGGAAGTATCCAAGAAAGAACTCAATAATGTTCTACATTCATTACAACAGGGTGTTGAAGAATATAACTAGTTTCAGTCTTCATAAGTGTACTTGTCAAACGAAATTTTATTATTAAAAAAAATGGGTTATTAAAGCATGGGTTTCATGCTTGGGTCATTTTTTTCTAGGTCAAAGCCTCCATTGAAGGCTTCTATATTTTTTCTTGAGTCAATAAATTTATTTTCATTTTTGTTAGACCCATCTTGGGATTTTGTATCATGTAAAAAGAATTATTTTTGAGTCAAAAAGGTTACTTGTCACCTCCACACCAAGTCAGCCCTGTCCCCATGAAGTCAGCCTACAGTAGGGAAATTCAAACCAATAGAAAGGCTATTAATAGAGAGGTAGTTTGACTTATTTGAAGAGCTCACTCAACAAGTTTGATATACAAGAAAGAGTAGTAGAAAAAGAGAGCGAAGAAGTTGGAGAAGGAAGAAAAAAGCTAAGAATACCTAATTCGAGTTATTGGGCTATCTATCTCTCACACATGAAATTTTTTTGGGCAATTTATGGGGCCAAAATACTGAAACTACTACAACTCCAAAGTTCTAAATCTGGAGGTCTAAAATTTGAAGTTGGGTGCCAAAAGTTTATATTGAAGTTGTAACTAGAAAGTTGTCACTTGGAGAATTTTACAGGGATCATCGATCAGAAGGAAGGTTTGAATTGGTGGTTGGAGGAGGTTTTTTTCTAGGTATAATATGTTTTGGATTGTCTTATATTTATTTGAATCTACTAGTGGAAGAGTTGGACTTGGTTTTCCCCTTGATGGGGTTTTTCCCTAGCTGATTGCCTACATCTTATGTATCCTTTTCTTGTCATCTTCATATACATATAATTTTTGAATTTCTTGATGAAAGATAAAATAATAAATAATTAAAATAATCCAACATAATTCACAAGTAATTATCAAGAAAGAGGAATCAAACCCTAATTCTTATCAGCATTGGTTTATCAAAATGGTATCAAAGCTAAGGTGGAAGAAGGTTGAAGATCACTTCGTTGTCAATTATTTGAAGAAAGGAAAAGCTTTCTTGGAGGAAAATGTTAATCCATATATGGAAAGTTATTTGAATATGGGTATAAATATCATAAAATTTGCAAGAAGCTATATGGGAGGGATCATCTACAATCTATCTAGGAAAGTCAAGAGTGAAGGATTCTTGGTTGCACTTATAGGTACACTTGATGATGATGATGCACGAATTATTGATAGTGGATCCTCAAGACATATAATAGGAGATAGTGGATAACTTAATCTTCTATCAAGGTGACCATAATCACATGCAGTGGAGATAGGAAATAAAAACAATTATGCAGTCAAGGGCCTTCAATCCACATCATTGAAGTTGGAAAGTGGAGTAAAGCTACACCTCAACAAAATCCTTTATGTCCTAGGTTTGAAAAATAATTTACTTTCCATTTATTGTTTAGACGATAAATGATATAGGGTTGATTTTTTAGATGATAAATTTTTGGTTTGGGGAAAGGATTCAAGTATTTAAAAGGAAAATGTTATTGGAGTTCATGAAGGAAGACTATATAGAGTTATAACACCATCTCCTCAAGCCCTAGTTCACATGGATATTAACCCTATCAAAATTTGGCATATAATATATGGGTATATTAATTACAATATAATACCCTCTATTAGTCAAATGGTAAAGGGCATCCCTGATATCAAGGAATATTATGAAGGAGTATGCAAGGGATGTGATTTGGGAAAGAATACTACAAAACCATTTACAAGAAATGATACAAGGTCTAAGGAGATATTAGGCCTCATTCATTCTAATGTGTATGGGCCATTGTCTAATAAATACCTTGGAGGCAATATCTACTATATTACCTTCATTTATGATCACTCTAGAAAGGCATGCCTCTATATTCTCAAAACAAAGGATGAAGTATTTGAAAAGTTCAAGGAATTTAGATCCTAAGTTGAGACCTTAACCAAAATAAAGATAAAAACTTTGAGTTCTGAAAATGGAGGGGGATACACTTCAAAACAGGTTATTGCATACTGTAAATAAGAAAGTATTTAGAGGGAGCTCATTGTTCCCTACAACCCCGAGTGGAATGGAGTTGTAGAAAGGAATAATATAACCATTACATAATGCATAAGGACTATGATATTTAATCAAGATGTACCAAACTTTTTGTGGGGATAAGAAACCATGACATCAATATATATATATAAAATATAAGTACTTATATAATCCTTGATAATATGACACTGGAAGAAGCAATCAAGAGAAAGAATTCATGCGCATACCATCTCTGAATATTTGGGTGTCCTGCATACATCCATGTTCCAAAATACAAGCGAAAGAAGTTGGACTCTACAAGCATAAATGAGATCTATGTTGGCTATAACATTTCATCAAAGGCTTACATAATCCAGATCAAGGAATGAAGACAAATTGAAGTTAGCAGGGATGTTATATTTGATGAAAATCATACCTACAAAAGATCCAAAGATATGCCAATCGAATCCGATGAGGAAGATATAATATTATTTGAAGAAGAAGAGCATCATTACAATACAACTACAAATCAATAAGATGAAGAATAAGGACCAAGTGAGCGTATTCAACCTATAATCATTCCTAAAATGAAGAAGAGGCCAAATTGGTTAAAAGCTACACTTGAAGATTTCGAAGGGCATGGAGCAACTAAAGGATATTTTAGAGAAAGAAAAATACCTAAGAGATATTTAGGATATGCAACATACATGGAAAAATTAATTGAAGCAAAACCGACTACCTTTGAAGAAGCCTCTCATCAAGAAGAATGGAAGAAGGCAATGGAGGAAGAATATAAATTTGTCATGAAGAATGGGGTTTGGGAAATCATTCCTAGACCAAGTGAAAAATTCGTTGTCACCTCCAAATAGATTTACAAAATCAAACATGTTGTTGATGGAAGCATAGACAAATACAAAGCTAGATTCATTGCAAGGAGTTTCTCACAAAAGGAAGGAATAAATTATGAAGAAACCTTTTCTCCTATTTCTAGACTCGATAAAGTTATATATGGCTTGAAGCAAGCTCCTTGGGCTTGGTATGCAATAATGGATGCATATATCTTAAGGATTGGGTTCATCGAAAGTTTTGTCGACGCAAACCTCTACATCAAGATAGTGAAGAATGAACATGTCATTATACTATTATATGTGAATGATTTTTTATTACAGGTGTAGAGAAAAAAATTCTAGAATGAAATAAAATGTTGGCAGCAGAATTTGAAATGAAATATTTGGGACTCATGCATTACTGCTTGGGCTTGGAATTCTAGTAGAAACCTAGTGAGATATATCTTGGTCAAGGGAAGTACATAATCAAGATATTAAAAAAACTTGGTATGATGATTCCAAGCCTATGACCACTCCCATGATAACTAATATCAAAAAGTTGAGAAGCTCTGAGTCCAATCTCATTGATCCTACTAGGTATCGTAAGTTGGTGGTTTCTATGATGTACTTGGTAAACATGAGACCTGATATATGTTTTTTTGTAAATTTTCTTAGTAAATTTTAGTTGGAGCCTCATCATGACCATTGGATAGCTGTCAAGCATATGTTGAGATACCTACATGGCACAATACATCACTTCCTAAAGTATCATGGAAACAAAGTCAAGTTAACATATTTTACTGATTCTGATTAGGATGGCAGTGAAACTAATGAAAGTGGCACTACTCGTGGATCTTTCATTTTGGCATCTGTAATGATTTCATGGATGAGTATAAAACACGATCTTGTTGCATTAAGTAGTGATGAAGTGGAATATGTTGTTGCATGTGAATTAGGAAAATAATTTGTTTGGTTAAGAAAAATCTTGGCATATTTGTTTGGAAAGTATCTGGATCCTATGCTGATAAATTGTGATAATAAAATTAGCATCAATATGTATCAAGGCCCTGTATTCCATGAAAGGAATAAGAAATGAGCATATCAATAATAAGTACCACTACATTAGGAGTTTGGTACAATATGGGTTCGTGTAGCTATAATATATTCTGACATATCAACATGTAGCTGATGTGTTGAAAAATCTCTTCTGAATAATAAGTTTGAATATTTTAGAAGCATGCTTGGATTGGTTGATGTTACAGATTTATTTGATAGGGAGAGATGAAGCATCTTATGGAAATATGCTTGGGAGGACATCTGGTCGGCCTATGTGGTTATGTCTAGATCTCGAAGTAGGCAGGGTGGTGTTGTTCATGGAGCTTCAACCTTGGATACACACCTAGATCCCTGGGTTGGTGATATAGCTTAAAATCCTAATAGTACCTAGAGTGGCTACAAATTAGGTTCACCTTAGTCCCGCCCAGTTAGAGTATTTTGGTCAGGTATATAATCTGTATTATTGTGTGTGTTAGAAATATTCATAGTTCATATCATTTTGAGATCTTCCATGTACCTTTATATGTATGTAATTATGAATACCTCCCTAGTTAAGAGGGAGTGTTGAAGAATGTAACTAGTGTCAGTCTTCATAATTGTACTTGTCAAAAGAAAATGACTTATTAAAGCATGGGATCCATGCTCGGGTCAAGGTTTTCTAGGTCAAATCCTCCATTGAAGGATTCTATTTTTTGCCTTGAGTCAATAGAGGCATTCCCATTTTTATTAGACCCTTATTTGGATTTTGTATCATGTAAAAATTATTATTTTTTATTCAAAAAGGTTATTTTCCACCTCCACACCAAGTCATCGCTGTCCCCATGAATTCGTCCTACATTAGGGAAATTCGACCCATTATAAAGGTTATGTATAGAGAGGCAAATTGACCTATTTGAATCACTCACTCAAAAAGTTTGATATACAAGAAAGAGAAGCAAAAAAAGAGAGAAAAGAAGCTGGAGAAGGAAGAAAGTAGCTAGGAACACCTAATTTGAGTTCTTGGGCTACCTATCTCTCATACATGTGAAGTTTTAGGGCAGTTGTTGGGGCCAAAATTATGAATCTACTGTAGGTCAAAATTTCTAAATTTGGGGGCGGAAAATATGAACCCAGAGGTCAAAATTATGGATTGAAGTTGTAACTAGGAAGTTTCACTTAGAGGCTTTTACAAGGATCATCTATTGGAAGGAAGGGTTGAATTGGTGGTTGGAGCAGGTAATCTTCTAGGTCTAATAGGTCTTGGATTGTCTCGTCTTGATTTGAATCTACTAGTGGAAGAGTTCGATTAGGTTTTCCCCTTGAAGGGGTTTTCCCATGGCCAAGTTCCTACATCTTGTCTCTCTTGTTCTTGTGGTCTTCATATACATATAATTTGGTAATTTATTTATGAAATATAAAATATTAAAGAAGTAAAATAAGCCACATAATTCACAACTAATTATCAGGAAAGAGTAATCAAACCATAATTCCTATAAGCATTGATTTCTTAACACAAGGCAAGAGCCTCAACTCAAATGGATGCCCAAATTTTTGTTCATTGGTTTCTATGATCTTAGTATATCTAATTTGTTGAAATTATTTAAAGAATCCAAGAATAATGGCCATTTTATTTGGTGGAATTTAAGGTTTCCTTATTAGAAATCATCCTAAAATTGGATTACCCCATATCCATTGAAGACCTTAGACCTATTCTCTATGAAAAAAAATTTACAATATCATAGCAGAAGTGTTTGCAATGCCTCTAAATTCAATCTTATGGGAAGAAATTTATAAATAAAAATTTGGGTTTTTAAGTGGAAGAAAAATACATGACGTTGTTGGAAAATCTTGTGAGGATACATACACCATAAAGATCAAAAGTACTCAAGCTTTCATCATAAAATTATATCTCTCCAAGCCATGCAATAGGGTGAGAAAACCTTATCTAAGATTTATGCTTATACATATTGGTTTCAAACTTCCTTTTATTATATAGATAGAGGAAAAATTTACTTTGGTTTATTTTGTTGTGCCATAACTCTACTTCAATGTTATTGGAATCTACAAGAGATTCAAGACAAGTATTCCCATTTCCTCGAATCCTTATAGTCTTAGTGGAATAAGGAATTAATAGGTATATAACAATACAAGGGAATAAGAGAAATGAAAGGAACTGAAATCACCAAAGACTTGTCATTGACACTTCTCCTTTTTCTTGTTGGTGTAATTTTATTTGTAAATATAAATAGAAATTATGAAAAACCATATGAATAAGCCCTAAAATTGTTTGGAAAAACAATGTGCATAGTGATTAATATTCAAAAATATTCCATTGGTTTAAATTTTTGAAATTTAACAAGAAAATTCACCCACAAAGGGTATGGAATTTTGATGCACTAGGAAAGTGGAAACTTGATGCATCATAATTTTGGTGGTTGAATGTGGGGTGTCTAATTTATTTTTCTCTTAAATGAACTGGACAATAAATTGTAATTTCATCTCATAACAACCTGTATCAATTAAATAAGTCATGATGACTGAGTTAGCTCAGTAAATTCGAGTTGAGGGTCTAAGATGACATATGTAAATGGATTCTAACAATTTGGGGGTCCAGTTGGATTTGATGCATCATTTTATGCATGGTGTGAGTGATTTTACTCAAATTATTGAGTTATAATCAGTTTAAGTAGTTCTAACTGAGAGATGAGCTAGTGTGAGGTCAAGTGAATTAAATTAGAATTAATT
Source organism: Pinus albicaulis (assembly GCA_034641835.2). Taxonomy (NCBI): domain Eukaryota; kingdom Viridiplantae; phylum Streptophyta; class Pinopsida; order Pinales; family Pinaceae; genus Pinus; species Pinus albicaulis. The sequence goes on along the minus strand of CM076575.1, from coordinate 1,171,879,164 downwards.
CACATGCAATAATCAATCAGATAATTGATCATTCACTATTAATATTTGCATGCATGTTAATTCTAAGAGAGATACATTTGAGACAGAGGTTAAAGGGAACATAACTATCAATTGTATTTATAGAAAATTTCTCATGTGCAATTATAGAGAAATTTGGATGCCATGATGCATTTCGCAATCAAGGAAGGTTATTTTTCCTATTTAATAGGGATATAATTCCCTAAGAATTGTGTGAGCAAGGCATGCTAAAGGAAGGTTGAGAATTGGCTAAGTACTAGATCATTTTTTCCTAAATCAGTGTGGGACAATTGGTAGAGTGCAAGAGATTCTTGTGAGAAAGAAAGCATTGTATTGTTTCATGATTCCTTGACTTAATACACTATACAGATAGTGGGGTTTTTAGTTGTTTCTTTCCCCAATAACATATTGTTTTGTGCAATTTATTTACTTCTTTCTCTTACTTGCATGTGATTGAGAAATCATGTTTTGTATTCCACAAATATTGTAGAAGGATTCAATAACTTGGTTATTACATCACAAGATCGGATTGAATCCATTGATATAAATTCTGCATGGTATGAGAGTGCCAAGAATCCTAATAGAAGAGAAGAAATTGAGTTTTTGTTGAACAATATTCAAATTTGTTGATTCATTCTTTGGTACCTAGCATTTAGCCAGGATGTCTTTCACTGGCTTGAGACTCGAATATGCACTCGAGGGAAATTCAAATATATTACATGGAAGGATAGGATAGAGGAAATATTGGAGGATAACATACTGAAGGGATTTATTGACATTGATATTCCTGAGCCCGCTACAACAAATGTTTCGAAACATGAAGCATGCAAGAAGAATGTGGCAAAGGCAAGGAGGATCTCAATGTCGAGATGAGCTTGGAATTGTTGGGATTACTATGGTTGATGGTTACTTGGTGATCCTAGCACTTATGGGAATTCCCAAGAGATGGAATAGTTACCAGGAGTCTGTGAATGGGAGGGAGCAGTTACCAAAGTGGGAGCAACAATGGTCAGATTTGGTACAACAAGAGTTTCGATAGACTACCAAGTATGGATCCTCATCCAAAACTAAAGACGAGGAGAATTGTTAATTAGTTGAAAAGGCAAAGAAATGGAAAGGGAATAAGTCCCAATCCAAATCTGAGACTGACAAAGAAGGAAATAAATGAGACATGTCAAAGGATAAATGTTTCAATTGTCATGATCATGGACATTGTGCCACAAATTTTCCATAAAAGAAGAACAACAATAAGGCTCTGGGAGCTGCGGCGGGTGAAGATTTGGCCTCATAGTTTGATTTGAAATTCTCTCTCATCGCATCCATGGTGTCAGCGATGATGGGATCTATGTGGTATTTAGATAGTGGATCATATTTCCACATGAATGGCAACAAGGAATTTTTTAGTAGCTTGGAGGAGATGGATCTTCATATGCGCATCGAGATGGATGATGACGGCAAGTATAGCACTACCAGGATTGGTACAGTTACTTTCTAGAGAGAGTCAGGTAAACCCCTCATACTAAAAGATGTCATGCATGTACCAGGTTTGAATAATAATTTGGTTTATGTTGCTATTTTGGAGGATCATAGATATGATGTGGTTTTTAATGAAGGAAAGGTGTTCCTTCATCACAAAGCCACATGAAAGGTAAATAAGATTGGGGTTCATAGAAGAGTCTCTACAAACTTGATGTAGATGGTTGCACAACATAGAGCATTAAAGCATGTGAGGTGGTGAGCTAGGATACCAGTGAGTTATGGTACAGGATGTTGGGTCATCTACACCACAGTTCTTTGAGGATCATGCAACATATTTCTATAGGACTTCTAAAGGGTACACTTGCATGGAGACACTAATGCAAAGGTTGTACTATGGGGAAGTATACTAAGGCTACCTTTCACGGTAAATAAATTAAAGCAACAAAAATCCTTGAGAGAGTTAAATCAAACGTTTTTGGATTGTTCTCAATGGCTCCCACAACAAAGAACATGTATTATATGATTTTTGTTGATTATTTTTCTAGAAAGTGTTTGATTTTCTTCATGAAGAAGAAAGATCAGATGTTCTCTAAGGTTTGTGAGTTCAAATCACTTGTAGAGAAATATACATGGAAGAAGTTGAAGGCTCTGAGGAGTGACAATGGTGGTGAGTATATCTCTAATTAATTCAAAAAACTTTGCGGCACATAAGGAATTCGGAGAGAATTTATTGCACCTCATAACCCACAACAAAATGGGCGTTGCAGAAAGAAAGAAAAAAATAATTGTGGGAGTACCACGAGCTATGTTACATGATTAGGTCCTACCATTGAACTCATTGGTAGGGGCATGCAAAATAGTGGTATTTGTGCAGAACCATAGTCCTCATCGAATACTTGGCATGAGTATGCCAGAGGAGGCTTTTTTAGGTAAGCAGACAGATCTGTCGTATTTTAAAATTTTTGGTTCATCTGTTTATTGTCATGTGACCAAATATGCCAGGAAGAATATAGAACCAACAACAGAGGTTGGGAGATTTTTGGGGTACACAAATACTCCCCACAACTATCAAGTGTATTTTCCAGCACAAAGGCTGATACTTGTCAGAAGAGATGTCAAATTTCATGAGGAGAAGGCCATGCGATTGTCCCTTGAGAGGGAGCTTGAATTGCATACAACAGAGGAAATCTTAGTTCCAAAGGATGAACATCGGGATGTGAAGCACCCACAAGCAGAGGATTAGAGAGTCGAAGAAACCACTCATGCATAGACATCCACTAAAAATGGTAGGAAGCACACTAGAGAGGCTGATAGATTAATGTTAGATGTGACAGAGAATGTGGGTGCAACCACATCACAGGGCAGGAAAAGAAGGTCCCTAAATAGGTATACTTATTACATGGTTCGTATGAGAGAATGTATTGTGATAGAACCATACTCTTTTGAGGAAGAGGTGCATCAGCCTATATGGGTTGATGCCATGGTTGAGGAGTATGAATCCATTATCAGAAAAAGTGAATGGGAAGTGCTCCCAAGACCACTGGGGAAGTCATTGATTGGATTCAGGTGGATCTATAAGGTGAAGAAAGAAACATATGGGAGTGTGGAGAAACACAAGGCTATATTTTTTTCCAGAGGGTTCTCACGGATAGAGGGGATTTACTATGAGGAAAAAAATTCACTGGTTGCAATATACTCATCAATTAGATCCATCCTTTCACTATCAGCGCAGATGGGATAGAAAATACATTAGATGGATGTAAATACAAATTTTCTCAATGTATTTAGAGGAAGAAGTGTACATTGAGCAGCCAGAACGTTTTGAGACCTTAGACAGGTAGTTGCATGTGTGCAAACTCAAGAGATCACCGTATGGGTTGAAGCAAGCACTTCGTGCTTGGTACACCAGGATCAACAGCTATTTCACTAGGTTGGGATTCGCAAAGATTGAATCGGATGAAAACCTATATCATATTTTGGTTGATCGTAAGCTTTTGATTATTGTAATGCATGTAATTATATGACACTGACAGGTGATGAGCAGCTCATAACTTCTTGCAAAAAGGATATTGCAAGATAATTTTAGATGAAGGACATAGGGCTCTTGCATTATTTCCTTGGTTTGGAAATATGGCAAAGAAATGGGGAGTTATTTGTATCTTAGGGCAAGTATGGAAACGCGATTCTGAGGAAGTTCCACTTGGAGGGCAGAAAACCCATGGAGACTCCTCATGTAGGAAATTGGAGGAAGGAGGATGCTACTCCAAGACTCCAAGTGAGGTAGTGGATGCTACTGTTTACTGGAAGTTGGTGGGTTCATTCATGTATTTGTTGAACACACAACCCAACATATGCTACACAATTAACCAACTGAGCCAAGCTAAGGTTAAGCTGACCAAGCTCTTTTGGAAAGCAGGGAAGCATTTCTTGAGATATCTTAGGGGCACTACAAAGTATCGATTATGGTAAAGATGAATAGAGTGAGTGAAGCTTCAAGGCTTCATCGATGCAGATTGGGCAGGTAGACCATCAGACATGAAGAGCACTTTAGGGGGCATCTTTAGCATAGGATTAAAAATAGTTTCTTGGTACAACAAGAAACAAAAATTATTTTCACTCAGTTCAATAGAATTAGAGCACATGGCAGCTACTTAGGCTTCATGCGAAGCCATCTAGAAGAGGAAGATACTTTTTTTTTGTTCGGTCATCAGATGGATCCGACTGTGATACATTGTTATAACCAAAGTTGCCTCAAACTCTCAGTTAATTTGGTATTCCATGACAGTTCCAAGCCTATTGATATTTGGTATCACCATCTTAGAGATTGTGTTCAGAGGTGCATTATTTTGTTGCAATACATTCCCACTGAGGATCGGAATGAAGAAATCTTGACGAAGGCACTAGAAAAGAGAAAATTTGAATACCACAAAGGCAAGATCATCTAGAAATTATACAAAGAGTATGTATTCCAATGGATTCAATCTGATCATGCGATATAATAAATCAAGATATTGAATCCTTCTACAAATCAATTTCAGAAAATAAACACAATCACCAATCACAACAAGTAAAGAAAGAAGAAAATCAAACCACAACATAGATATTTTCTCGGGGAAATATTACTACTCAAAACCCCTTTATCTTCTATTGTATATTCACCAAGGAATCATGAAATATTTACAACTCACTCTTCTCATAAGAGTCTCTTGCACTCTCACAACTGCCTCACACTGATCCGGACAGAATTGACCAACACTTAGCCAATTTTTAGCCTCCCCTTATCTTGCCTTGATTGCATAATTCATGTGGAATGCAATCCCTATTATGTAGGAAATTTAGCCTTCCCAAACTGCGCAATGCTCATGGGAAATCCTATGGTTGTCTTTCTGCATGCGGGCAACCTACTAATGATACAACTGATAGCTAACATCCCTTTAACGTTTGTCTCACCTAGTTCTCCACTGGAACTGAAATGCATGCAGCTATTAATAGTAAATCATCAGTTGCATGATAGATCACTACATGTGAATTAAATCTGATTTAATTCACTTGACCTCTCACTAGTGCAACAAACAGTTACAACTAGTTCAAGTGAGTTTAACTCAATAAATTGGGTTAACTGATTTCTCATGCATTAAACTAATGCACTAACTGCAACTCGAACTCCATAACTAGTAGAATTACTTTGCATGCCTCACCAACCACCCTCTACTCGAAATTCATGAGCTAACTGCGTTTATCACACTCAGTTAACTATTACAAGTGATTATGAGATAAGATTACATTTTATTGTCCAATTTAATTAAGGGAAAATTAAATTAGACACACATTTCTTTTTTACTTTTTAACACTCCCTCTCAACAAGAAAGGTATTATTTTCCACCCCGATCCTGCCTCTATGCTATTTAAATTTTCTCCTCACGAGCACCTTTTTTAGAAAACCTGTATCCTGATTTTTCATGGTAATGTACTAAATTAACATAATGCACCTCTGAACACAATCTTTGAGATGGTGGTACTAGACGTCTATGTGCTTGGACCTATCATGGAATACCAGATTAACCGAGAGTTTAGTGCAACTCTGTTTATCACAATGTATCACCATCTGATCCATCTGAGAACCAAACAAACCAACCAGAATCTTCCTCATCCAGATGGCCTCACATGCAACCTGACTAGCTGCCATATACTTTGCCTCAGATTAATTGAGTGCCACAGATCTATGCTTCTTGCTTTACCAAGAAAATATTGTCGATCCTCTGCTGAAGATCCCTCCTGATTTTCTCTTTCTATCTGATGGACTTCCTTCCCAACCTGCATCGGTGAAGCCTTGAAGATTCACTCCCTCTATCCATCTATACCATAATCCATACTATGTAGTGCCCCTGAGATATCTCAGGACATGCTTCCCCTCCTTCCAAAAAAATCTTGGTCGGCTTAACCATAGCTTGACTCAACTAGTTAACTACGTAGCAAATGTTTGGTCTGGTGTTCACCTAATACATCAGTGAACCCACAAGCTGCCTATAAATAATAGCATCCTCCTTCCTCCAGTTTCTTGGAAGAGGAATCTCCATGGGTTTATAGCCCTCCATGTGAAACTTACTCAGAATCTCTCTGGCATACTTGCCTTGAGAAAAAAATATCTCACCATCCCGGTGCCATATTTCCAAACCAAGGAAATAGTGAAGGAGTCCCATGTCCATCATATCTAACTCTCTTGCAAGATTCTATTTGCAGGAAATTATAAGTTTCTCATTACCTGTCAAACTTAGATCATCAACATAAAGTACGATAATCAAGACCTTACCATCAATCACAATCTGGTATAGCTTCGCATCCTCTTCACTCTTCGTGAAGCCCAACCCGATGAAATAGTTGTCAATCCTTGTGTACCAAGCACGAGGTGCTTGCTTCATCCAATACAATTCTCTCTTGAGTCTACACACATGCAACTCATTATCAAAGATCTCAAAACCTTCTGACTGCTCTATGTACACTTCTTCCTCCATAACTCCATTGAGAAACGTGGTTTTCACATCCATCTGATGTATCTGCCACCCCATTTTCACTGAGAGTTCAAGGATAGATCTAATCTATGATTACCTCGCAACCAGTGTGAAAGTCTCCCCATATTCAATCCCCTCAACTCATGAGAATCCCCAGCCTAAAAATATATCCTTGTACTTCTCCACACTCACATCTGCCTCCTACTTCACCTTATAGATCCATCTAGATCCAACCACTGATTTTCCGATTGGTCTTGGGAAAAATTCCCATGCATTATTCTTAACGATGGATTCATACTCCTCAACCATGGCGTCAACCCAAATTGGCTTCTGCACTTCTTCCTCAAAGGAGGATGATTATGTCACAATACACTTTCTCTTAAGATCCATGTATCTAGTAAACATGTTTGGAGACTGTTTCTGTCTACGCAGTGAAGTAGGTGCTCCAACATGCTCTGTTGCATCAAGTCTCAATCTATCAACTTCCGTGGTGTGCCTTATACCATTTCTAGTGGATGGATCTACATGAGTGTTTTCTTCCACTCCATGATCCTCCGCTTGTGGCTACTCCACATCTTGAGGTTCATTCTTTGGAACCAAGGGTTCCTCATCTACAAGAAAATCCACTTCCCTCTCAAGGGAAAATCACATGTCTTTCTCCTCATCAAATTTTATATCTTGTCTCACAAAAGTCATCCAGTTTTTTGGAAAGTACACTCAATAGTTGTGGGGAGTATCAGTGTACCCCACAAATATGCCAATCTCATTTATTGGTTTGAGCTTCTTCCTAGAATCTTTAGTCACATGGAAATAGATAGATGAGCCAAAAATTTTAAAATATGAAACATCAGGTTTCTTACTAGAAAAATCCTCCTCTGGTGTACTCATGTCAAGTATCCAATGAGTACTAAGGTTTTGCACAAATATTGTTTTGTTTCATGCCTTTGCTTACAGATGAAACTGTAGGTCCTAATCATGCAACATCGCTCGTGCATCACCCAAAATTTTTATGTTATTTATTTCTGTGACCCCATTCTATTGTGTGTTATGAGGTGCAATAAACTCTCTCTAAATTCCTTCTTTACTATATAATTTCTTGAATTCATTGGAGATGTACTCACCACCATTGTCGCTCCTAAGAGCCTTCACATGCTTCCCCATGTCTTTCTCAACCAGTTCTTTGAACTCACAAAATTTTGAGAATGTCTGATCTTTGTTCTGCATGAAGTAGATCCAACACTTTCTAGAAAAATCATCAACAAATATCACATAATACTCGTGATTTGTTTTAGATGATGTAGAGAATGGTCCACACACGTCTAAGTGAACTCTCTCAAGGATTCCTGCTGCTCAGTTATCCTTCTCGTAAAAAGTGTCCTTTGCATACTTCCCCATGGTACATCCCTTGCATGTGTATATATTCACAATAGTACCCTTTGGAAGCCCCATAGAAATATTTTTCATGACCTTTAAGGCACCGTGGTGTAGATGGCCCAATCTCCTATGCCATAACTCACCCTCATCCCAACTCACCACTTTGTTTGCCTTACCCATCAATGTTGCATAGCCATCTGCCTCAAGTTTTTAGAGATTATTCATGTAGAAATTATATAACTTATGTGTTATATATCCCATATTCTCCCAATCTCACACTATTTTAACTTCATGCAAAATACAGAATCTATTCCACCATTGATAATTTGCGGAAATAAAAGCAAGATAGCAATGCACACATGAAACAATAAAAATTCACACATATGAACACAGTTTTTTAACGGGAAAGCCTGAAGCTGAAAACCCCAAATATATGTATATAATATATGTCATAGAGATCATGTAAAAATCCTCATACAAAGATGATCATATCAAGCTCTCAGTATAATACAATCACTACACACTAATCAGGCCTGATCTTGCAAATCCATGCACCGATCTTTGCCACCTGCTAGCCTGCCTCTACTGCACAATCCATGCTAAATAATGGCTCTGAATGAGCTTGAATTCACCAATATTTCACTGTGCAATCCTCATTGGAATCTCCATTGAGTTTTGGATGCAATAAATCCATCACTATAGTCATAACTTATAGTCACACTTGCTCTTTCACCTATCTCTCCACTGGTCTCCACTAAAACTGCCATGCACAGTAGTTAACTGATGTATTCTTTAGTTTATTAATGAGTTATTATTTAGTGAATTAATTAAATAATTAATTCACACCACTCTCACTAGTGTATCAATCAGTTAGACTAGATACAGCTAGCTCAACTGAGTCTCACTGAGTTAAACTAAATACAACTCCACCAACTACTTCTATAACTCCACCAAACTCTATCACATGAGTTCTAATTGAATTCCTCATGCATTAGCTCCAGTAAACCCTCAGGAATAGCATAATTCCTTCTGTTAGTTGTTGTGCCACATCTGTGCACTTAACTGAAGTGCTCCAAGAGAATAAGATAATGTTTAGAGTCCAAATATTATTAAGAGCTAATAATATTCGACATATCTATTTTTAGATTGGAAATCTAAAAATATATTCTTCCCAATATGTCTAAAAATAGAAGTCCATCTATTTTTCCAACTTGACCAAGAATCTACAAATAGCATCCTGCAACTCATAGAATATGATCGACATGTCTAAAAATAGACATAGTCTAAAAATAGACTTTCTTCCAAAAATAGCCTGCGGGCCCATTTAGTGAAGGTGAATCTTTTCACTAAGCTCATCATCTTGTTGAATCTCAACACTCCCTCTCAACAATATAGGGATTATCTGCCATCCTGATCTTGTCTCTATGGTATTTGAATTTTCTCCTAGTGAGCGCCTTCGTCAGAATATCTGCATCCTAATCCTCTGTAGGAATGTAAGAAAGTAACATGATCTTCCGTTGCACACAATCTTTGATATGATGGTACCAAATGTCAATATGTTTATATCTATCATGAAATACTGGATTAACTGAGAGTTTAATGCAACTCTGATTATCACAATATATCACAGTAGGATATAAGTGTGAACCAAAAAACCCAACCAGGATCTTCCTCATCCATATATCCTCGCATGCAGCCAAACTTGCTGCCATGTACTCGGCCTCCACTGAACTGAGTGCCGCAGATCTCTGTTTCCTGCTATACCAAGAAACTGTTGTAGATCTGATACTAAATATCCCTCCATATGTGCTCTTTCATTCCGTTGGGCTTCCTGCCCAATCTGCATCCGTGAAGCCATGCAGCTTCAGCTCATTCGACTGTCTGTACCACAATCCATATCCCTATGTGCCCTGAGATACCTGAGGACATGCTTGCCTGCCTTCCAAAAGAGCTTGGTAGGCTTAACCATAGCTTGTGAAAGCTGGTTCAAAGCATAGCATATGCCTGGTCGTGTATTGACTAGATACATGAGCGAACCAACCAACTGTCGTTAAACAGTGGCATCCACTACCTCTGCCAATGTAGCATCCTATTTCCTCCAACCACCAGGAAGAGGAGTGTCGATAGGCTTGCAGCCTTGCATGTGAAACTTCTCCAGTATCTCTTGGGCATAATTTCCTTGAGACACAAATAGTCCACCCTTCCACTGCCAAATTTCCAATCCTAGGAAATAATGAAGGAGGCCCAAGTCCTTCATCTCAAACTCCTTTGCAAGATCTACCTTGCATGAGTGTATCAACAGTTCATCACCCGATAGTATTAAATCATCTACATAAAGTAAAATGAACAACAACTTAACCTCCACCACAATCTTCTATAGGTTCGGATCCACCTCACTCTTGGTGAAACTAAGTTTGGTGAAATAACTATCTATCCATGTGTACCAAGCACGAGGTGCTTGTTTCAGCCCATACAACGCTCTTTTGAGCCTGCACACATGCGAATTGCTACTGAAGATTTAGAATCCTTTAGGCTGCTCTATGTACACCTACTCCTTAATGACTCCATTGAGTAATGCAATATTCACATCCATCTGATGAATGTGCCAACCCATCTACGTTGAGAGAGCAAGGATGGTCCGTATGGAAGAATACCTTGCAACAGGTGCAAAGGTTTCTTCATAGTCGATCCCCTCGATCTGTGAGAAGCCCTGGGTAACAAATCTTGCCTTGTACTTCTCAACACTCCTGTCAGTAGCTTGCTTCACTTTCGAGGTCCATCTCGAACCTACCACTAATTTCCCTTGCGGCCTTGGGAAAATCTCCCATGCATTGTTTCTGATAATAAAATCATACTCTTCCACCATGGCATCTACCCATGCATGATCCTCCATAACTTCCTCGAAATAGGATGGATCTGTCACGATACACTTTCTCATCAGAGCCATGTATCCGGTAAATCGGTCAGGTGATTGTCTCTTTCTGCGCTGTGATGTAGGTGCTCCTACATTTTCGCTGCATCAAGATTCAGTCGCTCAGCTTCTATAGTGTGCTTCCGTCGTCTGATGTTTGGTGTTGCATGAGTGGTTTCTTCCACTCCATGAACTTCCTCTTGTGGATGATCCAAATCCTAAGGATCATCTTTAGGAACAAGTAGCTCCTCATCTGCATGAAAGTGTAGCTCCCTCTCAAGCGACAACTTCATGGCTTTCTCCTAATGAAATTTGATATCCCATCGCACGACAGTCATCCGACTGTCTGGAAAATACACACGATAATTTTGGGGTGTTTCTGTGTACCCCACAAATATCCCTACCTCTGAGGTCGGCTCAGGCTTCTTCCTGGCATCCTTCGTCACATGAATGTAAACAGGTGAGCCAAAAATATTCAAATGAGAAATATCAGGGTTCTTAACAGAAAATGCCTCTTCGGGTGTACTCATACCAAGTAATCTATGAGGACAACGGTTTTTCACATAAACCATAGTGTTGCATGCTTCAGCCCACAAGAGTATGGGGAGGCCCTGATCATGCAACATCGACCATGTAGCACCCACAATCATTCTGTTCATTCTTTCCGCAACCCCATTCTGCTGTGTGTTATGAGGCACTATGAGTTCTCTTCAAATTCCTTCTGCGCTGCAGAAGTCTTTGAATTCACCAGAGATGTATTCACCACCATTATCACTCCTTAGATATTTCACCTACTTCCCCGACTCTTTCTCAACCAGCGCCTTGAACTCACAGAACTTTGATTATGTCTCGCTTTTCTTCTGCATGAAGAAGATCTAGCACTTACGAGAAAAGTCATAAAAAAATATCACATAATATATGTGCTTTGTTGTTGAAGCTACAGAGAAAGGTCCACACATGTCTGTGTGAATTCTCTCAAGGATCGCCATGGCGCGACTATCCTTCTCATGAAAAGTGGTCTTCATAAATTTTCCCAAAGTACATCCCTTGCACTAATCTGATTGCACAAGTGTACCCTTGGGAAGCCCGGTAGAACTCTGTTGCAAAATTCTCAAAGCGCCATGGTGAAGATGGCCCAATCTCTTGTGCCATAATTCGCCCTCATCCCCTATCACCACTCCTTCTACTTTGCCTGCCATTGCTGCGTAGCCATATACCTACAATTGATAAATATTCTTAACTCGAATCCCTATCCTCCAAGTTTCACCAGTTGTTTTACTGTGCGGGAAGGATTTTCCCTCGCTAAAAACAACATCATAACCCTTTTCTTCCAACATCGCCACAGAGATCAGATTCTTCTTCAATGTTGGAACATGCATGACATCCTTCAATATGAAAGGTTTACCAGACTCCCTCTCAAATGAAATGGTCCCAATACCAGTCACACTGTATCTACCATCATCTCCCATCTCGATGTGCACTCCAAGATCCTTTTCATCTAGATCACTAAACAAATCTTTGTCTCCAGCCATATGGAAAGACACACCACTGTCAAGAAACCACACCAATCCCATCACACTTGAAACCAATCATGCGATCAACAAAAAATCTGGCTCAAACTATGAGGCTAAAGCCTCTCCAGTTACAGATCCAATAGCCTCCTTATTTTTCTTCTTTTGTGGAAAATTAGTGGCATAAGGTCCGTGTTGGTAATAGTGAAAGCACTTCACCTTGGACAAGTCCTGCTTCTTGACTTTCACACTGGATTAAGAAGGATTTTTCTTTCCCTTCCCCTTCCTTGCTTTGGCAGCCAAAGCGCAATTTTCTTCATCTTCATTCTTCGATGAAGATCCATCCCTGGTACCCTGCCTTGTCTCCTCCTGCACAAGATACAACCAAAGTCGCTCCCATCCCGGCAGTTTCTCCCGACCATTGACAGAGTCCTCGTAGCTATTCCAACTCTTAGGAAGCCCAAGGAGAGTTAAGCTCACCAAGTCCTCTTCATCTACAGTAACCCCCACACTTCCTAGCTCATCCTTGCAGTGGACAAACTTTGTGAGGTATTTTGGTATACTATCGCCTTTCTCCATTTTTATTTTTTTGAGCTTGTCTTTAAGCACCAACTTCCTCTGGTCACTTCTGCTTTGGAAAAATTATGTCAAATATTTCCACATTAAGAATGGAGTAGCTTTACCGTGAATTTTGGACACTATGTGATCCTTCACACCCTCCAATAGAATTCTTCAACACTTCGCTACCTTCTTTTGCCATGCGTCAAGTGCGGCTGCATCGTTAGAACCAGGCTTTCGAATATTAGTATCTATGAACTCCTTGAACCCATTATCATCCAACACTGCCTCCATCTTGTCCTTCCATGCAATATAATTTGAGCTTCCATCAAGGGCATACTCCAATCGCAATCTGTTGAAAGACATTTTAATGAATGCTCAACTTCAACACCAAGAAAACACTGCAGCAAATTCCAATTCCACCAGCACAAAACTCAACCGCTTCAATAATTTCAATCTCCTGCGATCAATACTGCTCTGATTCCATGTAGAAATTATATAACTTATGTGTTATATATCCAATATTCTCCTGATCTCACACTATTTTAACTTCATGCAAAATACAGAATCTATTCCTCCATTGAGCATTTGTGGATATAAAATCAAGAGAGCAATGCACACATGAAACAATAAAAATTCACACATATCAACACAGTTGTTTAACAGGAAAGCCTGAAGCTGAAAACCCCAACTATCTATATATAATATATTTCATAGAGATCATGTAAAAATCCTCATACAAAGCTGATAATATCAAGCTCTCAGTACAATACAATCGCTACACACTAATCAGGCCTGATCTTGCAAATCCATGCATCGATCTCTGCCACCTTCTAGCCTGCCTCTACTACGCAATCCCTGCTAAAGAATGGACCTCAATGAACTCAAATTCACCAATATTGCACTGCACAATTCTCATTAGAATCTCCACTGAGTGTTGGATGCAATCAATGCATCACTATAGTCACAACTGATAGTCACACTTGCTCTTTCACCTATCTCTCCACTGGTCTCCAATGAAACTGCCATGCACTGTAGTTAATTGATGTATTATTCAGTTTATTAATGATTTATTATTTATTGAATTAATTAACTAATTAATTCACACCACTCTCACTAGTGTATCAATCAGTTAGACTAGATACAACTAGCTCAACTGAGTCTAACTGAGTTAAACTAAATACAACTCCACCTACTACTTCTATAACTCCACCAACCTCTGTCACATGATTTCTAACTAAATTCCTCATGCATTAGCTCCAGAAAACCCTCAGGAATAGCGTAATTCCTTCTATCAGCTGGTGTGCCACATCTGTGCACTTAACTGAAGTGCTCCAAGAGAATAAGATAATGTTTAGAGTCCAAATATTATTAAGAGCTAATAATATTCGACATATCTATTTTTAGACTGGCAATCTGAAAATAGATTCCGCCCAATATGTCTAAAAATAGAAATCCATCTATCTTTCCAACTTGACCAACCATCCAAAAATAGCATCCTGCAACTCATAGAATATGATCAACATGTCTAAAAATAGACAGTCTAAAAATAGACTTTCCGCCAAAAATAGCATGCGGGCCCACTTAGTGAAGGCGACTCTTTTCACTAAGCTCATCATCTTCTTGAATCTAAAAAATTCATATGAATACCAATATTCTTGGCTTTTCCTGTAGTTTTGTGTTGAAGGAAAGCTTTCCCTTCACTGAAAACCACATCATAGCCTTTATCCTCCAACATTGCAACTGAAACTAAATTATTTTTCAATCCTGGTACATGCATTACATCTTTTAATAAGAAGGGCTTATCTCACTATCTCTAGAAGGTAACTGTACCAATCCCGGTAGCATTGTACCTCCCATCATCACCCATTTCGATATGCATCTGGAGGTCCTTATACTCCAAGGTACTAAAAAGTTCTTTGTCTCCCGTCATGTCGAAAGATGCACCCTATCCGAGTACCACATGGATCCCATCGCACTTGACACCATGCATGTGATGAGCGAGAAGTCCAAATCAAATTACGAGGCCAAATCCTCATGAGTTGTAGATCCTGAAGCCTTCTTTTTCTTCTTCTTTTGTGGAAAATTAATGGCATAATGTCCATGCTCGTGACAGTGAAAAAACTTCACTCTGTACATGTCGTGCTTCTTGCCTTCTTTGTCGATCTCAGATTTGGAATATGATTTCTTTCATTTCCCCTTATTTTCATTACCAGCCAAGGAAAAATTTTCTTCATCATCTATCTTAGATGAAGATCCATCCCTGTTATTCTGCCTAAATTCTTCTTGCACCAAATTCGACCAAAGTCGCTCCCAGTCTGATAGCTTCTCCCTCCCATTAACAGAGTCCTAATAACTATGCCAACCCTTGGGAAGGCCTAGAAGAGCTAGGCTCACCAAGTCATCATCCACAACAATAATCCGATGCTCCCATGCTTATCTCGACATTTTACAAACTTGGATAAATATTTTGGAATAGTGTCACCTTTCTCCATTTTGATTTTCCTGAGCTTGTCCTTCAGCGACAATTTTCTATGATCACTGCTACTCTAAAACAGATCTTTCAAAGCCTTCCACATCGCATATGGAGTTGCTTTTCCATGGAGACTTGAGACAATGTGGTCTCGTAGTCCCTTGAATAATATCCTCCTTGCCTTTGCAACCTTCTTTTGCCAAGCATTAAGAAGAGCAGCATCTCCTACAGCGGGTTTGGGAATGTCATTATCAATGAATTATTTCAACACATTGTCCTCTAGAACTGCCTCCATCCTATCTTTCCATGCAATATAATTGGAACTGCCCTCGAGTGCATACTCCAATCTCAAGCCATTAAAATCCATCATGATCCTGAACTTCTTGTCACACCAAAGAATACTTTTGCAAATTTGAATGTTATTCAGTCACAAACTCAATTTCTTCTCCACTATAGTGATTTCCTACCCTCTGATACCATGTGGAAATTATACAAACAATATGTATTCCAATGGATTCAATCTGATCATGCGATATACTAAAGAAATATATTGAATCCTTCTACAAATAAATTACGGAAAATAAACACGATTTCCAATCACAACAAGTAAAGAAAGAAGAAAACCAAACCACAACACATAAATTTTCCTGGGGAAAGCTTACTGTTAAAACCCCTCTATATTCTATTGTATATTCACCATGGAACCATGAGACAATTACAATTCACTCTTCTCACAAGAGTCTCCTACACTCTCACAACAATCTCACACTGATCCGGACAAAATCCACCAACACTTAGCCAATTTTCAGAATCTTCTCAGCCTTCCTGCCTTGCGCAATTCATGTGGAATGCAATCCCTATTCTTTAGGAAATTCAGCCTTCCAAAACTATGCAATTCTCATGGGCAATCCTATGGTTGTCTTATTGCATGCAGGCAACCTAATAATGATACAACTGATAGTTAACATCCCTTCAACCTTTGTATCAACTAGGTCTCCTCTGGAACTAACACGCATGCAGATATTAATAGCAAATAATCAGTTGCATGATGGATCAATGCATGTGGATTAAATATGATTTAATTCACTTGACCTCTCACTAGTGCAACAAACAGTTACAACTAGTTCAACTGATTTTAACTCAATAAATTGAGTTAACTGATTTCGCATGCATTAAACTAATCCACCAACTGCAACTCTAACTCCATAAATAATAGAATTACTCTACATGTCTCACCAACCACCCTCAACTCAAAATTCATGAGCTAACTGAGTTTATCACACTCAGTTAACCATTACAAGTGATTATGAGATAAGATTACATTTTATTGTCCAATTTAATTAAGGTAAAATTAAATTAGACACACATTTCTTGTTGACTTTTCAACAAATGAGGGTAGCTAATAATCCTTTTCTTGTTGAGAGGGAATGTTGAAATTCAACAAGAAAATGCACCCACAAAGGGTGTGGAATTTTGATGCATTAGAATTTTGGCCTTGGAATGTGGGGCATCTAATTTATTTTTCGCTTAAATAAATTGGACAATAAATTTTAATTTCATATCATAAATACTTATATCGGTTAACTAAGTCTTGATGACTGAGTTAGGTCAAGAAATTCGATTCGAGGGTCTAAGATGAGGCATGTAGAGGGATTCTAATATTTTTGGGGTCCAGTTGCAATTGATGCATGGTGTGAGTGAGTTAACTCAAATTATTGAGTTATAATCAGTTTAACAAGTTCTAACTAAGATATGAAATAGTGATAGGTCAAGTGAATTAAATTAGAATTAATTCTCATGTAGTTATAAATTAGATAATTGATAATTCACTATTAATAGTTGCATGCATGTCAATTATGAGACAGACCCAATTGAGACAGAGGTTAATGGGAACATAACTCTGAGTTGTATTTATATAAAATGTCCCTTGTGTAATTATAGGGTTGTTTGGATGCCATGATGCACTACGCAATCAAGGAAGGCTATTTTTCCTATTTAATAGGGATTTAATTCTCTAAGAATTGTGTGAGAAAGGAAAGTTGAAGGAAGCCTGAGAATTGGATAAGTAATAGATTTTTCCTAGATTAGTGTGAGACAATTGGTAGAGTGTGAGAGATACTTGTGATCAAGAAATCATTGTATTGTTTCATTATTCCTTGACTTAATATTGTATATAGATAGCAGGGTTTTTAGCAGTTTCTTTCCCCAAGAACATCTTGTGTTGTGCGATTGATTTACTTATTTCTCTTACTTGTATGTGATTTAGCGATCATGTTTTTTATTCCGCAAATATTGTAGAAGGATTCAGTATCTTGTTTTAGTACATCATAATATCAGATTGAATCCATTGATACAATCTCTACATAAACATATATCCCCTTGGCATGAGAAGGAAACTACTGTATTGTTTCATTATTGAATATTTATGGCCACAATTAAATCCAATTGAGATGGGATTATAGATTTGAAGTTGTTATCTCTGAATATTTAAAGGGCCAAGACTTGGTGTAATAGGTGGTGGCCCCTTGCAAGAACATTAACTTTGATAAGTCTAAGTCAGAAGCTTGATCTGAATGGCACTCATACCCAATTCAATCATAAATGAAATCAATAATATTATTTTTAAATTTATATGGGTATGGATGAAATAAAAAGGGACCCCTTTAGTTCAACAGAAGAGGCTAAGAAATCCCAATTCTTGTGGTGGATGAGGCCTCAAAAACCATATGTGATTGGAAAGACATTGGAAACAAAGAACGTTGTAAAGTGATCTCTACAAAGGGGCACTAAAAATAGATAATGGAAAATCAATGCATAGAACCATGATTAATTTAAGTGTGCATTATATACCCTATAAAATGGCACTCAAAATTCTTTGTTTTCCTAGGACTTAAGCATCTTTTTTCTCTAGTGGGAAGTTTCCTAGGTTGTAGAATATAAATGAGAGGAAAAGGAAATTTGGTCTTGAATATTGGGTAAGAGGGAAGGATGTTTATAAATTCCTAAAATACTTTAGAAGAGTCCTTTCTCATTGAGTATGATCCACTCTATCAAATATTTGTTACCCAAATGGAGATAAATTGTGGATCTTAGGCTTAAAAATTGATGCATATCTTAAAAATTGAAGGAAGATGGGTTAAAAAACTGGAAAACATTCAAGGAAGCACTTGTAAAGGTGTACTATGATATAAGAGATGAAGAAGATGAATTGGTATGTTCAATTAATCCCTCTAAAGGGTACAAGATGTTAATTTCTTATAGTTGAGGCCAGTATTCAACTCAACAAATTAAAAGGAATTTAAATTATTATTTTAAGTTCATGGCATGATATAGGTGGATATTGGTGGCCACCCACCTATTCCACCTATTCAATTTCATCAATTTCTTATTTACTATTTTTTGCAGTTTTTTGGGTCCCAACCTTCCGGAGCTATTTTGAGGCCCTAAATGGTGTTTTTTGGGCATGATTTCTCTAGTGATTTGAAACAAATCATGACACCAGTTGTAGTCCTTGGAGAGATATTTCCAACAAGATATCAAATGTGCCAAACGAAGATAATATGACCAAGTTACGACCCCAAGAAGTGGGCTGCCCAACTAACCCTTTTGGGGCCCATAAACTCTTGGTGTTAGATCTCCTCGGGTTAGGGTTTTGGTTGATTAGGGTTTTCTCTTATTGTAACATAGTTTTGAGGCATTTAACCACCACATCTCTTCTCAAAGATAAGCTACCATCACCCAAGATATTTTGTTTTCCATTATGTCTGTAAGCATTTTTCAGTATTTTATATTAATGAAATTAAGTGTTATTCTTGTTGCATATTTGCATTTATCTTTATTTCTATATATTTATTGCGTTCCTGCATAAGTTTGGATCAGTGGTATCAAAGTGGTATGCTCTTTTTTTATCTTTCTTTGCATGTCCCCAATGAGGTTGGGGTATACAAATTAAGGAGTTAGGGCTCGATCTGGTTGAGCCTTTCAACATCAGCTTTGAAAACCCTGATGTCCTCCCATGGCAGAAGAAAATAAATATGAGGGAGCAGGAGATCCTATCAAAACATTGCTCGAGGAATCCCTTGAGGGTCCCCTAAGGTCAATTTTTTGGTATAATGTTGGTTAAATTTTGTTGAAACGCGCCGCGCGCTGTTATCACTCTAGTAATTTCTTAATTTGTGAGATTTGAGTTCTTAGTCTAAGAAAACTAGAGGTAACCACAAACCTACTTCAAATCCTAGGATCTAGCCTTCCTAGAATTCAGATAGGGCTCTCTCTTTAAGATTTATCTTTTTTTTTTTATGTTTTTAGGCTAGTTATGATAGAACAATTGTTTTGTTTTTTAAAGGTTTTGGTGGGAAAAAATCACTTAGAGGTAAAATAGAGAGAAATATACTTGTCCATTGGGCTATGGAGTCTAAATCTAGCTAGCAGCACTAGAAGTCAAGGCCAAAAAGGTACAAATATATTCAGGGCAAGATAGATAACCCTCCGAGATTTGGAAAAGTGCTTTTGGTGAAATGGGGTGATCAGGATAAAGGATTATGAAGGATCCTTTAATCAAGAAAATGAAAGAAGGAGGCAGGGTTCAAATGGGATTAGGAGCAATTAAGAATTCCTAACACCAGAAATTAGCAGAAAGCATTTAAATGGTAACTAGTTAAAAACAGGGATTATGAGACTAGCCTGTAGTAATATTCCTACTTACACATTAATATAGAACAAACATATAATGAATTGCATGAAACTCAGAAAAGAAAACAATGACAAGAAGAAAGTACTTCACTCATCATCTTATCATAGGGATCCTAAATTATGATGCCAGTTTAGCTTTTTCTAGTCTGCTACTTTGAAATCAACAGATAATAGCTTCCAATGTTCAACAAAAAGTCTATAGTAAAGTCTAGCAATTTTATTCCACACTCAATACTTCAAATGTAGAAGTATTTATACAAAATGTAGTTACAAATATCCTAGGAGACATCTAGGAATACCTTTAGGAAAATAGAAAATATCTTTACAAAATAAGAGGGACAGTTGCTTAACAAGTCAGCAAGTTGTCCTCTTATCCAAAATAATAGAACTACTTTATCTAACAAGGATCTTTTGAGTGATTAGTTGTCCTGCTTTGCTGGCTGCTAGAAAATATCTTCATTTGAGTTGCCTTAGGTGATACTCTTTCATCTGATACTCTTTAACTCTGCTCTTTAACTCTGATACACTTTTGACTGATGTTTCCACTGTTTTACTGTTGTAAAAATATGTCTTTTTACAGTAAAAATCAGCAGATTGTCCTTTTGTTTCACTTTTTCTTCTTGAATATTTTCAAGGTAATTTATTCATTGTTTTACCTCTCATTTTCACATTAAATCTGTAAATGCTTGCCATTGTTCTTCACTGGGATTTTTTACATTCTTCAGCTTTCTAAAATTCTCGTTTGCCTCCGTGTATTTAGAAAAATTGGTTAAATGTTTAATCTCATTTTGTAGAAAGAACAAATCTTCAAAGTGCTGGAGAAAGACTTTTCCTGTGGGAGTGCCTTCTGGCAATAGTTTACTGACTTGCTCCTTGGAAAATTTCCTGATTTTCCTATCATAATCTTTCTGGGGCATTGGTTTTTCATTGAAGACATGAATGTCTGGCAAGCCCTTTTGTCTTAAGTTTGTATACTTCACCATAAACTTTGTTATGGAAATATTCATTTTTTCACACTTCTCTTCCAGGTAGTTCATCAAATTTTTCTTTGTTACTACCTTTTTAATTTGTAAAATGGTCTCTGTTCTATCCATTACCTGTAATTCTTCCAATTCTACTATGTTCTTGTTATTCAGGAATGTGATGAGTTTTAAAGCTTGAGCTGGCTTATCAGTTAACTCATCCTTGGTCTTTTGAATCTCTGCCTGAGATGCTAACAATAAGTCTCTCTATTCATATATAATCTGAATTGAAGGTCATTGAGTGTGAATGGCCTCAATTATGTTTTTCCATAGATGATTCTTGACAAATTAAATTTGTTCAGTGAATGTTAGCTCTTTTTGTAAGCCCTTGATTTGTTTCCCAATTCTAATTGCCTTTTGCTCATGTGTTTTAGAATTTTTTTGAGCTAACTTATTTGTGGCTTCAAGATTTTCAATCATCTTCTTTAGACTATTGATTTCATTATTTCTCAAAGAAAATTCCTCCATAGCCTTCACAATCTGACCTGCTCCATATGTTTGTTGAACCTGTGTTGTAGAAGAATCTATGTTTGAAGTATTAGTTGAACTCACTGGAACTGTAGTTCCCAGTGGTTCCTTTGGTGCTAGATTTTCTCCTAATGTGAATTCCACTGCTATGGTAGTCATTGGTATCACTAAAAGAATGATAGGAGTGTCAGTCTCTTTCACAGTTTCCTTCTCTTGGACAAGCTGGTCCATTTGAGATTCCATTTCTTTGATTTGAGCAGTTAGTTTGAGGATGAGTTTCATCATCTCTTCTTTTTCACTTTGCTCTTAAAGGATTTCTTCAGTCTGTGGATGCTTGCTTTAAGGAAGCTTAAGATGTTTCCTCAAAGCTTCAATATCATCATTCTTTTTCTTAATCAACAATTTTTCTGCCTGAACATTTGAGGGATCATATCCCACCTGTAAAATCAAATCGTCTAAGGCTTTAATCCTTAGGTCCTTTGCATACAAAGATCCTTTGTCTAGCTTCATTTGATCCTGCATGTTAATTATAGTATTCTGAAACTTGGTAGCACTCATTTCTTTTGTTACCATAGTTGAATACAACATTTCAGAGCTATGTCTGTGGAATTAAATTTGGTCTAGCTCATGAACATTTTCAGTGTCTACTTCAAGCTCCACCTTTTTATAATCTGCCACTGTATTTTGTGTTGAAGTAGTTGGTTGTAGAAATGACATAATCATTTTGTTTGTAGAATAGTCAAAGGCTGTCAGTAGCCTATTTTGATTTCCTAGTTTTTGCTTGAGGAATTGAGAATATATCTCTGATTTCATTTCCTCATTCTTCTGCTTTATCTGCTTATACTTTTCCTTGATATATAAGACTTTTTCCTCAGCTTTCTATGAGGAAGAGGTCTCCATATTTTGTTTCTCAATCATCTAAGTATCATCTTTACCTATTGTTTGATCTTTTTCAATCTTTGCTAGAGTTTCATTGATTATCAGTGTACCTTCATCATTATTTACCTCTGGCTCATTTGTATCCTCAACTTCAATTACCTTTTCTTTCCCAATAGAACTGAATTTTAGCCTTTTATTATAAATCATCTTGAATTTGGTTTCTGTAGTTGTTTCAGCTATGTATGTTCCCTCTTCTCTACTTCTTTTAGCTGAAGTCTCTAGTGGCTTTATAACTTACGAGGCTTGTGTTGTAACCATTTTTCCTGTTGTCTCTATATTAATGATTGTATCTATAAATGTGTTTTTCACCCAATCTTCTTAATTGGAAAACTTCTCAATCTCTGGTTTGGGCTCATGAATGAAGGGTGTAAGTTTACATTTTACCCTTAAATTACTAAGGATCCCTTGAGGATCATAGCTCCATGGAAAAATTTGTTGGAGTTTGAATTCTACTAGTCTCTTTGAGATTTCTTTTTCTGCCTCTTTTTTATTTATGATGAAAGGACCAATCTGATTCTTCAAATTAAATTGAGTCTTTTTCCTTGCAGCTAAGAAGTTGATAGAGTTAGAATTTAGAATCTGTCTTAAATATTCCAATGCAAAATTCTCATGTTCATGTATTTTGGAAACTTATAAGGTAATAACTTGGATCCAAAAATTATTATCTTTGTATGTTTTTCATAAAGAAACCAGTCTCCCATTTTATTCTGTTTTGATAGTTGTAATATCCTCTTCATTTCTTCATTGACCCTGGGCTGCTCTTCTTTGTACAAAATTCTCATGGTTGGATGCAGAAATAGGTCTGAAAAATCTGTATAAGTGAATTCACTACTTTCTTTCCTTAGCAAGGAATTCTAGAAGACAAGAGATAAAGGCTTACCCTCCAAGTCCATCTTTTGTAATGCAATTGGAAAATTATCAGTTTGGAAGAATAAAAACAAGTGAAATAAGTAGGAAGAGTATTTGAAAACCCTTTCAGTGGGTAGTTTGGTAAGCTAATGATGAATACTATCTGCTATGAAACTGACATAATAAAAAATGAGTGTTGGGGGTTGGCCTGGAGATAAGGTGGATAGAAATCCAAGAATGGACTCATCAGTGAATCCATCTGTAAAGTATCCCAGTATAAAATATAGCATTGAAATAATATGCCTAGACCCTTCAGGAAATTTGGCAGTGGAATAAGGAGGGTTCAACTTGGGAATGTTAACATGAGAAGGAAAAACGTCTTGAAATATCATAAACTTCTTTGGGAAATCTAGGCTTAAATACAACTGGGTTAAAAATTCAATAGATAGGGGGACTAATTGAGGATCAGATTGTAATTGTAGCATTTGATTTATGGATTCTGCTGTGATGGTAAAAAGAATCTCTCTGTCTACATTAGAAATGGCCCTTTGGTCTGGTTCATAATGCTTTTGACACAGTCTAACAAGGTCTTGTCCAGGATGGGTTAATGGAACTACATATTGGGGCAAATGGGTCTCCCAAATAGGCATTTTTTTCTTTGTCCAAGTACTGATCATAGCACCAATTATGTATTTATAAAAGGTTAAATTCTATCACAAGGTCAACAATCTTGTAGTCCATAACAGTTAATGGATGGGTTTCTTCAGCAGCTACAGGTGGCTAGAGAGGATTTACTAATACAGTGGATTTAGCAGTGAGGGCTAGAATAGATTTGACATCTTTAGGTGTTATAGGTTTATGAGGTTTGGATCCTCTAGGGTTGGTTGGTTTAGAACCTCCAAGTTTAACTGTGATTTTCTTTTTAGTCATTTTGGACAAACTACTGCAAGCTTAAACTGTTTGCAGGAGTGAATTTTCTTCTGCAAAGGATATAAACTAGAATAAGACAACAAACGAGGGTTTCCTAAATGTATTTGACTGTAAAAAGGGGTTTTTAGGATATTTGAAGGCTTTAAATCCTTTTCTGTATGTGAAATTAATCTTTAGAGGTCACAAATTGAGGAAATTAGCTTAAAAAGTGCTTCTTTCAAACTCATAACTTTCTGGGAAAAATTGGCCAGTGTTTGGCCTCTTTTTCAAGCTTTTTTAGGTAATTCCTTTGGTCGAAACCGTTAATTGAAAACCTGGTTCTTTTACAAAATGTTTAGAATGGAATTTGCAGGGGTTTTAAATTGGTTGAAAAATACCTTTAAACATAGGTATTTGGTTGCTTGAAGGGTTCTTGGGAAGTTGCAGTTGAATTTGAAGTCTGGTCTGGATTGCTGGTGTAGTCGAATGGCTTTAATGGTCTTCAAATGGGAAATTTGTGGTCAATTTTGAATTTTTCCAAGTATAGGTCGATGATTTTGATCAAAAGGGTTTTTTCGCAGTCAAATAGAGCTCTTTTATAGTTCGGAACACAAAATAAACATCAAAGTGATATAACAAAGGTTTTAAGCTTTGATTTTTATTTTTCGTAGATGCATTAAATGCTGGTCTTATCATCTGGCAGGAGTGGTTTTGGACTTTCAAATGCGAAACCGGCAACAGTTTTCACGTTCAATTATGGTGGTAAGATGTTTTAACACAAACGAACGCGATCCAACATAAAATTGACACGTTGCGGGGGGCGGAATTGACAAAATAACCCATTTCCTACTCGATTGGTGTTGGAATGGGCGTTTGATTTTTCTGTGTGATATTGATTTCACGTCGTTGGATCTGGAGTATTGGAGCGAAGGGTCACGATTTTATTGAAAGTTGCGGGAAAAAATATGGTGGGACCGAGATTTACATGGGTGCTGACGGTTAATCAAAGGTTTCATATATGTAAAGTCGGGGTTAAATATATGGTAAAAAAGGATTAAATGACGGTGTTTTCATATAAAAAAGTTTTATATATAAGCGAAGGTGCATGAGGTGGGCTTAGGTTTGGTAAGTGTATTACAAATGCGAGAGGGGGTTAAACCTTTATAAAAGATTTAATCTATTGTAATACCTTAGGATAAAAATGATGAGTGGTGTAATATTTTTGTGTTTTCCAAACACATAAAATATGCGCGGAAAACCATATTTTCATTATTTATTTATTATATAGTTGTTAGACTTGTGTGAAGGGTCTAATAACTATAGGGGGCGGGGTATTTAATTAAATTTAGTTTTAGACCAAAGGGGGTACTATTTGGGTTTTTAATTTAGTATGTGCATATTAATTTTGGTCTAAAAACTTTATAATAGTGGGTTTTAGGAGTTATTTTAGATAAAGGGAATTATATAGATAGGATAAGGTATTTATTAGGGAATTAATAAAGTAAGTTAGAAGTTAATATGACAAGGGGACATGGAATACACAAAAATACACTAAATGACCAAGTAGATTGAATAAATAAAAGCATAGCTTATTATTTCATCATTTCACCAATTTACTTAGGATAGAGTGTTTTTTGAG
This sequence comes from Pinus albicaulis, assembly GCA_034641835.2. Taxonomy (NCBI): domain Eukaryota; kingdom Viridiplantae; phylum Streptophyta; class Pinopsida; order Pinales; family Pinaceae; genus Pinus; species Pinus albicaulis. The sequence continues at coordinate 1,171,853,313 of CM076575.1, read as the reverse complement.
GGTTTTTGTATTTTTATGAATGAAGGAAGTTAATTAAATGGGATTTTAAGTTTCATTAAGTAAGAAGGATTCTTTACTTATGAATATGACTTAAATGTATGAATGAGGGATAAATAATGGTAAAGGGGATTTTATCATAAGAATTCAACATTTTCCACTATCCAGTCATCAAGCTTTTGATCTGGTCCCAACAGAAGTCAGAGAAATGCTCTGAGCCTCTTTGACTAGAAGTATAGAATACTGAATACCTACAGGGTAAGGGAAATTAGTGATGTTTGTCCGGTGATGAATATTTACATACTTTTTCCCACTTCTTTGTACCTATCCAACATTACTCTAACATTTTTTCCTCCTTTTAGCAAGTGCATTTAAGCTTGCTACCTTGAAACATTTTATTCTTTTGAAAGCATAAAACTATCTAATTCTACCTTATTTCATCTGAGGGCTCATATTAAACTGATGAGATCCTCATTATTCTCTACCTATCTACTAATTTGTCAGATTAAACTGTCTGACAAAACTTTATTCACTATCTAAAACATGGAAATTGAAAACATGACAAGTCAAGTTTAAACAGTTTAACTCATCATGGATTATGGCATTTATTGACACTCTTCCATAATCATTTGTACAAAGTAAAAAGTAAAAAGTAGTGGAATTTGGACTTGCACACTTTCATGTTTTATTTTCATCCTTTTTCTTTTGGGGTCTATATTTTTTAAAGTCCTTTGATTTTTCTTTTAGGACTTTTTACCCTCTTTTTGATTTTTTAGTTTTTGTTTTTTCAAAATATGGGAAAACAACTTCCAGAAAGCAAGGTAGGTACATATTTCACAAGACTATCAAAAGTTAATTCAAAATTATGAATCCTATATTTATAGGACCCTAACATGCGCAGAAGTCAAGGGGATTTGGGGCGGGTCAAATACCCTTTATAATTGTAATGGTTGAAAAGGGATAACATGAGTCTCAAACCATGGTTTGATACCATGGAACGTGCACATATAAAGTCATATAAATATATAAGGGATGAGTTAAGTAAGGATATCTTATAATATCTTATCTTTGTTGATATTTATGTATGTCAATTTTTAGATCAAATTTTTGGGCTAGTTTGTGTTCGGTCTAGGTAGAAAGGCTTCTCCTAGCTATGTGCATGGAGACCTAGTCTTGAGCTGTGTTGAAGGAATCTGCTCTATTTTTATGCATGAATGTGTTAATTGACTGTTGATTACTACGAGTTTTAGATATGTTTCTATTTAAGTGTGCATTTACATGAGTTAAGTATATGTGAAATATTTCCTTGTTTGCATGAGGATTGCATCTATATTAAGGTTTTTTACTAAAAAACTATCTATGTGATTGCATCTATCTAAAGCATAATAATTTGTTTACGCATATGTGTTAAATGTTTTATCTGTGTTTAAATATGGATTCTGTGAAGTTTCACGCAAGCTTATAAGCCTCAGATCTGATAAGTAAGGTTAAAACACACATCAAACACTCCCTCAGGGTGCGTAAAACTGGTTCCATCACCACCCATACTGATTCGGGTGAGACTTTGGTCTATGAAATCATATCACTACCGAAAGGGCCAATAGTTATAGGGTTTTTTTGGTTGCGCAGAACACTCTAAACCTAGGTCAATACCCCTCAAGCCATAAAATGGTTCTGTTTCTAAGACCAGGATATGTTGGAGGGAGATTTGATGTTTTGGCATCTGATGAAGAATGAACTGCAATATTAGCTTGATAAGAAAGTGCAAGAATTTGCAATCCAAGAAAATAGAAACCCCAAGTTTTCTGTTGAGGATTCGGAGCAAAGATATATCTATACAGAGGTCCACAAAATTTTCTTTGATTCCTTTGCAACTAAGTGAGAAGAGTGGTTATCTTGGCTTGTTGAGTTTCAAACCTACGCAAAGGACGACACAATCACTCGGTGGAATCATGTGCTGGTTTAGGAGGTTCAGAAATCTAGCAATAAAATTACCCACGTAGTATATTATTGGATTGATAGCGTTCTAAGTGTGTTTGTGACTGAATTTTCTATTGATACCTTTTTATCATATTCTGGAGGTGAAAGGATACTTTTTAAGGGACCTAGAGGTAAGTTTATGTGCTCATTGAAACTATGATTAAAATGATTCTATGTGAAAAGGGTACTCTGTGAAGCCACATTGAGTGAATGACTAAGAGCAATGGAAAAAATTACAGGTTAGACCTAGAAGAAGGATTTGTCTATAGCCCTCTCAAATTTAAATATGACAGTGATGAGTAGTCTGAAACAAGTAGCTCTTGTGAATCTGCACACTCAAAAGAAGAGGGATTGCAAGATCAAAGAATTCTTGGGTCATTGGCCATAGTTCAGATCCCATCCAATCCACGTCTAAATTCACCTCATGCTAACAATTCATCCACTCCACCTCCACCTCCACCACCATAAGTCTATATAGATACTGCCATAAAATTTTAGAATTTCAAGGGTGTTGGAAATTAATATGTTGAAAAATTTTGGTTCGTTGCATATGTTGTGTGGACAATGCAACAAATCAATAATGATAATGTTAAGAAAGTGCAACTGGCTACTGCATTTCAAGAGAGTGTGTTGGATTGGTACATGAGACATATGGAAACAAACCCAAATGCAACTATTGATGAGCTTAAAACCATACTAAAGGAGAAATTCAAAAAACCAAAATCATATTCTCAATGCATGACTGAATTAAAGGAGATCCACCAAGAAGTGAATGATAAGGTATGGGAGGTAGATCATTGATTGAAGTGCACCATCAGGGATGGAAAATTTACTATCGATGACACATAGCACAAATAATGGTTCATTGTTATCCTAATGACGTATATGCACCAATCCTTAAAATAACATAATATTGTGACACAGGATGAAGTTTTGGAAATCGTCATGAAGTTAGAAGCCTCGCCTGTACCAGCTACACAAGTTGGCACTCAAAAAATCCAAATCCAGTTAGTTGCATTACACTTGGAAATACAAACCCTGTGAAAAGAGAAGGAAAAGGATGTGTGCGCAGGAGTATGGTACACACGCTATAAACCTAAAGGACGTCACAGGGATCAGTGTCCCGTATATAATAACTATCTGGCAGTTAGAGGACAAATTCCGATTAAGAATCGGGTAGGGAATAGTGAAGTTCCAAAACTATGGTGCGCGATTTGTCAAGCGAATGAACTACACATGACAGTCTTCTACCCTAGGATTGGTAAATATATTCTGGAGCTACAAAAACATTACTGAACATTTTTTTGATCTGTAGGACACGATGAGAATAATTTTCACAACTTTGATCTGATGATTGAGTAGGTTGCTTCGTATAGATTTCAAGCCAAAGGTAGAGGACTGAATTCATCTACATCATCTCCTAGGCGTAGTAGAAATCCAAGAAGAGGAAGAGGATCTGGTCTTGGAAAGGGATTGCTCATTTTTTATAACTGTGGAGAGTTTGATCATTATGCACGCTACTGCCCGAACCCAACACAACAATATTCCAGGTGTTGTAGATAGTTTTATCATGTTCTTGAATATTTCCCTGTATTGTTTGCAAAAATGCAAGAAAAGAAAACACAGACACCTATGCAAAATGTTCAAATGATGAGAGTGGAACCACACACTGAAGACCGTAGCATAAATATTGTGACCATGAGTCGTGTATAAATTGGAGAAAATAAAGTAGAAGGTGAGAGACCTGTCACTGATGTTTGGGTTCAGAGAGATCCTAAGAAAAAGGAAGGGTTTAATCTACAAAGGGAAAAGGAAACCTTTGTCACAGCAAAAAAGGAATTCGCGAATCCTGGCACATCTAAAGTACCAAGCAAGCCTACCATGGATACCGTCAAAGGGGTCAAGCCTATAGAGATGAAACTGTTTTTGCAGGCTTGTATCAAGATTCTGTGAAATAAGAAGGCAGTTTAGAATCTTCAAGCTTTGATTAGTAGTTGTGCCGAGAAAGAGTAGCCTCAGATTGAGAAAAATGTTGTTAATAATATTTACAAGAACAAGAGAAGAACTGGCTGAGAGATGTGCCTGACTGCTAAGATAGGTGAGTTTGAAATGGACTAGGTCATTTTGGATCTGGGGTCTGATGAAAATGTATTACAAAAGCAGACTTGGAAGAAAATGGGAGAGACTACACTGTAATGGTTTGTAATACAGCTGCATATGATGTGCACCAAGGTCTCCACCAGATCAGAATGAAAGCAAGTGCAATACAAGTGAGCATTGGTCAAGCGAGTGTGGGACAAGCGAGAAAGTTGGCCATTTGTCACCCGTCTAGTTTAGAAAGCTGCACATTTCAAGTTTCAGGTGTTGTAGCACTTTAGAATGCTATTTTTGAGTTGCATGCAGTCATGCCTGAAGGATTCGAGGTGAGGATTGATTTGGTTGTTTTCCTGAGTGGAAATTTGCATGCTATGCATATAATGATCACAAACGAGATGAAATAAATCGATTACAAGGCATTACAGGACACCGTGGAAGCTCAGCAGCAAGTTTCCACAATGCTTAAGGGTTAGCAGCTCATGGAGGATAAGCATCACATCGTTGAAAGCTAACACACCCATTTGGAAACCATGATTGATCATTTGTGCTCCGGTCTCCCCAAAATCACAGTGCCCATGACTGTAGTGCCCACTGCCAAATTTCAAAGCTTGTTAGCCACATTAAAGGAATATAGATCATAAGTAGCCACATTACATGCAGAGCTCGAGCAGAAGATAGCATATTTATAGATGAAATTGTAGCCAGATACGCCTCCAGAAGTTTGTGCATAGCGCGCCAAAGTAGTGCAGGAATCAACTACTAGCATCACGAATGTTGTGGATGCTTGCAGCCAATTACTAGAGGAGACCATGGGAATTTGAAACTTCGTCCAAGATGACCCTATTGACAACAGCTGAAGATGGATCTGCAGGCCAGGGAATGACAATTTAATGAGATTCGGGTCATTACAATGACCCTAGTTCCAACCCAACGATTGGCCCTCTTGTAGAAAAGCCATGCCATTCAATAATAAATCGACACACTGCGCCGAAGGGAACATTTTCTCAACAACAGAATGCAGCCTTGGGCTAAGTAGGCCTTACAATTGTCACACAACATTGGTGGTTCCCTTAGAGGCCTACAACAAACCTTAAGAAGTATCATCCTAACATCCGAGGGGCAAACTACACAGAAATTGATCGAAGAAGCACATAACATTGCAACACAGAGTATAAAAGTCATTCACCCACTTAAAACATACATTCAAGCATTGAAGGGAAAGATGCAGGAACTAGGACCAAAGTGACTTAGGACGAGTGACTAGATTGTGTTGGGGGGCCGGTTGGATGGGGTCCCCTAAGATCAAGTTTTTGGTATAATTTTGGTTAATCTTGTTGAAACATGCTACACGCAAAATTCAAAGGGATTTGGGGTAGGTCCAAGCTCCTTTATAATTGTAATGGGTGAAAAGTGAAACTATGAGTCTCAAAAAATGGTTTGAGACTATGGTATGTACGTGTCTAAATTCATATAAATATGTAAGGGATGAGTCGAGTAACGATATCTTATCATATCTCATATTTGTTGATCTTTATGTATGTTGATGATTTGATCGAAGTTTTGGGCTAGTTTGTGTTCGGAATAGGTAGAAAAGCTCCTGTCGGCTGCGTGTGTAGAGACCTAGTCTTGACATGTGGGCAAGGACTCTACTATTGTGTGCACAGACTGAAGGAATTGTATTGGATTGAATAATTTTTACTAAGGAATAAGTTTTTGCAAAATTTGTTGCAAATTTTGTGTTTATGTATGAATTTTTTAATTCACTATTGATTACTACAAGTTTTATATTTATTTGTGTTTAAATTTGCATTTATCTGAGTTAAGTATATGTGAAATATTTCCCTCTTTGCACAAGGATTGCATCTGTGTTAAGTTTTTTTACTCAAAAACTATATATGTGATCGCATCTAACTAAAGCATAATAATCTATTTATGCATATATCTTAAAGGTTTTATTTGTGTTTAGATCTAGATTCTATGAAGTTTTGCAGAGGCTGATAATCCTTAGATCTGATAAGTAAGGTTAAAACACATATCAAATGCTTCCTCAGGGTATGGAAACCTAGTTTCATCACCCCCCCCCACATACTGCTTTAGGTGAGACTTCGGTTTGCACAAGGAGATCACTACCAAAAGGGCTAGTAGATGGAGGGTTTTTTGGGTTGCGCAAAGCACTCTGAACCTAGGTTAGGAACCTTCAAGCCAAAAAATGCGATGATGGATAAATTTTCCCAGATCCTTCAATGACTACCAATTGGTGGCACATCTTCATCTAGTAGCCACTCCGGAGGAGCCACTCCTTTCAAGGTACAAGTAAACTTTGACATTCTCATATTTGAGGAAAAAAGAGATGCAGACGTCATAAATAGATGGTTGAATTTTCTTGAAGGGTATTTTTCAGTCCATGATTTCTCTAATTGAGAAAATATTACCTTTGCACTAATCAAAGCGGCATTCCATGTCAAATATTGTTGGGATACCTACTGTGAACAGAGGGATGAGGAAGAACCCTCACTTTTTTCAGCTGCACCCACTTGGAATTCATTCTATGATGTCATCAAGGAACAATATTACCCCACAGGGATATGTGAGGACAAGTACATTCAATGGACCACGTCGCGGCGGCAAAGGGATCAAGATGTGCACGAGATTACAAATTTGTTCCATACTTTGCGCACAAAGATGGGTATTAAATATTTGGAGAAAAACTTGGTGCTTAAGTGATCCAGACTAATGCAGGAACACAATAAAATATAGAAATACACATAAACACAGAGATGCAGTAGAAATTAGACTTCATTTTATTAATATCTCATAACTAAAATATGCTTATAGACAGAATGGAAATAAACTAGCTAGGGCGTTAGTAGCTTATCTCTGAGAAGAGATGTGGTGGATACATGCCTCTGAATTGTGTTACAATGAGTTTCGAACGCATATTTATTATTGAGAAACAATGGAAATCCTTAAACATCCAAAAACCTAACCCTATGAGATGAAACTCTAGACTATGGGCCCCGTCGAGGTAAATTGTTACATCAAATTCCCGGGGTCATAAATTTGCCAGACTATCTTTGTTTGACATACATGATACTATTGATATCTAACTCATAATATTGAGTCTCCAAATCATACTATTAAGAGGTGTTTTCCCCAAAAAAAATCATTTAGAGCCTCAAAACAGCTCCGGAAGTTCAGGACCCGAAAAACTACCAAACATAGTAAATTGTGCTACAATTAAGGAAACTGAAAAACTGAAAGAAAAAATGGTGGGGGTCCAAGTGGAATAGGTGGGTGGCCACCAATATCCACCTAGATCAATGGTTTGGGAAGCACACTACAGTCGAGTCTTTGGGCATTTCGGGGTGGAAAAAATAGTGGCAGTACTATAGAAGTATTTCTATTGGCCGAAACTTCGACAAGATGTTTGGAAGTACATTAGATCCTACACTGTCTGCGCCATTTCCAAACCAAACATTAAGAATCATGGTCTCTATAATCTGTTGCATACGACCTTGGGAATACATCTCCATGGATTACATGTTGGGCCTTCCTTATACTAAGCATGGAAAGGACTCTATTTTTTTGGTCACTGATGGATTCTTGAAGATGGCCATTATGGCAGCCTGTAAGAAAAATATCACAATAGAAGAAACTGCTAAAGTATTATTTGAACAAGTGTGGGTACACTTTGGGATCCCACATTCTATCATCTCAAATAGGGATAGTAGGTTCCTCATTACATTTTGGTATAGTCTCTGGTCAATGTTGGACACCAAGCTCACAAAGTCCACAAATTTCCATCCCAAAACTGATGGACAGACAGAGGTCATCAACACAATTATCATACGCATTATGTGCATGTAGAAATAAAAGCATCTATGCACATGGGATGAGATCCTCCCTTATGTACAACAAAACAATAATTGGGCTCTCCACAGCTTAACCAGCCGCAACCCATTTTAGGCTGGCTTGGGATTCTAGCCAATATGTCCCATTGACATAGCCATGCAATTTGCGGATACTCAGACATATTCGGCTCATGTCCAGTATGAAGCTGATAAGGGGAATAGATTCATTGAGTGCATTCAACACATCCCCCAATAGGTTCATGACATATTGGACAAAGCCAATTCTAAGTACAAGCATCGACATGATCAACATCGAGTGTCACACAACTTCTAGGTGGGCGACAAAGTTTGGTTAAATTTTCAAAAGGACCGCCTCTCTAGACTCCACTGCAAGCTACGCCCACTCCGATATGGCCCATATACCATCACCAAGGTATATGGATCACCTTCAGCTATACTTTTCACCATTAATGGACACATCTGACATTGATGAAAAACTCACCCTGACAAAGTTAAATCCAAAATTCATGGAACAAGTTGCAATCGATTGGATAATGGACACGCAACTTAAAATCCCTCGCCAGGAGAAGATTCAATTGTGTCGAGTTTTCAAAGCTGGCCAACTCCTTCACCCGGGAAAGTGGTTTACTCGGGACCAGGTTCAACATAAATTTCCCCACCTCATGAAGGATCTGCACGCAATGGGGACCATTGCTTCCTAAGGGGGGAGGAATGATCCAGGTGGATATCTGTGGCCACCCACCTATTCTGCCTAGTCAATTTCATCAGTTTTCTTATTTATTACTTTTAGTAGTTTTTTGGGTCCTGAAATTATGAAGTTGATTTAAGGCTCTAAATAGTGTTTTTTGGGCATTATTTTTATAGTTACTTGAAACAAATCGCGACAACAGTTTTATTCCTCAGAAATATTGTTGGGAATTTGTTTTGAACAAAATGTTTTTGGAGTTGTGAAGACCCAGAAAATAGGTGGTGGAGCACAATCAAGGAAGACAGGGAGTTGTCACTGTTACAAAAGACCTAGAGGCAAGTTGCTCGGTATAGACAGATAACGACACAAATGGCAGAGATGGGAGACAAGAAAAAAACAGTAAAACTCCCATTGATAAAGAGTTCCAGACATGTGGGAAAGACGATTAGGTTATGCAGTGGACTCCTGAATTGATTCGACAATTGGAGAAGGCTGATAATAAGATCACCCAGAATGTAGATCACTGGGTGGATAGTGTTTTAGGAGGACTTGTAACATAATTTGTAGTTGATCAATTTGTATCTTATTCTAAAGTTGAGTGGAGGTTCTTCAAAGGGTTCTGAGGTAAGTTTTTACAAATATTGCCGCTACTAATTAAGATGCTATTATGCAAAAAATGTGTTTTGTGCAGTCACACCAGGTGAATGACCTATGATCAGCAAAAAATTACAACATGAAGTGGTAAATATTACAAGGTTAATCAAGAAGGGAATAGATAGTTATATAGTCCCTTAAGAGAGCCGCCTACGCATGCAGAGACTAGTCCTTCAGCTATCCCTCTGTCGAATCCATGAAAGGGAAATAATTATCCTACCCCATCACCACCGCTGGAAGACGATATGGCCACACACATGAAGCTACCAACTTTCAAGGGTGTGGGGGATGAGGATGTGGACTGATTTTGGTTCATAGTTGAATCAGTATGGACTGCGTAGAATGTTGCTAGCAATGCTGTAAGAAGAGCACAACTATCCCTAGCCTTTGAGGGAAGATCCTTGGATTGGTTCATGGGGTACGTTGGCTAGCACGCAAATCCATCAATACAGGAAATTAAGGATGCCTTAAAACAACAGTTTCGAAAGCCTAAGTCCTACATTCAACTGGCGATTGACTTAAAAGATTTTAGATAAGGACCTATAGAGCCAGTATGGGAAGCTGATCAATGGCTTAAGAAAGTTATCAGGAATGGATATTTTAAGTATGAAGATATACATCACAAAGAATGGTTCATTTATTTTCTATTACCACACTTGCGCAGGCCTACGGGTCAGCAAACAATTGATACACAAGAAAAAGCTCTCGAAATTGCCATGAAGCTAGAAGCTACGCCAAGGGACAACACCGAGTTTGGGGTGCAATAGATCCAGGTCCAGTTAGAGGCAATGCACTTGGAAATCCAGAATCTACGAAAATAATGGGGAAAAAAAGCTAGCCAAGACATTTGGTGCAAACGGTGAAGGGTGTCGGCCCACACCAAGGATTAGTGCCCTCTACTATTAGACTACATGCAGGCTGGGGGGGCCTAACCCACTATTCCACAAAGAATTTGTAGGACCAAGTACCCCCACGTTATCGTGTTCTGACTGTCGAGTAGCCAGATTGCATGATACAAACCATTGCCCCCGACTTGGTGCCTATGTCCTAGAATTGAAGCAACAATGGTGAAAATTTTTCTCATCTGTCGAACATGATGAGCATGATTTCCAGACATATGATTTAATGATAGATAGAGGAAACCTGTATAGGGTGTAGGCTGACCCTTTCACACCATTATCTCCCTCTGGACAAGGAGGCTCGCCTACAAGAGGTCGAGGTGGGGGAAGAGGTGGAAGCATAGGTCGAGGAAGAGGACAACTGATCTGATACAAATGTGGAGAGGTGGGAAACTTCGCAAGGTATTTCCTGAACCATACACAACAATATTGCAGGTATTGCAAGCAGTTGGATCATGTGATCGAATACTGTCTTGTACTGATATAAAATATGCAGGAAAAACAGCAAATGCTGATGCAGAATGTGAAAAGGGTTAAGGCAGAACCACGTGATGAGGGACCCAACATTAACATAATTACACACAGTGGCATGGTCATGGGAGGAGATGAGCAAAAAGCTGTAGCCAAAAAACTTATCAGAAAAGCCGCCGATCAAAAGGAAATCCTAGACTTACAAAAGGAGAAAGCAACCATCCCTGAAGCTAGAAAAAAAATTTCCAAAAATGAGCCATCTACCTCAAAGGACCTGATGGATCTGAAAGCAGAAGAAGAATTCAAGTCATTCCTAAAAGCATGTGTGAAGGTACTATGCAACCAGAAGGCGGTAAAGAACATCCAAGCATTGATAGATAGTTGCGCAGAAAAGATTGCCCCACCAATCGAAGTTAGAGATGTCAACAATATTTATAAACATAAGAAGAGAACCGGTTGGGAAATGCGGCTAACTATGAATATTGGAGATTATGAAATGGATCAGGTCATCCTTGAGTTGGGATCCGATGTGAATGTCCTGCCTAAACAGACTCGGCAGAGGATGGGAGAGCCCAAGATGGAATGGTCCATTATAAAACTACACATGCCTAACCAACAAAATATCATACTACTAGGATGGTTATCAAGAGTTATGGTAGATTTTAGGTATCTGTAATTAGCAATATTGGCAAATTCCAATCACAGAAAACATTATTTCAACCACTTTGGGATTCTAGGATCTAGCCCTCCTGAATCTGGAAAGGGATCTCTCCAATAAGTGCAAAGATGAATTTGTCTTTGAAGTTTAGGGTAATGATATTAGGCTAGTTATGAAGGGCGAGGGTTTTGTTTTGTTTTGGATGGTTGAGCATGAATATGGCTTGAGTGGAAAGTTATAAATGCAAAGAGTTTCAAAGGTGTGAAGTTGCAAGCAATCAGAACAAGCTTTGGCCAAAAAGATAGATAATTGCAAGTTTTAGTCCATTAGGCTATGGAGTCATGATAGGGTTTAATTGAAACAACAAGAGGCAAGAGTGGTCCATGGGGCAAGTCATCTATGTCTAAGGATCTCTTTAAAGTTTTATTTAAACAAATGAAGAACAAAGAGGGGATTTAAACAAATGAAGAAAAAAGAGCAACCTAAGATCAGGCAAGTACTTCTAAACTAGCCTGCTTTTGACATACGCTTAAGAAAGACATAAAAGTAATCTAAGATCAGGTAAGTACTTCTAAACTAGCCTGCTTTTGATGCACTTTTAATAGAAAAACATTTCAAAACAAAGGGAAACTTGAAGGCAACTGTTGGAGAAGAAACTAGCGGGCCAGGCTCACCACAAATCCTCTCCTAGCTCTGCTCTATGTGGTAACTTTCAAGACAAACACAAAGATAACAAAGAATGGCCTAAGATCTGGTAAGTAATTTTAACCTAGCCAGCTTTTTTACACATTCCAAGGGAAACATTCAGACAGTATTTGGGGATAAAACTAGGACCAGGGCACACCATATATTCCTTAGTTCATCTCTACTTAACATATGCTGAAAATAATATTTAAGAATAACAATTAGCTAAGGCAATAGGGCGAGGGAATGCCAACATTCCTATGCTTAGAACTAAATTAAATCATTCCTAAATAACACTAATTGGAAGAAAACATGTAGATAAAGATTTTCAGTCAGAGAAGGGTACTGATATACAGTAGATCCTAACTATATGCATGTTGTTATTTATAAGAGAAGATGAACACAGTGAAAACATAAATAAAATAGAAATTTGAAATAAGAAATAACATCACCATTGACATAGAACATGATCCCATAAATAATCTTGTATTGATGCTCCAAACCAGTTACAGCTTTAAGTCCAATGCTCTAGCTTAACAATCATCTACACTTCCCAGACTAACTCATCTATTACAAGAAGAGCTTCAAGAGCTAGTGAACACTATTTACAAGTAGAAGTCTCAAGCTCAATTATATTTCAAAGTTCAGCAACCAACCCAACCAACCTCTTTCTCATCTTCTCCAGTAGTATTTATAGAAGAATGAGGAAGGTGGGATCTATTAAAAGATCTCCTGGGTCACTTAATACAGTCTTAATGGCTTCTCGGCCTTTGGGGGGCTCGATGAAGAAGTTTATAGGTGTTTTGTCTGTATTAATGATTTTCATTTAAGATTAAGCTTAGTGAGAGCTCTTATTGACTTTTTAGGCTCTGTGTTATATTAAATTAATTATGCTGATATTTTGTCATTAAGTTTACTTGCAGAATTAACTCTCTAGTTGTGCTGAGGCAAATGTTTCTTTTGATCAATAACTTCGGCCTGTGTTTGAATGCCTTGAGACACAGGTGGCACTTGTGGTATCTGGGAGGAATCAATTTGCCTTAGATGTGGCGATGGAGGCCTTCTGTCTGATAAAAATTTAGGATTTTCTTTTAACTGTGTCTTAATTGGGAGGATTAGGCTTTTGATAATCAATCTTAGCCATAATCCTCATAAATTTGTCTTCAATATTCCATTCTGGTGTGTTTTGTCTTCAACACTGATACTCTTTGATTGTGATTCATTTACTGTGTTTTGTTGGTGTGCAGTCCTACGCAGCGATCGTGAGGCATCAATTCCTTCGAAGCATTGATGAGGCGTGGAAATTTACCCCATGGATGGCTTCCTTTTAATGAACCGAAGGCGTGAGAATTAGCACTCCCAGCCTCCGGATTTTTCTTTAGTATAATGAAAAAACCATTTAATCACCCTTTATCAATAATATATCCAGACTTTAAAACTCCTGATAAAACCAAGCTATATAACCATTTCAGGTCACAAAAGGAGCCCGCTAATGTCAGGGTCTTTGTGACCGGAAATGTTTATTAAATCCACCCTATAAAGGTCCCCTGGTCCATTTGGGGCCTGCTGACATCAGCCCAAATGTGACCCGTAATGTTTATTAAATCCGCCCTATAAAGCTCCCTGGGTCTGTTTCAGGGTCTGCTGACGTCATGGTGTTTGTGACCTAAAATTTTTATGAAATCCGCCCTATAAAGCTCCCCTGGTTTGTTTGGGGCCTGTTGACATCAGCCCAAATGTGACCCGAAATTTATATGAAATCCACCCTATAAATCTTATCGGGTCCAGATTTCTTGACTATGCGAGCAACCAAACAAGACCCGTTGTAATCATTTGCTGCCACGTGTGCTGACTAGGCGTTGGGGACCACCAGTTCTGTGGGACTGCTGACTGTTGTCGTGACCGTGGGGACCACTGGGGCGAGGAGTGATTTAGACTTTGCACCAGTGGAAATCCTTTATGATATATGAAAACCCAAAATTTCAATATAATACAAAGTTGTAATGCTTTGGGGGCGGGATATATATTTATAATATGGCTTGGCGCCCATCTGTGGGGCCATGGTCTATTTGTAATATAATATGCCCAGGGCGTATACAAAAAGGGTTAATCGCAATCGGAGTTTTGTTTAAAACACAAACAAATGCGCTCTGTGAGTTGCTCCGACACGATAAGCACTCAGGACCTTAGCACTTGGTTCTAGCGCTGGGGCACATGGAGGGGAAATGGTTTGGATTTAGCCCAAAGGGGTTTAAACCCATAGTCAAAATACTTGTTTTTTAGGACATTTTCAAGATGTTTTTAGATGGATTTTGGGGGTTTCAATATAGTTCAAAACGAGTTTTAAACTTTGTAAAAATGATTTGCATGAATGGAAGAAGGGGAAACATAAAAAATAGAGGATTTTAATGGAGGAAAAAGGGGAGAAAAATGGAGGTTAGTTTTTCAAGTGAGGAAAGGGGAAAAAAGTGATTTTGCAGCAATTTCTCCTCATGAAATCAATAGAATTCCATAGTGTAAAATGGGCACATTAGGGAAGATTTTGGATAGAGGTAGGAGGCCTTCAAAAGTCTTCAAGAGATAACACTTTTTTGCAATAAAATTTGTTCCTTGAAGGCTCCAAAAAAATATTTAGCCACCTTTTGGTATAACAAATTTTATAGGTGGATAACAGTGGCTCCACTTGGGGATGGTGCCTTCTTGAAGGCATTAAGAACCTCAAACTTGCATTCTCTGGGAGGCTATTCAGCGCCTCATCCATTGGGTTGCCTTTCTTTCTTTAAATGATCTTCTTTTGCTCTAAAAACATATTAACAGCCATAAAAACAATGGATCTTTCATCAACAAGCTCTCTACCTACCCAATCCTACAGATCTAACTTTTTTTCTTCTTTAGAGTGCACTTGGATATGCAAACTCTTTTACAAAATTTTATCATTTTGAAAGCAGGAAATCTAATCTATTTATACTCCTTATTTCTCCATGGACTCAGATTGAACAATTGATTCCATGTGATTCTCTAGCTAATCTACTATATGTTGGGATTAAACTGTCCAACAGATTTTTATTCTCTAAATTCTACAACAGAAATTTAAAAGCATACAAGTTAGGATTGAATAGTCTAATTTGTTGCTGATCTATGGCATAAAAACAAGCTACACATAGATCTTATTTTGTAGAAAATCAAAACAAAATGGAAGGCTTAGGATTTGAACTTTCAAAGCATTTCCTTCATCTTTTTACAGCTCTGTTTGAATTTTGTTTGAGCTGTCTTTCCTTTGTCAACTGGTTCAGATTTTGAGCTATTTGGAACCAGATTTACATCTTTTTTGACTCAGAATTTGAAACAGATTTGAGTCATTTTATTTGGAAACTTAGGTTCATATTTTGAGCATGTTTGAACCTTTAATTTCTATCCTAAAATATCTACTGATAAGCCAAGATTAAACAGTTTGGAAAATCAAGTTCATTATCCTATCAACAGAAAATTTAAAAATAATTAGTCAAGATTAGGCTGTTTGAATAACTAGAAGTGTGTTCTTTAGGAGTGGCATTTGAGCTTGCACACTTTCATATTTGTTTCTCTTTTTGGTATGGGGTTGTACCTTTATTTTTTTTTACAATCTGCCCTCTTTTATTTCTTTCTTTGTTTTTGTATTTTTGATTTTTATAACTTTGAATGCAATGATGGGTGAATTATTTATAATAAGAAAAAGAAAAAAAGGCTTTCAGAACATAACATGGATCAAGAGAAGTAATGCTTAAGCATCCTGCCATTGAAAGTACCCCCAAAAAAAATTTCCCCATTCAACTCTTGCAAGAAATAGGCATTATTACCAGCAGCTGAATGGATGGAGTAAGGGCCAAGCCATAAGTTGTCAAATTTTCCATGCTTTCTCTTGTCTTCCCTCCTTGAGTCCCACTTCAAAAAAATTTCCCCAATATTTACATTGTTGGCCTTTGTTCTTCTGTCAAAAAGCTTTTAATGTTGTCCTTCTTTTGCAATGCTTTGGTATAAACATCCTCTATGGTTTGCTGAAGATGAATGGTTTGATTTATTCTCCTGATCATGTCATTATCTTCAGTTTGAAACTCTTGAATCAACTTCATCACTGGTACACCAAGTCTGGTTGGAAAAATTGCATCAGTACCATACAAAAGTTGGAAAGGTGACATACCAATAGATTTCTTCAAAATCAATCTGTCAGCCCAAAGTGCATGAACTAGCTTTGTGTGCCAAGACTTTTTGTTGTCCTCCAACAGTTTCTTGATTATGTTCACTAAACTCTTGTTTGAGGATTCTGCAAGTCCATTACCTTGAGGGTAATAGGCTGTGGAATGCCCCAATGTTATCTGATATCTGTGATAGAATTCAACCATCTTCTTTGATCCAAATACTGCTGCATTATTAGTGATGATCTTGGTAGGACAGTCAAATCTGGAGAGAATGTTATTCTCCATGAATTTTAAAATAACATAATCATTGGCTTGCCTACTGTTACATAGAAATTTGTCACCATCCCTGCAATCCCCCATCCCGCACATTGGAGGGCTTATTCCGTGACCTGTGAGCAGTGAGATGACCTAAAAACACTTTTATGGCATTCCCTTGAACATGGAATTTCATTCCCCTGAAGAAAACTCCTTGTGAAAAACCCTAAAAATAGCCTTTTTATCCTTGGCGCGACTCGTTAGTGTTATACCCGCGCTAATGGGGGAAATCCTCCAAAGAGGGTGTGCCAACTGGCACTCTGTCCCAGAGTCGTACCCATGCTAGGCTTAATAAGGAGTGTTTTTAAAAAATAAATGGCGGAAGATTGACTCCAACCAATTCCTGAACTGGTCTCTAAATTGAGTTGGGAGGTTGGCTTCGGATCTCCATGTAGAGGAAGTGGTTTTCCACCTCTCATGGAAGCTTCCTTGAGGATAGGGCCAATCCCATGATTGTAAGGATCTCAACTCCCCTTCCACCATCTATATAAGCTTGCCATTTTCCTTTGCAAGCTAGTCTCCAAGAGCCTTCATAGCTTAAAGAATGCTGCAATAGTCCTCATAGAGCCAAATCAGTAGCAAGGAGATTGACGATCAAAGAGAGAGGCTTTTCCCCATCCCCAACGAGCTTTACCGAGATGTATTCCGCTGACGATCCGCCGAAGGAAGATTCAGCGTCAGAGCCAGGTTATATTTTCCTTTGTATTAATTAATGATAAGAGACTATTGGTTATGGTTCCACTCATATTGTTCATTATTATCATGATTTGTGTCCTCTCTGACTGATACATAATTTCATATATTTGGTTTTACGCTTGTGTTTGTCGTGTTTCTTGTGTGTGCAGGTGTTTGATCGCGGTAAGCGAGAGGATTGTGATCTGCTGGAGTAAGGAAATGGGAACGCCATCCTCTCTACAAACAACAACGTTGGATTCAAGGTAAGCCTTCTTCACCATTTGGTTTATTGCAATTAAGAACTTGCACCTTAGCGTGATACGATTTTTGCTAGACCCGATCTAGGCTAGTAGGGATCGCCTCTGTCGGCAGAGGGGATTTACCTCTACAACACCTACAAGGAATGGCTTCTATCCACTTAGTGAAATAGTTTGTGGCAGTGAGAATCCATCTATGCTGAGCAGAAGA
Source organism: Pinus albicaulis (assembly GCA_034641835.2). Lineage (NCBI taxonomy): Eukaryota > Viridiplantae > Streptophyta > Pinopsida > Pinales > Pinaceae > Pinus > Pinus albicaulis. The sequence goes on along the minus strand of CM076575.1, from coordinate 1,171,835,680 downwards.
TGGTGGATGGATTTCTCCTATGAAGTCAAGTTCCCACTGTTGAAAAGGAGCTTCAACAGTGATTGGATGCAGAGGTAGGGGTAGCAGTTTCCTTTTGCCTTCAAAAATTTGACATTTATGGCAGGCCATAATCATCTTGTGTGTATCAAGAAATAGAGTAGGCCAATAGAAACCAACCCTAAAAAATTTTTTGGCTGTTGTCTTCCAGTACAAATGACCTCCACACTCTCCTTCATGGAACTCGTGCTTAACCTTCTCTGCATCATACTCAGGCAAACATTTAAGCAATACACCACTTGCATTTTTCCAATAAACAAATCTATCTATAATGCAATAGTTTATAGCTTTCAACTTTAGGAACCTTGCCTTTGTTTTTTTCAAACTAGGAGGTGTATTTAAATTAAGAAAAACATAAATAATATCAACATACCAAGAGGAATTCATAAAATTGTATTCAACAATGGGAGTTGAGATTTCCTCTTGTTCGTCCAAATCATTAAACATATTAATATCAAGAACCTCAAAATTGGATTCAACCATTAATCTAGCTAGACCTTGGCCTTTTATGAGTTTAGTGGGATTTATCTCTAAATCATATTCAAGAATAACAACAATCCACTTACCTCTCTTACCATCTGGGTCCTATGTTAGAATGTCTTTAAAAACTGAGTTTGGGACGAAGGAAATGATGTGTGACTGACGGATGTATACTCTGAAGTCTTTCAAAGCTTTAACCAAAGCAAAATCTTGCTTCTCCATAATGTTATACTTCAAAGGGTCATCCCTCAATGCCTTGCTAAAGAATGCAATAGGTTTCTCTTGTCCTTGTGGATTTTTCTGTAAAAGGAAAGCAACCATGGTATGTTCTAGTGCAAACGAAAAAATATAAAAATCCTTTGAAAAATCAGGACTTATTAGAATCGGTGTTTTGGTTAACGCTTGTTTCACCAGCTCAAAGGACTTCTTTGATTACAAGGTCCATTTTACCCCTTGCTCCTTCTTCAACATGTTTGTTATATTCCTAAGGAGCTCAGCCAAGTTGGGGATGAACCTTCTCAAAACTTAATCTTTCAAATGAAAGATTGCAACTCCTTGATGTTTCGAGGATGAGATATTTGAAATATGGCCTCAATCCTTTTGGGATCTATCTTAATACCCTCTTCTGAAATAATGTGCCCAAGAATTTTACCTTCTTGGAGCCCAAATATTGTTTTCTTAGGGTTTAAAGATATCCCAAACTTTCTGCATTTCTCGAAAAAATTTCTTAAGTGTTTTAAGTGCTCTTCATCTGTTTTTTAAAGCACAGTGACATCATCAAGGTATATAATGATGAAGTAGCCCAGTTCTTCCGAGAATGCTATGTCCATGGCTCGCTGAAAAGTTGCTCCAACATTCATTAGACCAAAGGTAATTTTCACATACATGAAAGTGCCCCATGGTGTAGTAAAGGTTGTCTTTAATTGATCAGCAGGGTGGACTAAGATCTGATTGTACCCCGAGTAGCCATCAAGCAAAGAAATTCTTCTAGACCCTACCACCCTTTGTAAAATATGATCCATCTTAGGTAAAGGGTAGTTTTCTTTTAATGAAGATTTGTTTAAGTCTCTAAAGTCTATACAAAGCCTGATCTCTCCAGTTTTCTTCCTAACTAACACTAGATTAGACACCCACTCAGAATATCTAATAGGGACAATGATACTAGCATCGCACATTTTCATGATCTCCTTCTGGACCAAAGGCAACTGAACAATGTTTATTCTGCACAATTTCTGTTTGAATGGCTTTTGGTTTTCTTTGAGAGGGATTTTGTGCTATATTATTTCGGTGTCATAGGATTTTAGATCTTCGTAACTCCACGAAAAAACATCGGAAAATTCTTTAAACAGCTCTATGTATTTGAGTTTAATGTGAGCTGGTAAAGTTTCAGACAGTTTAATCATTTTCAGTTTAAGTTCACTGCCTATATTGCACTCTTCCACTTCAGTCTCTACAGTTTCCAGTTTTGGCTTCCTGGCCACATCGTTAAAATCATACAGCTCTTCTAAAGGTGCCAAACCGTTGGGAAAACTTTCATCTTTGGAGTGCAGGGTTTCTAACTCTTCTGTTTCTAACTCTGCGTTCATCTCTATTTCATTTTCAAGTTTTCTAGAAAACAGGTTTACATTAGCAAGTTTAGGAGAGCTTTCTTCTTCATCAAGAAATTTTTTTTCACTAGGGCAGTTGGTTTCATAATCTGAATCTGAACTTGGTAGTTCGAATTCGTTTCTGAACTACATGAAGTCTTCTATTTGTTTGTCTCCGTCGAACACCTGCCAATATTTTTCATTATTAGGAATCGCTGGTCTAAATTTTATCTGAGTTGTGCAGTATTTGGTTTCATATGGAGTTAAGCATGTTCTAGCCGCAAAAGCTAAATTGTGGGCCACAATATTTCTTTTTCTTGGGACAAAAATCAGTTTGGACTCCTCGAAAGTTTTTAAAAGGCCCATGACATCATTTCAGTAGGCCCTAAGTCTGGGATGATTTGCATTATACTCCCCATTGACTTGCCTAATGACTAAATCTGAATGCCCATACACATTGATTCTTTTGGCTCCTAAGTTCTTCAACAATCGTAAGCCTAAGAGAAGGGATTCATATTCCGCTATGTTATTCGAACACTGGAAGTTTAATCTACATGAAAGACTTTCTGTGTGGTTATTCTTAGTGTTGCATATCCAGACACCTGCACCCGCGTTGGTATTAGTGCAGGACTCATCGAAGTGCATAATCCATAGAGGACTAGTCTCGAGTTTATCATTTGGGTTACTATTCTCTTCAATAAGTGTGCTATCGAATTGTTCTTGGAGGTCAGCACACTCTTGAACTTGTTCTAACTCCTCATATTTTTCATTGGGTTGCGGACTGCTTTCTTGACTCTTAATGTTTAAAAGAAAAGGACACATGATTTGTAGCTCAAGACCTGTGTTTTGTTTGCTAGAGTTTACAGGTTCGGAAAACTGTTCTGACAATCTTACGTTATCTTCTTCCTCCTCTCTATCTGTCATTAAATCAGACAAGGTCACTTGTTCACTGAAAGTTTCATCATTGAAAAGGATAAATGAATCGAGGTCTGTGTTTACAGAATAAAGGAGAGATTTATGTGGTCTGTCTTGGCTAGTGCGGGAGCAAGCACAGATGGTGGAAGATCATTGTAGGAAACAAGCAGTATAACTCCCAACTAACAGAAAGAAACAGAAGACAGTCGAGCGAGAAGAAAGGAAGAAATGTTAGTCACGCTGGCAACAGAACAAATAGGCAGCCGGCTAGCAGAAAGAGAAGGTTGGCTCATACGGGATCAGGGAACAGGAGCCATAGGGGAGCTCTATTCGTGTTATTATGTTCTCTACCCTTCTGTATCTCTGTGTTTCTCTCTGTCCAATAGGATCACATTGTACTATGTTATGTTCGGGCTCATGCTGAGGAGCTTCGTAATAGCTTGTCGCTGATAGTTGATTTATAATATAGTCAGAGTTTTTTGTTCTGGATATATGTTGTGTCCTGGAATGAATGGTTTCACTAGTAATTTCAAATTTTATTTACTTTAAGTCTGAATGCACTCCCGAGAGATATCTTTATGGAACGTTGCGTTTGTTTAGACCTTTATCATAGCTCTAATTTCTTTATACCAATGTGTTTATGTTGATACCGATCTATTCCCTAGCCTAGTAATGTCGTGGCACACCTTAGGTGAGACTCTTGGCTCCTCGGAGCAGGGTGGAAATGCCAGCGTGGTGCTAGACTATAGCGGAAAACCTTGTTGGCCCTTAACTAGAACCCGGGTCTTATTTACGAGACTTGTTTTCTTGCCAATAGTAAAGAAGCCTACTTGTGATTCTTTCGCTTCTCCTTCTCCTGTTTTCGTTGTTGTCATCACTCACAATTCAACTCACGTCGCTAGATCGATTCCTACAAACGCAAATAGAGAATAACAAACAACATGCAATGTACAAGATATCTACTTATCTTACTCAAATAAAATCGATTAGATATGAAATATATACATCATTCAAGAATACATTGCACAAGAAATAGATACATATGTATGGGAAAATGAATAATAATATTTATTAATGAGTAGAAAGGGAATATTACAACCAATGGATTGATTTTTTGTCAAACTGCTCCAACTTATTCCAACCTCATCACATCCAACATTATCCTGGTAGCATACCAGTATTTTCACACTCTTATCAAATGAGAATCCAACAGCATAACTTTACCAAAATTCTTCCTTCCCTAGCACTAGGATGAGTGCTCAATTTATAGGGAAACTAATGGTTGTTTCTCAATGAATGACTTTCTAATAATAGGAAATACATGTTTCCAAGTTTAGAGGTGTTATATGGACACTTGGATTCGAATTTTGACACATATGGACTCTTCTAAAAGGCACTGGCCATGTGGAGATTCCCGGAACAATGAGAATTCCACTCCTAGGTGACCAACACACCCTTGAGTGTCGAGAAGTGCACTACAGTGCACCCTTGCATGGAGGATTTGGCACTGCAGCATAATTAGTCCCTTGCAGGTGAGGATTGGTGAGTAAATAGGTGATATAACATATACTTCAAACCTTGGAAATCTCACAATAGAAGCCATGAATGAAATGTCTTCACTTAGGGCATGTAGAAACTAAAATATAAGGGGATAATAGACCCTATTTCATTGGCCCTAGGGATGATGTCTAGTTTCACCAAGTCTTCGAGGATGATGCCCAAATTGATCTATAACAGTTTCCCCCTAAAGCATGAAGTCAAAATAATAATAGTATTTGGAGGATATGTTTTACGATGTGATGAGCCAGAACTGAAGTGGACGGTGACCTGCACCAATCTTACAATACATTACATCATGATATATTTCATCTTATTCATGAATTGTTGAGGGAGGCATTCCCATGCTCAGCACATAAACTATCTAATAACATGTACATATTTCAGAAAGTCATCTACATTGGAATGTTGCCGAATACATACATGCCTACAGATATAGGCCCATGTTCGAATGACGATCTGTATGTAAGGTTATCGTACATATGATGTGTACAAAAATCCTGAAATCATAGCCCGAATGGATGAAACTAGATTCAGGGTCTTCCTATCTCATTTGTAGCCGAACATGCGAAATATATGATTTGTAGTCGAACATGGGAAGACATCGTTTGATTACCAGCCAATGATGTGAGTTGTTAACAAACGCGAGAGAACCACCATTGAGATTAATGGCTCCCAGGGTACTACAATACATTTTGCAAGGTGTGAATAGATGATTTGATGTTGAATTCCAAACAAAATATTTTGGTGAAAAGGTCTAGAAGTGAGAAACTTGTCGATGATGTAACTAGCCTTGGGTTACTGGAAGGTGCTTCTAAGTAAAATTCCTAGATGATGAGCTGATATCGACAGGAAGCCACTTTATCGAGAAATGAGAGTTACTGATTTTAGAGACAAAATGTGACTTGATATAGAAATGTTTAGGGATGACTGTCATGAAAATGAATGTTTATGAGTATTGCAGAAGGATGAGGATTCACTAGATGACTTCTCTAGAACATATCGAAGACACTGAGATGAGTTGGAAGAATTTACCCAAAACTGAAGTGAAGGTATGATGAACCATAGGTATGAATGAACCATCAATAAGATTACCCAACCCAAAAGTCACGATGATGGATTGAAACTGTCATGTTAAAGAGCAACCTGCTACCATAATTTTTTCTATTCACTTTCCCAAATTTTCCCTGGTCATTTTTTGACCAGTACCTCTTTATTTTTTAACAAGGTTGAGGATGATAACATATGCGTGATCTGTAATTCAACCCTTTGGGCGAATGCATCGCTATTTAATAATTTAAAGAGTCTAAAAATAAATGAAACTCGATTATTTCCATGATAGACAAGCCCGTCGCTATTTCATGTTTTAACAAGCCTATTGACAGTGACAACCTGGTCCTTTTACATGTTTAGAGAGTTTGATAAAGAAGACAAAAGAAAACTCCATGAGTCCTTTCTCGTAAATTTGTCTCTCAGGTCCGAAAAAGTGTAAAATGATACCTGAGAAAATCTCTTAGCCATGTTCGACTAAGGTTTTCTTTTTTTGTAAATAATATATCTCAGGTAAGAAAGGGGTTAAACTTATACTGAGTAGATGTCATTTCATTTACTTTTATGAGATTGAAAAGACAAGTTATTGGTGATCTTTTCACATTATCAGAGTCTGAAAAGAGCTAAAAGAAGCCTCCATGGGTTCCTTTTTCGTTGTTATCGAAGCTCGAAAAAGAGATAAAAGTGTGCTTCAAGTCCTTTTTCATTTTTATCAAAGCTCGAAAAATAAGGATAAAAGTATTCTTTGTGGTCAAATCATTCTTGAACAAGTATGCACTACTAATCTATTGTATCAGCTGTAAAACTTGTTTAGAACACCATCAAACTGATTAAAAATACCTATTTCAGAGTAGAAATGAAAAAAAAACATAGTCACAACATTAAATATGATTTGAAATAATAAAATTCACTAATTAAAAGAGTTTTTACCCTTCATTTTTACCATTTGAAAGTTACCATTTGAAAATTGGAGCTCTGAACCAGTTTTTGCCCCCAAACTTTAGCAGTTGATTGCGATAGATTATGTTGACGATTTTCCTCGTCGTTCAATCCAAGTTGGAGCTATGAACCTTCTCTTTCATTCAGTAATATGTAGAAATTTTGAATAACTATTAAATTATTCACCGAGATTATCCTGATCACACACTATTTGAGCTTCATGCATAATACATAACCTCTTCTACTATTGATCATTAATTGCAGAAATATAAACAATCGCATATGCACATTAAAACCATAAACAATCACACATATAAACACAGTATTTATGGGAAAGCTTAAAGCTTAAAACCCCCAACTATCTGTATATTATAATGATAGATATCATGTAACAATCATTGTACAAACTCCTCACAAGCTCTTAGTACAATCTCCAATTGTTACACACTACACAAGCTCAGATCTAACAAAACACATGCTCTAATCTGCTCCACCTGTTAGCCTGCCTCTACTGCACAATCCAAGATGAATAATTGGCCCAATCTGAGTTCGAATCCACCTGGTATGCACTGCGCAATCCTCATTGGCATCTTCATCAATGTGTGGTGCAAACTCATGCACCAGTATAGTCACAACTGATAGTCACACTTGCTCTTTCACCTACCTCTCCACTGGTCTCCACTGAAACTGTCCATGCACTGAAGTTAACTAATGTATTCTTTAGTTGATTTATGAGTTAATAATTAGTAAATTAATTAATAATTAATTCACACCACTCTCACTAGTGTATCAATCAGTTAGACTAGATACAACTAGCTCAACTATGTTTAACTGAGTTAAACTGAACACAACTCCACTAACTTCCTCAATCAACTCCACCAAACTCTGTCACATGAGTTCTAACTAAAGTCTCCATGCAATAGCTCCACTTAACCCTCAGGAATAGCGTAATTCCTTCTGTCAGCTCCTGTGCCACATCTGTGCACTTAACTGAAGTGCTCCAAGAGAATAAGATAATGTTTAGAGTCCAAATATTAATAAGAGCTAATAATATTCGACATATCTATTTTTAGACTGGAAATCTAAAAATAGATTCCGCCCAGTATGTCTAAAAATAGAAGTCCATCTATTTTTTCCGACTTGACCAACCATCCACAAATAGCATCCCGCAACTCATAGAACATGATCCATATGTCTAAAAATAGACATAGTCTAAAAATAGACTTTGCGCCAAAAATAGCCTGCGGGCCCACTTAGTGAAGGCAACTATTTTCACTAAGCTCATCATCTTGTTGCAATCTCAACACTCCCTCTCAACAAGATAAGGATTATCTGCAACCCCTATCCTACCCCTGTGGTATTCGAATTTTCTCCTGGTGAGCGCCTTCGTCAAGATATCAGCATCCCGATCCTCCGTAGGAATGTATGAAAGTAACATGATTCTCCGCTGCACACAATCTCTGATATGATGATATCGGATGTCAATGTGTTTAGATCTATCATGAAATACTGGATTAACTGAGAGTTTGATGCAACTCTGATTATCACAATAAATCACAGTAGGCTCTAAGTGTGAACCGAACAACCCGACTAGGATCTTCCTCATCCATATAGCCTCGCATGCAGCCAAACTTGCTGCCATATACTCGGCCTCTGCTGAACTGAGTGCCATGGATCTCTGCTTCCTGCTGTACCAAGAAACTGTTGTCGACCCGATATTGAAAATCCCTCCAGATGTGCTCTTTCTGTCCGTTGGGCTCCCTGCCCAATCTGCATCCGTGAAGCCACATAGCCTCACCTCATCCGACTGTCTGTACCACAATCCATATCCCGATGTGCCTCTGAGATATCTCAATACATGCTTGCCTGCCTTCCAGAAGAGCTTGGTTGGCTTAACCATAGCTTGTGAAAGCTGGTTCACAACATAGCATATGTCGGGTCGTGTATTGACCATATACATAAGCGACCCCACCAACTGTCGATAAACAGTGGCATCCACTACCTCCGCTGAAGTAGCATCCTCCTTCCTCCAACCACCAGGAAGAGGAGTATCAACAGGCTTGCAGCCATGCATGTTGAACTTCTCCAGTATCTCCCGGGCATACCTACCCTGAGAAACAAACAGTCCACCACTGCGCTGCCAAATTTCCAATCCCAGGAAATAATGAAGGAGGCCCAAGTCCTTCATCTCAAACTCTTTTGCAAGATCCTCCTTGCATGAGAGTATCAACATCTCATCACCTGTCAAAATCAAATCATCTACATAAAGTACAATGATCAGCAACTTACCCTCCACCACTATCTGGTATAGGTTTGGATCCGCCTCACTCTTGGAGAATCCAAGTCTGGCGAAATAACTGTCTATCCATGCGTACCAATCACGAGGTGCTTGTTTCAACCCATATAGTGCTCTCTTGAGCCTCCACACATGCGACTCACTACTGAAGATCTCGAAACCTTCGGGCTACTCTATGTACACCTCCTCCTCAATGACTCCGTTGAGGAACGTATTCTTCACATCCATCTGATGAATGTGCCACCCCATTTGCGCTGAGAGAGAAAGAATCGTCCGTATGGAAGAATACCTTGCGATAGGTGCAAAGGTCTCCTCATAATCTATCCCCTCAATTTGTGAAAAGCCTCAGGCAAAAAATATTGCCTTGTACTTCTCCACACTCCCGTCAGCTGCCTGCTTCACTTTCTAGATCCATCTCGAACCCACCACTGATTTCCCTTCCAGCCTTGGGACAATCTCCCATGCACTGTTTCTGACAATCGAATCATACTCTTCCACCATGGCATCTACCCATGTGGGATCCTCCACAGCTTCCTCGAAAGAGGATGTCTCCGTCATGATACACTTGCTCACAAGAGCCATGTATCCAGTATACCGATCAGGTGACTGTCTCTGTCTGCGCTGTGATGTAGGTGCTCCTACAACCTTCTCTGCATCTTGAGCCAGTCGCTCAGCTTCTGTAGTGTGCTTCCACCCTCTTATGGTTAGCGCTGCCTGAGTGGTATCTTCCACTCCATGAACCTCCTCTTGTGGCTGATCCACATCCTGAGGCTCATCCTTAGGAACTAATAGCTCCTCATCTACATGCAAGTGTGGCTCCCTCTCAAGCGGACACTTCATGGCTTTCTTCTCCTGAAATTTGATAGCTCATCGCACAACAATCTTGCGACTATCTAGCAAATACACACGATAGTTGTGGGGCGTATCAGTGTACCCCAAAAATATCCCAACCTCTGCGGTCCGCTCTAGCTTCTTCCTGGCATCCTTCGTCACATGAATGTAAACATGTGAACCAAAAATCCTCAGATGGGAAATATCAGGCTTCTTACCAGAAAACGCCTCCTCGGGTGTACTCATGCCAAGTATCTTGTGAGGACAATGGTTTTGCACATATACTGTAGTATTGCATGCCTCAGCCCACAAGTTTATGGGAATGCCCTGATCATGCAACATTGCCCGTGCAACACCCACGATCGTTCTTTTCCTCCGCTCAGCAACCCCGTTCTATTGTGGGTTATGAGGTGCTATGAGCTCTCTTCAAATTCCTTCTGCACTAAAAAAGTCCTTGAATTTTCCAGAGATGAATTCACCACCATTGTCGCTCCTAATAGCCTTCACCTGCTTCCTCGATTCTTTCTCAACTAGTTCCTTGAACTCACAGAACTTTGAGTATGTCTCGCTCTTCTTCTGCATGAAGAAGATCCAGCACTTATGAGAAAAATCATCAAAAAATATCACATAATACCTGTGCTTTGCTGTCAAATCTACTGAGAAAGGTCCACACACGTCTGTGTGAATTCTCTCAAGGATCGTCGTGGCGCAACTATCCTTCTCGTGAAAGGTGGCTTTCACAAATTTTCCCAAGGTACATCCCTTGCACTGATCTGACTGCGCAACAGTACCCTTAGGAAGCCCAGTAGAAATATGTTGCAGTATCTTCAAAGCTCCATGGTGAAGGTGGCCCAATCTTCGGTGCCACAACTCGCCATCATCCCGGCTCACCACTCCTTCTACCTTGCCTGCCATTGTTGCGCAGCCATCTACCTGCAATTGATAAAGGTTCTTAACTCAAACCCCTATCCTCTGGGTCTCACTAGTTTCCTTACTGCGCAGGAAAGCCTTTCCCTCTCTAAAGACAACATCATATCCCTTTTCTTCTAACATCGCCACAGAGATAAGATTCTTCTTCAATCCTGGAACATGCATCACTTCCTTCAATACGAAGGGTTTACTAGACTCCCTCTCAAAGGAAATGGTACCGATATCGGTCGCACTGTATCTACCATCATCGCCCATCTCGATGTGCACTCCAAGACATTTCTCATCCAGATCAGTAAACAAATCTCGATCTCCTGTCATGTGAAAAGACGCACCACTATCCAGAAACCACACTGAACCCATCACACTTGAGACCAAACATGCGATCAGCGAAAAATCCAGCTCAAATTGTGAGGCTAAAGCCTCTCCAACTGCAGATCTAGCAGCCTGCTTATTTTTCTTCTTCTGCAGAAAATTTGTGGCATAATGTCTGTGTTGGTGACAGTGAAAGCACTTCACCTTGGACATGTCCTGCTTCTTGCCTTTCGCACCGAAATGAGAAGCTTTATTGCTCTTCCCCTTCTTTTCTTTGGTAGCCAAAGTGCAATTCTTTTCATCAGAGTTCTTTGATGAAGATCCGTCCCTGGTACTCTGCCTTATCTCCTCTTGCACACGATCCGACCAAAGTCACTCCCATCCTGGCAATTTCTCCCGACCATTGAAAAAGTCCTGATAGGAATGCCAAATCTTCAGAAGCCCAAGGAGAGCCAAGCTCACCAAGTCCTCATCATTTACAATCACCCTCACACTTCCCAGCTCATCCCTGCACTGGGTGAACTTCGTGAGGTACTTGGGCATATTATCGCCTTTCTCCATCTTTATGTTTTTGAGTTTATCCTTGAGCGCAAACTTCCTCTGGTCGCTCTTGCTTTGGAATAAATCTATCAAAGCTTTCAACATCAAGAATGGAGAAGCCTTACCATGAAGGCTGGACACTATGTGATCCTTCACGCCCTCCAACAGAATCCTTCGACACTTTGTTGTCTTCTTTTGCCATGCGTCAAGTACGACAGCATCAGTAGAAGTAGGCTTTGGAATTTTTGCATCTATGAACTTCGTCAACCCATTTTCATCTAGAACTGCCTCCATCCTGTCCTTCCATGCAATATAATTTGAGCCAATCGCAATCCTTTGAAATACATCTCAACTTCGACACCAAGAAAACACTGCTACAAACTCGAATTCCACCAGCACAAAACTCAACCGCTTCAATGTCTTGCAATTGCTCCAATGATCAATATCGCTCTGATACCATGCAGAAATTTTGAATAAATGTTAAATTATTCACTGAGATTATCCTAATCACACATTATTTGAGCTTCATGCATAATACATAACCTCTTCTACTATTTATCATTAATTGCGGAAATATAAACAATCGCATGCGCACATTAAAACCATAAACAATCACACATATAAACACAGTATTTATGGGAAAGCTTAAAGATGAAAACCCCCAACTATATTTATATTATAATGATAGAGATCATGTAACAATCATTGTACAAACTCCTCACAAGCTCTCAGTACAATCTCCAATTGTTACACACTACACAAGCTCAGATCTAACAAAACACATGCTCCAATATGCTCCACCTATTAGCCTGCCTCTACTGCGCAATCCAAGATGAATAATTGCCCCAATCTGAGTTCGAATCCACCTAGTATGCACTGCACAATCCTAATTGGTATCTCCATCAATGTGTGGTGCAAACTCATTTACCAGTATAGTCACAAATGATAGTCACACTTGCTCTTTCACCTACCTCTCCACTGGTCTCCACTGAAACTGTCCATGCACTGAAGTTAACTGATGTATTATTTAGTTTATTTATGAGTTAATAATTATTGAATCAATTAATAATTAATTCACACCACTCTCACTAGTGTATCAATTAGTTAGACTAGATACAACTAGCTCAACTATGTTTAACTGAGTTAAACTGAATACAACTCCACTAACTTCCTCAATCAACTCCACCAAACTCTGTCACCTGAGTTCTAACTAAAGTTTCCATGTAATAGCTCCACTAGACCCTCAGGAATAGCGTAATTCCTTCTGTCAGCTGCATGTGCCACATCTGCGCACTTAACTGAAGTGCTCCAAGAGGATAAGATAATGTTTAGAGTCCAAATATTATTAAGAGCTAATAATATTCGACATATATATTTTTAGACTGGCAATCTAAAAATAGATTCCGCCCAATATGTCTAAAAATAGAAGTCCATCTATTTTTTCCAACTTGACCAACCACCCACAAATAGCATCCTGCAACCATGTAGAATATGCTATATGTTCAAAAATAGACATAGTCTAAAAATAGACTTTGTGCCAAAAATAGCCTGTGGGCCCACTTAGTGAAGTCGACTTATTTTCACTAAGCTCATCATATTTTTGCATTCTCAACATAGTATTTATGTTTCATTTAATTGAAAATTTTTAGGATTTTGAGCCCCTTAGGGTAAATATATTATAAAATGAGGGAAATTCACCCTTTAATGTTGAAAGGTGCATTTCAGTGCACTGAAATTGAAGTCCATATGCACTACAACGCTCTATTCCCTGACATGGGGTGTGTTAGCTACAGTCTCCATTTTTGTTTCTTGCGGTGTGCCAAAATTTTCCGAATTTTTTACATGCACTGGATCCTAATGAGTCTTATGATTGTGTTTTAGGTATTCATCAGATCAAAATGATGATTACATGGAGGAAAAGAGAACATGAAGAAAAAAAAATGATTTCCATAAACGATCGGGGTATAGTAAGAGCCCTCAGAGATTGCGGGTTGCTAAAGTGTTTCGGGGAAAATCACCCTAGAGGTTCGTTGGGTTACAACCTCCACAGAGCAGGGGCATGCTACTTAAGAAGGACTCACACAACCATGCATGTTCAGAAAAACTAAATAGAGTAGAATGAGGAAGTTACCCGTAGGTCCTACTTGCCAGCTGCATCTTGCGGTTCAAACTCCCAAAGAACCGTCCTTCCCTTCTTAACCCGAAAGACAAGAAGAAACAAGCACGAAGAACTCGGTTGTACAGTATATATCTACTCTAAATGTTAGTGAAATCCATATGAAACATTAGATAAACCATAATAAATGCTTAAATAACAATATTCTCATATATGCAAGCGGACACTAACACGTATATTTTGGGAACAAGATGGTTCTTCTGTATTATAAATAGCATGTACAGAAATAACAAGTGGAGAGATCACCTGAATCCTTCCACGATCTTCGAGCAGACCGTCGTCCGGATCCGTCCCGCCCTTGCCTCGCTAAGATTCCTTCCAACCGGGTGCCCTTCCCAACCGGTGCATACGAGATGACATAGGGAGAATAGGGAGATGAGCATCTCAAGGAAACAAGGGTTTCCTGTAATGAACTGGGAAAGTGCAGAAGGCACGGGGAATTAGACTTGGATAGGGAATACCAACAGAGTATAATATCAATAATTCTCTCTCTCTCTTAGTCCATACACATGAGGGGATTTTATACTCCCTCCAAGTAGTTTCAACAGTTGGAAACAATTGGCCACGTGTTGGGGTGGTTGAACTACCTGAGTAACCATCAACCCAGCCTGAAAATAGGGAATAATTATATATTTTTTCATAATTTTAATGGCATACGTGGAAAAGTGCAGCTGGATTCGCGTATACACGCGGAAAAGTACGGGCATAGTCGCGTATGGGAATTTTTACACTGTTTTTAAGTGAATTTGTCCAAGTCTATAGGAATGGGTGCCCAAAACCATCAAAGCAATCATGAATCATATGAAGGTGAGAAATGATGCTACAACAGACTCCCTAATATATGAGGTCAGAAGGGGTACATGATGGCCGAAAGGTATTATGCACATAGAAAGAACTTGACAAGGACAAGAGAGGACTTCACCAGATTTCAGCCTGCCAAAAACCAATCAAAGAAAACAGAGAGTCAACTCATGCTGAGGCGGGCATACCCATGCTAAGTCAAAAATACATCATATATAAAGTACTGAATAGATCCAACATGTATACAAGTATAACTGAACTGAAAGTACATAATGAATCATCTAAGCATGGCCCGGAAGTGTAAGTGTAAATCAATGTCCAAGTATCACATATAGAAAGCTGATCAAAGATGCTGCAACTGGATGTCTGATCAAATAAGTAACTGAATCTCCAAGTACCAAATCATAAGAGGTGGAACAAATGGTACAATCACGCAACTCGGGAGCCAACATATAAGATGCTGCTGTACTGAACTGCAACATATAAGGGTGGACAACATCACTGGCAGAAACTAAATGGACTGTCAAAAGTGAACCGGGAAGAATGCCGATGCAACCCGAGGTCTTCACCGATCACTATGGCACAATTCTACACAATGGGAATAAATGAGCTGAAGTCGACCATGTGAGAAATCGTTGGATTACCGGTCAATAATGTATACCGTTAACCAATGCGAGACAACCCACCAATAATGAAAATGAGTTTCAAGGTGCCCCAGTACAATCTAACAAGTGTGAATAAATGAGTTGAAGTCGAACACTTGGAAGAATATACCAATCAGGAGGCAATGATGAATCCCCACTGTCGATAGCGAAGATTCTGCCACTGATGATTGCAAACCCTAAGGTACTGAAAAAATACTCTAGACCTTATTCCCAGAGCAATGAGTCGGAGTCGATGAAAAAAGATCTGCTGGAAGGAAGGCATTAAGGCATCCCACATCAGTCCAGTGCGAGTGTAACCCGCAGGCCATGATTTGGAAGGAATCAGACTAAGTAGAGTGGTGGAACCAAACTGAAGTACATTTCCTACATGCACAAGATGAAGCTAGTGCACGCAAGAAACCCTCTAAACCAACCAATAATGAAAGCTGACACAGAGGCAAGATATCCACCGATAGGGTCAAATGGAAATCAAGGTACTGCATGAATCCCAAGTGTGATAATGTATGCCGACGTCGAACACAGGGGAAACCAATTATTTTACCAAAGACCCATGATGATGATCAAATGCTGAGCACAAGGTCACCTATCAATAATGGAAATAGGGCCAGGGTGCGGCTCTAGGTTTACTCTCAGAGCAATGTGTCGTAGTCGATGAGAGACAAACCCGCCAGCAAGAATTCAATGTAGACCTTCTCAAACCAGCACGAGCAGAAGACCAAAACATCTGATGTGATAGAACAAGATACCGACAAGACCGGGAAGACCGACTGAATAATGAGTCAAGAGACACCGCAGAATGACTGACTCTGGTTAAACTTCCCTTGAAAAAAATCATGACTTGTGATGACCATGGCAGTAAAAATGACACTGTATAAGTCTGTTATGCAGGAGGCAAAAACAAACTCTCCATATGATTGGAAGAGATAACCAACCGGGGGAGGACTGACCAGTGAAACAAGGAAAAGGCTGAACATAGGTCAAAACTAAAACCATCCCAAATGAAGGAAATATATAAGTATATGTGCTTTGTTCAAGGGCGAAAAACTGATACTGTAATGCCATCAAATTATGAAGTAACATCTCGTTCCCGCTCTTTTTTTTATATTTTATTTTTTTGTCTTTTTCATATAATAAGCCTGAAAAATAATAAAAGAATGTTATGGTACAATGGATAGAACGAGTATCAAGAAACAGATGCACTAGTTCCTGGGATAGGAACAATCCTATGCTCAATGCAAGGTGGCAGAAACTGGTAAGTGATACTCGTGAGGAACGTTCCATGGGTAAAAGGTGTCAAGTCAAGATAGCTAAGTGCATGCAATGAATTACTTGTACAGAAGGTCAAGGTCAAAAGTTGGCTTAAACATCAAGTCCAAATGAAGCCGGCTAAAGGCCAGGATAAACAAGTAGCCAATATGCAATGCAGTAATACAACTTAACGACACCAGGGAGCCTCTAGGGTAAAAGCCAGAAAAAATGATAGTGATGAAGAAGAAGAATGAAGCTTCAACACATAAGACATGGCGGGACTAAAGAGGACTCCCGAGCCTACATAAAACGCAGCATGGGCAACAACTAATAGCAAGAAACTAACTAGGAAGCCCATGTAAAGGAAGGCTCTACCATCAAGTCATGATTAAATAATCGGCGAGTGAAATGGGTGTAATACTCATGACCTGATGGGGTCGACCCTAAGGAAAGTGATTAGTATGGAGGCTAGTATGCAAGATGCAACGGAGAGTGATTTCCCTAACCTATATGCCAGTGAAGATCATATACCTGCCGTGAAGAGTTGGAAATCATGGATCAAAAACCGGGAAAAATCTCAAAATCGTCAAAATGTACCTGAAAACACACCAAACTAGGCACTTCCAAGCATTCGAGTTATGCAGCTTAAGATAGATCGAAAAAATGAGCATAACAATTTTTTGCGAAAATTTTCAACTTTTTAGGCATAAATAGACAAATTACCTCATATTTGGTTCATTATTGCATTGCTGATTTGGAAAAAAGTGCTCTGGAGAAAAAAACTTCTTTCGTCAAATCAGGAACAACCGACCGTCGAATCGCGCCGAAATTTCAGGTAGGCTCCTAAATCATCCTTGCAAATCATTTTGTCCGTTTGGAAATTAAAATTAAGTGAATTTTAGCTTTAAAACCCTTGCTAAAAAATGCGGACTTGCGCATACGCGGGTTCATTAAAGGAAAGTCGCGTATACACGCGACTGTGCAAAGAAAAAGTCGCGTATGCGCAGGTCCGAAACTTAAAAAGCGTGGCTAATGCATGATTTAATGAAATTTGACAGGATGACAATCTCATGGAGAGAACGTGAGCATAGCGCAATTGACCAAGAGGTCATGCAAGATCGAGCAGCACAAAATATCCTTCGGAATTGCGGATTGTTCAAATTCTTTAAAATGCCAAATATGAAAAGCAATCCTCGGTTGCTAGAAATGCTCATCAATTACTGGGAACCAGACCAAGACTGTTTCGTGATAGATCAGATGCCAATACGCATTGAAGTGGAAGACATATACTTTATTACTGGACTTTCCCGGAGGGGAGAACCAGTAGACTTGCACGGGAAACCCTTGGGAGGGTTAACCGTGGAAGACTATGTCCACGTGTATTGCGTAGACGGTTCCAAAAAGGTTGGAACACAGATTGCAATTAAAGATTTACGGGATTTGCACATGAAAATCCTCCTTTTCACCATTGGCAGAGTGGCAGGATCTGCCTCTCTACATCAGGCGTCCAGGACGCAAATGAGCATAGCAGTAGAATGTTTGACTCATGTGTATGATTGGTGCACAACCCTTTTACTGAACATGAAACAACAGTTGACCTCAATCCGCCAAGCAAAGACTAAACACTTTGGGTATGGTACAATTTTGACAACATTCTTCTTTGAGAAGATTCCAGCATTGAGACCTAGAGCTATCTCTACCATTAGTAGCCCGCGGGACCCAAGAATTGCCCGTTGGGCGGACATGATGAAGAGATTGGGGGGTAGTGAGGTACCCCAGACCACATGGGACGATGAGTTCTTCTGCTGGTGGGGAGAACAAATCATCGCAGTGGACGACTATCCCTATGCCGGGATGGACTTCCGTGGAGATCCAGATCTAGTTCTTCCACCAGGCACAGCATGGGGCACAGTCGGTAAGTTTGCAAAAATTTTGACTTATATAATTTTTTTTTGGATTTTTTCAATTATGTATGAAAAAATGAAAAACAAACATGTTTTTGATTGGACTCATAATGACTGACAATTTAAGATGATCATGTTTCAGATGTTGGACCAGTTCGACCTGAGGGTCTCCCGCGCCACAAGCGCCGCAGAGGCGAAGCAGATACTGTGGATTCAGATAGGACTCTCCAGGCCGTGCAGAGGAATTTGGAGGGACTAACCCACCAAATACCTATGGCTGCTGTGGAGGACCTGCTGGAAGCCATCCAAAGACGGGTGGTAGGAGTGCCCCGAGACTGGGTTAGATTATTCCGCCGAGTTGCCACTGCAGTCACGTTCTACAGGAACACGACTTCTGGGCAGGGACCTCAGGAGTAGACAGATATTATGTATTAGATGACTGTATATTCTTTTTTTTTAGACTGAACATGATGGGGGCATAAGCCCAAGTTTTGTATGACATTATGGATCCAAATTTTGTAAAGTTTTTTGACACTCCGATGATATATATACATCGATATTTGATGTGATGTGATAAATGTATCAAATGTATGATGTTTTTGATGATTAAAAATTTATTGTATGGAATGATTAATATGCCAATCTAATGCTTGATTAGCTAATGAGTCAGCAAACCAATTTTCAGCTCGAGGAATATGAATGAAAGTTAAAAATTGAAATGACCTTTGTAACAAACGTACCCTCAAGAACAATCGTAATAAAAAAGGATCTCGTACCTGATAGGTATTGTTCAACTGCGACACCACCAGCTGAGAGTCCAAGAAAACTACCAACGAATAAACACCCAAAGATATTGCCTTCGAGAGTAGATGAATAACTACAGGGTATTCTGCTATATTGTTCGAAGCAGGACCAATGCAGACCCCTCTTGATACTAACAGCTAACCGGATGGATAATGAAGCACCCAAGCCGCGAAAGCTAAGTTCCGGGTGTGTCTACTAGCACCATCGGTGAAACCAAAATGACTCATGAAATCCAACACAACCTGCCAAAGCATATCAAAAACATCACCAACTCATCAAAGATCGAAAATCAATCAGATATGTACAAAGCAAAAAAATGCTATATACAAAAGCAACATGCCCGGCCAAAGCCTAGGCATAATACTTCTTCAAATAGAGCCCATTTCAGGGCTCCGGCAACTCATTCCCTTCGAAATCAACCAAGGTATACGCTCCTTTATTAAGGACTTTTTTAACGATATAGGGGCCATACCACATAGACTTAAACTTTCCTGCCCCCAGGGCATCCTTTTCTTGGGCATAGACCAAAACAAGGTCACCTTCCGAAAAGACCCTAGGCTTGACCGCCTTATCGTACTGAAATTTTACTCGGTTTTTATGCGCTTCATTCATCGTGGTGGCATCTCGATGCTGCTCATCGAGATGTTCCAGATGAAGAAGCCGTTCTGACAGACTAGAAGTGTCAGGAAGAAGTTTAACAGCTAAATTAAGAGAAGGAATCTCGCATTCAATAGGAAATACGGATTCCACCCCGTGCACTAACTGAAATGGAGTAAAGCCAGTTGCAGTTTTCACTAACATCCTGTATTCCCAAAGTGCAGGATATAGCATAATATGCCAGTTGGATCTAGCTTTATCAATTTTCCTTTGAAGAATTTTCTTCAAGGATTTATTCACGGCTTCCACTTGCCCATTGGCTTGAGGATAATATGGAGATGAATGCTCCTGCCGGAAACCCAATTTGAGAGCCAACTCAGCCATCATACTATTCTGAAAATGACTGCCATGGTCAGTGACAATCTCTCTAGGAATACCAAAACGAGCGATAACTTGATTGAAAAGGAACAAAGCTGCAGTCTCACCATCATTCCCAAAAGTAAGCATAGCCTCGACCCACTTCGTAAAGTAGTCTACTGCTACGATAATGTACTTGTGACCTTTTGCCGAAGGTGGGTTACAAGTAGTATAATCAATACCCCACTTTGTAAAGGGTCCGACAGTAACGACTGGAAAAAGCGGAGCTGGATGAGCGCGCATTTTTCGAGTATAAACCTGACAAGGATGACACCTTTTGACCGATTCAATACAATCTTTGAAAATCGAGGGCCAAAAGTATCCAGCACGCAAAATCTTTTGGGCTGTAGCAAGCCTAGATAAATGACCCCCACAAGCTCCACTGTGAGAATCATTGAGCACAGCCTCAGCTTCTTCGAAAGTTAAGCAACGTCTTAGGATTGAATCAACCCCTCGATGGTACAAAGCATCACCAATAATCAAATAATTCTTGGCCAAGTGACGCAGTTTATGACGCTCATCTTTCGAAAAAGTAGAGGGAAACTTCGCAGTCTGGAGATACACAATGATATCCTCGTACCAAGGATCCTGCGGAGAGATAAGAAACAAGTGTTCTTCCGGAAAGGACTCATCATAGATCATCTCCTCTCCACAGGGTAACTCGGAGATCAATTTCGCAAAAGCTAATGATTTCTTGGATTTGGCAGACATGAACTCAAGATAAAATTCCTGTAAAATCACAATCCATCTATTATATTTTCCCCCAATCACTCGCCTGCTGAGGACAAACTGAAATGGATTGGCAGCTGCCAAAACATAAGTTTTGCGAAGAATAATGTAATTTCGGAGTCGCTGTACAGCATGGACTGCTGCTAAGGCTAATTTTTCTATCGGAGTGTACCTAAGTTCAGGTCCTACCAGTCCTCGACTAAGGTAGTAAATAACATGCTCTGCAAGAGCATCATCTTCCTGAACCAGAACCATACCAATGGTAGATTCTGTCGCTGCCAGATACAAAATAAAATCTCTGCTATAATCAGGTGGAATCAGTAAAGGAGCAGAGGTCAATGCATTTTTCAAAGCATCGAATGAGCGTTGAGCGTAGTCATCCCAAAGAAAAGGAACTCCTTTCTTCAACAGTCTCATATATCCCTTTGTAATCTCAGCATAATTGACGATAAATCTCCAAAGAAAATTAGACTTCCCTTGAAGACTTTGAAGCTGACGAATTGAAGACGGGGGAGGCAACCGAAGTATTGCCTCAACCTTGAAGGGATCTACCCTTATCCCTTCCCTAGACACAATGAATCCCAATAGCCGACCAGATGTAACCGCGAAAACGCACTTGTTCGGATTCAATTGAATTTTATAAAAACGACATCTTTCAAATATTTGCCGGAGGTGACCAGGATGATCCATCCTCTTTCGAGAATGAGCAGCTAGATCATCTAAGTATGCCTCGATAATCTTCTTGATGTTGTGTAAGGCGTAAGACATGGCCCACTAAAAGGTAGCCCCGGCATTTTTAAGACCAAAAGGCATCTTCTTGTATGCAAACGTACCCCAGGGAAAAATAAATGCAGTCTTATGTTGATCTTCAGGACGGATAGTAATTTGATTATATCTGGAGAAACCGTCCATGAAGGAGAAAATCTCGTTACCGGCACACTCGTCAATGATCTGATCGATAAATGGTGTGGGGTAATTGTCTTTAGGACATGCTTTATTTAGGTCTCTGAAATCGATACACACTCGAATCGTTCCTTGCTTTTTATCTACGGGAACGGGGTTTGAAACCCATTCAGTCAGAGGAACAGGGAAAATGAATCCCGCCTTAAGCAGCTTCTCAACTTCAGCTTTGATAACTGCTGCCTTCCTAGGATTGACCGGACGAAGTTTTTGCCTCACCGGCTTAGCGTTTTCATACGTCTTGATCTCATGTTGGACAATAGATGGGTCTATTCCAGGCATTTCCTCATAAGACCAAGCGAATACATCCCTATACTCTTTAAAGAGCTCGGTGTAAATTTGAATCTCTTCACGGGAACATTTAGCTCCGATGAAGACATTCTCGATAATATTGGGATCCCTGGAAATGTTCACCGGGATAGTAGGAGAAATCACAGCCATGTTCCCTTCAGCATAAACCTGTGTTGGTGCTAAAGGGTTCAAGACTGGGTGAACAGGACCAGGAGACAGAGGACTTGGAAAACTTGTTTCAACTTCGCTCAAGTCAGGTAGGAAGTAAGACCGATGATGCAAATCATCCCACGGTCTATCTATACCAGTCATGGCTTCCAGGATTGCCTCTTTAGATGGAAGAGTGGTATCAAGGCAATCCTGGGCCGAAGAAGAACTAAGCGTCCAAGCCGGAGCCACATCACCATCCAACTCTTCTGGTGAAAGAGGAGTTGGAACGGATTCTGCAGTGTCAACAATAGACTGATATGCAATCTCAGCTGCAGAAATCGGAAATGCCATTCCACCCACTTGACCTTCCGCTAATGTGGCAGTAGGGGAAGGTAAGGTCCAAGGGTTCGAAAAATAATGAGTTCGAAAGAACTCTCTTCGAAGGGGAGCCTTGGAGGATGAAATAGCATTAATAGACACCTTAGGAGGAGGAAGATCAAAAGAACCCATCAGGGAAGAATACATTCCAACTCCCAGATTCTCGATAGGCGCCTTGGTATTATCCAACTTAGGTACAGATGAGTCAGAAGGCGCATCCAGGTCTACAGGAGGACAGTCCAGTTGATCCACTGTGACTATCCTCCCGTCGTGGGGGAAACATACAATTCGAAATAATGAGGATGCAATGGCATCCATCTCATATATCCAGTTCCTCCCCAACAGAAGGTTGTAGTCCAAGGCTGCATCCACTACCTCAACCTCTATATTGACGGTTTTGCCCCCAACACAGATGGGCAAAGCCGGGACAATACCATGGGGTCTGTGAGAATGACCATCGAACGCAGTAAGAACAGTGCTAGATGGAACATCTTTGGGAGATCCAAGTGTCTTCCAGCATGCGAGAGACATCACGCATGTGGAAGCACCCTCATCAACAACCGTTCGAAAGATATTGCACTTCCGATACGATGATTTAATATGAAAAGCCATGTGATGAGGAAGTCTCTTCTTAAAATTATTCATATCAAAAGTAATCAAAAGAGAATTTTTCGGATCAATAGCCCCAATGGCAGTGAGAAAAGCACTGCGTTGAGCCGGACAAGACTGGAGTACCTCTAAAGCTGACATAGCATAAGGACTCTATGCCAGATCTTCCACAATCGAGTAGTTCTGGGCAGCCCTAGCGTTTGGATTAATCGTTGACAGCTTAGAAGATGCTTTGGGCATCCGAGGCATAGACTCAACAGTAGGCTTTGTAATGTGAAGCGGCTCAGTAGCATCAGGAACTTCCTTAGCTTTCGAAGACTCTTCTTCGCCATAATCACGGGATCTCGTAGCGATATCCGCGTGAGCACTCATCATAAAAATGTTCGATGGAATTTCCCCTTCCTGGGTGCCCCCAGAGGAAGCCCCAGGATTTTGGTTCGCGCCAGCAACCAATTGCTGCCCTTGGGGAAAAGGGTTTGTTAACACGGCCTGGGAACTAGAAGAACCCTGCTGAGCTAACAAGCGCTGAGCATCCTGAATTTTAGGGCAAAGGTGTGTGAGATGGTCTCCAGCACAGAGCTTGCATGGAAACTTCACTTTCTTTTTCTCCTTTTGACCCTCACCAACACGCTCGTTGGTTTTATTTGCATTGCCCTTCCCGTTCTTGCCCTTTTTATTGTTATTTCGTCCCTTCTTCTTCCCATCGGATTGTTGATTTCCTTTGGGATCGGAAGCTTGGACAACATTTATGGACAAAGACTGGGAAGGTGATGAATCAGCAGGCACAGCCTGACCAGAAGGAGCAGATTGTAAAGACAACTGCTGCAGTTGACAAAGCAGGCTGGCTGCACCACTATTGACCGATCCGACAAGCCCGTCACCATGCGGACCAGGTTTAGGTTTCGACAAATCCAATTTGGAGCGAGGAGCATTGGGAAAATACTTATAAAGTACCCCAGACTGAGAATAGATCAGTTCTAACTGCTGGGCCCTAAAAATGGCCTGCTCCTCAGAAAATACCCCAGATAGGGATACATCTTTTGAAATATCTGACTGCAGAGATTTCAAAAACCACTCGAGAAGGAATTCACCTAGAATATGAGCTTTGATAAGCCTCTTCCTTCTCCTCCATTCCTGAATGTGATCAGAAATGTGAGTTGCCTCATCCTGCTTAAAATTAGCCAGGAGTTCGGTCCCAGCCTCATATCTGACAGGCAACTGAAAATGGTTTAGAAATGTGACAGCCAGTTCTCCAAATGTGGCAAAACTACCCCCAGTGAGCTCGATATACCATTTGGCAGCATTTCCAGTTAGGGTGCGTTGAAATAATCTCAACCTAATCGAATCATCGATCAGGGAGTTTGAAGAACACCATAAGTGGAAAGTGGTGATGTGGTCAACCGGATCCTCCCCATTCTTACCTTCAAATTTTGGAATATATGAAGGAATTTTGGTCGGGACCGGAGGCCACCCTGGACTATAATGAATCAGATCATTAGTCAACTTCGACAGATCTGGCAAGTTTAACGTTGCCAGAAAAGGTAAGCGAGGCGGAGCCTGGGGATTCCATCCTTGATGGGATGGATTCCCAACATTCTGAAAAGAATAGCCTGCATTTGATAAGGCACCAGATTGCCAGAAAGGACTCATAGAAAAAGGAGAAGAACCTCCTCCCAACGTAGAGTTACCAAAGCCCAGACCAGTTCCCCCCGCTGAAGTATTGAATGAAGAGGAGAGCCCCTGATAGGGGTTCCAGGCATTAGAAAGAGGAGAAAAGGTCTGGTAAGCACTTGACGAAGGGAAAGAAGCATTCCCTTGATGACCTACATAAAACTGATTCCCTACCCCCACTGTAGTAAACACAGGATTCCATCCTGTAAAAGTAGTCAAACTCTGCCCCCCAAGCCAAGGGTTGAAACTCTGGGTCTAGGACGTAAACGGAAATGACCCTAAAGAAGGATTGGAACTAGGAATGTGTCCAGTCCCAAAGGGGAAACCCTGAAAAGAAGCTGATCCACTAGCCATGGAAGACATGGGTGTAGATCCAGCTGCAGCAGCGGAAAAGGAAAAAGAGGGATTCCCACTAGAGGGCATCCCTGAACAGAAGGGACCAGAATGAGAAGCATGTGCTTGGGTGAAACCAGAGCCAAACACAGCAGCACTAGAAGCAATCGAAGATAAAGCAATAGTGCCCCCTCCTTCAACAGAAGAAGGGGTCTGAATGCCTGCAGCACTCACGGCAGAAGCCGCGTTCCCAGTCGTGGCCATCGAAAGATAGGAAAGATACAGAAGATCTTCCGGTCTCTGAGACTCAGGTCCGATGTACTGAACAACGAACGGATAGTCAGGAGGAAGAGGAGATGGAACTGTCGCCGGAGGCTCAGGTACGTCTTCAATTTGAAAATCTTCTTCCTGAGGAAACAAAACTCGCGAGGTGAGTGGAATTCTCCTCTCGGAACCGACACCAGAATCAGCTATGAAACCTTCAAACCTTTGTGGAGGATCTCTCTCCACTGCGTCAGATGCCACAGGGTGGTAACCACCTGCTAAATCGCTCCTACGCCTTCTCGAAAAAGGCTCTGGACTCTCAAGAGATAACCCCCGGATTCTCCTCGATCGACGAGGCGCTTGATCAGCCACTTTTATAGATTTTAAATTAGACTCAAAAAAGTGAAAAGCTAGGCAAGCTAGGAGCAAAGAGCACTCACTAAAATAAAAATCCCTGAGATGCAATCAAGCAAACAACCTCCAAGTATTTCCGCTCCAGGTGATGAGGACCGGACACCAAAATATAGGAAAGCGAAATATAGGACCTCCCGAAAGTAGTCTGGGATGATTAGGGCCCAGAAAAACTAGCGAAGGTATCAGAAATAGTTACATCGACCTCCTAACGACAGCCTTTGCCGGCTCAAGCACCCAAGCTTCACAAGGGCACCCCCTAGAAGTACTGTTGAAAGTGATGCGACGTCTGCCTCAGGTACCACGGGTATTCCCCCCCACAGTCACCTGTGTGGAACCTAGGAGTGGCAACTATGGGCACCAATCCGTATCAGATGCCGGGCGGAACGGTCTTGAGGTCAGATTCAGCGAATCGGAGGGGGGGTATCCCTCTTCTCAACCTTCACTTCCGCTCGCGCTTGACTCTCTAGAGGAGAGCTTTCCCGATCCACCTAACGGAGTTGGATTTCGCTCAATTAATCAACTTCTATGTTTTGTTTGAGCGGCCTTGGAGAGTTAACTCTCCACTCACCTAATCCAAGGCCCTACAACCTAGCTAGTTGGTGTATGACACTTAGAAAACTTGCTAGTTGATTTTAAATTAAATCGCTTATTTTAATGGGCTGTTATGTTAAGTCACAAGGATATGGAGATGAAACTTATGATGTTTTTGACGCATAAAGAAATTAATAAAAACTTAACTACATGCAGATGCAGTTATTGTCTTTCGATGAAAATCAATCTCTACACGGGTTCTACGAGATTAAAAATTGTATTTTTTCTTTTCAAATAGCAAACTTACACTCACAAAAACTATGAAATTGACTAAATGTTTAAATGCACCTAATGCAAATCACTACAAGCATGCAAATCCTAAGATGCAAATCTCCTAAGGCAGAGTGAAATTTCCAAAAATTCCTTCAGTTTTAACTCTTCTTGGTTGTCCAGAAAGCTAGTTCCCGAAATCAAGAACTCTTAATATGAAGACACCCAAAAATGCTTAAAAACAAGAATAAGAAATGAATGACAACTCCCTTCCAATTATCAAGCCAAAAACCAAAAGCAGGAAACCTCACAAAAGCTTCAAAAGATATGGCAAAACGAAAATGATAATGCAACAACAAAAGCAAATAACAAGAGAAAATGTTTTTTGAGCCTTTGAAATGCAAAAACAAAAATAAAAACAAATGTTTTTGAGCTTTTTAGTTTTATAGAGAAAGAGCTGGAAAAGACCAAGCAAAACTATCAAAATCCAAACCAAACAAGGCTGAATTTCAAGCACAAACTTCAACAATTCTCCAAACCTTATAAAGCTAACTAGTAGCAAGATCAATGAGAGCAAAAGAAGACAAGAAAACACAGCCACCCAGCCTAGAAGAATAGTATAAACTTGCCACAAGCAAAGACTTCGAAGAAGCAAGAAAAACTCTTCAAAAGTTGCAACAAGACCTAGCCTACTGAACTCAAGAAAACCAATCAAGAAACGAGCAAAAATCGTAGTGCCAAGCAAAACACAAATACAGGAAAGAGTAAATGAGCAGGAGCTCACTGTTCTGATAAATCAGAACAGCCAAGAATGCTCAAAAAGCTATCCTGGTACTCAAACCAGGAGTGCCAGCACCAGAAACAACACTTTGCCAAAAAGACTAGTTTTCAATCAAACGAAAGAGAGAAAAGACCAGAAACCACTTCCTTCACAATCCAGAGAGTACAGAGACACTGTAGGAACAAGTCTCCACAGCCAGAAAGGACCAAAAAGTCAAGAAACCCAAAAATTCAAAATCTGCCTAGGTATACGCTACTTCACAGTTTAGCAACCAGCGTGCATACGTGTCTGTGCGAAGGGAAACTCGCGTATACGCGGGTCCCTTTAGACAAAATTGCGTGTATACGCGACTGTGTGCAGAAAAAAGCGCGTATACAAAGGTAAATAATGAAAAAACAAAAAGGACAAGCCTGGAAAAGAAACCAGGACTTCAGACTGACTGAGAAAAAGTAAACTGGACTGCAAATGAAAGTTAAAACTGTCGGCAACCTACCAAATAGCTGAAACCACCCAACAGGGGAGTCACAAGAATGTGATCCCCAGCGGAGTCGCCAGTTCTGTTTCGGGGAATATCACCCTAGAGGTTCGTTGGGTTACAACCTCCACAGAGCAGGGGCATGCTACTTAAGAAGGACTCACACAACCATACATGTTCAGAAAAACTAAATAGAGTAGAATGAGGAAGTTACCCGTAGGTCCTACGGTTGAAGAAGATCTCGCAGGGTTCAAACCCCCAGCAACCGTCCTTCCTTCTTAACCTGAAAGACAAGAAGAAACAAGCATGAAGAACTGGTTGTACAACATATATCTACTCTAAATGTTAGTGAAATCCATATAAAACATCAGATAAACCATAATGAATGCTTAAATAACAATTTTCTCATATATGTAAGCAGACACTAACACGTATATTTCAGGAACAAGATGGTACTTCTGTATTATAAATAGCATGTACAAAAGTAACAAGTGGAGAGATCACCTGAATCCTTCCACGATCTTCGAGCAGACCGTCGTCCGGATCCATCCCGCCCTTGCCTCGCTAAGACTCCTTCCAAACTGGTGCATACAAGATGACATATAGGGAGATGAGCATCTCAAGGAAACAAGGGTTTCCTGTAATGAACTGGGAAAGTGTAGGAGGCATGGGGAATCAGACTTGGATAGGGAATACCAACAGAGTATAATATCAATAATTCTCTCTCTCTCCCTTAGGCCATACACATGAGGGGTTTTTATACTCCCTCCAAGTAGTTTCAACAGTTGGAAATAGTTGGCCACGTGCTGGGGTGGTTGAACTACCTGAGTAACCATCAACCCAGCCCAAAAATAGGGAATAATTATATATTTTTTCATAATTTTAATGGCATACGCGGAAAAGTGCAGATGGACTCGCGTATACATGCGGAAAAGTACGGGCATAGTCGCGTATGGGTATTTTTACACTGTTTTTAAGTGAATTTGTCCAAGTCTGTAGGAATGGTTGCCCAAAACCATCAAAGCAATCATGAATCATGTGAAGGTGAGAAATGATGCTACAACATAAAGTACTTCAAATTGTAAGGTATGAGGAAAAAAATGGAACTATTGGAGTTCCATATTCGTTCATGGGATCTGGCAATACAAGATATTAACATTGGGGACAAAGTGGTCCCAATATTAGTGGAGGAAATTTATTTTCTCATAGGATTATCGAGGTGACGTTCGCCCATTTCTCTTTCAGGATCTGCTCTTGGAGGAGAGACAGTGAGAGATTACATACTGTAATATTTCCATCTAGGGACTGAACCTAGTAAGTATGGGAAAATAAACATCTGTAATGTACATGATTTTCCTTTGAGGACCATCTTTTTCACTATTGAAAATATTTCCGGTTCCGTTATACTACATGTGGCAAACAAATCATACATGCAGTGCACACTAGAGTTCTTGGAACAAATAGTATTTAACTAGCATAAGTTGTCCTCTTTCAGATGAAAGAACAACTAACCAAGGAAAAGGGAGGAAGGAAGAAGAATTTCAACTATGGATCTATCATGATCTCCTTTTCCTTAGAGTAGATTCCATTGATGCAGCCCCAACATGTTACACTGGGGATATCTGGACCTGGAGATCCACAGATGTAGAGTTGGGTAGAGTTGATGGCTAGACATGTTGGTCAATCAGCCATCATATTCTCTACTGCATTCTTCACCTGGTTTAGACGACATATGATTACTATCGATGAGTATACATATGCAGACGTAGACTTCCGAGGAGATCAATACTTGAGTCTACCAGTCAATGCTTAATGGGGTGCAATTGGTAAGAATGTTTTGACCATATTTTTTTATTTTTCTAAGATTTATACATGTTTTTGTATTTTTATGTTTCCCAAGACTAAACTGAATTTTTGGTGTATGCAGATGTATGTCGAGTTCGACTAGTGGGTCAGCCAGAGCAGAGAACAGAGGAGCTAGCAGAGAGGGCTGTTGGGGAGAAGTCCTTCGAGATTTAGATATGACAAAGACTCTTGTTGATACACCCTCCAGGTGCAAGCTCTCATAGTCAGTTTTGTCATGATCTAAGTGGCACTTCATAAATACTCTGCTCTATTACAAGAAACAAATATTCATGTCCAAATTTCTATATTTTTATCAGCATCGACAAAGGGTATGGAGAGGAAAAAAAAGAAGAAATCCATCAATCATCTCTCGCAACATTAGCATATTAAGAATTATACAATTCATATTTTCCAGTGATAATTCTATTGTCTATCAACCATAAATGGAGTTACCGTACCCGTCATATATAATATCTAGCAAGCTGCAAGAGCACACAATGCCTTCCAAAAATCACTGAAATAATAGTAGTGCAAAGTGTCAATGCATTCCAACATAATTTTCATCAATTCGATGCCATTGAAAATTTATTCGTCTCTCAAGCTTGTATCCGCAGTCGCACTCAATATTATCTCCTGCAAGAACGAGCTATTCTTCAATGTTTTGAAATCATCTCTGATTTACAACAAAGCCTCGATATCACTCACTACCATCTCTATTAGATCCATGTGGCCTTGCAGCCACACAACAAAGAGAGCCCATCTTATCTTTGTCGTAATGACCCATAGTTTGATTTCTACTTAGAATTCAATGTGAACATTGTATTCAATCATTTAGCCTTATATGTGCATAATAACAAGGTCCCATAGCCTACATCTAGAGTGATCATTCAATATATGGCAACAGACTTTACTCAAACTCTCGACTACAATTAATTGTTGGATTTACCATAAGAAGTCTAATATTTTATTTCCCCTGTTCACCAAAAACATGAAATTCATAATTATAATGTTCCTTCCAGGTCATGTTAACATGTTTTTGACAAATAAATGCCTTGAAAAACATCTCCTTTGCAATCCTTTCTTTCCAGCAGAATTTACAAACCAAAAATTCATGACCACATGATAGATGATATCCATATAATACATGTAATACTTCCACCAGACATATTCTCCAAACCACTTTCTGAAAATAATATAGGACCTTCAATCCGCCTTTCCTAGGCTCATGTGTATTATCTTTAAAGACCCAATCCTTTTATTCATTCAATAGAGTACTGTCAGTTGTGATAAACACCAATTTCCCTTATCAAATAAAAAATATTGTGTAAGAGCGTGGGAAAAGCATTGTAACGCATTCACACATCTCAACTCCGTCTACGCTACAACACAAATCTAGTATTCGAAACTCCAATCCGCATATTCACACTCGAACGCCACTGGTTTGTGAACATGAAAGAAATTTGGCTCACAGCAATACAAAAAACATTCAAATATGTCTTTCACACACAACCACTTGCTCCAGAATGGAGTCATACAGATTCTACCTAGACATTAAGTGTTTTTCACTCAGTAAGACTTATTCCTTAATCAGAATTCATATAGCAATAGTTTATTACACATAAACCATAATTTCTTAGATATGAATCACTCAACACATAAAATAAATGACACACACTCACAATGAATTTGATTTCCTTAAAAATTAAATAAATGTATAGATACAAATAAAAAAACCTGTTTACAATATGCCTTTGGCCTGATGCATCTTTACCTAGCCTTCTCGCTTCTACAGAACCCTCTCTGTTCTCGGCTCTCTCTCTACTCTATCTCTTGGCCTAATTTTCATCGTTTAGATTAGTCTCTTGCCTAATATTATTTATTTAGACTGGCCTCTGCCTTCCTTCGAGGCTTACAATTGAATTTATAATACAATTTCAGAGCTTATCCAGCCCTCACTCAACTCCTATAGACTTGTAACCACTTCTATTCTCGGAAAATCCTTCCTATCTCTAATTTATGACTAATCTAATCTCTTGAGCATAAAATTCAAATATCGTTACTAATATCCCATTTTTTCATGGATATGTTTACAAAATTCAACTAGCATATTCCCTACCTATGATTTCTAGGAATTTAAACACTTTACAAGGGAATTTTACAATATTTACACTTGACCCCTCCTTGGGCTAATCAAACAATTGAATTTAATTTGAGAGCTAATGCTCCTGCATCAGACTCCCAAATTAAAAAAAAAAACAATGATCTCTAGATCATGTGTTCTAATCATTGTCCACCCAGATCCGATACTTTATTCTTCAGTGATCTCCTTTTTCATTTCTACTATTATCCACGTATTATGTCGTTTTTTCTTTCTTCTCCTAGTTTCCATACCTTCATTTTTAATACTCCATTGACTTTACTTTCAATATTTGTTAGAATCCAACCTTTCATACAACTAACTATTTGTCTTTTCTATCTGCAACTCCTTTCCTTATGTTCATTTTTCATAAGCTTCATCAAATTCTCTATTTCTCTGTCCAGATTACCTTTTTATTGCTTTCCTTTCCCTTGTGTATGAGTTTCAAAACTCTTTCTTCCTTCTTTTTCTTCTTCACATCCTTCAAATATGCATAAGACATTTGAATGTATTATTCTCTGCTTTTCCATGAAAGAATGGTACTGTCACTTACCCCAAAAATCTTGTATTGCATGAGATCTTATTTTCCTTTTTCAACATTTTCTTCCTCTGTTGCAGATCCTTTGCAGCCTTCATTGGGTTCTTTCTTCTCTACTAGTGCTTTCAGCCAATTCTCTAATAGCTCCAATTATTTCTCCCATTCACTAACCAATTGTACATGTGCTTTCCCTTGACCATCTTCATGAGATAACATAGCCTCATCCTCCATCAGAATATAATTTTGATCTTGCCTCTTTGAAATGTTTTTTTACTTTTCTTTTTCTTCCTTCATCTTTATAATGGCTTCCAATGATTTTCTATCACCTACAATCACACATAATTTTTTAGTTGTAAAGCCACAAGACTCAATTGTCTTATTTGATGATTTAGTCATCAAATCCTCTTTTTGTTCCAAGTCCTCTACATGACTCAGAAAATATTCAATGGTCTTCATCTCAACTTCCTCAAGCATAACATTTGAGTACTTGGTATATTTTTCTTCTTCTTCTTCTTGCTTTTGGTCATCATTGTGAGCCAAACTTCCTCTATTTCCAACTTTAACAGTATGCTCAAAAGGTATATCTTCCTTCAACTGGGTATGATCTTCTTCATGAGATCTAACTGTCTTAGAACTCAAATTTTGTCTCTCTTCTTCATCTTCTTTGACATCACCTGCAAACATACACAAATTATTAATTTCAAAATCATAAGGCTCAGTTGCCTCAACTAATGATTCAAACATCACTGCTCCATATTCAAGTTCAAAAGAAACTTGTTCTTCTCCAGTAATTTCATTTTGTTGTAGCTCAACTCCTTTGAGATTCTCCATCCTCAATTGAACATCTATAATCTTCTCAAGCTTCCTCGACTCCTTTATTAACTGCATATTCACCTGTTGTTCTCTCTTCTCTTGTATTTTATGCCACTTCATTTTCTTTCTCATTTTTTAACCAAATATATGGTTGTATATTGTGAGACCAACTCCAAAAAGAGAAGAAAAAAGATATCAATGCCTTATAAATAAGCCATTTCGAGGGGGAAACCTCCAATACATTACATGAATGAACGATTCTTGGATGATACAAATGACAAAACCTCCTCTCTATATATAGGAGTCCATGGGGCCACAATGTAATCCTAGTGGGGCCACAATGTAATCCTAGCTGACTTAACAATAATAATGTAAGGGCACAATAATAACAATATGGGGGTTACAGGGGTACAAAAATAAAAATAATGGGGGCTATACTAACATAATAAGGGACTACACTAGTAATACAGGGACCTGACATGCCCCTCTCCTTCGAACAAGTGTTCAACGCTTGATTATTTCTTGATGCTTCTGTATAAAATTCTCATCCTCCCACGTGGAATCTTCTATAGGAAAGTTCTTCCACTTTTTGAGATACTCTGAAATTTATCGTACTCGTTGAGTTCTTGTTTCTATGACTGCTTCAGAACTTCTTTCAATGTGATGTTGATCTTATTATTGTTTCATTTGATTCTGCACCAAAGTTAGGTTATCCTTTGAGAGTTGGAGAACTTGTTGTTGATGCTCGATGTGATCTTCCACTAATTTATCATCCATATTAGATTTTATTTGATCCTTCAAACCAACCAACTTATCCTCCATTTATGATTTTAAACCATCTATGTCATCTTCGGTTGCTCTTCGTAAGATCGAAATTTGTTGCACTTGGTACCGTAATTTGGATATCTCATACTGCAATTATTCCTCTTCATGTGTCATAGTATAAATTTCTAAGGGCTTATTTGGTATGGAATGATTTTAGGTGGCATTGTAGAACCCAATATTGATATATATGCTTCAATATTCCTTTGGAATCACTTCAAACTGATTTTTCACACAATACTTATGCAATTCGAAACTGAATCCTCAATGTGATTTCAGATCTTCAATATCTGAAATTTGGCCCCTAGGTAGCCCTCTAAATCCTCTTTCGAATGCCATAGGTCTGACCTGATTTGGACTCTCTAAGGAAATGTTATGTCCAATCTCACACAATGACATAATTATGGATTGGTTCAATAGGTCGAACTTTTATGGCTTGCCACGTGTCACTTTTTCCTCCTTTGGCTTTGAAATTTATAGACAAGAAACTATAGTCCGCTTACTTGCAACTGCTTTTTATAGAATCTCAATCTAATGCTCAAAGAGAGAATTATGATGTTTTTCCCACGGTCACCTCTTTGAGATGAAATTCGGAAGTCTGAAATAGTCCTAAATTCCACAGATCATATCTCCCAAAATATTGCGAACCAAGATCTAAAATTTTCACAGGCGATTCTTCAGGATTTCGGCTTCGCTCTATGAAAAGTTTAGCTTCTGAAACCTTGTATAAAAATATTTATATAAAAAATTCCACGATGACTTGTTTAGGTTAAATTCAGGAGCCTGCAAAAATCCCTACCTTCCACAGATCATATCTCTGAAGCTATTGTGAACCAAGCTCTGACATTTTGTGAAAATTTTCCTCAGGATTTCGGATTCGCACTCTAAAACTTTCAGCTTCTGCACCTTCGTAGAAAAAATGTTATAGCGAAAACGCCAGGATGACCTGTTTGGAGCAGCGAAACCCTAGAATCCAAAGCTCTGATACCAAATGTTGTGAAACCAGCTCCAGAAATAGAAGAAAATAGATATCAACTCCTTATAAATAAGCCACTTCGAGGGGGAAACCTCCAATACATTACATGAATGAACAATTCTTGGATGATACAAATAAAAAAACTTCCTCTCTATATATAGGAGTCCATGGGGCCACAATGTAATCCTGGCCGACCTAACAATAATAATGTAAGGACACAATAATAAAAATATGGGGGTTACAGGGGTACAACAATAACAATAAGGGGGGCTATACTAACATAATAAGGGACTTCACTAGTAATAACCTGATCTCGTCATATTTTAATAACCTGATCTCGTAATAAGGGGGGCTTGTCAGATTTTAATAACCTGATCTAGTAATAAGGGGGTCTTGTCACATTTTAATAACCTAATCTCGTCCTTGCAATATTTCTATCAATTTTCTGCAGAGCACATTTTCTCTACTGATCTCCTCTTTCTTCCACAATCACACTTACATTCTGCACAATTCTTCTTTAATTAAAAATAGATTTCACCAACCTTTGTATTTAACCTTCAAAAGAGCTTTAACCTACACTCTAATACCAAATGATACACCCTCCATGTGCAAGCTTTCACAGACAGTTTTGTCCTGATCTATTTGTAACTTCATCAATACTCTGCTCTATTACATGAAACAGATGGTCAAGTCCAAATTTATATATTTTTATCATCATCGACAAAGGGTATGGAGAGGCAACAAAAGAATAAATCCATCAATCATCTCTCACAACATTATCATATTAAGAATTATACAATTCACATTTTCTAGACATAATTCTATTTTCTATCAACCATAAATGGAGTTATTGTACCCATCATCTAGAATATCTAGCAAGTTTCAAGAGCACACAATGCCTTCCAAAAATCACTAAAATAATAGTAGTGCAAAGTGTCAATGCATTCCAGTATGAATTTTCATTAATTCAATGCCACTGAAAAATGATTTGTCTCTCAATATTTTATCTGCAGTCGCACTCACTATTATCTCCTACAAGAACAAGCTATTATTTAATGTGTTGAAAACATCTTTGATTTACAACAAAGCCCAAATATCACTCACTATTGTCTCTATTAGATCCATGTGGCCTTGCGGTCACATAACAAAGAGACCTCATCTTAGCTCTATTGTAATGACCCATAGTTTGATTTCTACTTAAAATTCAATGTCAACATTGTATCCAATCATTTAACCTTATATGTGGATAATAACAAGGTCCCACATGGATCTAATGGAGACAATAGTGAGTGATCATTCAATATATGGCAACAGACTTTTACTCGAACTCTCGACTGCAATTAATTCTTGGATTTACCATAAGAGGTCTAATATTTTATTTCCCCTGCTCACCAAAAACATGCAATTCATAATTATAGTATTCCTTCCAAGTCATCTTAACATGTTTTTGACAAATAAATGCCTTGATAAACAACTCCTTTGCAATCATTTCTTTCCAGCAGAATTTACAGACCAAAAATTAATGAACACACAATAGATGATATCCATAGAATACATGTAATATTTCCTCCAGTCATATTCTCCAAACCACTTTCTGAAAATAAGATAGGACCTTCAATCTTCCTCTCCTAGGCTCATACGTATTATCTTTAAAGAAATAATCCTTTTATTCATTCAATAGAGTATTGTCGTTTTGTGATAAACACCAATGTCCCTTATCAAATAACAAATATTGTGTAAGAGCGTGGGAAAATCATTGTAACTCATTCACACATCTCAACTATGTATGCGCTACAACGCAACTCCAACGCAACTCCAAGATTCGACACTCCAATCTGCATATTCACACTCGAATGCCACTGGTTTGTGAACATGAAATAAATTTGGCTCACAACGATACAAAAAACATGTAAATTTGTCTGTCACACACAACCACTTTCTCCAGACTGGAGTCATAAATATTCTACCCAGCCATTAAGTATTTTTGACTCTGTAAGACTTATTTTTTAATCATAATTCATATAGCAATAGTTTATTACACAGAAACCATAATTTCTCAAATATGAATCACTCAACATGTAAAAGAAATGACGCACGGTCACAATGAATTTGATTTCTTCATTAATTAAATAAATGTACAGATACAAATAAAAAAACGTGTTTACAATCTGGCTTTGGCCTGATGCGTCTTTACATAGCCTTCTCGCTTCTACAGAACCCTCTCTGTTCTCGTCTTTCTCTCTACTCTATCTCTTGGCCTAATTTTATTCATTTAGATCGGCCTCTTTCCTAATATTCTTTATTTATATTGGTTTTTGCCTTCCTTTGAGGCTTAAAATTGAATTTATAATACAATTTCAGAGATTATCTAGCCCTCACTCAACTCTGATAGAATTGTAAC
Source organism: Pinus albicaulis (assembly GCA_034641835.2). Lineage (NCBI taxonomy): Eukaryota > Viridiplantae > Streptophyta > Pinopsida > Pinales > Pinaceae > Pinus > Pinus albicaulis. The sequence continues at coordinate 1,171,798,187 of CM076575.1, read as the reverse complement.
CACTTATATTCTCAGAAAATCCTTCCTATCTCTAATTTATGACTAATCTAATCTCTTGAGCATAAAAATAAAATATCCTCTCTAATAACCCATTTTTTCACGGATGTGTTTATAAAAGTCAACTAGCATATTCCCTACCTATGCTTTCTAGGAATTTAAACAATTTACAAGGGAATTTTACAAACACTTGACCCCTCCTCGGGCTAATCAAACAATTAAATTTAATTCAAGAGCTAATGCTCCTGCATCATTTTCTGAGCTACAACAGCACATAGAGGGATTGACTCTCGGGATTCCGGATTTCCGAATCGAAGATTTTCCCATGAGACTGCAATGCCATACTATTGGCGTTCCTAACAATTGGATGCAGTTATTGTGTAGAATAGCTAGATCAATAGCTTGTTATCCCGAACATCACTATTTTTCATTAACATTTTTCATACATTTTGAGACCAATGTGTCTTAGGCACAAATTTTGTAAAAACCTATAATTATCTATCTATCCATTTTCAGTGTTTTCCTATGTTTATTTCATAATCTTATTCAATTGTATGATGTGAATTGAAAATATGTCTTTACATGTGTTGAAAATGTGTGTTTATAACATAATTCTCTAAGGAACTAGTTAATGTGTTCAAGTTTATGGAAATGTGTTGATATTGAATGAAATCAAAATGTATTTCCAAAACTAGAACTCTTAAGAACATATGATGCAGTGTTGGATTTTTGACAGTATAAACACTATTAAGTTGCAGTACAACAAGTTGTGAGTCTCACCTAATAATGATGTGGTTAATACAAAATTAAATGGCATCAGAGAGAAGTTCGATCAATGCGGTATACTCAACGATATTGTTTGTATATCGACCGATACAACTCCCTTTAAAACTCACTAACTCATTGTTCAAAGAAAAATGGCTCACACTATAGAGGATAGGTTCTGTGTACTACGACTAGCACCATCAACATACCCAACGAATGGTTCCAAAGATTTAGACATCTACGATGAAATGTAAAGTGGATTACTAACTTCAAGAAAAATCTAGAAAAATGAACTAAGACAATAAATGAAAATCAAAAGCATATATACAATATAATACAAAATTTCACTACACTCATGTTTAAGCATAGTAATGTTTCAGATACAACCCATTTCGGGGTTGCACCAATGGAATTCCATCAAAATCTACCAACTCGTAGGCACCCTTAGCAAGAACTCTTTTGAAAATATAGGGGCCATGCCATAACGGCTCAAATTTTCATGTACCTATTACATCAGCTTTTTTATCATAAATTAAGACCACATCACCCTCTTAGAAGATGTGAGGCTGGACATGTTGGTCGTATTATGCCTTTATACGTCTTTTATGTGCTTCATTGGCAAATGCGGCTTCATGATGTGTTTCATCAAGATGGATGAGGTTAAAAAGACACGCTTCTTCGATACAGGTGTCAGGTAACAAGTCAACAATGAGTTTTAATGACGGTATTTCACATTGGATAGGCAAGATAGCTTCCAGACTATACACCAATTGAAAGGGGGTGAATCTGGCTGTGTTTCTCACTGAGATTCGGTATACCCACAAAGCCGAGTACAGGATCAAATGCCAATTTTTTTTATGAAATCCTATCATTCATTGAAGCATTTGTTTAATAATATTTTTAATAGCCTAAACTTTTCTATTAGATTATGGATAATAAGGAGTAGAAATATCATGCGATAGTCCTAATTTGGCAGTCAACTCATTAATCATGTGATTGCGAAAATTCTTACCATGATCTGTGACTATGTCCTGTGGAACACCAAACCGTGAGATGACATGATTGAAAAATAATAATGCAGTTGTTTTGCCTATTTTTATGAATGTAGGCATCGCTTCGGCCCACTTGGTAAAGTAGTCTACTGTGACAATAATATAACCATGCCCCTCGGACGAATGAGGGTTTCAGGTCATGAAGTCAATGCCCCATTTTGAAAATGTTCCCATAGCGATAACAGGATGCATCAACACTGGAAGTTTGTGGAATTTACGATCAATAATCTAGCACACATGACAAATTCTGACTGTGAGGATGTAGTTGCCAAATATGGTAGGCCAAAATTAACCAGCGCGGAGTATCTTCTGCACGGTAGCATATCCAGACAAGTGTTCACCATAAGCCCCAGCATAAAAATCATTTAAAACCTTCTCAGCCTCCTCATAAGTGAGGCACCTTCTTAATATCGTATTGACACCACGACAATAAAGTGCATCGCCGACGATCAGATAATATTTGGCTTCATATCGAATATGTCGATGTTCAGAGCAAGAGGTATTGAGCTGAAAAGTCTGGGTTTGGAGATAAATGATAAAATCTCCATATGAATGATTAGATGATCCGATCAGAAACAAAGACTCATCGGGAATTAATGGTTCCGATGTACTGCAGTACTATCAGAGGGAAGGTCGCAGAAAATATCATCCAAAACAAAAGACTTCTTTGACTTGGATTTTATGAATTCCAAATCAAATTCTTGCAAAATGACAATCCATTTTGAATAATACCCCCCCCCCCCCCCCACCAACAATTGACATGACAAAATTTAAGTCATGGGGTTGCAATCTGAAATGACAATGGTCTTCCAAAACAAGATATAATGGCGAAATATTTGGACAGCTTGAACAACTGTAAAGGAAAGCTTTTTGCGTATGAATACTTCACTTCCATATCATTGAGATTATGACTCAAATAATATATCATATTTTCTATCCCATATTCTTCTTGGAATAATATCATACCAATGGTCGTATCAGCTGTGGTGATATATATGAAATAATCACTTTGATAATCGGGGGGATACATTAATGATGCCCAGACAAGTGTATCCTTGAAAACGTCAAAAGAAGCATGTGCAACCTTATCCCAATGGAAGGGAATCCCCTTTTTCAAGAGCTAAGTAAATTCTTTAGACATTTCGGTGTAGTTGGGTATGAATATCCTTAGGAAGTTATCCTTACCATGAAGTTTCTGTAACTGAAGCAAATTTGATGGCACAGGAAAATCAAGAATGGCCTGGACCTTCAGTGGGTTGATTCTAATTCCTTCTTTTAAGAGGACGAATCCTAGAAAACGACCAGAACCAACATAAAACACACATTTATGTAGATTAAGGCGTATTTTTTAGTGTCGGCAGTGTAGAAAGATAGCTCTCAAATGCATTGCGTGATCAGTCTGGTTTCTTGAATGCGCGGGTAAATCATCTAGATAAGGTTGAACAATGTGCTTGATGTCATTGAAAGCATAATCCATTGCTCTCTGAAATGTTGCCCCAGTGTTCTTTAAACCAAATGGGAGTTTTCAATAAGAGAATGTACCCTAGGGAAAGATGAATGTTGTCTTATATTGTTCCTCTGGGCAGATATTAATTTGATTGTAGCCAAAAAATCCATCCATAAATGAAAAAAATTCACATCCAGCACAATCGTCAATAATATGGTTGATAAAGGGAGTAGGATAGTTGTCTTTTGGACAAGCAAGATTGACATCTTGATAATTGATGCACACTCTGATTGTCCCTTGTTTTTTCATGACAGTAACAATGTTGGAAACCTAATCAGACAGCGGAATAGGGTAAATGAACCAGCACGCAAAAGTTTTTCAACTTCTGCTTTAATGGCAGCAGCCTTCTTCAGATTAATAGGACAAAGGCGTTGACGTACTAACTGACATCAGGGTACATTTTAATGGTGTGTTCAATGATACTAGTATCTATGCCTGTAATTTCCTCATAAGACAAGCATCATTTTTATATATTTTGTTAAGGAAAATTTTAAATTTTTCTTATTTAAGCTTACCCTAATGTCTAAACCCACTCACTTTCAAATCCCCTCATGTCACATCAGTCATAATTTTTTGAAAGTTTTCAATTTCCAAGGTTTTGGTACCGAAATGGTCATTTTAGCCAAGAAACCACAGTTTCGTAGTGAAATACACTGATAAATTCCACTTTTCGCTACGAAACTGCTGATAATTTCATAGCGAAAACACCCAGTTTTACACTGAACATGCTACAAAAGTTTGGTTTCATGTCTGTCATGTCAAGTTAGTTGTTAGGTGTCAAAAAATCATTGGGAAAGGGTAAGTTAGATACCATTCAAGTCATTAAGGGTTAATATCAAGGTAGATGGTCAAGTCTGAAGTCATCATCACCATTTTAGGCATGTATGAGTCATCATTGTGTTATGAGTGAATATTAAACATCAAAATATTTCCTAATTTAGTCATTTCTCATTCTTCATTCCTTCTTCGTGTGATATTGAGCTTTGGAGAGCTATTGCATTGAGCCAAAGTTGTGGTTGGTGTTTTCAAAGGTTTACAAAGATCATTGATCAAGCGAGGCTGAAAACTATCAAGCGAGGCTGAAAACTATCTAGCGAGGCTAGGAACTATCAAGCAAGGTTGAGAAGGCTTTAAAGAAACCATGGCAGAAAAAAAGGACAAATAAGGGTGGCCAATGTCTAAGATATGAACCAACATATATGAATCTAATCAATGAATACCCAACAGTTGTAGAATTCTTTAGAAGGACTGGTTGTTTATGGTTTTGTGAAATATTACAAGGGTGCCATGTACAGGTTTCCAAATAATTTTCTTTAAACTTCAGTGGAACATCTTTCCATTACTTCAGAGGTCATTGTAGGAGCATCAGGGATTCCAAGGGGACAAGAGAAGTGGTTCAAAGGGTTCAAGTTCAACATGGAGTAATGCAAAGAGTTTATGAAGCCTGGAAATGATGAAATGGACCTTACTAATGCCATTCCAAGGAGTTGTATGAAGGATAACTACTCAAATTTGTTGCTCATCATCCAAAAAAATTTTACTTGTGAAGGGAGATACCATAAAGTCTACTTTTACCATTTCAAGCTCCTCCTACACTTTGTTGGTAAGATATCTCTTGATCTTCCTTTCTATTTACACAGAAATCTAGAAAAAATGGCAGATAAGGTACAAGAAAAATATGAAGGAAGTGAAACTTCATTGTTTCATCATGGTTTAATTAAATTTATGGTTTTAGATGAGCTCCAAAGACTAGGCAGAGACTGGTCTTCATTTTTATTTGTTAGTGGTTTTTGAGTTGGATGCTCTTACTCCTTCAAGAACTCCTAAACCTAGGAGAATACCATCACCCTTGGTGGCAGAACCAAGTGAAGAAGCAAGAGTAGAACCAAATGAACTAGTCATGATGGAAACAGAGCAATTGTAGAGTTTTGATACACCCATTGTTCCACCTGAAAAATAAAAACCAAAAGTGGTCAAACTTGCAAAACAAAAACAAGTTGTGAGTAAACAAGGAACCAAAAGGATGACAAGGAGTCAAACAGTGGCTTTAGAAAATAAAATAGTGGTTGTAGAATATAGAGCAGTAGCTAAAGGAAATCTAGAAGACATATTACATGCCATTTACATAGAAGAGACTCCTATAGTCCAGGCTGAGGATATAGAGGAAGGTGGACAGAAATTGAAGAAAGCTAAATCTGCAAAGAAACTAGAATTTGAAGGAGAATATGCAGGCTTTATGTTCCAAGAAATAAATTCCATGACAAGGCATGCTAAAAAAAATTTGTAGAGTAACAAATAATTTCATCCAGCTATTGATACTATCAAGCCACCACAAGACATCATTGATTTTTCATCACCTGCAGAGAAAGATACAGTTATCAAGTCAAAGAAAGGAAAGGAGAAAGTAATGGAAAAAAAAGAGTTTGAACTCCTTGAATAACAGTTGAAGCTGGCCAACCATGATATTTTTGTTATGAAGAAATAATCAAGGAAACACAATATCCAGAAGGTTCAGTTTGAAAAGATGAAAGAGATTTGGGAAGAGCAAGTTGACGGTGTTTTCAAGACCCTAGATAATACACAACAGTTTATCAAATGGACCATGCCATTGAGAAAATAAGTAAAAAATGTCAGGAAAATGAATTTACATTTGAAATATGCAAACAAAAATTTGAAGGATCAGGTTAAAGACCTTCAGGAACAGCTTGAACTAATCCATGAGGAGTTGGAGAAAAAGGGCCTTAAAATGACAGTATTTGAGGAGCTAATTGCTTAACTCATCAATGAGGAAGAAACACCTCAAGAAACATAGTGTGAGCTTGTTTATGATTTTAAAGCTTAATGGCATGTTAGAAACTAAGTTTGTACACCTGGAAAGTATATTTTTTAAGCTACACATAAATCTGGAATTTTCACTGTTTTCAGCAGTTTCGTAGCATTCCTGGGCTTGAAAAACAAGAAAATGCTATGAAACTATTGTAGCTCTCCTTTTTTCATTTTGAACCAGTTTTGGGAGCTTCCAAGAGGTGAAAATGGTATGGAATATGTATTAAGGCATAATGAACATCATGCAGGAGGAAAAAATCAGAAAAATTGATGGCAAAAGGCATTTTTGTAACGCTGTGAAACTGTCATACTTTCATAGCATACTATTTTGAAGCTTTACGAGCAAGATTTTGTGCAGTTATGGATAGGTGGACACTTTAAAAGGTTCAAGGTACTATGTTAGCTATCATCCAAGACTTGAAGATCACAAGATGAAGCCAAATCATCAGCCAAACCCCTCATTGAAGATAAGGATCAGTTTCGTTAAAAATAGGGTTGGTTTCTAGTTTAAGAGGAGGTCAATTAAGATGTCATGTAGTGATGAGTCCCATCACACCCTATTCGAACAAGTGAAGGAATAAGTTGTCAAAGATGTAACTATTTTTAGGAGATAAGGTTGTTAATGTAATAATGAACAGTTTGAGTCCTATTAGGAAAAGGACTGTCAAGTAGAATAGATGTCATGTTCTCATTAAAATAGATGTTTTATTGTTATGCAAGGTGTCATTAGGGAAATTTCGATGAATCTATCCAGGAGGAAAATCATCTCATCATGTAACAAGTCTATCAAAGGGTAGAGAGTTGAATTTGTATAGGTTGGAGACCTTTTGGCAAAACTGCAGCTTTATGTAATTAATTGTTTTATGTAATACAGAGACTTGTTTCTTGACCAACTTGAGATTCTGATTGAGTTTTTAGTGTGTATCTGATCTATATTTTCTATGTGTACCATTTGCAGTGGTTTTCATCTTTAATACTCAGAATTCATTCATGTAATGCTCTGGCTTCATTTATAGATGAATTGAATATTTTATTTCCTTTTGCATGTGTGCTTACCTTTGCTAAAAACTTTTACCTACCTCAGCTTCCATGTCATGTGAACTATCTACTGAATTATTTCTTTTTTGACTCCATAAGCCCAATTTTTGCATACTGATGTTCTTTTCAACCTACACTTATCATAAGAAAATCATTTTCCAAGTAGAGTTATCCATCTAGTTTATCATTATCAAATATCATTAACCCTTTTTGAGAGAGCCCTCTCAGAATGAAGAGGCTAAGCTTCAATCACAAGTTGGTTTGAAACAGTTACATAAAGTTGTCTGGTTAGCAGCCAATCAGGTGCAATTTTGTGATAACACCTGCACTAAATTTCTTTTCTGTTTTTTCTTCCATGCATCCTAGAATATGTATAGAGTTTATGAGCTTCCATCCCCTGCCCAAATTTCCTCTCACATTCCTATTAATGATTGTGTGAATTACCTTGATGACCCTACTTTCCATAGAGTGTTTTGGATCCAGATCTAGCAAAATATAACAAAAAGGTCCCCTGAGCAAGTTACCTCCCTAAGTGCCTTCAATTCCCAACTGATTGATGCATGGGGAGAGGGGGTGCTATAAAAATTACCTGCTCTAATTCTCCATGACCTTGCCTTTGTAGTCTCGCTTTGTGTTGAATATTTCCCACTACCATCTTGCATGGGGTGACTACTTCTAGGGATGGGCCAAACCTGGCTATACCATGTCAATCACACAAGGAAAATAATCTCTTCATGTATTAAGGTATTCCAATTTCATACATGATTGTTTGGTACCTCTCATGGATTCCCAAGACTTGTAAAAATTTTCCTCTAGCTTACTTATGACAATATGGTAGTTCAACTTAACTCTATAATTGTTGTCACAAGACAGTGTGTGATTTCCACATTCCATGCATGCAAAAAGTAATACTTCCATGATTTTTAATTGAGTAGACATATCCATTGAATTATGGCATCATTTCCTCTCTCATTTTTCCTTTAATATGCATGCTTTCGGGTGCTAGTGATAAGGCTTGGTTGGCCATCCTATCAGCTATAGTGTTGAGGTCTCTTAGAACATGATTTACTTGTGTGATTGGAAATATGGATATATTTCCCATGATTCTTGTGTGGAGATGTCATAGCTAAGAGTCTGAATGAAAAATTCTCAACACAAGATGACATATGGTGTTATTGGAGTCTCCTATTATAATGAGGGAACTGATTGGAGAAGAAGCAACCAGAATAAGGCCTTAAAGGATTAGAAAAATAAGTATCAGTTGAATTCAAACTAGTCTCTTGGTATTTTTGAATGTTTATATACCTTATGAATAGATTGTTGCAATGATAGGATATGCATAGTATTATATGTTTGAAAATTGGACTACTATGGCACAAATGTTTGTAAAACTAATTGTTTACAGTCTCAAACTGAATGCTAACGAGCTAAGCTATGATTTATATCATTTAACCTAACAGTTTTTGGGCTCTGAAATATATGACAAGTTTCAATAATTTTCCATTCTATATTTTACAAATATATCTAACAAAGAAGCACTGTAATTCCTTATCAATTAGATCACAATTTTAGATTAAAGAAAATGTCAACACAGTAAGTGAAATTCCCTTCTCAAATTTTGAAATAGTTTGGAAAAAAATTGGCATTTGTAACCTACAAATGTTATACAAGTCTCGATTTTTCAACTCTCATATATGATACTTAGCTTATAGAAATATATGTGCACAAGCAAGCCCACACACATATATGGCACGCATGAAAAAACTAGATCTGGCTTAGTAGGCATCAACGATTTTGGTTTGCCTGAGTACACAGTGGTGCAACATTTTTCCTTGTGCATGACTCTTCAACAAGATAGATATTACATATGGCCCCACTTCCACATGGCTAATAGCCCTCGGCCCATAAGGGGTGAACCAAAAAGCAACCTACTTATGTAGGAAAACCGGTCTGTGATGCTTGGGCATATGCTCTTAGGAGATTGGAATGCAGTGGGAAACTCAGAAAGGGATTACCTTCACTACTAAACTAAAACCCTGTGGGAAGTAGAGAAATTTTTAAAGGAATTCTAAACAGTGAGAAAATAATAAAATCAAATTTGAAATTCGAGAGAAAAAATAGACGGAGAGGGAGACTTGTGTACCAAATATCGTTCTCTGGATAGAGGCTTAAGAAGAACATTATAAGCTTTTATCACTTGAGCAAACTGTTGAGTCAAATGCTCCTTCTCTTGCTAGTCCCAAATAGATGAGAAAATGAAAGAAATTTCACTCAAAGTCCCATAATGAAAACACGATATTAGTGCAAAAGTCACAGAAATTTGCAACCCACTAATGTATTACAACGATAGGAATATCAAAAAGGAACAATAGAACTGACCTCAGAGTTTCACTGAAATAAATCAGGATGCAGTTTCTTTTGCCAATCTTTGTACTTTTTTTCCATGTTGTTTGTTTGTACATCATACTCTGGTTACCTGCAAAGAAGCAAGCCCACATAATCAATTTCACTCATGCTTGCAATAAAATTTTACCCAAACTAAATAGAAAACGTATCCAATGGGATTATTAATATATTAATAAATATTTATATATCTGTGCTTGTGGGGTTCCTCATAAATACAAATTGTCATATTTATTTCATGTGAGTTTCAGCGTCCAAATATTTACAGACTGAATATATGAAAATATTTCACTGAAGAATCCAGAGGTTGAACACTCTTGCATGATGGACACACCAGAAATGGCCTAGAGACTCTCTTTGTGCCACATGCCCAGCATTTAGCGAAGACACCTCGAGCATTTTCCAAGGAGGAAAGTATCACAAAGTTGTTTGAGTGATGAAGAATGCCACTAGGGCAGTTGGGCATACAATTTTTTTTTAATAAACATATGAGCATTTAGAAAGGGTGAAATTAGATAAGCATTGAGACTCAAAATTTTGGTGTACAAGGGCATCGAAGGCATGAAAAGGAGAACATAAATAGAATAGGGAATCTCGAGTGAAAGTTGCATCCAAGGCAAAGGTGTCGAAGTAGAGGAAGGAGATCCCAACAACTTCTCTCTCTATTTTGTTGTTAACGAATGTTATCCGCCCATTTTGCAAGCCAATTCTCAGTAGAAATCTATTTCTCTATTAACCTGATGTTATCTGCCTCATTTGCCAATGAATCCTCCTTGGCCATACCCCGCCAATGCTCTTTGGTCATACCCTCTTAAAAAATTTGAGTGGGAAAATGAAATTCCAAATGAGAACCCCAAAGCTTAAAAAAATATTATTTGAAATTAATATTATTAGTCTGGTTTGCTAGCCAGTATTTTTTGGCAATACCCTCTTAAATTTGAGTGGGAAAATGAAATTCCAAATGATAAGCCCAAAATTTTTACCATAATGTAATATATATATATATATATATATATTCTAATATAATAAATATTTTAATTTTTTTTAGAGTTGTCCGAGGTTATAAATGTTTTAATATTTTTTAAAAATAAAGGTAGTTGAATCTGCAAGGTATTTTGTTTTTTCATTTTTTTTATTTTTTTTTCGTTTTTCCATATTTAGAAAGATTTCATTCCTTTGTCTTGGCAATTAGTAGATCGAGAGTTAGGATGGATCTAGATCGGTTTAATTATTAATTATAGTTATAGTTATAAAAAAATTTTACAGAGTCAAAATGTTAAAGAGGACATCAAAACATCTCTACCATGGGAGAGAAATTAAATAATTATGGAGAAACCCTATAGGCCCATGAAAAAATTGTAGGTAATGAAAGGGGTGTGGAGTGTCTGACTAGAGCGAAGCGTATTTTTGACGAAGATTGAATGGGATCTAGAAAATATCAGGCTCTAATATCCTTTTCAAAATGAAAAATAATATTAAATGATAACCATGAGATTTTTATTCACATTACGTATATTTTTTAAGTAAAAATATCATCACCATGATAAACCCTTTGAAGACACACAACTACTCATCAAATATATTTTTTGAGATGAGATGTTGGTCTCTTGCTATCAGACCCACATAAAGGAGGAGGAGTTGGTTGATTATGCATTGGAGGAGGGGGTTTTCAACAAATTTGGGCTAGCAAAAGGATTTTAACCATTCACATTTGGAAGTTAGATCGAAAGGTCACCATGTCTCAATTTTTGGGCCTACCAGGTCTTTAGAAAGAAAAGTTAATAATTTGATAGGGCATCCATCTAGCGATTCATAGGCCCTAACCCCTGATCCAATTGCGCATTGTTTGGGTCCTCTAGTTTTGGCCAGCCCAAGGCTCAAGGCCATTTTTGAGGGGTTGCAAAAATATTCTAGGGGTTATCTAGCTTTGAGTTTGGTTTCCCTTTCATCTTAGAGACCAGAGAAAGACATGTGATGTATTATGACTTTTAGGGTTTTCAGAAGTTTCAGAAGTTATAACTTTCTTCGGTTTTTTTTTTCCGCTTGTCCTTCATCTCAAGTGCCATTGGCCTTTCCTTCTTAGACTAACTAGTGAAGGAGAGCCTTGCCTCGATGACAAAGGAAGGTCAAACTAATTTTGAGAATATATGAATCCATCTATAGTGTTAAAATTTAGAGACAAACGGGTATTTAGAATTTTAACACCATAGATGGATTCAAAGACCCCTTTGTCTATAAAATTTAACACTACAGATGAATTTAGAGACCCATGTAGTGAAATGAAACACTTCAGTGTCAAAATTTAAATTTTTTCATTTCGAGAGTGACAGAATTAAAAATTACTAGCAGAAATAGCTAATTCTAGGTTTGTCCATGGTGCTACTAAAATGAAAATGAGCGACATTGTCAGCCGGAGGCTGAGAGCTGGAGATATCATGGCTAGAAAGTGGTGGATGAGAGCCAATTCCTCTCCCACGACCCCTACTACATCTCATGCAATGCCTTTGTGGCATGCTGGTTGAGTGGGAAGACAGAGAGACCGTGTGTGAGGACAAAGAGGCGGATTGGGAAGGTGAATGCATGCGCGAGGCTATAGGGGGTGACTGTGAAGGCGAACCAGTGGGCGTAAGCGGGAGATAGGAAGGCGGAGGAGAGCGAGGGGAAGTGCGAGGTGAGCACGGCACTAGGGTGGTGGAAGAGGGAAAAAGAAGGTAGAAGTGAGCGCAAGGATGAAAGTCTGGCAGGGCCACGGGAGGTTCAAATGCTGAGATGCGAGTCGAATGCAAAGATGCAAAGAAGGAGCTCAAGAAGGCATACAAATAAGTTTTGAATGTTGGTGGACACGTCTCCATTAAATGCATCGAGTAAGTAGCAACGAGGTAATGGCGAAACGTGCGAGCGATGAATGCCCGACGTCGAAACCCAAGGGCCTTTAAGGCCTTGGTACCATTCTCTGAGGTGGGTAGGTGGCTTGGCCAGATGTCTCTCTAAGGGCCAGCCACCGTAATTTTGCCTTTAAACATCCCCATCCGAGAAGTCCCTTATTAGTGTTAGTGTAGCCCCCTTATTGTTATTTTTGTACCCCTCTGACCCCCATATTGTTATTATTGTGCCCTTACATTATTATTGTTAGGTCGGGTAGGATTATATTGTGATCCCATGGACTTATATATATAGAAAGGAGGTTTTGTCATTTGTATCTTCCAAGAATTGTTCATTTATGTAATGTAAAGGAGGTTTCTCCCTCGAAGTGGCTGATTTCTAAGGCTCTAATCTCTCTTTTTTTCTATTTTGGAAGTTGGTTTCGTAACAGTGAAACCTTATGTTCTAGAGCTCTGATACTAAATGTTATGTAACCAAATCAAAATAGAATAAGAGATGGATAAACAACTTGAAAATAAAACTCTTCGAGGGGGAAACCTCCTTTTACATCACATAAATGAAAACTTCTTGTATGTTTCAAATGAAAATACACCCTCGGTATATATAGGAGTCTAAAGGGTTAAATTATAGTTAGGGCCTACATAACAATAATAATGTAAGAGCTCAACAATAACAATAGTGGGTTCTATGAGGCACAATCATAAAAATATGGAAGTTCTATGGAGACACAACAATAAAAATATGGGGGATACACTAGTATTATAAGGACCTAACATTACATCTATCAAAAAGGGTGTTAAAAAAACCATGTGTCTCATTAACTTTGTATTCAAAACTTAAAACCTCGCATTTTGATGTGTTAAAAAAGGGTGTTACAAAAACCACAAGGTTGGTTAACTTTGTATTCAAAAGTTAAAACCTTGTAATTTGATGTGAACATGCTTTTCAATGTAATGATAACTCTCTGAATTTTAAAAATAAATATGAGAGATTGAATTGAAAATAGTTGACTTGCACGTGAATAATGATTGTATATATATAAATAATTTAATGTTGTTGTTGACATTTCATTTCTGTAAGATTTGATCTATGAGTATCTATATATAAACTAGTCATTTCATAGTACCACCTACATTAAATCATTTGTCGTCATAAAAAACATTAAAATCGATACATAAATAAAAAGTGTTTTTAAAGATTGGATGATACACTATAGTAAAAGGGTTGTACAAATTGGTATAATTACAATACATATTTTGATAACGTCTTTCGCATTAATCACATCATAAATTGTTGGTAGACTTTTCGAACCATCTAATGTCATTCATCCTCAACACAAAGATGAAATTTTTATATAAATTACATATAGCATTTTTACATTTTTTGAAATTTATATTTTATATATTAATTTTTACATAAGTTAGAAATATCATTTTTACATTTTTTGAAATTTATATTTTATATATTCTTTCTTTTTCAAAAATAAATCCCATAAAAATTGTCTATCCAATAATTTAGACAAATTAAAAAATATGATTTTTAATTTTAAAATAATTTTAATTTTGAGAAAATTCATTTTTAATTAATTTTATAAAAACTTAAAAAAAACTTTGACCAAAAACCATGTAATTTATTCTCTTAATAATAAATAAATTTCAAATTAAAAGTTCTTTTTATCTTTAAAAAAATAATTTATTTCCCTACACATTTTTATTAATATAAAAATTATTGCGATGTTTGAAAATGGACCAAATATATATGCAGGCAGCTAATAAAATTATATTATATTTGTTCTTAGATAAATAAAAAATAGGGATAGCATTAGTTTCGATGGAAAAGAAGAAAATAGATCATTTATGATAGCATTAAAATTGGTTCAGTCCAAAGTACTTTTGGTGGTGGCAGACCGTCAGATTATAAAGGAAACTTCCACTGAAAACATGGAAATGGAGTTGGTATTAAAATTAAATATAACAAAACTACAAAGGTATTCACATTATAGGAGGTGGAGATTGGAAATAAAAAGTTGAAAACATGAAAGACAAAAGACTTGGTCAAACTTGAAGCAGAGTATCTATAATGGGGAGGGAACACTCTTGCACCGCACATCATGGAAATATTCAACAAGGATTCCTAAGAGTCTAGACAACTAGCCTAGCAATAACCCTTTTAAAAAGTGGAGACATTAATAATCCGTCCAATTATAGAACCTTTATGATCAATCCTTTGTTTGCAAAGCTTTGCGCCAGCATGGTAGAAAATAGAATCAATAAGTGGGCAACAGTAAAAGAAATAGGGCAAAAGGACAAGCGAGTTTTATGCTAAGGCATTCTACACTGGACCACGGCATCACGTTGAGACACATTATTGAAAAGGTTTGAGGGGATAAAGAAGAAATATTCTTCTATGTTGTTGGCTTCAAAAAGGAATTTGACACAATCCTAGAGATAAGTTGTGGCGTAGAATGGAAGAACTTGAAATTCCTTTGCATTATAAAGTTGTTGTCCATAGACTTTATGAAGAGGTGAAAGTCAAAATTAGAACCTCAATGGGCATTTTAGAAAGCTTTAGAAGTAACATTGGAGTCAAGCAAGGTTGCCTTCTATCCCCTACTCTTTTTGGTTTATATATTGATAAACTGGAACAGTGGTTAAATTTGCAAGGTGGGGATGGTGTTTGGTTGGGGGAGTTTGTGATCAATCTTCTTTTATATGCTGATGATCTTGTGTTTATTTCTAAATCGGCCCATGGATTGCAGATGCAACTATATGCCCCCTTGAGAATTTTTGTAGAGCTGTGGGGATGCAATTCAATATTAGCAAGACCAAGATAATTATTTTATCTAATAAAAGGAAGTAGAGTCAGCATAAGTTCTTCTTTAAAGGAAATATTCTTGAAGAAGTAAATGAGTACAAATACCTTGGGATCGATTTCAACAACAAACTTAATTGGGAGGGCTGCAGAAAGAAGAGAATCGTAGCAGGGTGGAAATCATTATATGTTCTTCAAAACAAATGTAAAGAGACAAGGTTATCGGATTGGAAAACTATTAAAGTACTTTTTGAACTCCTAATTTGTCCAATGATTCTATATGGGTGTGAATTGTGGGCTAGCAGCACCCCTATCTCAAAATGGAAGCAAATTGAGAAAATCCAAAAACGTTTGATCATGAGCAAGTTCAAAATAAAAAGTTTGGTACCTTATGAGATAATGTTTAGTGAAACATGAGAAGCTCTCATCGAAGTAATTACTATGGTTTGGCTCATAAGATATCTAAAAAGAATTGAGCAAATAGGAGTAGGTAGATGGCCTAATGTTATCTTCAAGGAAGGCATGAGTGAAAGAAAGAAAACATGGATGAGACAAAACTACACATGGATGAAAAAATGGAATATCTACCTCAATGCTTGTCCCACAAATAGTAAGGAGCTAAAGAATTTTGTTATGGATAAGTTTCATAAATAGGTATGGGAAAAGAGTTGGGTAGAAAGAAGAAGTAATACATTGAAGAATTCAACTCTATGTATGATCTCCAAAAAAAAGAGTACATTGGAGTTAACATTCCATGGAGGGAAAAGGTTCTTATTGCTCAATTAAGAACCATTTCACATCATCTTTGGTGTGAATAGGATAGTGGAAAAGGCTTAAAGAAGCTTGGGAAGAACGAGTGTGTACATTTTTCATGTCTGCTGCAGTGGAATCGGAAAAACATTTCATTTTGGAATGTGATGCCTTCAAAGACATCAGAGAAAGTTACGGGAATATGTTATCTTTAGTTTCTTGGCATTATCCTTTTAACGATGAGATTGTTAGAAGGTTAGGCCAGCGCATCATCAATTTGAATAAGAAAAGAACTGAAATACAAAAGGTGAAAAATAAGGAACTCATAATCCCATAGACTATTTTTAATCTCATGAATGTTAAAATTTCATTTCATTTCATTTCACGTAACGCAATCTGAACAAAACAAACAAAAAAATTGATGATATTTTATTAATCAAGGTCGAATCATGGATTATTTATTTGGTGTACACTGTACTTTATGAGCATGATCAAAACATGGACATATTTCACAATTTAAACGAAAAATATCCAAATGAAATTGTCAACGTCATATGAAGGGGTAGGTGATTAGCATGCCTATCACTTTTGCATTGATCAATTTTCTTTTACTAAATTTACTTTTAATCCATAGAATCAGTGCCCACTAGAATTAAGTTTTCACCATTATGGGGTTCGAACCCCGTACCATCTAGTGTTCACACAGGCATCAGACATCAACGTTGTTGGCAGGCATCATCTAGCATTGTCAACAGCTTGCAGGTTCAAACCCCATATCATCTAAAGTTTACGCATTTGACTCGGTGTATAGAACAACAACACAGAGCACTAGCATTCCCTTACTATCGCCATCTCATTCATGCACTACGAATTTATACACAAACTGAAGAGACAAGCTAAGAGGCATGCCGAGAGACAAGCCGAAGTTGAAGCCACCGAAAGCCTGCAACATCGTGGAAAGGAAGCTACCGAAAGCCTGCAACTATTGAGGATTTATCACCGTGGGCGTCTCCTATGTCTCCATGTGCATTTTTCTCCCTTTGCAAACCTACAACAGTAGAACGGGAAACCTCAAGTTTATTTTCTTTGTATGCAGGGATGATTTCATGGGTATGTTTTATACTACCCGTTATTGGTGGCCATGAACATCGAATCACTTCTCTACAGAAGTGTATTCTGGATGTATTTGGTGTATGGGGTTTTTCTCGTTGTTTTTATTAACAGTTTGAGAATGTATGGTTGATCATGTACTGTCATATATTTCTTCTAATATATACAGCGTTTTTTTCTTCTGAAAAAAAAAGAACGGGAAACCTCAAGCAACAGGGTGGGCCAATTTTGGAGTGATTTGTGGTTATTGAAATCCCAAAATGGAAAAAAAATCAATAGTAAACGTTAAAAATGGAAAGGAAATATCATATTTTGTGGAAACAAATCATTTGA
Source organism: Pinus albicaulis (assembly GCA_034641835.2). Lineage (NCBI taxonomy): Eukaryota > Viridiplantae > Streptophyta > Pinopsida > Pinales > Pinaceae > Pinus > Pinus albicaulis. The sequence continues at coordinate 1,171,780,712 of CM076575.1, read as the reverse complement.
GCAAAGTAAAAATTACTTTAGTATAGGGTATTTTAAAGCACAGACTTGCCCGCTTTAAATAGGAACAAAGAAGAATAAAACACTCACAGAGGAAGAAAAAAAAAGAATATCAACAAAAATAAAGAAGATTCAATCATTTACAGTCCCAAAACTACACTTCTTACTTGGTCATCAAATCTTTATGTCCAAGAATTGATGAAGGTCAGGGAAAGGCCAGAAATTTTAGAAGCCAAAAAACAGGAAAGGGAACGCAAACTTTCAGATATCACACTTGAAAATCAATGTTTAATGGAAAGTAATAGAATTTTAAAAGAGTACGTAAAAATGTTACAAGATGTTGTAGAGGCAGGAAAATGAGAATGGGAAAACATGAAGGCAACATGGAAAACCAACAATGAAGCAATGGCAACAAACAAAGGTGTGATAATCTCTAAAACAACTTAGGTAGATACACAAATAGTTCAACAAACAATCATTTCCGAAAAAAAGGCAGAAGAGAACAAGAGGACATACATTCCAAAAGAAATCAAAACTAGGGTTGAAAACACTAATGGTCACAGGATAGAGGAAAAAGAAGATGTAAGTTCTCGTAGAGCACATAAAAGACAACATAAAGAGAGAAAAGAGAGGGAAACAAACTTTAGTATCGAGGGAATAAGAGACTATGGAAATAATGAAAGCACTTTCAATTTGACAAGGGACTTTTTGAGAGAGAAATTACAGTGGAGAGGGAAGATTTTTCAAGCAATGAAGGTGGGAAATATATGTGAGGAGAGGCCTTGACCTATAAAAGTCATCATGGAAAATGTGCAAGAAAAACACCATCTCTTAAGCAAAAAAAAAAAAAAAACTCTTTAAAGGCTTACACTTCTTCCTAGATGAATATTTTACTAGAAAACAACAACAAGATAGAAGAGAAGAAGTGGAGAAAGTTAGAGCAGCAAGAAACAAAGGGAAAAGAGCATGATTATACAATGGTAAAGCAGTTATTTCAGTGTTTGGGCCACATGGAAAAAAAGGGCAACAAGATGACAATAAAGAAAAGACAAGTAATTCTATAATAGGGAGGAAAACAATAGAATTAACATGGATGAAAAGGGGTGAAGGCTCAAATTTGAGTCTTGTGTGCCAAACCGTGTAGCAACCAAATCCTACCTAGGTCTACCTAAGTCTAGTTTGTTGGAATTGCAGAGGCTACCCTTGGAGGAGGGGACCTAGGATAGGGACTATTACAGAAGGTAGAGACATAATTTGTCTTACAAAAACTCATGAACATGATGGTTTCAAAACTCGTATGTTCGACGGTTATTTGAAGTTGGAAGTTTGGAACGAGGCAGCAAAAAATGGCAAAGAGTATGGAGGAATACTAGTTTTAGTGAAAGAAAAAGAAGGTCATCACATTCAGTTAGTGAAATAAGATGCAAATAAAAAATATGTATAGTTCAAAATAACATAGAATGAGAATGACATAAGAATTGCAACATGTTATTTTGTGCCTCAAGTATCAAAAACTTACAAAAATAAGGGATTGGACAACAAAGATCCATATGTAGATTTAAAGCAAGATATTTCCGCATATTCTCAATAGGGAGAAGTTATTTTAGTAGGAGATTTCAATGTTAGAACAACAAATCAACAACTTAATATTCTTTCTTGCAAAGAGGATCACAATCATATCTAGCTCATTGAAGAGGAGAATTATCGATGGTTGAGATGTTCATAAGATGAAAAATTTAGTAATATTTTTGGAGACGAGTTTCTTACGTTATGTGGTGATTTCAAATTAATTATCTATAATGGTCTAGATAGATGAAAAAAGTCTGGGAACTTCACTTGCAACACATACAATGGGGCAAGTGTCGTTGACTATGTTATTGGTTCACAAAGCTTAATAGAAAGGATAGATGAAGTAAAGATTGGAGAGCATATTTGGGACTTAAAATCATATCGTACCCCAATTTATATAAAGTTATGTTTGTTAGAATAAAGAAAGAATATAAGGAAAACCTAATGTTCTCAACAATCGACATCAAGGGGAAAAATTATTCTAACACAAGAAAATTGCACTATCTTCAAAACAATCTTGGAGAGATCAATTCGGAAGGAGAAAATTGGTCCCCAAATCCTCAACAACCATGAGTTAACAAATATAATCCAGGGTTCACTTGAGAAGTGTAAAATAGAAAAAAATAGGAAATAAGAATCATATTGTTTTCCTGTGAATGTGTGGTTCGATGAGGAATGCAAAATGGAAATGAAAAAGGAAGGAGAGGGGAATATGAATGCAAAGTTATATAAGCAAAATTTAAAAAAGAAAAAATACAAGTTCATGCAAACTAGGAGAGAAGAGTTGATATATCTAGGCAAGAATAACCCAAATCTTTTTTGGCAGGAACTTCAACCAAGGAAGAAGCAATTTGACAATAATATTACAACCAATTAGAGGTCGAGCCTCCTCCCAGGATCAACACAACTACAAAGCTTTTTACAGTACAAGAGGTGGAGGCGGGAATTAAAAATTTGAAAACAAGGAAGCAAAAGGACTTGGTTGAACTTCAAGTAGAATATATAAAGTGGGGAATGAACATTTTGGCACCGCACATCATGGAAATATTAAATAACAACATTTAGTAAGGATTCCCAAGGGATTGGACAGCTAGTCTAGCAATAACCCTTTTTAAAAGTGGAGACATTAATAATCCTACCAATTATAGAACCATTATGATCAATCCTTTGTTTGCAAATCTTTTCAATGTCATGGTAGAAAATAGAATGAGTAAGTGGGTAGAAGTAAAATAGAAGAGGTCAAAAGGGAGAGATGATTTTAGGTTGAAGCATTCTACAGTGGATCATGGTATCACATTGAGACACATTGTTGAAAAGGTTTGGAGGGGGAAACAAGAAGTATTTTGTTTCTTTGTTGACTTCAAAAAGGCATTTGACACAGTCCCTAGAGATATGTTGTGGCGTAAAATGGAAGAACTTGAAATTCCTTTACAATATAAAGTTGTTGTCCATAGGCTTTATGAAGAGGTGAAAGTCAAAATTAGAACTTCAATAGGCATTTTAGAAAGTTTTAGAGTAACATCAGAGTCAAGAAATATTTTCCTTTATCCCCTGCCTTTTTTGGTTTATATATTGTCAAATTAGAAGAGTGGCTAAATTTTCAAGGTGGGGATGGTGTTCGGTTGGGGGAGTTTGTGATAAATCTTCTTCTATATGTAGATGATCTTGTACTGGTTGCAAATTGGCCCATAGATTGCAGATGCACCTATATGCCCTTGAGAATTTTTTTAAAGTAGCGAGGATGCAATTCAATACCAATAACACCAAAATAATGATTCTCGCTAATAAAAGGAAGCGAAGCCAGCATATGTTCTCCTTTCAAGGAAACATTCTTGAAGAAATAAGTGAATACAAGTACCTCATATTGATTTCAACAACAAGCTTAATTGGGAGGATTGCAAAAAGAAAATCATTTTAGGAGGGTGGAAAGAATTTTATGCACTTCAAAACATATGTAGAGAGGCAGAGTTATGGGATTGGAACATGATTAAAGTGCTTTTTGGACTCCTAGATTGTCTAGCGATATTATATGGGTGCGAATTGTGGGCTAGCAGCATCCCTATTTCAAAATGGAAACAAATTCAGAAAATTCAAAAATGCTTGATCATGAGAAAGTTCAAAATAAAAATTTTGGTTCCTTATGAGATAATGTTGAGTGAAACAAGAGAAACTCCCATCGAAGGAATTTTTATGGTGCATCTTATAAGGTATCTAAAAATAATTGAGAAAATGGGTGGAGGTAGATGGCCGAAAGTTATATTCAATGAAGGAATGAGTGAAAGAAAGAAATCACGGATGAAAAAAAAACAACAAATGGATACAAAAAAGGAATATTTACCTTAATTCATATCCCACAAATAGCAAGGAGTTAAAGAATTTTTTGTTGGAGAAGTTCTGTAAGGGTATATGGGGAAAAGAGTTGGGTAGAAAAAAGAAGTATTATGTTCAAGAATTCAACCCCACTTGTGATCTCCAAAAAAAGAGTACATTGGAGCTATCATTTCGTGGAGAGAAAATATTATTATTGCTTAATTAAGAACTATATCACATCAACTTTGATGTGAAATGGGATGGTAGAAGATACCTAAAGAAGCTTGGGAAGAAAGGGTGTGTAATTTTTGCACTTCTGGGGTAGTGGAATCATAAAAGCATTTAATTTTGGAAAGCGATGCTTTTAGAGACATCAGAGACAGTTATTGCAGTATGTTAGCATTGATTCTATGGCATTTTCTTTTCAGTGAGGGAACTGTTAGAAGGTTGGGTCAGCGCATCATCAATTTGAGTAAGAAAAGGATTGAATTACAGAAGACAAAAAACAAGGAGGCTGGTAGTCCCATAGACTATTTTAGTCTCATGGATGTTAAAATATCATTCATTCATATTATATTACCACTTCTATAACATCACAGTTAAGTCGAGAATGAAGAGAACCGCATGGAACAAACTGGTTAGTATCACCATCTTCAATCGTGTCATGATATTTTTATTCATGTGAGAGATGGGCAATCGAATTAGTCTCCAATTACGCTTTATTTTCTAGAAGTTTCGACCCTTTTATGATCGCTTCAGTGTGAAAATATGGATGTAATTGTTCAATGTATCTCTTAATCAAATTGGATTAAGTAACATGTCGAAATTTCAGAATATGTAAATAATAATGTTATGTAAATTGTATAATTTATATAATATTAGAATGTGAAAAGAAAGGTCAATACGAGTACTAAATTGAAAGAATTGTAATTTTTTTAAAATAATAATGGTTATATTAAATTTAGATTGTTTAGTGTATTTGTGTTTTTTATTTATTTATAATTTTTAATATTATGCATCATGAACGAGGGCAGTTCCCATATCAAATGAACTAGGGCAAGGCAGTTCCCATATCATGAACCAGGGCAGCGCCCATATCTATTAAATGAGAGAAAAATATAGAGATGGGTCACTGACTGTTAATAATCTGACAATGCTATGCTATTTCAGTTAATGATGTCAGTGATGTTTAAATAATCTAACAAGGTTGTGTTATTTCAGTTAATGATGTTTAACTAATATGAATTATTTTTTTTTTCATTTTAACTGATTTAAATAATGTACATATTAAATTTCCTTATTAATTAATTATGATTTTTAATCTTTTTCAAGATGAGTGAACTCTACCCTAAAATCACATTTATGAATTTAATAATATAGAAAATATATTTCTATCTTTCCGAGTTTGGTGGAAAATGAATCTCCATTAATTTAATAATATATAAAATAAATTTATAATAATCTAATTGTGATGGTGGAAAGACCACAACTGAAATAAAGAACAGTAATTTCCTGAGATTCTTAAACAAAATCTAAAGATAGTAGAGAGAGAAAAATTATCCTTTGGGGATTTTTTAGTCAATTTTGTAACAAATTTAGGTTTCCCGGTTTCAAATTTAGGTTTTCCTTTGGTGAATTTCATTCCCTGTCAATTTTGCAACAAATTTAAAGTTTTTTTCCTGTATTAAATTTAGGTTTTGTTTTGGTGAATTTTGTGTAACTAAGGATTTATTGGAATTGTATCTTTTAATTTTACAAATGACAAAAATAAAATGATTTAATTGTTTTCAAACAATAAACCTATAAATAAATTTGAAAACACATTTTAAATAACTAAATTCATAATCTTACAACCAAATTCCAAAACAATTGATCTTAATCTCCATCATTTTTCTTTTATCATACATTTTTTTTAAGTAAGAAGGAGTTGCTTTATATTATATGTAACTGAATATTATAATTAGCTTGCATAGTTGATCATATTTTAGACTTGACCAACTACAATAAAAGTTGACAAATATTGCAATCTCTGTCATTTACAAAAGTTCTCTTAGATTAACCTATTTAGAAACCCTTGAGGTGACCATATGGGAATTGCCCAGCGGGTAGCTCAAGTGGTTGAAGGTTTTCACTTTCTCTTGGGCTAGTTGGTTGCCTATTTTGTGTGCCTTAATATGTCCCTACAGGTCAAGGCACTATTATAAGAACTAACAAGTTTACACTGGGAAGTGTCTTGGGTTCCTCCAAGGTTTTCCACCCAAAAAAAATTATTAGTGTCCAATGACAACAAAAATAGTTCAATGGGATCAAAAGGTAATAGTAATACAAAGTATTGTGTAAACGTGAAAAAGCAAGATAATAGCTTCTAACAATTATCCTTTAGAGAATATTTCGCTGGCTTATGTACTAAATCCAAAAGGAAAGACTTCAATATTAGGTAAATAAAGAAACTACACATAATTTAGCTCAATTGTCATCCTTGTCAAATTTTAGAAGTTTATATTTCCTAAAGGAATAATGTTAAGTTGAGGGTAAATGGATGATCAAATTATAAAGGTGTAGGTTTTGCTTATTCAGTGTAAGAACATTCATAGAAACATGCATTTGAAATGTTTCCAAAGAAAACGGAGAAATTTATTTTTCTTACAAAAATTGTATTCAAGGTTCTATCGAGGAAACATTTTAATTGATATGTGAAGGCCCTTTATATTAAACAAAAAATAACCTAATATTTATTTATTATATTCTAAATACACAAGAAAATACACTGAGGAATGTTGAAGTATAGAAAGAAAGAAAGAAAGTATTTTTAACATCCACGAGGCTAAAAATAGCCTATGGGACAAATTTATTTTCCATCTGGATTTTGTACTCATCCCTTTCCCTATGAATTTTTACAATAACTGCTCCCAGCTTCTCGACAAACTCTTCGTTGAATAGATTATCCCAAGAACTAGCTGCCAGAATACCTGCATAATTTTCCCTGTTGTCTTTGAAGGCCTGGCATTCTAAAATGAAATGTTTTTATGTTTCCACCTTTTCGGAAGAGAAAAAAATACACACTCTTTCCTCCCACATTTCTTGTGGCCTTTTCCAGTGCCCTGTTTCACAATGGAGTTGATGAGAATTAGTCCTTAATTGAGCAATAAGAATTCTAGATCTCCAAGAAATATTGGCCCCTATGTATACCTTTTGTTGATGGTTATGAGTGGGGTTAAACTCTTCAATGTAGTACTTCTTCTTTCTCCCTAGCTCTTTCTCCCAAGTATGTTTGTGGAACTTATCCATAACAAAAGTTTTTATCTCTTTAGTGTTTGTAGGACACATGCTAAAGCAAATGCCCCATTTACTAAACCATTTGTTATTTTTCCGCATCCAAGTCTTCTTTATTTTTCACAATCTGTCACTAAACACAACCTTAGGCCATCTACCCTCTTCCATTTGCTCAGTTTTTTTCAAATACCTTATGACTCGCACCATAGAAATTGCTTCAATAGGAGAAGCCCCTGTTTCACTTAACAGGATAGCATAAGGAACTGCACTTTTAATTTTTATTTGTTTGTAATCAAACTCTTATGAATTTTCTCAATTTTTTTCCACTGCATGTCGGTTGTGTTACTGGCCCACAGTTCACAATCGTAGAGAATCACCAGAATCACTAGAAGCCCAAAAAGAGTTAGAGTGGTTTTCCAGTCCCACAACTCTGCCTCTCTACACCTGTTTTGAAGAGCATAAAATGCTTTCCAACCCCCTAAAGTTATTTTCTTTCTACAACCATCCAAACTTAAATTTTTGTTAAAGTCAATTTCAAGGTATTTGTAGTCTGCAACTTCTTCCAAAATGTTGCCTTAAAAGTAGAACTTATGTTGGTTATGCTTTCGTTTGTTAGAGAAAACCACTACTTTCTTTTTACTAATATTGACTTGCATCCCCACCCTTCTAAAAAATGTTCAAGGGAACATAAGTGCTCTTGCAAACCAAGAGCTGATTTAGCAATCAATATAAGGTCATCTGCGTACAAAAGAAGCCTTATAACAAACTTGCCCAAATGGATACCGTCATGCCCTTGCGAATTTAGCCACTCTTCAAACTTGTCAATATATAATTCAAAAAGGGTAGGAGATAATGGGAAACCTTGCTTGAACCTGATATCGCTTCTAAAACTTTCAGAAATTCCTGCTGAAGTTCTAATTTTGACTTTCACCTCTTCATACAGCCTATGCACAACTTCTCTCAAATGCTTGGGAACCCCGAGTTCCTCCATTCCACCCCAAAGCTTATCCCTAGGAACCGTGTCAAAGGCTTTTCTGAAATCAACAAAGAAACAAAAAACTTTTTCCTTTTTTCCCAAAATTTTTCAATGATGTGCCTTAAAGTTATACAATGATCAACTATGGAATGTTTAGGTCTAAAAACTACTTTCCCTTTAGCACGTTTATCTCTTTCTTCTGCCCACTTGTTGATTTTATTTTCTAACATGCTTCCAAATAACTTTGCAAACAAGGGGTTTATCATTATGGTTCCATAATTGGAGGGATTATTGATGTCAACACTCTTGAAAATAGTTATTTCCATACTAGTTGTCCAATCTGTGGGGAACCCCTGCTGTATGATGTTGTTGAAAATTTTTGTGATATGAGGTGAAAGAATTTTTAAGCCCCACTTTAGATACCTTGCTTGGAGTTCATGTTAGTCTTTTTCTTTTCCAACGCCCAACCTCTTGATACCCATCTCTACCTCTTGCACCATGAAGAGTTTTTATGTCTATGTTGACCAAGGGAGGAGGGTCAACCTTGGGATCCTGCTCACAAAGTTGTCTTGCATAGTCAAACCATTTAGAAGCTGTAATGTTGTTTTCAGTTTGCACCTTTTTCGGTTGGAGCTCCTTCCAGAATAGTTTGGGGTTATTTTCCCAAGGAATATTAGTTCTTCCCTCCTCGAAACCATGAAATCAACCTTTTTCTTTCTTACTATATGCTTGTAAGCTTTGAGCTTTATGTTATCCTTGTATGATTCCTTCCACCTTCTCCTTGCCTTTTTTCATTCCTTGTCAAACCAAGTAGTAACCGAAAAACAATTTGTTTCAAACTTCTTAATTTTTTCTCTTTTGCACTCAACAAGTGTGCTTTGAATTAAATATGTTAATCTATGACTATGAAGGGCATGAAATGATATTTCCTCCTTATCGAAGAGCCTCTCTAACATTTTTTTGAAGGTATTACAATTCTTTTGAGTCAAAAGAAATGTGCCATTTGGGGGATTTTGTTGAACACACTGAGTTTTTGACCCTAATTGCTTCTTTCCGGTCCAAGAGAAACTTAAATAAATTGGCTTGTGATTTGATTTTAAGTACCAAATTTGATCTCAAATCAACACTTCCTCCATTTTCTCACACAAACTATGCAAGCAAATTGCATAATCTACTACACTTGCTCCATTGTAAGTATTGCAAGTGAAATTACTGGACTTTTCCCATCTAGTCAAACGATTACAAATGACTAAATCGAAAGCCCCGTATAGCATACACAATTTTTCTCCAAAGAGATTGCAGCCTTTATCCTCTGAAATTCATTCCTACTGATGATTACTCTCTTTTGTAAGCCAGATAGGGTCACCATCTTCTTTGTAACAAAGAATGCTAGCTCATTAACCTGTAGTTATAGCATTGAAATCCCCCACTATAAGGACTTCACCTAGCTGAGAATATATTGCAATATCTGTTTTTAGGGCTACAAAGGGATATTTGTGGTCAAGCCCTCTACTTTTGTAGATTTTGAAACTTGCAGCGCAAAATAGCATGTTGCAATTCTGATGTGATTTCCATTTTCTGATATTTTAAGCCAGACAAATTGCTTATTTGGGTCTTCTTTTTCTAGCCGAATGCAACGACCTTCTTTTTCTCTTAATAATACCATGATACCCCCATGCCCATTGTCATTCCTTGTCGCCTTGTTCCACACTGCTATCTTCCAATACCCTTCAAACAAAGGTGTCTTACACCCTTCATGCTCATGTGTTTCTATGAGGCAAATTATGTCTCTACCTTCCGCAATAGGCCCTAACCCAGGTCCTCGTCTCCATGGATAACCCCTGCAGTTCCAACAAACTAATCTTAAGGAAACCTGGGTGTTATCACTCTAGTAAATTTTCTATCAGAAATATTTAAAACTTTGTAACTTACTAGAGGTAACCAAAAACCTCTTTTAGAATTCAGGATCTAGCCTTCTTGAGTTCCGGAGAGGGATCTCTTCTTAAGATTTAGCTTTGTTTAGGTAACAGATATTAGGCTAGCTATTATTGTGTATTTGGGTTTGATTTTTTGAAAAGGTTGGTGGGAATAAAGGATTACAAAGGAAACCATAGAAGGATCTACCTAACCATTGGGCAATGGAGTCAAATTGCTAGCTAACAAGACTTGAAAACCAAAGTTAGATAAATTTTAGAGGGTTTGAAAGGCTAATTTTATGAAGTGATGTGATTCTGGACTAAGGGCAGTTAAGAATCCTTAGATCATAGAAAGGAAGAGGGAAAAGTGAGGTCAAACGAAACTAAAGAGCATTTAAGAATTCTCTAGTCTAGACATCAGCAAAAAACATAAATAATGATAATTAGTAAATATAGAGAGCTTTTTAACACTAATTATGTAATAAATTTCCTATTTTATCATTAAAATAAGGAAAATACATATGATATATTAATGAAACTTAAATAAATACACAATGAAAACTTGAAAAGACTATACTCATCTATTTATCTCATGAATCCTTAACTATGATTTCTTTTGCTTCAGTCTCTAGCTTGCTACTTCAATTCAACTCACAAAAAGTCCCAATGTTTCAAAAAAATAAGTCTATAGTAATATTTAGATTTTATTCCACCAAAATACTTCCAAGAGTGAAGTATTTATACAAATTCTAAACTAAAATATCTTGAAAAATATCAAGATTGGTTCACAAATCTCTCTAATTGTTTTACATAAATAGAACTTAAGTAAAGGACACTCAAGACTAATGAATCTATTTGGAAATATTTTTTATGGATAGGTGATAACTAAGAGGAGAATTCGAATTTGATTTAACTCTTAGTTGATGATGAGGCATCCAAGTCACTAACTGCTTCCTTTCTTTGTGCATTCTGCTCCAATAATTCTGCAAACTTCGGGTCCAATGATATCTTTTTATTTCTCAATCCGAAATATATATGTAAAAATTGAAAAAGGTTATTATGGATAAATATGTTGGTGAAATAGACCTCTTTCAGTTTCCTAAATTTCCTCTCCAACTATGCACAATAGGCTCTGCGAAAATATGTGTAAAACATTGTTTTATAGAGTCTAAAAAATAGCCTGTAAATATGTGCATGTATATCTCATTCTGAAATAACTGTGCAAAAAGTGAGATAGGTTTTGTAGATGGGTCTCCTAGGAACAAAAACCTCCTTCAGTTTTGTATGATGTATTTCTGATTGGCCATAATCTTATCTGCAAAATAATGACTTAACAGGAATTTTCTGCAAAAAGTGCTCTCCAATATTGTTTAATATTTCCCAATCCATAATGGTTGTTAGAAAAGTGAGAGAGGTTTCTGTAGATGGCCCTCTTAAGAACATAAAAATCCTTCAGTTTTGTAAAATTCATCTTGTATTGGTCACAACAGTTTCTGCAAAACAATGGCTTAAACATGAATTTCTGCAAAAAATGTTCCTTCTTGTTGTGTTTTCATCTTTTCACCTTTTTGTTCTTTTAACTGTTTTACTTTCACTTTAGATAAACTTCATTGTTGGTGAAATTATTTTCATCTCTTTTTACCATTTTACTGCCTCTGTATTTACTTTTACTGTTTACCTTTGACTGCTCTTGTAACTTTGTTTTAACTTTCACTCTGACTTTTACCTGATACACTTTAACCACTGATACTCTTTGACTGTTATGTTTTCAGTGTCATTGTGAATTCTGATTTCACTTTTACCATTCACTATGAAAATTTCATCATTTTGATCTCTCTCTGACTTGATTTTGTTCTTTCTTTGTATACAAACTATTTTTTGAATGAATATATTGAGTTTAAAATCTGAAAATTTGGAACAAACAATTTTGTCAACTAGTATTGAAACTGTTGGCCCAAATCCATATTCTGATAATAACCTACAAAAATAAAACAATTTGTTAATGAAATCTAGGTCTGAAGGGAGGTGATTGAAGGCTTTTTTGAAAGACTTGTGGAATGAGATATGTCTGTGGAGGTTTAAACTCTGTTTTTTAGGCATTCTTAGGCTTATTTCTGCAAGTTTAAACAGTTTGCAGGAGTATTTCACTTTAACAGAGGGAATTTTAAGAAATTCTTGGGTAAAGATAGTCTCAATAGGTATTTTAGTGCTTAATTAGGAATCTGAGAGACGAAAAATTGGGTTAAGACAGGAAACAAGGGTTTCCTGAATGGTTGAGACTATAAAAGATGACTTGTTAAGAGATCTGTAGGTTCAAACACCTTTTCAAGCCATGGAAATTTTTTTTCAAGGGTTTATATTGAAGATTGAACTTAAAATAGAGGCTTCTGATGTCGATATGTTGCAGTTGAAAGGTGCCTTTGGCCTTCAAACAGAGATTCAGTTGGTCAAAACAGAGCTTTCAAGTGTGAAATGGGTCTTTTAGGTACAAAATAGGCACACAGAGAGTAAAAATCAGATTCGGGAGCTGAAAAGGATTCACCAGAGGTTTACCAGTCAGGTGGAGCCTATAACGTTCACATAAACCTTATAACAAAGGTTTTAACCTTTATTAGAAACCTTATAAAATGTAATATTGGTGAGTTACATATCTGGCGAGAAAATTTTATTGTTTGAACTGTGGAAAACCGCTGGTGGTTTTCGCTTTGGCTACAGGCGGTAAGCTATTTTTGGCTTTTGGAACATGATAAAATGAAAATGGGACACGTAGCATTGGGTTGTATTGGAAAAAAAAATTTATCACGTGATTTTCATAAAACTTTGGTCGATCACTTTCGGAGCGCGATATGGAATGCGTACCATTGGATCTGTTTTAACGATGCGAATGGTTGAGATCATTTTCAAAGTAGTGGTGGAAAGTTGTGTGGGACCAGGATAAATATAGGTCGTTCGATATGGAAGGTATAGATCTATGGTATAGTTTTAATGCAACATCGGGGAAGAAGTATAGTTGGGAGTAATGGGTATCGCATTAGTTTGGGACTGTTGGATTAGTAAGGCCATGGTTGATCGTGCAGCTATAGATAACTGTGGTGGCGCCGGGATGTGGAAGAGTTATGCCCACGGGGAATGGGTTAAAAATGCATGAGGCGGGTTTAATGTATATGCAGTATGGTAACATATCAAGAGTTTCATGCTTTAAACCTTAGTTTAAATTGTATTCTGAAAGCTTCTTTTGTATTTTTATTATATAGTTAATTAAACCAAATAGGCTTAATAACCATAGGGGGGTGGGATATTTCTATATGGATAATTTTCATGTCAAAGGAGTAGCTTAGGGATTTAATTTAAACAAGTGCATAATAACTTTGACATAAAAAGTTTATAATAAGGGGTTTTTTGGGATAATTATTAGAAAGGAGTTATATTAATAGGACTAAGATTTTCCATAGGGAGTTAATAAAATAGTTAGGTGTTAATATGAATAGGGGAAAGTGAATACTCAAAACATACAATTATAATCAAGAAAAGTGAAGATTAAAGCCAATCTTTAATTATGATCATTTCATCACTTCAACTTAGGATAAAATGTCATTTTGAGGGTTTTATGCTTCATGAGATGTGGGAAGTTAATCAAATGAGGATTAGAGCATCATTAAGTAAAAATGATGTTTTTACTTATGATTTTCATGGAAATGAATGCATGAATGGAAAATGATGTGATTTTTGGGATTAATGTAGACATTTAACATTTTCAACTAATCAGCCATAAAGCCTTGGGTCTGGTCCCAACAGAAGTCAAGGAAATGCCTTGAGCCTTTCTGACTGATAGTTTAAAATGATAAATGGCTATGGGGAAGGGAAGTTAGTTATTTGTAGCACTAGTGAATAATATTTACAATGATGCCTCTCACCTTCTTCTACCTACCCAATTTTAACTGCTAACATTTTATCTTCCATTTGATTAGGTGCATTTGTGCTAGACACCTTTACAACATTTATTCTTTCTTAAAGCAATAAAACTAGTTAATTCTACACTTATTTCATCCATGAATCCAGATTAAACTGTTGGATTCACTTATTCTCTACCTAACTACTAAATTGTCATGATTAAATTGTATGACAATTCCTTATTTACTATCTACAACAAGTGAAATTGAAACATGACAAGTCAAGATTAAAATGTTTAACTCATCATGGATTATGGCATTTATTGACACTCTGCCATAATCAACTGCAAGAAGTAAAAGTAGTGGCATTTATACTTGCACACTTTCACGTTTTATTCATCTTTTTCTTTTGGGGTATATTAATTTTTCTAAGTCCTTTGATGTTTCTTTTAGGACTTTTTACCCTCTTTTTGATTTTTTGATTTTTTATTTTTTTACAAAATATGGGAAAATAATTTGCGGAAATCAAAGTTTGTACATATTTACAAGACTACCATCAGTCAAGTCAAAATTATGAATCCTATATTTATAGGTTGCTAACACTGGGTACAACTTGATTGCTATTTGTTTTGACATGCAAGACTCACAGTTGAGTCTTTGTCCCTGCTTGTCCATACTGACCTTGCTTCCTCATTTCTTGCTGAAGAGTTTGCTGCATCTTCTTTGTTATCATTTTGCTGCCTTGTTTTGGAAGGAGATCCAAATTGCGGTATCACAACTTTACCTTTATAAATCCATGATCTTTTTCCCTCATCTCTTACTGCCCTAAATTTTTTCATTTCATCCCTCCTTTCCTCTCATTGTCTTATAGTTAAGTCTTCTTCTAGAAAAAACCGAGAACCCCTCAAGAACTTCTTCCTGCTTAGAATGATATATTTATCACACAAGTTGGGCATGATGACATTTATGGGCCTAGCTCTCTCACCATTAGGCTTACCTACTCTCCATGCTTGACATATTTTTCCTTGCCATTGGAGCTTGTCTCTCAAGAAGTCTCTTGCAAGGTCAAGAGTATATTCATTTTTCCATAATATTTCATCCCTTTAATAATTATGTTTGTTGCTATATCCTGTCTTTCCTTGCTTTCTCTATCTTGCATGTTGTCAACCTGAATGTTTGTTTCTCCTTCATTCTTAGCAGAATTGCTAATAAATTGAGCCTAGGTTTTGGAGAGTTTTGTGGAATCTCCTTTCCTCTCTTCTCTTGATGTCTCTTCATTGTTGTCTATTTGGGCAACAACTTTCCCCTTATCCTGGGATGGTTTCGCATTCATCACCTTTGTATTCTCCACTACAAATTTCTTCATGTTTTTCACCTCTGCTTTCATGCATTGTCGTTATGTTTTCCCTATTTAGAGAGCTTCCTGTAGAAATGACACTTGCTCCTTTAGAATTTTGTTGCTTTCTGCTAAAGACTGGTTTTCAGCTGTTATTATATGAATTGTACGATCTCTTTCCATATCTTTAGCTTCTACTACTTCCAACCTCTCTTTTACATTTAACAGTTCTTTCACATAAAGATCATATGATCAAGTGAGAGGTGTGGATGTGGAACTATATAAGGCATAATCATTGTCTGCTCAACCTAGTGTTCCTAAGTTGATGTCATAAATTGTCAACCAGGGCTACTAAACTGTTGAAGTGAAGTGCACTATATGTGCCTAGGTATCTTCTGCATACTTCGTTGTGTTTAGTGTTTTCTAGTGTTTTTGGGTTTTGTGTTTTTATACTAAGAGGAAAGTAAGTTGTTGGCAAAGAGAAGTTATTAGTCACTCTAAAAACAGAGTAAAATATAGACTATGTATGACACCTAAAAACAGAGAATGCTAACTTACAAATTGCAAAACTTGACAAGAAAAATAACTCATAACATAGACCCAATCCAATTCATTTCATTAGAAGTATGTTGGCACAAATAGGGAAAATGATAAGTTTAATGCAATGAGGTTCTTCTAAGCAAACAAAAACTTACAAAATCACAGAGAAAATCTCATCTTTGGTTAGAAATTTGTTGGAACACATTTAGAAGAGAGTATCTGCAACATAGTAAGAAACCCTACTCTAAATTAACTTATGACACTAAAATTAATCTATTCTGCAACTCAAAATATCACTGTTAAGCCTCATTCAAGTGTTAGAAATCTTTTGGAACAGTTTTGAAAAAAAAAAGGCTGTTTGTAAAATTATGAGAAATTGCAGAACAGTCAAGACTTCAAAATGACATTGCCAATTCTTGTTCCTATGATAATGATGTATTAGTATAGATTAAGAACAAGAAAATTTTGTAAATTATGAAGGCCTTTAAGTCTAATTTAACAAAACTAGCATACAACTAGCTAATAAAACTTAAAATACATTAAACAAAACCTGAACTAATATGCAATTCCGAAATACTACAGCTGAACTAGAATTGAAATAATACAGCTTCATCTCATTTATTGTTAGTGATATTTTGGAACAATTCATAAGGAAAAGACTTACTGTAACATTCGGTGTAAGTAGGCATAAAACATGAAGTTCAGAAAACTACTTAAATTAGGAACGAAACAGAGCTGAAGCTACTTATCTAAAAAATATGCACAGAGCTTCTCAAGCAGTAGGGGCCCTCTACCACCGTATTAGAATACGAATCTCCTCAATATTTCCTCAGATCATGTATTAAAGTGGTTCTTCTTTCATTAGAGGAAAATGCTTCAAAAACAGAGTATTACGGTCTTGGACAACTTAACAATAAAACATCAATCTAGCTAACTGTCTTTCAGTATCACGAGTCATTCTTATAAGAGAAATACATAACTACCCTTGAGAAGAAATAGGCATAAGTGTATTTCCCAATTAAAATCAAATTAGAACTCTTGTGGAGGCCTCGTACTTTTGCTGAAGACATCTGTAGAGTTCTTGTCCTGGTAGAAGTCTACCTCTTAGTTTTAATTTCTTCCACGTGCATAACCACTTGGAGATTTTTGCTCAGACTTCGTAGAGGACAAGGAAGGATGTAGGTGAGGTCTGGAATTCAACCATATGCATTTTTTCTTAAAGTGAAACCTATAACCTGTGTGAACATGAGGATAGTTGCGGAATAGGTGACTAGCTACAGAATGGTTGCATTCTGTAGCTCAGTCTAGTTCAAAAATTACTACAACAACAAAACCATAAAAGTGTAGCAAGTCAGTCATTATATTCATTCTTAAAGTAACTTTAATCAATCGTATTGATCTTCTAATTCTGCAACTGCTAAAGGACAAAGGAAATGAAGTGAAATTTGGTGAAAGAGAAGGACATTTTTGGGGCTCAACATACCCCCACTGTAAAGCTTTTGCATGTCCTCATGCAATTAATCCATGTATTCTGAAACTTCTACTAGGACATCCAACTTCCTTTTTCTGCTTTGCCTAATGTTAAATGGCCTCCTAGGCTTCCTTATGAACAATTTGAATTTCAGGTTTATAAGTGCCCTACTCAACTTTTTGTTTTTCTTCTTCAGCTTCTCATTAGCCTTGTACAATTTTTCCATTTGTAGAGAGAGAGTTGTGTTCATGTTACTCTTCAGCTTGACTTGTTCCCTGAGAATTTCATTTTCATTTTTTATGTGCCTATTAAGTACTTCCAGTTCATATTTATCTCTTCTTAGTACTTCAATTGCAGATCCTAGTGGGCTAGGAGTTCTTCCTCTGCTTTCTGAGGCTCTTTTTTCCAATGACTCAACATAATTATAGATTTGTTGTTGTGCTAGGTCTACCTCCGGAGTTTCTTCATCAAGATCCTCTTCGTACTGGTATTCAGGAGACTTATCAGCTGGTGTCTCTTCATCTTCAATGTTTACGATGCCTTTTTGCTTAACTCCTGTCTTCTTCAATATGTCTCTAAGCCTATGGCTTCGTCTTAGTTTAGATGGTCCCTCACCTCTCTCCTTGGAATAATTTCTTATTATCTTCTCCTTTTTAAGTTTTTTCTTAATTTCAACCAATTTCTCAGAAATAATCTCCTCACTGTCCTCTTGTATAGACTTACTAGTTTTAATTTCAACAGATTTGGAAATTTTCCCTCTCCTGCTTCTTCTTGCAAGTTTTCCTTTAGATGGAGATTCCTTGGGTTCTTCAAAGTGATTCCTCACTAGGAACTCATCCCAATTGTCTCCCACCTTTCTCAAATGATGTTCAATTAGGATTTTAACTAGGCTATGGTGATACAAAGTGGTTTCCAAGAATTGAACCCTCTTTTGGACATTAGAGGTCATTCTCTTTAGGCTATGAAGTAAGAAAAAGGGTAAATTGATTTCTTCATCTAAGAAATGAATCATAAGCCGAATATGATAAACATATAGGGTACCAAACCTTCACAAACAAGTTATAAACTTTTGCAAAATGAGCAACATATTTCCCCATTTATTCTTTAGTGTTAAGCTAGGAATGCCCTTCTTAAAAACTGAAATATCCATGCCTGGTGTTTTGAGCATCTGCCTCCATGCCTCATTGTGAAATTCCTTGTTTTTGAACCATCGTTCACCTTGCCTTGGTAATTCCGTTTCTTCTGAAATGAAGGATTCTGTAATAGTGAACTTGACATCTCCTATTTCAACCTCTGCTCCATTGAAGGACCATGCAAATGTCTTAGTTACCTCCTTATGAAAACCATTGAAATTTTCCAAAAATTGTAACCACCCAACCTACTGTAGCATTTCTCTAATATGTGGGTAACCCTCTAAGTATTTGGTTCCGACTAGTTCGGACCTTAAAATGAGACCCGTGGCTTCTTTTCTCAACCTTCAATTTGCTGCTCTTCTATTCACAGTAAAAATGACTGTAGAGAGTTGTTTTTACCCCAAAGATGCCTTCTCTGTTTATGCAGCATGAATTAGCTATGGAAATATGATATGAGGTGGTTATGGTATGAGTGAAATATGGTGAAGGTGATTCACACGAATTAATGAGTTTGAGAGCTATCATGAAAGAAAAAAACCACGAAAAAATCTCGTGAGAAATTTAAAATCATCACTAAATACTTCGGGTTAGTGACGTGACCAAATAGGTCACTTCAGTACTAACTGTTAATTTTTTTAATAAATGATGGTTTGGTATGGAGGAATGGAAGGGATTTTGTCCAACGTTTTTATGATAGGTTTAATAGGCTTAATCAACACGAATAATCAAAATAACTTTATGAATCATACATGACTTAACTATACTATAACTTTCATAATCTGTCATCATAATAATTTCACAACTTTACCTTAGCCTTTCCTTTAATTTTTGTGGTTTTAATATGCTTTGTTCTCCTTTGAAAATCATTAATTATTCAGTCTTCATAATTCCTTTGATTTTTCTTGTTGACATAGGTGTGCAGAGTCAATTTGTTGCTGAACAAGTGGTTGCTGGATAGTTGCCTGCAGGGTATCTGGCTGCAGAATGTCTGGCTGGCTACAGAATGTCTGACTGCAGAATATCTGGCTACAGAATATACCTGTAGGAGCATTAAAACATGAAATGAAATGATTTGAAACATGGATCGAGTGTAGTATGAAATGAATTAATCATGGATCATGAGATATGGTGGAATGGAGCATGAATGAAGAGGAATATAATAGAATGGAATGAATCACAAATGTGAAGTGGCATAAAAAGTGGTCTGCAACTTATGATTTGTAATACTAAATTTGCAGAAAGAGATCAAATTTAGAAATCTGAGATGGAAATGAGATGGACCATGAAATGGAGTGAATGAGATATGAATGAACGGAGTGAAGTAGATCATAAGTGGAATGTGATCACTTATGATTTTATGATAGCTGCTTGTAGGAAAAAGAACAATTTTGAAAAGGTAAAGTGTCAGAAGGATTCTGATTGTCACTTTATCTTTTTTGTATAAACATGCTAATCAAAGATTAGTTTTCATGTTTATACTTTTATTTTTTATTTTTTATTTTTTTTTTAATTTTTTTTTCATCATCTGATTTCAGAAAATACAATTAAGTTGATGAAGAAGAAGGATTCTTCTTCATTAACTTCACATCACTGTTCTCTTGGAATCTCTTGACAAATTCTTCTCTTGAAAGTGGCTTGTGATACAGTTTCAATCTATGACCATTTACAAGAAAAGTAACCTCTTCTTCATCTATTGTCTTGATTTTTATTGCTCCATTATCAAAAAAATTCACAATTTCATATGGCCCAAGCCAATGTGTTTGGAATTTACATTGAAAATCTTTGAACTTTGAATCAAACAAGAGGGCCCAGTCACCTTCTTTGAATTTCTTTTCCTTTATGTACTTATCATGCCATCTAGTCCTTTGCTGCTGGACTATATTTTTTCTCTAGACTGCATCATGTCTAATCTCATCCAATTCATTAATCTGCTCCAATCTGTGCTTTTGTGCCTCTGTTAGATCAAGTCCTAGCTGAACTTCCATTTTAAAAGTTTGAATCTGAAACTTTATGGGAAACAAAACGTGTTTTCCATAAACAAGTTCATAAGGAGTATGACCTATTGTGCTTCTCCATGTAGTTCTATAGGCCCGCAAGGCTTCAAGAAGCCTGTCTACCCAATCTCTTCTATGTAAATGGACAACTATAGATTCCTCACAATTTTTTTATTAGGTAGATTCTAATTTACCTAATTTCTGTGACATAAGAATTTTTTGTGTTTTGATTTTTAGCCTTTTCAATGTTTTTTCCAATTTTGTGTTTGATAATGGTTCTTAATCATAAATACTTTTGACACCAAAATGAGTAAAATATCCTCAAAAAGAAAATTAACTACAGATGCTTCAGTAGCAGAAAGTAATGGTTTGGCCTCTACCCATTTGGTAACATAATCAGTGCAAACTAATATATATTTCTTTTTCTTTGATGGAGGATTAATGGGTCCTACAAAATCTAAAGCCCATTTCTCAAAAGGTCTTACGTACCCTCGAGGCTGCATGGCATCTCACCCCGAAGGAGAAGGTTTTTCCTACCTTTTGGCAATCACACACCTTTTGGACATACTCTTTAGCATCTTTAAAAAGGATGGCCAATAGTGATCTGAATAATGACCCAGCTATCCTTTGACGTAAATGAACCACTATTAAGGTTCATCATGACATGCTTCGAGGATCTCAGGCATCTCATCTTCTCAAACACATCTCCTAATGATAAAGTTTGGACCTATTTTGTATAACTCATTAGCAACCCATGAATATTTTTCGCTGTCATAAATGATCTTTCTTTTGTCTCTTTTCGTATCTCTTATCAATAAAATTTCTAAAACTAAAATTCAGGCAATTTTTTCTGTAACCAAGGAGTCTGAGTAGAAATTGCAAAAAGATATTCATCAGGGAATTGATCTTCAACTGGGGTGTTGTCTTTAATGTTTTGGAGTCCAGATAGGAAATCAGCTACTGTATTTTGTTTCCCAGGCCTATCTAGAATGGTGATGTTGAACTCTTGTAAAAGAAATAACTATACATAGACTTCATTAAAGTATTGATTTTTCTATTAGGATATCTAATTGCAGAGTAGACTTAGGTGAACAAAAGTTTATAGCTCATTATATATTTAAATTTGTTTATGGGTATGTGAAAAAATGTCAAAAATCCCTTTTTAAGTTATTAAAGATAATGAATTGGAAGACAAATTTTTATCATAGTGATGCATAAGGAATCTGAAGTCTTTTTGTCCTAAAATACTGCTTCCGAGTCATCTGAGGCATCTGTTGAAATATGAAAAGATAATTTCTAGTTAGGTCCCTTTAAAATAGGTGCTTTATAGATTTTTGTTTTCAGGATCTCAAAGACTAACTACCAATCAGGATTCCACTTGAATTCACAGTCCTTGGTGAGTAATTTGAAAGTGGAGATGCTATCTTGGTGAAGTTTTATATGAATCTTCTATAATACCCTATAAATCCTAGAAAACTCCTAACATATTTTTGACAACTTGGAATAGATAAGTTAGAGATGACTTCAACTTTTGACTCATCAACTTTAATCCCATCCCCTGAAATGTGATGTCCCAAAACAATTCCTTCAGAAAACATCATGAAGCACTTCTCATGACTTAGTGAAAGATTTGCTTCTTTACATCTCTTTAAAAAAATTTCCAAGTTTGTTAAGGCTTCTTCAAATGTGTTTCCATAAACTGTGAAATCATCCATATATATCTCTACACAATCATGTATTAGATCTGAAAAAATTCTTAGTACTGCCCTTTGAAATGTTGTAGGTGCATTGCATAATCCAAATGGAAATACTTGGTAAGCATAGGTACCCCAAGGACAAGTAAATGTGGTTTTGTCTTGATCTTCAAGTGCTACTTGAATTTGGTTATAACCACTAAACCCATCTAAAAATGAGAAATACTTTTTGCCAGCTAATGTATCGAATACCTGATCTATGAAAGGTAGGGGAAAATGATCTTTAAGAGTAGCTTTGTTTAATTCCCGGTAGTCAATACATACCCTCCATTTAGAATTTTTCTTTGGCACAATTACCAAAGGAGAAACCCACTGACTATCTGAAATGGGATAGATAAAGTTGACATTTAACAATTTCTGCAACTCTTCTTTAACAATCTCCCTAAGATTTGGATGTCCAGGTCTGAGGTTGTCTGATTGGTTTACAATTTTCCTCACATGTAGATGTTTTGAGTCTCGCAAGTCTTAGGGCTTATCCCTTTCATATCAGTGTACTCCCATGCATATGCAGAAGAATGTCTCTGTAATATCTTGACTAACTCTTCTTGTTGAGATTTCTCTAGGTTCTTGTTTATGTTTAAAGTTTTTCCTGGAAATATCTCAATTGTAGAACTGCCAAATTTATCCATTGAATAAAGAGACATCTATCTTGGTGATAAAACTCAATGTTGGATTCTTCTTGAAATTGTTCATGTTTGTATTCCGAAGAGTATTCAAAATTTTTTAAGGTATTTAGAATCTGGCTATCTTCACTAATTTCTGAAATTGTGAAAAGAGGTTGTAAGTCTTCTTCATCCTCTATCCATTGAGTATCATCTAATTCTGTAATTTTTTTTGCTGGTGGATACAAGGTAAATTTCTTGGTTGAACTACCATCACAGATGTACATATCACCGGATCTAAAACTAATGAAAGCGTCAGCTGTAGTTAACCAAGGTCTTCCTAATATAATAGGATGCCCTCCTAGGTTATTCTTAGGGGTTAGGATCATAAAATCCATAGGATACTCCCAAGAATCTAGGGACACTGGAATTTCTTCTATTACCCCATCAGGTTAGATCATAGATCTGTCTGCTAATTGTAATAATGTGGGTGTAAAAAGAATATTAGGAAGTTTCAGTTTATCCATGATTTGTCTACTCATGAAACACATATTTCTTTAAAATTAGAAATATTTTACTACAATGACATCACTAGAATTAGGTATTTTGGTTATTTTGAAATTCTAGATGCACTATTTAATTCCAGATTTAATGAAATATGTGTTATGATATTGATTGTTGCTCCTAAATCAATAAGTGTGTTTTGGATCTCAGTTCCATTGATGTGTATTTTAACAACTGGATTTCCTGGGTCTAGATACTTTGGAATGGCAATCTTACCCATCATGATATTTGCTATTTTTCTTGCCAATTGAATTTTCTTTGTCTCTCTTATTCTTTTTCATGTTTTCTTCATGCTCAACTCCTTTATTGTCTTTGCTAAGATTGGAATTTCCTTGATAGCTTGTAATAATGGGATCTTAATACAAACATTTCTCAGCTCATCTAGGAAATCATAATTAGGCACCATAATTTGTTTTTCTACACCCCTATAAATTTGTAATATTTCTGGAAAGGGAGGTGTAGAGGTGGATGTTGATGGCTGCTCTAATATAGGAGTTGAAATTATTGGCTCTTTTTGTTTTGATTTTTCAATATTTGGGTCTTGGAAAAGTGTGTTCTCTTCAAGACTTTTATTTACCCGTAGAGAATCTTCCTCATAGTTGTTTTGTTCTTGTATGATTACAGAAGGTTTCTTTATTTCAAGTATTCTTCCAGACCTAAGTTGAACACCATTAAGGTCTAAAGGAGTAATCAAATAAGTAGGAAACTGTTGGCCTTCTATCATATATGTGTTCTGAGGATTTTTATTGTTGGGGTTTGGTATGGGTTGGGCAGGTAACTGATTTGTTTTCTGAGGAAATGGTAATGGAAGTGGTTGATTTTGATGTTGTGTATTTTGAGGATTTTGTTAGGATTTTGTTGAAAAGGGAAATGTGGATATGGTGGATAGGATGGTGGGTATTGATAGTACTAAGAGTATCTTCCATAGGGATTTTGTGCTCCTTGTGCCCAAGTTTGAGATTGATTTTGAAATTGGGGCCAAGGTTGCTGCCAAGAATTACAATTTGGTGGGGGTTGATTATACAGCTGATCATGGAATCCTTGTGTTTGAGGTCCTTGCCAAGGCCTTCTAGAAACAAAATTGAGAGATTCTGTGGAATTTGTAGGAGTTTCTTCTTGAAAGACAGCTTTAAGACCAGGAAGTGAAGGACAACTCTTGGTCTCATGTTTTTCTGAACAAATTACACAAGTCTCTACTACTTTTGCATCCAAAGGGCACTCTCTCAAGGCATGCTTCTTTCTACATTTGGGACAAAAGATTGCTAAGGCATCAGATTCAGCTTTTTGCTTGTTTTGTAATTTAAGGGTGTCTATTTGTTCACTAAGACTCCCTAAAATTTCAGATTTGAATTCATCAAGCATATGTCCTATTTCTACCCTACTCATTGTCCTAGAAGCAGACTTACTTGCCCTTGCAAGAGCAGGGTCTCTTGGTCCTTTTACAGTTTTAGATTTCCCTCTTGAAAGGTTTATACATAATTCAGCTATTTCAAGTAATGTGAGCTGAGATATATCCCCTTTTCCCATCATGTTAAGGATATCTAACCATTCATCCCTAATTTTCTTCAACAAGAGAGCTTTCAAAGTATCTTGGTCTAAGTTTTCCGTTTTTTCCCTCTTGATGTTATAGTTAAACCTCTCCAACAAATCTTCCAGATTTTCATCCTCTTTTTGTAACATTTTAAAAACTTCCTCCTTATGGTTGACTGGCATACAGTAATCCAAATACCTCTCTAAAAATTCTTGTTTCATGTCTTCCCATGTCCTAATAGAACTGTTGATCAAACTCATAAACCATTTTAATGTTGCTCCTTTCAATGTTGAAGGGAATAGTTTAAGTTTTTGAGCATCTTGTAAGTATTCATAGGTTCTACATAGGACTTCAAATTCAAATACGAAGGTTTCAGGATCTTCAGTTTTGAGTCCATAAAAGTTTGGAAGGACAGAGGGTGAAATGTTTTTCATAGTTGCATTGGTTTCTTCATCTACTATACGAAACCCAAAAGAGCTTCCCATTTCCCTTCTACCTCTTCCTCTGCCTCCTTCTACACCTCTACCTCCTTCTCCTTCTGCACCTCTGCCTCCATTAAAGACTCCTCCTCCCCCTTCTTCTGCCATAGTTGATTCTTATGTGGAAGTGGAAAAGTTTGTGTCTCTAGCAGGGGTCCGTGAATCTTCTTCTAAGACAGGTTCAGTGGATGAAGTGGAAGGTCTTTCTGATGGAATATTTGATCTTAAGCCTTCTAGAAGTCTGTGATCAGTATAGGATGGAATGTAGATTTGAGTTGGAGGTGTGCTGCTTCTTGGTCTTGGTGGAACAAGTGGTGTTCTAGGAATCAAGCTTCTGCTTCTTATGAATCTACCCCTTGAGTCTCTTTCTCTACGCATATCATTGTTTTTGGGAGGTAACAAACAAGGCTACCTAGTTACACTTCCCCAGCAACGGCGCCAAAATGTCTGTTCAACCTAGTGTTCCTAAGTTGATGTCATAAATTGTCAACCAGGGCTAGTAAACTGTTGAATTGAAGTGCACTATATGTGCCTAAGTATCTTCTTCATACTTCGTTGTGTTTAGTTTTTTCTAGTGTTTTTGGGTTTTTTGTTTTTATACTAAGAGGAAAGTAATTTTTTGGCAAAGAGAAGTTATTAGTCACTCTAAAAATAGAGTAAAATCTAGACTATGTATGACACCTAAAAACAGAGAATGCTAACTTACAAATTGCAAAACTTGACAAGAAAAATAACTCATAACATAGACCCAATCAATTCATTTCATTAGAAGTATGTTGGCACAACTAGAGAAAAGGATAAGTTTAATGCAATGAGGTTCTTCTAAGCAAACAAAAACTTACAAAATCACAGAGAAAATCTCATCTTTGGTTAGAAATTTGTTGGAACACATTTAGAAGAGAGTATCTGCAACATAGTAAGAAACCCTACTCTAAATTAACTTATGACACTAAAATTAATCTATTCTGCAACTCAAAATATCACTGTTAAGCATCATTCAAGTGTTAGAAATCTTTTGGAACAGTTTTAAAAAAAAAAGGCAGTTTATAAAGTTATGAGAAATTGCAAAACAATCGAGACTTCAAAATGACATTGCCAATTCTTGTTCCTATGATAATGATGTATTAGTAGAGATTAAAAACAAGAACAATTTGTAAATAATGAAGGCCTTTAAGTCTAATTTAACAGAACTAGCATACAACTAGCTAATAAAACTTAAAATACATTAAACAGAACCTGAACTAATATGCAATTCCGAAATACTACAGCTGAACTAGAATTGAAATACTACAGCTTCATCTCATTCAGTGTTAGTGATATTTTGGAACAATTCATAAGGACAAGACTTACTGTAACATTCGGTGTAAGTAGGCATAAAACATGAAGTTGAGAAAACTACTTAAATTAGGAACGAAACAGAGCTGAAGTTACTTATCTAAACAATATGCACAGAGCTTCTCAGGCAGTAGGGGCCCTCTACCATCAGATTAGCATACGAATCTCCTCAATATTTCCTCAGATCATGTATTAAAGTGGTTCTTCTTTCATTAGAGGAAAATGCTTCAAAAACAAAGTATTACGGTCTTCGACAACTTAACAATAAAACATCAATCTAGCTAACTGTCTTTCGGTCTCCCGAGTCATTCTTATAAGAGAAATACATAACTACCCTTGAGAAGAAATAGGGATAAGTGTCTTTCCCAATTAAAATCAAATTATAACTCTTGTGGAGGCCTCGTACTTTTGCTGAAGACATCTGTAGAGTTCTTGTCCCGGTAGAAGTCTAGCTCTTAGTTTTGATTTCTTCCACGTGCATAACCACTTGGAGATTTTTGCTCAGACTTTGTAGAGGACAAGGAAGGATGTAGATGAGGTCTGGAATTCAACCATATGCATTTTTTCTTAAAGTGACACTTGTAACCTGTGTGAACATGAGGATAGCTGCGGAATAGGCGACTAGCTACAAAATGGCTGCATTTTGTAGCTCAGTCTAGTTCAAAAATTACTCCAACAATAAAACCATAAAAGTGTAGCAAGTCAGTCATTATATTCATTCTTAAAGTAACTTTAATCAATCCTATTGATATTTTAAGCCTGCAATTGATAAAGGACAAAGGAAATGAAGTGAAATTGGTGAAAGAGAAGGACATCTATGGGGCTCAATAATCATCAATGACTTTTCCTTTTCCTTTAGACTTGTTGCCACATGCTTGCAAAGAGGACTTGTTTGAATGTTGTTTCTTGCAAAGGACCTGAGCACTTTCCCTTTAAGACCTTTTTTCCGTTGTGTGCTCCCATTTTAGACGAGCTAGTCTCTGTTTTAAAATGCCCCGATACTGTTTGGAATTAACCCAAACCCACTTCCCAGTTTTGGCTAATGAGGCAATTTTCACTTGCCCTATATCATTTTTTTCCATGGTTCTAAAGTTTCTTGTCCCATTATCATGATGATATTAAGGGAAATCAAAGTCTCTGCCCAAAACTGACCCTCTATTTTAGGCTTAACCCTTCAATATCTATTGATCTGACCACTGAAAACTTGTTGCTCTGCACCACGATTAGTGCAAGTGGAATAGAAGAGAATGAAATGGGGGGAAAAGAAAAATAGAAGAGAATGAAATGGGGGGGAAATAAAAATAGAGAGAGAAGGACGAACAAGATGACTAGAAGCAAATAGGAGATAACAGTAGTGAAAACTTCAAGTACGTCCCATAAATATTTCAAATTTCAAATTTTTGCATAACTTAGGTAACATATACATTTTTTTCTCCAAACATTTTTTTTTTTTTTTGAAAAATAGAGATAAGTGTTTTGTACATGCATATTTCAAGGGAGAAATACAACATTTATTTAAGCAAGGCCAAGTATTATTCATAATATCACTGTCAAAACATTGTCAATGAGAATAATATCTTGGTGACCAAGATTCTCTATAGAAATACATGTCACCTCTTGTTTGTTATTGACAAGGATTCACTATGAATATACAAGTAAAATACATAGGTGAACACTTCGTGGGATAACCACATGATAAACCAAGCCATTTTTGTGTAGCTCTAATCCAAAAGATGACTAACACAATGATTCGATCAAAACCCTCTAAACATCCATGCCTTGAAATTTTTCCTTGATATCATTAAATTGTTTAATCGTTCAGCCATGTAACATACTATGTAAAAGTACTACTTCTTACATAAAACAAGATAATGTTAATAGAGTATTTAATCCACTATTCCTTTTGCCTACCACCAATAATAATCCATCAGTGATGGGAAGAAAAACCATCTAGAACTTCATTGGGGAGGTTCCAAAAAGACTGAATAAGCATCATTACCCTGTATGCAATATTTTTCCTTCATTCCGTTCCGTGGTATAAAGATCAAAGAACTCATCCTCCACTTATCACCAGGGGTTCTCTTGCACACACAAGGAAAGATTAAAAATTAACAATTGGGCATATTGCAAAAAAACCATCCATATCATTTCCCACAACATTGTTGAAAATTTTATTATCTCTTACAATATGCCAAAGAAATATGTTACATGCACAACCTTGAAATGAAATTGATGTTTCCAAGCCACATCTTCTGATGCACTTTGCATGAAGGACACACTCTAAAACCATTAGCCCTGAAGAATCAATAAAAAAATTCGTAACATTTTTTACTTGGTAGCAAAAGACCAAAGTGATCGACTTCCTCCACTTACAAATCTGATCTTGTAATCTTTCTCATAAACATTATGAACTATTGAACACTCAAAGATAGTTTTTCCAACTTCTAGTGTTGATATTATCTAGCCTTGAGGAGTTTAATCATAATGATGTCCATGTATAACTCACGAATCAACACCTTTCCAAACTACATGTCAATTTCTCCCACAATTTTACATGTTGTTAAGATCAACAAAGTAACGGGCTAGCACCTAGTCCACCTTGCCACAACTCCTTTCTCTATTGCTCTTCTAAAGGATATGGACTCCTCATAATCCTCTAGAGTTAGATGGAAGAATGAGCTCTATATAGATGAGACACTGTATATACTAGACAGTACGAAGATACGGTGAAATAATTGTAACTTTTACTTTTGATTAGATTTCTTTGAAATAATTGTAACTACTACATTTGAATTTAAGAGTAATTTGTCTATAAAATAATTATATTTCCCTCTTTCATGTCCATTAAAACAAAGAATGGACAGCATCAGCGATAAAATAATAGATGTGTATCACAACTGTCTCAAATTTAATTCAATCCATTGTTATATCTTCTTTACAAAAATGTATTAGCTTTGTAGAATATCAGCTTAGATTTTAATCACACTCCAAGCTATAGAGTATTGACAGTGTATCACAACAGTCAAATTCAATGATTCAGAGTCCAAGTGGCATTTTCTTATTACAATGAAACTATAGTTGTGGTAGTCCATATGGTGGCCTTAACCTTCTTGAAATCTTAAGAAATATAGTCTAGATTATCTTGATCATTATTACTAGATGGGAAAGTATTTTGATCCTTGTTATTTTATTAAATTTCATTTCTTTCTCATTCCGTCTAAAGACTTGGAGTAGGTAGTTTACATTCCAAGGATTTCTAATGTTTTCCAATGCCTATAGGCATATAAAAAAAATTTCCTGTAGGGGCTAAAAAATCATTTTCCAGCGCCTACAGGAAAAAAACATTATATAGATAATAAAATAAAATGATAGCAAGGCAAGATGAAATGATATATACCCATGTATTATGCAATCAGGTAACAGAGAGAAGCCAAGGAAAACTTTTGGTATGCATATAAATTTTTTTGTTGTGGGTGCTGGAAAATCGTTTTCCAATGCCTATAGGCATATAAATTTTTTTTCCTGTAGGCGCTGGAAAATCATTTTCCAGCGCCTACAGGAAAAAAAAAAATTATATAGATAATAAAATAAAATGATAGCAAGGAAAAATGAAATGATATATACCCATGTATTATGCAATCAGGTAACAGAGAGAAGCCAAGGAAAAACTTTGGTATGCATATAGATTTGTTTTGTTGTGGGTGCTGGAAAATCGTTTTCCAATGCCTATAGGCATATAAATTTTTTTCCTGTCTACAGGAAATTTTTTTTATATAGATAATAAAATAAAATGATAGCAAGGCAAGATGAAATGATATATACCCATGTATTATGAAATAATGTAACAGAGAGAAGCCAAGGAAAACTTTTGGTATGCATATAAATTTGTTTTGCTGTGGGTGCTGGAAAATCGTTTTCCAACGCCTATAGGCATATAAATTCTTTTTCCTGTAGGCACTGGAAAATGATTTTCCAGCGCCTACAGGAAAAAAAATTTATATAGATAATAAAATAAAATGATAGCAAGGCAAGATGAAATGATATATACCCATGTATTATGCAATCAGGTAACAGAGAGAAGCCAAGGAAAACTTTTGGTATGAATATAAATTTGTTTTTCTGTGGGTGTTGGAAAATCATTTTCCAACGCCTATAGGCTCGTTTTCCTCTATTTGGCTCGTTTTCGTCTTTAGTAGTTTTTTTCCTTTATGGTTTGATAATGGGACAAATATCTGATGTTTTCTGAAGTAGTGTGTTGGAATGATCGATTTGACTTGGCACATGCAATTTTTCAACTATGGGATGATGATATGAAAGTATAGGGATGCATGTAACACTACAATTCACCCAAACATCGACTAGAATCTCTTTGCAGAAATATACACACTGTAATATGCATAAATATCGACTGACATATATTTCTAGGTACAAAGACATCTACAAAACACTATCATATGAACACAAATCATTCAAAATATATTTTGCAGGGATTTACATGTCTAAATCAACGCACTAGGATTTGGGAATCTAAATGAGAACATTGAAAATTAAAACATCAATTGTGGGAGTAAGCATGTCAACTTGTAGAATACTAGAATGATCTTAATGAATGTATTGTTTAAAGGAGGCAATATAAACTCGAGTCATCAATAGGTTTTGATCACAGAAAACCAAATGAGTTTTGGAACAGTGCACAAGGTCACATTTAACTTTTAGTATGTTTTTTTGAGTTTTTTATATCCTTGGGTACTGAGTTTTTTTTAATTATGCGATACAATTGCAAAAGATTGGTTGTGGCATAATCTTATTTATATGAGAGAGTATGGTGTCGATATCATTCTTGTTATTTTTATTACTAGATGAAGGATTTTTTTAGGGAATTAATCCTCACTATATTGGAGAACTCTTGATGGCTTGTTAAATGTATACTAACCTTCATATTCTTGTGACAAAATTTTTGGAAATATTCAATGCTTGTGGGAGATATTCATTATGTTTTATACCACTCGATAGTCGCTGTGTAAGTGTTCGTTATAATTTCTGAGGTGAGTGCTTTTCCGTTGGTCTCCATACAACTTCAATAGATGTTTCCAAAAGTCGTTATGCTAATGATTTTAACTATTTAAATGTCTAGAAACCTTGAAGCCATTTGCAATTTTTCACTCATTATCTTCAAAACTAAGATTTAGATTCAGCATCTTTTGTTCAGATCTAATACATATATAATGGAAGGTAAATTTATTACTTTGACTATCTTTTTCATAGTTCATAACTAAGGTTATGGTGTAATATAGATATATTGGAAGATGGATACACTAGTTTTCAGTTGGAGCCTTATATTTGTTAAGGCATGCCTTTTTCCATTGTCTTTCCAGGTGTTATATTATAGATTTACATGTAATATAGATATAATATTTAGAAACTAAAATTGGTGTAAGATTGATAGATTTATTCCACTAAAATTATGTAATTAAGGTCCTTTCTCTATGATAAACTTGCATTATGTGTATAAAACATTGATTAATTGCTTAAAATAGTGCTTATGTATTTTTAATCGAAGGAGATAAGTACAGAGGCGCCAAACCTTCCTGCAGATACTATCCCGACCAATATTGAAGATGAAAATGTTGAAGAACTTGGTGTGTTGAGAGAGGAGTTGTTTGGTTATCTAGACCTGATTAGAAACAATCCTCCTTCCACTGTGAGCAAGGCAAAACAATTGATTGATCTAGCTAAAAAATTTGTTGATGATGCTAATAATATTGATACTATGGATCATGACTTCACAGTTGATTTGGGTGCTTATGAGTCATCTTTGAAGAGAAAGAAGAGTTTCCTTAGTCCAAAAAAAAGAAATAAAAGGACAAGTAAGGTCACCTTGAATATTGATTTGAATGTCTCTGCATCCGAAGATGAACCATTTCAGTTTCCACACCTCAACAGGCGTGGTCATCCTCCCTCCAAAAATGCTTCCTCTACTGTTCCAAGTAAGTTCTATAGGGAGACGATATCAGTATGTTTAGATCAAATTTGTGATCTTCCAAGTTTGTTGCTATGTTTAGATCGCTTTGTCGATTTTTCAAATTTGTTGCAATGTCTTTGGTCTTTGCTATTTATTTTAACTTAATGTAGTGTTGTAACGTTTGCAGAGCCGCAACATCTGATCAATGTGATTATAGATGAAGCATGTACACATACCAACAATCAACCTTTTGATCACATGAGTCAAGGTACATTTGACGAGCTTGTTGATTGATCTACTATGTATTCTGATGCATCTATTATTTGACATGTTATTTTTTTCTCTGATGGAAATTGTGTTGTCATCTTACAAACACAGTCGGTTTGTCATTGGGCCCCCCTTGACCAGAACAGGATTGGGCCACTAACATCACGGACACTGGTGAATTTCCATGTTTGTTTGCATTGTCTTCACTCCTAACGACTAGCACTGGTTGTTGTTCATGTTGTTAATGTAGTGTTGGAATGTTTGCAGGGCTGGAGCATCCAATTAATGTAATTTCAGATTAAGGATGTTCACAGACACATTATAACTATTTTTATCAGATGAGTCAAGGTGCTTAGGACAAGACTTTTACTTGATATTCTTTGTATTCTTATGCATTTATTACTTGTCATCTTATTATCTTCTCTGATGAAAAATTCATTGTCATGTTACAGACACAACTTCTTCAATGGGTCCCCCTCTATCTAAAGATAATTGGGTCACTGACATCACTGAACTTGCAGACAACACAGAAATTGGCTTCAGAAAAAATTTGTGATAGAAACTGCATCTTTTTGTTTATTGTCCGACATACCGAATCATGGCGGAGTGGCAAGCTTTGGTTACATGTGATTCCTAGTGTGGAGCATTTTGTTGTTAGGGTTATATTGGTTTCCCTAGCTTGGGTTAGGAGACCTTAAAATTATTCCAGCTTCTGATAAGCTGCAATTGTGTACATGTACTTCATTTTTTATATATAAATGAAAAGAGAACATCAGGAATTCGATGATGCAGTTAATGGATATTTCTTGTTTACTTTTAAATGTTATGTTAGAAAACAGTAAATTTGCTTGATAGTACTGTAATACATAGGCACATTTTCATTCAGTAGCATAATTGGCGTGTTTTCTGCAAATGCCTCGAACTGTTTTGTGATTTCAAATTTCACTGCAACATTTTTATCTCCATCCTTTGGTGAAATGTGTTTGAGGATGTCTATCTGCAAATTGCTGTTGTTGTGGATGTTTTAGTTGCTGCTGTTGCTGCAAAGCCATTGATTTGTAGAAATCCATATTGATGTTCATGTTCATGGATTGTGCAAAAGACAAAGGGGCCACCAACATACCTCTTTAGGAAGTCACTGTTTGCCTGGTTAGATTGAGCCTTTGTAGCTTTCTGTAGGCATATTAGCTTCATGAACAGGTGAGCAGGTGCTGCCCTATTGGAGCCACTCTGTGTTGATGCTGTTTGATGCATCAGATTCATTTGCACTGACTTTTCTCATGATTTTTGAAGTTCATAACCAAATTAGATTAGGAATGGTAGTGGTAGAGGTAGGAATTGCTTCTCAGATCTTCAAGTTCAGCACATCAGTTAGAGTTATTCATTTAAAATTGTTGAATGGAGCATAGGGTTAATTATATAGAATTGTTGAGCTGCTTTGCCCAACTGTTTGATTATATAGAATACCTACTATAGAGTGTCAATTTTTTTTTTAATTGATACCTTTACTATTCTGAAAAATATCCATGTTAATCTATCATGTATTAGATCCCAAGGAAGTAAAAACAAAAAAAAATTTTACCCCACAGAAAAATGGCAAAATAACACAACATAAAATAATTATACCCTAAAAAAGATTCATGTATTATATCGCAAACCATCCAAAATTACAATCAGTTCTTCTCTAGTGAAAGAACCATGCCATCATAGCCCCAAGGAAAATTATAAGAATAACACATCCACTTATTTGAGAGTTATCCTGATGATGATTTATGACTTCACTTGCAATAAACTGTGATTCGGTGTCATCTCTGACACCTACATCTACACTTGACATTCCTGCCACCAATATATCAGTGGACATCCTATGAATGTCTAAAAGCCATTGTATGCTAAATATTTAAACTGAGAGCTCCACATTCTTGCTTCCGCGTATAGGGGTTTTAAATTTGCTTTTCGAACTTCAAAGATGCCATTGAGCTGATTGCAAATGAGTTGTGAGTTCATGTAAATTGCAATATCATTCACAAAATTGTTTTTTGCCTCTTTTAAGCCTTTAATAAGGGCGATATAGTAGGCTTCATTATTAGTTGTCCTCCCATGTAGATCTATTTTTCTATGCACTACATGATTTCGCGTCGGATTGTAAAGCACATATTTAACTGTGGCTTGTCCAGGATTTGGACGACAGGAAACTTCGATACACAATGTCCACTTTTCAACCATTGTCCACACTTTAAAAACCTACAACATAAGAAAACAATAAATTAATATCAAACATGTATGCATTTATAGAAATAAAAAACCAGATTACCCACTTATTCATTACACAGAAATAAAAAAACAGATTATATTTTGCATTCATGTAGTGTTGATTCAACATTCCAAAACAAGATTACATTTTGCATTCATGCAGTGTTGATTCATCATTCCACTTAGGAGGTTTCTCACTATCACCTAGGGGACTTACCCACTTATTCATTACACAGAAATTCAAAAAGAAAACCCACACATTCTGGTTATATCCTAACAGTACAAAACATAACACAAAACCAGAGAACCAGCTAGCAGACTGTTAAGAATCCCAGGAGAAAACAATAGTTAGGTCCTTTGAGCTTCAACCTCGATGGTAGGATCAAAATTACATTGAAGATGACTTTTTATATGGACCAACTTTGCAATCCAATCTGTTCATGAAGAAATCTTGTGTTCTTTTGATGTCTTCTAATTAAGAGGCAAACACATTATTAATTTCTACTTGCTTTTCTTTCAATACTATATCAAGTCCCTCCAGGCATATCACACAAATCCCTAGGCCCACAAATCAACGTTTTTGAAGATTATTCGAGTCATAATTTTTTCATTGGCAGCGAGCCAACAGAAGCTCCTAATCTTATAAGGTATATTACCTTTCCATATATTATGTGCCCAATTGTAACTAACATGTTTCTTCTATGTTCTAAGTAATTCCACATAAATTTCCTTGACATACCTAATGATCCTTACATCCCTCTACATCTAAAGTGATCCCTGCACCTCTTATACAAATAATGCACCTCTACCATTCTATTGCAAGATGATCCAGTAGTCCAAGTTTTGTGGACTTGATCCATCTTTGTCGATCAATACCTTCACCTCCTAACTGATAGATCTGTCACAAAACATAAATTCTATTCGAACAAATATAGTTTACTAACTGTATTGAAAAGAAATTATTCTCAATCATCTCTTTAATCACATCTAGACCGATTTGAATCCTAAATCCATCACAGGTCTCCCATCGAATGAATATTTTTAACTGCGATGGTGAGGCAGTGTTATCCCTTCACCCGAGAAATAATTACTTCTAAAAAAAAGTTATGTCTATCAAGTTTGAATTGTCAAACTTTGCAAGGGTTTAAATATTGTTCTAACATTTTCAAGAGAATGCTTTAGGCTCGTGGAATCAAAAACCTTGCCGAGTTCGTTTGGGCGCTAATATGAGCAGTCTCCAGTTGCTTAGCGCATAAGGAAATTGTGGGGAGATCCAAGTCAGGGTTAGGTAGTCGCCATAACGGATATGGCTATGTTGGTTTAACTATTTGTGGACCTCTCCACCTTCCTGGATCCCTTCGAAGAAGTTAAGAGTTCTAAAAATAAGTGAGAACGACTCTGGACTGGAAACCCTATGGCAAGAATCTCAGGTGGCCATCTAATTTATTGACAAAGAGGTGTTTTTATTTTGCTTCATTGAAAAATTTGCTTTGCTTTTAGTATCTCGTCTTCATATACCACCCTGCACAAATATTGATATTTAGTCAATCTCGCTTTAGATATGGGCACATTATAGGTACCTATGTAGTTATTCGAGTTGGATTTCACTACACTCACCTGTTAAAGATTCCCAAATCCATAGGGCAGCTGAAACACCTTAAGAAGGTTGTGTTGAAACCTAAAATTTCTCACGTACCTATGGATTTGAAAAGTTTACCTGGAGAATTTTGTCATCTACAATCGTTAAAACACTTGGAATTAAATCACTGTTCAAGACTGGACTTGCTGCCAGATTCCTTTGGGAAACTGATGAACCTTCAAGACTTTTTTTATTGTTACAATTTGGAGATGTGTCCAAATTTTCGAACCTTTGGGAATTTAACACAACTTAAATATTTGAATATGAAAGATTGTAAAATGCTGACCATTTCTAGCGAAACCCTTGGAAACATCACCACACTTGAATACTTGTGTCTACCAGATTGAAATTTTATTGAAGTATTTCCTCCCCGGGTTACACATCAATGGTTCATGCTGCAATTGTCCCGCGATAGTCAAAACTCAACAATATGAAGTGTCTGCATTTACGAAGAAATGCTGGAAATGCCGCTAGATTCTGTAGGTCAATTAAGGAGCTTGGAGGAACTGGAGCTCCACTTTTGCGACCAGTTGAAATGTTTGTCATATTCCATTAGCAAGTTGACTCAATTGAAAAATAAGAAGATAGAAATGATACACTAGAGGAATATGATAGACCACCTCCACACAGGCCCTGCTTCTGCTTCTGCACAATCAACAATCAAATAAAACAAACTGAATTTTTTTCCATAGAAGGTTCATTCCACACAGGTTCTAATATCAATTATGATCCCTATGCTCAGTATAAGTGAACTAGGTTGAATTGGTTTTCCAGTGTTGATCCTCGTCCTATGAGATTATGCAGCAATTTTTTACTGCAAAAGATCTCAGCAATCTAAATAGCAACAGTAATAGATTTTTGAATGCTAGAAAAAAACTAAGCACCCTTTATTTATGATGCTTGTGTACAGATTCTTTGGATTTATAAGAAATGGGATGAGAAACATAAAAAATTTAAATTCTTGTACCAACATCCTTTAGCAAGAAACATATAAATTTTTTTTCCTGTAGGCGTTGGAAAATCATTTTCTAGCGCCTACAGGAAAAAAAATTTATATGCCTATAGGCGTTGGAAAACGATTTTCCAGCAGCCACAGCAAAACAAATTTATATTCATACCAAAAATTTTCCTTGGCTTCTCTCTGTTACCTGATTGCATAATACATGGGTATATATCATTTCATCTTGCCTTGCTATCATTTTATTTTATTATCGATATAAATTTTTTTTCTTGTAGGCGCAGGAAAATGATTTTCCAGCGCCTACAGGAAAAAGAATGTATATGCCTATAGGCGTTGGAAAACGATTTTCCAACACCCACAGCAAAAAAAAATTATATACATACCAAAATTTTTCCTTGGCTTCTCTCTGTTACCTGATTGCATAATACATGGGTATATATCATTTCATCTTGCCTTGCTATCATTTTATTTTATTAGCTATATAAAAAAAATTTCCTGTAGGCGCTGGAAAAATCATTTTCCAGCGCCTACAGGAAAAAAATTTATATGCCTATAGGCGTTGGAAAACGATTTTCCAGCACCCACAGCAAAACAAATTTATATGCATACCAAAAGTTTTCCTTGCCTTCTCTCTGTTACCTGATTACATAATACATGGGTATATATCATTTCATTTTGCCTTGCTATCATTTTATTTTATTATCTATATATATTTTTTTTTCCTGTAGGCGCTGGAAAATGATTTTCCAGCGCCTACAGGAAAAAAAATTTATATGCCTATAGGCGTTGGAAAATGATTTTCCAGCACCCACAGCAAAACAAATTTATATGCATACCAAAAGTTTTCCTTGGCTTCTCTCTGATACCTGATTGCATAATACATGGGTATATATCATTTCATCTTTCCTTGCTATCATTTTATTTTATTATCTATATAAAAAAAATTTCCTGTAGGCGCTGGAAAATGATTTTCCAGCACCTACAGGAAAAAAAAATTATATGCCTATAGGCATTGGAAAACGTTAGAAATCCTTGGAATGTAAACTACCTACTCCAAGGCTTTAGACGGAATGAGAAAGAAATGAAATTTAATGAAATAACAAGGATCGAAATACTTTCCCATCTAGTAGTAATGATCAAGATAATCTAGACTATATTTCTTAAGATTTCAAGAAAGTTAAGGCCACCATATGGACTACCACAACTATAGTTTCATTGTAATAAGAAAATGCCACTCGGACTCTAAATCATTGAATTTGACTGTTGTGATACACTGTCAATACTCTATAGCTTGGAGTGTGATTAAAATCTAAGCTGATATTCTACAAAGCTAATACATTTTTGTAAAGAAGATATAACAATGGATTGAATTAAATTTGAGACAGTTGTGATACACATCTATTATTTTATCGCTGATGTTGTCCATTCTTTGTTTTAATGGACATGAAAGAGGGAAATATAATTATTTTATAGACAAATTACTCTTAAATTCAAATGTAGTAGTTACAATTATTTCAAAGAAATCTAATCAAAAGTAAAAGTTACAATTATTTCACCGTATCTTCGTACTGTCTAGTATATACAGTGTCTCATCTATATAGAGCTCATTCTTCCATCTAACTCTAAAACCCACCCAAACTTTAAAAAAAAAAAAAAAAAAAACTTTTATAAACCAACCATTTTTATAAGTGTTAAAAGGCACCTATCAAATCTACACAGAAAGACATGTTAAATAAGTGCTCCTATTTAATAATCGTTATAGAGGACAAGACATTAAATCAGGGGAGCAAAAGATTATACTTTTGTTCGGTACAATGTTTCAAGGAAACATGATTGAAAGTTTTTCTTTGTGGGATTAGAATAATTATTTTTTAATTAAATTAAAGAAAATGTTTATCCTATAGTTTTAAATGTTTATCAAAATCTGAGCAGTTTATCAAAATGTTTAGATTTGAAAGTATTTGAAACTTTCAAATATCATAAACTTAAGCTCCTTCCTTCACAGAAAATGTTTATGGTTCTCCAGGTTCAGTGCCAACAACAACCTCCGTTTTACCAAGATGGAAATGGTACAATATTTAGAATACCTAACTTATTCATGAGGGCCTGAGAGTCCTAAAATCTGATTGGATTAAAGTATGGCAATACTATGTTCCATATCGAGATCCTGCTTTGTTGCCCAGACAATGGCGAATCGCACAGGGGATACAAAAGTCATATAAAACAGATGATGCCACAAAAGAAAGGCGTAGGTTATTTGAAGCTAGGAGGCGGAGATTGAAGAAAGAAGGTGGTGCTGTTGTGGACAGTGAAGTGCAGGAAGCACAGGGGCAGCAAATTGAAAATGATGGTAGAGAGGATAATAGTACAGATGCCAATGCAGAAGAGGCTTATGTCCATGAGGCATTTTTAGCGGATTGGAAGCCTTCTACTTCTGGATTCATGGCCACTGTACCTGCTCAGCAGGTGTTAGATGTTAGATGGTAATGGAAACTATTTTACTCAAGTTAACTTAGGGGCACAAAGGGGAGCAAGTTACAATCAAAGAATGGGTGAATTGCAAGCACACAGTGTCAATCTATATCTATTACAAAGCCAATCAGTCTACAGGGTGCTTGAGTTCTTATTTTGAAAGGATATCAGGTCAAACACCATAAAGAAAATGCAAGTACTCTGTTAGGGTCAGAAAAGAAAAACAAAACAATCTTTTGGGGGTAACAAATCTCTCACCATTTCGTGTGATTAAGGCTATTGTTCTGATGGGATGCTTGTGAGAATAATCTAGATCATGCAGAAATAGATTTATTTTTGGTTTGTTGAACGAGAGTGTGTATTTAGAAATTGGTTCCACCTATTTAGGTTTGTTTCCTCTTCTTAAGGAAGATTAGGTGAGTGAAATTTGCTATATAACTGTGATGTAATCATGCAATTGAATTCATTGATTTCAGTGAGCTTTGTCTCACGTTTCTCTGCTGTGCTTTGTTGTGCTCGTTTGTTTTAAGTTGGTATCGGAGCTTAATTTGTTTGGGTATTGGAGTGAGAGCTCTGCTTTCGAAACCCAAGATTGGTCTTTTTCGCTGCTGAGACAGCGTATTGTTAATTTGCTGCGTAACATCTGTTGTACGTGCTGGCCCGCAATCGCTCATTCGATCTGCAGACAGCGTAAAGATTGAACGCTGCATTGTTGATGATTGTTGATGATCTGTTGAACGCTGCACTGTTGACAGGTGCGCAGTATAAGTGATCACTTTTAATTGCTAGCAGATTTAATTTGGCATCGAATTGCTGCTCCCTCCTTCTTAGCGTGAAGCAAACCTGCGTTCAAGCAAACGGCGTGCAGCAATTGATTTCTTCTCCCTCCTTCTCGGCGTGCAGGTGGTTCGAGCACACATATTTCTCATTTCAGAAATCGAGTTTTTCATATCTGATTTTTCATCTGATTTCCGCTTTGAAATCGAGTTTTTTTTAGAGCAGAAACCTGTGTTTGTTGACCTGTTGTTGGGATAACGATAAGGCTGCACGTTTTTTTTAAATGGTTTCATGTGGCAGCAGTTTTCGTGGAAGCCGAAGTTTGAAACTGAAGTTTGAAAAAGGCTGTGCGGTTTTTTTTGAAACGGTTTGCGTTTGAACAAATTTATATTCGTTCTTGTCATGAAAAGCCAAAGAAAGTGAAGGTGACCATTTTTTTTAAAAGGGAGCAAGTTTTGTTTGAATTTTTTTTTGATTAAAAAATCAAACCAAACAAAGGGCGATGTCATTGATACTTTATTTGAAAATGATTTTTCCTCATGTGCTTTGAGGATTCAATTGTGCATCATTGCATTCAATAAAAACTACAACTTAGATCTTTGAATATTAGAGCTCGATGCCAAGTCAATCAAGTGTGTTTTTATTTGGTATTGTGCGGATCAGAAAGCCTATAAATTGTTTGATCCAAGTTCCCATAAACTATTTGCAAGTCGAGATGTGTTGTTTCATGAGCAGGATGATAAAAGTGATACAAAGAATGATGCATGGCATATATCTAATGATGCTCATGTCAAACTTGATACTTTGATTAAACAGGAACAGGAACAGGTACAGGTACAGGTTCAAGATCAAGATGAGAGCAGTATGAGCACATCCAGCAGCAGTGAGTAATCATGAGAGGGTGATTCACCTCAAAGCCGAAGAATCATGGATGGAACTCCAACAGGTATTGTGGCACCAAGAAGGTCAACCCGACAAACCCAGCTTCCTGCAAGGTATAGAGATTATGCCTTAATGTATAATATCATGAATGCTGTAGAACCAGTTAATTGTGAACAAGCTAAACAACATGAACAATGGAGAAATGCTATGAATGATGAATATGCTTCTCTTATGAAAAATCAAACATGGGAATTAGTGGAACTTCCTGAAAATAAAGTTCCAATTGGAAGCAAATGGTTGTACAAATCGAAATTTAAAGCAGATGGTAGCATTGATAAATTTAAGGAAAGATTAGTTGCAAAAGGATATGCTCAACAGGAGGGAATTGATTATGAAGATACTTTTGCACCAGTAGCTAAATTGAATACAATTAGATTACTGATTGCCTTAGCCACAAAACATAATTGGAATATACATCAATTGAATGTCAAATCTTCTTTTCTAAATGGTGATTTAAAGGAAGAAGTTTATTTGGTTCAACCTGAAGGGTTTGTCAAACAGGGACAGGAGCATCTAGTCTGCAGGTTAAGAAAAGCATTATATGGTTTGAACAGGCGCCGAGATCATGGTATCTAAAGATTGATACCTTCTTTCTTCAGAATGGATTTGTGAAAAGCAAAAATGATCCTAACTT
The DNA here is from genome assembly GCA_034641835.2 of Pinus albicaulis. NCBI lineage: Eukaryota > Viridiplantae > Streptophyta > Pinopsida > Pinales > Pinaceae > Pinus > Pinus albicaulis. The sequence goes on along the minus strand of CM076575.1, from coordinate 1,171,738,135 downwards.
GTATGTTAAGAAAGATGAAAAGGGAAATGTTGCTTTAATATATTTGTATGTGGATGATCTCATTATCACAGGCAGTGCTCACAAGTTAATTGAAGAAATTAAAGTTCAGTTGTCACAGGAATTTGAAATGAAAGATTTGGGTGAATTGCATTATTGTTTAGGAATTGAGGTATGGAGAGAGCCTGGTAAAACTTTGATCACTCAAAGCAAATATACAAAGGAAATTCTTAAAAAGTTCAATATGAGTGATTGCAAAGCTATGTCAACTCCCTTAGAACATAATGCAAAGTTGTACAAAGAAGATGGAACTAAAGAGGCAGATGGAACATTATATCGTCAGTTGGTGGGAAGTCTGAACTATCTCACCACTACCAGACCAGACATTGCATACTCAGTCAGTATCCTTAGTCAATTCATGGCTAAGCCTTCAGGAAATCACTGGAATGCTGCAAAGAAAGTTCTTCGATATTTAAAGGGAACAGTGAATTTAGGTATTATGTATACTGATGAATCTGATGTTGCACTGACAGGTTTTTCTGATTCAGATTGGGCAGGAAATCCAGATGACAGATGATCTACCTCTGGCTATGCATTTCATATTGGATCAGGGGTCGTATCTTGGAGTAGTAAGAAACAGCCAACTGTTTCTTTATCATCAACAGAATCAGAGTACAAAGCTTTGACCAATGCCACCTGTGAAGCTATTTGGTTGGGGAGAATTCTTGCAGATCTTGAAGAGGTGCAAAGTGGTTCAACATGTATCAATTGTGATAATCAGAGTGCTATCAAATTAGCACATAATCCAATTTACCATGCTAGAACAAAACACGTTGAGTTACAATACCACTTTGTACGTGAGAAAATTGAGTCGAATGAAATTGAATTAATATTTTGTAATACCAAGGATAATATGGCTGATATATTTACTAAGCCCCTTGGTAAAATCAAATTTGAAGTTTTTAGAAGTCAATTAGGTATTGTAGAAAATCCATTTCTCCATTAAGGGAGGATGTGAGAATAATTTAGATCATGCAGAAATAGATTTAGTTTTGGTTTTTTGAACGAGAGTGTGTATTTAGAAATTGGTTCCACCTATTTAGGTTTGTTTCCTCTTCTTAAGGAAGATTAGGTGAGTGCAATTTGCTATATAAGTGTGATGTAATCATGCAATTGAATTCATTGATTTCAGTGAGCTTTGTCTCACGTTTCTCTGTTGTGCTTTGTTGTGCTCGTTTGTTTTAAGTATGCTATAATGAAAATGCTAGTACTCTGTTAGGGTCAGAAAGAAAACCAAAAAATGAAGTTGTCTACTAAGCCCGTGAAATAGTGAACACCGACCTCACTAGTGAACACCGAGATGATGACGATCAATTCCTTTTTATAGCCTTTCTCCTTGATCATTACCATGGGAAAAATATATGGTATTCATTTGATTCGATTCTTTTGAAATAGTCGAAAGACTTCATAGCCATGCTCATAAATGGGAGGAGTAAAAATTGTGGTTTTCTAATGGCTGCTCTCTGTTAGCCACCCATACAACAGTCTACTCTACAATCTGGGCATACCAAATCCCAACATACCATTTATTGGTTCCCTTGGGTTGAAAGAATCCGATCTCTAATGTCCCATTTTGAGATCTTCTGGTTTGATTTGCAGTGACTGAGGCCCCTAAGGTTATAGTGTCCCCAATATCTTCAGCTGCATGGGAAGCAAAAACCATGAATGTGATCAGTAACCCTAGTAAAAAAGTAATTTGGTGCTTATCCATGGCTCTAAGCAATTCTCCTGCCAGTGCCATAGATAACTAACTGCAAGTAGTCAAAAGACAACTTTTAAACCCTGTAAATGATTGGTTTGGGTGTGTCACTTATAAAGAAAAAATAGGAACTTGGACACCTTTTGACTTTAGAGTCTGGCAACAGGGAATCTGAAAGAAAGAGCTGACCGGAATTACAAATAAAACAACGTAATCCCAGATTCCTATATGGAGGAGCCAAATCGACCTCACTAGTGAACACCAAGATGATGACGATCAATTCCTTTTTATAGCCTTTCTCCTTAATCATTACCATGGGAAAAATCTATGGTATTCATTTGATTCGATTCTTTTGAAATAGTCGAAAGACTTCATAGCCATGCTCATAAATGGGAGGAGTAAAAATTGTGGTTTTCTGTAAGAGTATTGTAGGTTTTAACCCTGAACAGAAATTATCTACACACGAATCTTATAACAGAAAATAAACAATAGCGAGAGCATAAAACATAAAACAGATAAACACAGAGATTTTCCCCTGGATCCCAAATCGGGACGGCCAGCTTGATTTTTCATTATATTCCTTTTAGTGTTACAACACATATATATACATGCCGGAGCATACATAAACCCCAATCCATTAACCCTGGATTAGAACATAACCGTAGTTCCCTTGACTGGATCTACAAAAATACCAGGGGCCGAAAACCATTGAACCCCAAAACCATGTGCAAAACCATGCACAAAACCATGGACACAGACTACCCAGCGGAAATTAAGGAACCAAAATTTTCGCCGGGGTGCTGCCCCGGACCCCGACATGGGGGGCTACCGCCCCCCCTGTGACCCCCCCGTTGCGCCCAGCGCAAAGGGGGGGCTGTCGCCCCCCCTCTTACCCCCCCCCACGCATGCTTAGTCGTGGAAAGAATATAACACATGCCCAACATTCTCCCACTTGTTGTTTTCTTTCCACAGGGGGCCACAGGAGAGCTTAGTCATTGGGCCAATTCTTCAACACCCATTGTTTCTCTACACCAAGAGAACTTCTGAGTGCTCACAGACTTCGTCAATGCATCTGCAACATTCTTCAAAGTGTCCACCTTTACCAGCAACACCCTTTTAGCCTCAACCATATCTCTAACAAAATGATATTGAACATCAATGTGCTTTGTCTTTGAATGATAAGCAGGGTTCTTAGCCAAGAAAATTGCACTTTGGCTATCACAGTCTATCCTTATAGCTTGTTGTACCAACCCCATAATTGAACACAATCTCTGCAACCAAAATGCTTCCTTGCTTGCATGAGTGGCTGCTATGTATTCTGCCTCTGTAGTTGAAAGCGCCACTACAGACTGTCTTTTACTCATCCAACTGACTGCACCTCCAAATAGGCTAAACACATACCCACTTGTAGATCTTCTTTGGTCCGGATCTCCAGCCCAGTCTGCATCAACAAAACCACGAATGTCCAACATTCTTTCCAATCCTGGTCTTCCCTGGTAGCACAAGCCATAATCACTAGTGCCACGTAAATATCTGAAAACCCGCTTCACTGCTGTCCAATGCTCCTTCACTGGGTTTGACATAAACCTGCTCAATACTCCCCACATATATAATATATAATCTAAGTACATGTGTGTGTGTTCCTGCACTTTATGAACAAGGACATATATCCTCTTCTTCTGTGTCTTCGTTCTTATTAAATAGTCTTTCCCCTCTAGAATAAATATTCTGTGATTTCTCTACATATAGTCTCACCACCATCATCCTAGTATGCATGATTAACAAATTTAACAAGCTTCCTCTTTTCTCGATCTCTCTTAATTTCCATGCCCAAAATATAGTTTGCAGCACCAATATCCTTCATGTCGAATTTGGAGAACAGTTAGGTCTTCAAATCTTGGATAATTTCTTTGTCATTTCCAATCAACAACATATCATCCACATACAAGACCAAATAAATAACACAGTCACCAATTAATTTAAAATAAACACGGTGATCCTCCTTGCTTCTGGTGAAGCCAAGTCCCCGTATATAGGTATCAAATTTCTGATACCACATCCTTGGTGACTGTTTTAACCCATACAGAGACTTCTTCAACCTGCATACCAGTTCTTTCTTACCCTTCACCATAAAGCCTTCGGGTTGCTTCATGTAGATCTCCTCTTCTAGATCCCTGTGAAGAAATGTTGTCTTCACATCCATCTGTTCTATCTCAAAATCAAATGCAGCAGCAACAGATAAAAGTAATCTAATAGAAGTAACCTTGGCAACAGGAGAAAAATATCACCAAAATCAATTCCCGGCACCTGGGAATAACCTTTCGCTACCAACCGAGCTTTGTATTTCTCCACCTTGCCTTCTACATTCATCTTCTTCTTAAACACCCATTTGCTCCCAATGGGCTTCCTTCCAGCCGGCAACTCCACCAGATCCCATGCATTGTTTTTGTGCAAGGATGCCATTTCATCAACCATGGCCTCCTTCCAGAGTTTTCCATCCTCTGAATCTACTGCCTCCCTGACAGTTATGGGTTCATCATCAGTTATAGTTAAGGCAAAACCTGAACAGAAAGCAGATGGACTATACCTTTCTGGTTGCCTTCTTTCCCGAACTGATCTTCTCAAAGCTGGAGTTTGTGGCTCTTCATCTTTTGAGTCTTCTTCTGTTGTAGAGTCTGATTCATCCTCCTTTAGCTCAAACTCTAGTGCCACGTAAATATCCGAAAACCCGCTTCACTGCTGTCCAATGCTCCTTCCCTGGGTTTGACATAAACCTGCTCAATACTCCCACTGCATGTGCAATGTCTGGTCTAGTACAGACCATTGCATACATCAGGCTACCCACTGCACTTGCATATGGAACACGGGACATATACTTCTCTTCTTCTTGTGTCTTGGGACACTGTTCAGCAAACAGCTTTACACCTACAGGAATAGGAACATTCACCGGTTTACTATCCTGCATATTGAACCTCTGCAATATAGTCTCGACATACTTCCTCTGGTTTAACAAGAGCTTCCTCTTTGCCCGATCTCTCTTAATTTCCATGCCCAAAATATAGTTTGCAGCACCAAGATCCTTCATGTCGAATTTGGAGAACAATTGGGTCTTCAAATCTTGGATAATTTCTTTGTCATTTCCAATCAACAACATATCATCCACATACAAGAACAAATAAATAACACGGTCACCAATTAATTTAAAATAAACACAGTGATCCTCCTTGCTTCTGGTGAAGCCAAGTCCCCGTATATAGGTATCAAATTTCTGATACCACATCCTTGGTGACTGTTTTAACCCATACAGAGACTTCTTCAACCTGCATACCAGTTATTTCTTACCCTTCACCATAAAGCCTTCAGGTTTCTTCATGTAGATCTCCTCTTCTAGATCCCCATGAAGAAATTTTGTCTTCACATCCATCTGTTCTATCTCAAAATCAAATGCAGCAGCAACAGATAAAAGTAATCTAATAGAAGTAACTTTGGCAACAGAAGAAAAAATATCACCAAAATCAATTCCCGGCACCTGGGAATAACCTTTCGCTACCAACCGAGCTTTGTATTTCTCCACCTTGCCTTCTACATTCATCTTCTTCTTAAACACCCATTTTCTCCCAATGTGCTTCCTTCCAGCCGGCAACTCCACCAAATCCCATGCCTCATTTTTGTGCAAGGATGCCATTTCATCAACCATGGCCTCCTTCCAGAGTTTTCCATCCTCTGAATCTACTGCCTCCCTGACAGTTCTGGGATCATCATCAATTATAGTTAAGGCAAAACCTGAACAGAAAGCAGATGGACTATACCTTTCTGGTTGCCTTCTTTCCCGAACCGATCTTCTCACAGCTGGAGTTTGTGGCTCTTCATCTTCTGAGTCTTCTTCTGTTGTAGAGTCTGATTCATCCTCCTTTAGCTCAAACTCTATCTTCTCAGGTTCCTTTGGTAGGACTTCATGTTTAACAACATCTTTCACTTCCCTAAACACCACATCTCATTTGTACACAACCTTCCTTGTTTCTGGGTTCCAAAGCTTGTAACTCTTTAAACCATCCGTATACCCAATAAAGATGCACCTTTCAGATTTATTATCCAACTTGGTCCTTTTCTCCTTTGGAACATGTACATATGCATCACATCCAAATACCCTTAGATGTGAAATAGAGGGTTTCTTACCAGTCCATACCTCATGTGGGGTCTTATCCTCCAACGCTGATGAAGGTGATCCGTTAACTAAGTAACATGCAGTCTCCACTGCCTCTGCCCAGAATTCTTGTCCTAACCCGGTACCACTGAGCATGCTTCTTGCCTTTTCCATCAGTGTTCTATTCATTCTTTCTACAACTCCATTTTGCTGAGGTGTGTATGGAGTAGTCTTCTGTCATGCTATACCACACTTCTTACAGAACTCTTCAAATTCCTTCTTGCAGAACTCCCCACCATTATCTGTCCTCAGCGCCTTTATCTTCTTCTCTGTCTGGTTTTCCACCAGAGTCTTAAATTCTTTAAATTTGTCAAAGACTTCAGATTTCTTCCTCAAGAAATATATCCATGTATTCCTTGAGAAGTCATCTATGAATGAAACATAGTACACAGACTTTCCCAGTGATGGAACTGACACAGGCCCAAACACATCACCGTGCACAATTTCTAATATCTTGTTTGCCCTCTTAGCACCAGAAGGAAAACTCACCCGATTCTGCTTCCCATATACACAATGTTCACAGAAATCGAAATCCAGAGAACAATTAGACATACCTTCTACCATACCATCTCTATGCAGTATCCGAAGGCCCTTCTCTCCAATATGTCCAAGCCTTTTATGCCATAGCATGGTCTTTTCTCCAGAGACAGCTAGGCTTTCCACTCCACTTTCAGGAACCATAGAACTGTTACACCCATCAATAATAGTGCTACCTTGTAGCTTGTACAGAGTTATAGTCTGAACTCCTCGCATTAATACCAGTTCTCCCCGAACCATCTTGCAGGCATCTTTCTCGAACACTATTTTTACACCTGCATCATCCATCTTGCTTACAGAAATCAGATTTCTGGCCAATGCAGGAATATGCAGAACACCATGAAGTGTTCTAATCCTTCCACCTTGCAGCTTCAGCTTGACCTTTCCACGTCTGATGATTCTGGCCCTCCTATCATCCCCTAGGAAGACATCACCACCATCATATTTCTCATACTCACAGAACCACTCCCTATGGGGAGTGAAGTGAAAGGATGCACCTGAGTCAATCAACCATGACTCATGATCTACATGTGTATTCGAAGAAGAAGCCAAATACACATCCCCACCTTCATCCGAGGTGGTTTTTGCCTCTGCAGAAGGAGCATCATCAGATCCCTTTCCTTTCTCAGGAGCTTTAGATATGCACTCGTTTTTGTAGTGCCCTTCCTTTCCGCATTTCCAGCATACATTTACAAACTTTCCAGGAGATTTAGATCTCCCTCTAGATTTGGATCTCCCACTCGAAACCTTATTCTTGTTTCTGTTTTGGGACCTTCCTCGTACATATAAGGCATCTCCATTCTGGCCCTCCATATTTCTCCGTCTCATTTCCTCCGACAACAAGGCTGAGACAATGTCATCAAAATTCAAGGTAGTTGTATTGCTACCTATTGCAATAACTAGACTATCCCACGAGTCTGGTAGAGAACACAACAAACTGATGCACTTATCTTCATTTGAGATTTTAATATCAACAGATGACAGCTGACTTACCACAGTATTGAAGGCGTTCAGATGCTCTGTCACAGAGTCTCCATCCTTCATCCTCAGGTTATACAGATTTTTCCGCAAGAACAACTTATTCACCAGAGACTTAGATTGGTACAAAGTCCCAAGTTTTTCCCACAAATTCTTCGTCGTAGCTTCCCCAGATACATTCAACAATACTGAATTTGAGACACACAACCGTATTGTGCTCTTAGCCTTCCGATCCAGTTTCTTCCAGTCTTCATCTGACATTGCCGTTGGTTTAGTACCTGGATCTACCGCGATCCACTGATCTTTATCCACCAGAAGATCCTCCATCTTGAGCTTCCACAACTCAAAACTCTCACCATTAAATTTCTCGATCTCTATATTTCCACCACTCACCATCTTATTTCACCGTAAGAATCGATCCCACAGATCTCCCACTGAACAGGGTCTACCTCAGGCCCAAGAAAAAAACCTTCAGCAGCAAAGGCGTCCCCTTGAAGCTAAAACAACTCTGATACCAAATGTAGGTTTTAACCCTGAATAGAAATTATCTACACACGAATCTTATAACAAAAAATAAGCAATAGCGAGAGCATAAAACATAAAATAGATAAACACACAAAGAGATTTTCCCCGGATCCTAAATCTTAATTACTATTTGATTTTTCATTATATTCCTTTTAGTGTTACAACACATATATATACATGTCGAAGCATACATAAACCCCAATCCATTAACCCTGGATTAGAACATAATCGTAGTTCCCTTGACCGGATCTACAAAAGAATTGTATTGAAAACCATCGCATTCCCAAAACCATGTGCAAACTCATGCACAAACAGTGGGGTCCGCCAAGGAGTGGGACCACATACTTAAAAAAGGGATTAGTTCGGAAAGAATATAACTAGAACCCAACTTCACCTATTCATTGACCTATACTCTACAAGTGACTTCCTAAAATACTGGGACTCCACCCATCGGTGAAAGTCTGTGAAGAGCAAGGAGCCTTAGCTGTGGTGACAATGGGCTAAGCCTCCATCATTTCCCTTGTCCTAGCAGTTGCCCTCTTAGGAACCCCTTTTAGATCCATATCAACAGTTTGAGTAGAATGTTGTTCACAATTCCATTTGTGAACAACTCTTTTTCGTATGCTCACTTTTTCCATTTTTTCATACTACAGCTCCAAGATGAGAAGTACAGGGTGTTACAGTCAAAATACTTCCTCATCACCCGTAGGGGAAGACAAATATGGAAGAAGTACAAAGACCTAAATTAAACCTATTTCCCTCGCTGTGGTAACGCATACATGTAACGTAACAAGAGCGTTATAACGCAGCTCAAGAAGAGAGGCTGGTCGCGTTAGTGGCTAGGGAAACGCTCTGTTTACACTGGATGGTCGCGTTACCCGTGTTTTAAGTTTGAATTGGGAAAAGAGCGCGGAGAAAGATTTGAATCTCCGACTTTCCCTCACGAAGGAGTCAGTGCACAAAGGAAACTGCAGAAGCACCAGTTCATTATTGGTCATTGCCATAGAAGACCGAACTCCAAGAGAGGCAAAAGCATGGAGATCAAGGAAACATCTAAGCCTTTTCCATTCCAAACTAGTGGAAAGAGAAGGGCAACAATGGCTTTCTCCCTCTCCTATAAGAAGGAGTTGAAGGCTCTTAATTGAAGGTCGAAGGATTGCTCAAAAGTTCTTGTATACTTGTGGAATAGAGAATAGTGTGACATTGTGAAGGCCAAGATTCAAAGAGGCTCCTAGAGAGCTTGTTGGCTTGGAATTCTTCACTTGGTAGAGAAGAGAGATTGGGAGACTGAGGAGGGCTTGGTACAACCGATGGTTGTAATCCTCCTTCTTTCAAAATCAATAGAACTATGTTCGTTTTGTCCATTCGATGCTTAATGTTATATTTTTGTTTCAATATTTGTTTAGTATGATATGAATGGCTCAGATGTGTATAATCTAGATGTTTATTGTTGATTTAATTGATAGAATACTTGTTATATTAGAAGTTACGCGGGTGCTTTGACTGATTGCAGGTCTCAGATTTGGAGCCAGCGAGGAAGGACTCTTACTTTGCTGCACAGCGTTCTCCAAGAGATTACAAGACCGTCAAAGAGGTAATTATCTATTGTATTCCTTCAAGTTACTTCAAGCTAATATGAACATGCTCATGCCATCTTTGTGAAAAGCATAGCTAATCTGACTGTCTGCCTCGGGCACCGGAAAGCCCTGAGAGGGATATACGAAAACCAACCACCCAAGCAGTTTACCCTAAAGCAGAATTGGCGACTCCGCTGGGGAGTTTCCCCATAGTTTCCGGACTATTTCTTCCTTCATTTCTTCTCTCCTCTGTTCAGTATCCTTCCGACCATTTTTTGATGCCCAGTAGACATACCAAACGCTTGCAGAGTTCAATCCTGTGCCTGTCTGGCCAACTGAAGAGCTTTTCCCTGGTTAACGCGACCTATGCAGTATATCCAGTGCGTTATAACGCAGTCTAGGCTTAAATACAGTGCGTTATAACGCTGTATTTTCTCACAGACAGAGCGTTACCCAGCCAAAAAACCCTGTTGTTCACTACCGTGACTGTGTTTTAGCTGTGGAGTTTTTTGGCCACCAGTACCTTTCACAGACCGAATCCCTGTGCTTGTCTGCTGAACTGGCATTGATTATTTGTTTCTCTTATTTAGTTAAGTGTGCAAAGCATTTACTTTTTTAAAAGAGAAATTTTTTTTTTATCTTTCTGCATTTAGATGAGTTTATTCTGAAAAGTTTGATTCACAGACTGTTAAAAGAGGTAGATAGAAAGCTGAATCTTTAAAGTTGAGCTGTGTTATTTACATGTTGGTGCATGGATGATTGATAAAGAAACCTCTCCTTGTAGAAACATTTTTCATTGAAGTTAATATCTAGAGCATGTTTTGCATGGTTTATTGAGTCAGCGTCTCACTATACTTCATACGTCCATTTCCCCTCCGCAAGACTAATAACAAAGTACACTAAAAACAAAGCGATAATAAAATAAATCTAATAACTCTTTTTGAGCTCACACAAACAGTAGTTCAGGCTAGGATCTTGGGTTAGGACAGTGAGAAAACTACCCAAGATCTCAAAACTTGAAAACTAGAGTCATTAAAGAGTGAAATCCTGCTGCACTCACATTATTGGGACCGTTCCTTTACCGGAGCTCAGCGCGAGACAACACTTGGGTGCACTAGAAGGTAGCTCGCCTTCGACTGCATCCTGTGGGTGTGTTATATACTGGGGTTCCCTTCGGGGATGTCGAAACTAGATCGGGGATCTAGGTATTCTGCCCATATAGCACACTGTCCTTGACCGTGGACCCCCCTGATAGTGTCTGTGATTTGAGGTATCCTTAGTGGCCATACTTTTAGGGACTTACACAAGGTGACTGGGACGGGCTGTCCTGGTGCCTGAAACAGACGGACCTACTCTGTCTTCAGTCTTTAGGAGGGTACTCGTCTTCACGAGAGTGCTTACACCTATCTTCTGGGGTTCGGGCGAAGCTCTAGAGTAACCGTAACTGTACTTTCGACCAACCCTCTCTGTATGCTATTGTGAGATTGGATTTCATCATCAGTGAACGATAGTACTCAGACAGGGCACCCTATACTGGCTGCTTGATTGATTGATTTTAGAGAGTCTTTTTTCTTTTTAGTAAGTGTGTGGTTACTGTCACTTGAGACTTCATAATATATCACATTTTAAATAAAATTTGTTAAAATTAAACCGGTCACCGTGGCGTCCCCTGACCCACGCCGTCAGTCTAGACAACAGCAAGGTACACCTCCTCTCACCTTAGAGGAAAGATTGAACCTTGGTGAACCCGGGCCTTCTACGGAAGAGCAGTCTCCTTTGACTAATCTGGATTACCACATAGACCCTTATCAGCCGGAACTCCCGGAGGACCCTTTCACTGAAGGCGTTGTACCTAATTACAATCCTCCGCTCACTGATCCGTTAGGACCTGTGATAATCCAGATTCCTCCACGCCCAGATATGTCTGCGGCCACACCAACATCTATTTCACCACCAGCATCCATAGGGACGATGCCAATGGCAACCATCATTGGTTCGCCACCATCCTCCCCGCCGGTGGTCAGTTCTATGCCATTACTGGGTAACCCCAGTAGTCAACATATGCCTACCCCCAACCCTATGGTCAACACAACTGTCAGTAGTTTACCGAACCCTTCGGCATCTACTCCTACCGTGACCACGTTGGGGACCATGGTAGCTCCTCCCACGAGCACGACTACTTCGGTGCCCTTTAGCAACCCTTTCGGTTGGAACCCTCTGTTGAGTTCAAACCCCCTGGCCACTATACCAGGGGGCAGTGTTATCAGTACACAGGTAGCAGGGAATATCTCTCTTCCTATGCAATCCTTAGGACAAATGGGACAACCCATTGTAAATGCTATCCCCTTAAGTGGTTCAAACATAGGTGTAGGATCTATACCGTTGCCAAATTATGCAAGTACTAGTATGCCTCCGGGAAACTCTATTGCATCCATTTGGACTAACCAACCCCAACCTCCATCTGGAGTGGGAGGGCACTTTTACGCTGGGGGCAACCAACAATTTGCCCCTCAATACACTATGCCCTATGGACAGCAACCGTATGTTCCTACTCCTCCACCTATGGGAGGTTTTTATCAAAGTCCCACTTACCCTTCTGGTAACACATGGATGGGGGGACCCTATGGTCCAAATAGTCAGCCCATACTGCCTTGGTTAGACTCGGGGGCAAATCCACAATTGCCTTTCTTGGCAGCTTTGGACATACCCGACATCCATAAGCTGACAAATGACCCCATCAACCACAACTCGCTTTGGCCTCCTATACCGCATAAGATTCCTTCAGATATCCCGAAGTTCGACGGGAAGCATGGGGACGACCCGGCCGCACACATCACTACCTTCCATTTGTGGTCCATATCCAATTCCATGGTAGACGATAGTGTCCGACTTCGACTGTTTTCCCGCACCCTTACAGGCAATGCCGCCAAGTGGTACATTGAATTACCACGCGCCGCCATCAATACGTTTGGCGCTTTAGCGACGGAGTTCTTAAAGAACTTTCAACTACCAATTAGAGTGGAAACCGGCACAGAATTGTTAACATCATTGCGCCAAGACACCGCCACCCATATCTCCGACCATATTCATGAGTGGAGACGTAGGAGGAGGCTTGTCAAAGCGCCAATTCCGGACCATCTCTTGGCAAATTGGTTTTGCAAGTCTCTTTTACCCCATATCTCTAAAGACATTGGCCTTTCTGGTGCGGTGACAGAAGATCAATGTATTCGTCATGCCCAGCACCTGGATTTGATCTATTCACAATCCGGCACGCTTTACGATCTGCTCCCCCATGCCCCTGGTAACCCGAACCCTCCGGCTACTAAGAAAACCGGAGCTCATGCCGATGGTCTCGTTGGCGCGATCTCTGGTGTAGCCACCAATCAGTCTCGGGGGCAAACCTCCCAGCCATCCTCGGCTGCCACCGCCCCCATCAAACGACTCCTCTCCCTTCCGCTGAGGTAAATTCGGTGCAAACCTCACAAAAACCCAACGGGAAAAATAGGAAGAATAAGAAGAAAACATCTTCTTCGGAAGAGCAGTCGAATAATCAGAATAACTCCAATCAGAAAAATGCTGCTAATGAAAAAGGAAAGGACAAACCCATGAGATTTCCTTGTAAAATCTGTGCGGAGGACCACTTGACATACAAATGTCCTCGGTTGCAGGAATGCACTGATTTTATTGCTAACAAGGACTCTGGGAGAACACCTGCCGTTCTTCACAATCCTTTCCCCAATCAACAGCAGCAACATCAACATATGGTTGACAACCCGCCACAACCCCATCAACGGGGCAATGGTGGTTCGCATCCTTCCGGCGAAGGACCATCTGCCATTTATGGCATCGAGAGTATTGACCTTCAAACTCGCGCCAAGCTTTATGGAGCCCCTACCATAGATGCTCAGGAACCTGGAACTAGTTCCAATCTGCCGCCGCCCAACGATTTGCATATCGAAAGGCCTACTGTTGAACCTGTAATTCGTCCCCCTAAAGGGACACTTCGACGCACGACTCATAATACCTCTGCACGTGCAGCCCAAAACTACAATATTGTAGAAGATTTGGTGCAGGCACCGTCAGCTATGTCTGCACTTGAAGTATTACAAACCTTTCCAGCACAAAGGAAAGCCTTGCTTTCGGCCATTGGTGGAATAGATCCCCAGGATTCCATGCTAGCAGTCTTTGATATGGAAAATGCTAAGCCTCGCCTCTCGCATCAACTCGCATTCCAGGTGCAGGTTGTGTCGAAAGGGAGACCCATCCATCGCACTGTCATAGACGAAGGTGCTTCGACCTACGTTATGTCACAAGCTTGCTGGCTGAATTTAGGTTCTCCTACTCTAACCCCGCCATCAAATTCCCTTAAAGCTTTCGATGGCCACACGTTCCTACCCAAAGGATACCTTGCTAGCTTTCCCATCACTCTCAGTGGGAAAACGGTAAATGTGGACGTTGAAGTCGTAGAGTGTCATCTCGACTATAATCTGTTGCTCGGTCGCAGTTGGTCTTATGCTATGACCACCATCGTGTCTTCGGTCTTCCGACTCATCCTATTCCCATTGGATGGGAAAATAGTCATGGTCGATCAGCTATCCTTCTGCACCCCTGATTATTCCACTTTACCAAGTAGCTCTGTACCCTTAATAGGAGGTGTCCCTGACTCTTACGTCAGTATCGGTACCGGTCTTCTGAAGGCATCTTCCCTACTGGGTTGTTTTCCTCTTCCGCCGCCTCAGATCCCAAACACGGTTGAAATGATATCCACCTCTTCGGATGGCTCTATCGACCCATGGATCATTCCGGCACCTTCAGAAATTGATTCCTATGGAGATCAGATGCCGCTTTCGCCGGTTGAGTTGGCTTACCAAGCCATCCAAGTCGCATCTGAACCCTCCACTGATATGGTTTCGACCACAGGTACAACCCTCTCTCCCATCACGGTTCTCTCTAAGGATCTCCTCAATGAAGTCTGGCCTACAGACGAAGCTATTCGAGAGATCATGTCATTAGAAGAACGACCTTGGGGAGAGTTCCACCATCGCGCTTCGACGCTTGATTCGGAGGCGATAAAAACTGAAATCCCGTCTTTTGACCAACCTGAGATAGTTCCCTCCTCTTTCTCTCTAAGGATCTCCTCAATGAAGTCTGGCCTACAGACGAAGCCATTCGAGAGATCATGTCATTAGAAGAACGACCTTGGGGAGATTTTCACCATCGTGCTTCGATGATTGACTCGGACGCGATGAAAACTGAAATCCCGTCTTTCGACCAACCTGAGATAGTTCCCTCCTCTTATACGACTGTTCACACTATCGATTCAGAGGGGAACATGGGTAATCTTTCCAAAAAACTGCTCATTGATATCTCGGTCAAAATGGGTATTGTGGAAAATATTCAGATTGGAGCCGACTGCAATCCTGAGGAAATTGCGTCCTTCACATCTCTTTTTAAAGAATTCCGCGATGTCTTTGCTTGGTCTTATGAAGAAATGCCCGACATAGATCCTTCTATTGTCAAGCATGAAATCAAGACTTATGACAATGCTAAACCAATCCAGCAATGACTCAGACCTGTCCACCCGCGCAAAGCAGCCGCCATTAAGATTGAGGTAGAAAAAATTTTAAACGCTGGCTTCATCTACCCCGTTCCCTTAACGGAATGGGTTTCCAATCCGGTTCCCGTTGATAAAAAAAAAGGCACTATTCGTGTTTGCATTGATTATCATGATCTGAACGTCGCTTGTCTAAAAGACAATTATCCTACGCCATTCATTGATAAATTTCTCGACGATTGTGCCGGATGCGAATTTTTTCCTTCATGGATGGATTCTCGAGATATAACCAGATTGCCTTAAAAAACTAAGACTAGCATAAAACTGCCTTCATCTGTCCTTGGGGAACTTTTGCGTATAAAAAACTCCCATTCGGCCTAAAGAATGCTGGAGAAACTTTTCAGCGGGCTATGGACTATGATTTTCATGACATTCGGCATATTGTATAGGCTTACTTGGATGACCTTTCGGCCCATTCCAAGAAACGCTCTGATCACCTTGCTCATTTAAGAGAAATTTTTGCTAGGTGTAGATTCTACAATATATGTTTAAATCCGCATAAATGTGTATTTATGGTCGAGTCCAGACGTCTGTTAGGTTTCATTATTTCCAAGCATGGGATTAGGGTTGATCCCGATAAGGTTAAGGCAATTGTTGAATTTCCGGCACCACAATCCATCCTTCAACTCCAACGTTTGCAGGGGAAGGCAAACTTTTTACATCGATTCATCGTCAACTATGCCGAGATGACGAAAGGATTTATGAGATTATTGAAGAAAGGAACACTATACTTGTGGGATGACCAAGCTCAATGGTCATTTGATGCTTTAAAACATGCACTTGTTTCAGCCCCACTCCTTAGTGCCCCTGACTACTCACGCGACTTTCTCCTCTACCTGGCAGCCTCACCATCCTCACTTGGAATGGTTTTGGTTCAAGTTCACAGTGACGACAGTGAACATGTGATATACTATTTGTCCAAAGGTCTAATCGGACCTAAATTACATTATTCACATGTGGAGAAACTCTCCCTGGCAGTAGTTTTCACCGTCACCTGACTCCGACATTATATATTACTGCGACAGACTACGGTGATTGCTTTGGAGAATCCCATGCGATATATCTTGTCTAGACAAATTATTGGAGGGAAATATTCCAAATGGATAATCATCCTCCAACAGTTTGATTTGGTTTTCACGGCTTCCAAAGTAAAGAAATCCCTCGTCTTCGCCGAATTATTATCGAACCTTCCCAGAATCGACCCAGTAGAAGTAGCTCGTGATCCATTTCTTGATGAATCTGTCTACTTGGTCGATTCTTCGGACCCATGGTATGGAGACATCTTAGTCTACCTACAAACCCAATGCTTCCGCCCAACTCTCACGTCCGATGACCGTCATTGTATCCGCCACCAAGAAAAGCACTACCTCATGCTAAACGATACACTATATCGTCGTGGTGTTGATACTATTCTCCGATGTTGTCTCACTATCGATAAGGCAGAATGCATTTTGAATGACTGCCATGTAGGGGCATGTGGTGGTCATCTTTCAGGCATAGCTATTGCCCAACAAATCTTGCGCACCGGTTACTGGTGGCCCACTTTGTTTAAAGACTACATTACAGCAGTCCAGAAGTGCCATCCATGTCAAATTTTCACAAAGAAAATGCGCGCACATCCTACCCCCCTTCATCCGGTTATCTCCGTTGGCCCTTTTGCTAAATGGGGAATTGACTTCGTCACCTGCAATCCCGCTTCAGAAAATGGACACAACTACATCGTGGTTGCAGTCGATTATTTTACGAAATGGGCGGAAGCCCTTCCCACTTTTAAGGCCGATGGCGAAACCGCCGCTCTCTTCCTGTTTAATCAGGTAATCTATCAGTTCGGCGTACCCCTATCAATTGTCACAGATCATGGATCCCACTTTCAGAATCATATGATGACCGAATTAACATCCATGTTAGGTTTCCGTCAAGATCAATCTTCATCTTATTATCCTCAAGCTAATGGTCAAGTGGAAGCCGTAAATGGCGTCCTCAAAACCATGATTCGTCGATTGGTCGGAAACCATAAAACCACGAGGCATCGGAAGTTGTATTCTGCATTATGGGCATACCGAACGTCAGTCAAAACTGCCACAGGCTTCACACCTTTCCAACTTGCTTTCGGCCTGGAGGTAGTGCTTCCAATCGAGTGTCAAATTCCATCATTCAAACTTGCTGTTGAACTCCTGCCTGGCACCACGGCCACTGAAGAGCGCTTGCTCTCACTCGATCAATTGGACGAAACTCGTCGAGATGCTACACTAGCACTTGAAGGTCACAAGCGCCGAGTTAAAGCTCAATACGACAAATCTGTCAAGCCTCGCTCCTTCCAAGAGGGTGATTTGGTTCTACTGTATGATCAAAAACATGACCTCTTGGGGGCAGGAACTCTCCAACCATTATGGCTCAGTCCTTACATTGTCACTAAGGTCCTCTCAAAAGGAGGTTACGAACTCCAGGACTGTAATGGAATTCCGCTCAAGGAGCCCCGCAATGGGCTCTATCTAAAGAAGTATTTTTCCTAGTTTCGCACTAGGCATATGCTTTGTAATTTTATGTATATAAGTTTTGCCTATTTGTTTTGATGCTTCTGGATTATTTTTGGCTTAAGGTGTTTTTCTCATGTAATCTTTTTCTTTCACAACAGATTTCATCGCACTCGTTATCATACGTCGGATATGCGAACGGTGCTAGTCGTCACACAAGACGCATTGCTTCAGCTGCTTGGGTTCTCTACACTCCTGAGTTAGATCTTCTTGGTTCTGGGGGAATCTTCCTGGGTAACGCCACCAACAATGTTGTTGAGTACATGTCAGTGATCCAACTCCTCACGAAAGCGGCATCTCGTGACATCTCTGATTTAGTGGTCAGGTTAGATTCCCAACTCATCATTATGCAGTTAAACAATCATTACCATGTCTGTCATCCTGTGTTGTTACATTATTTTTTACAAGTTCGACTTTTAGAGTGTCAATTTCAAACAATCACATTTGAACACGTTCCTAGAGAATTTAATGCATTAGCTGATTCTTTGGCAAATTATGTGTTAGATTAGCATTTGTCACATTTATTATAAAAGATTTACTCATGAGTACATATATTTTTATCACATTAAAAATAAATGAAAATTTAAAAACACAAAATCACCAAAAACTATATATATATATATATATGTCATGTCCAGTACATAGTAACATCAAAAAATCTTCCAAAACTTGGGGTGTTTTACAAAAGTTTGGCTATACTAAGACACGCTCTAACACTAATACATCCGCTCCGCCAACTAAGCCTGATGCTCATGGTAGCATACAACTACTCTAGCTATCCTCCTTAGAGGCACTAGGTATCTCTCCGGCACACCTACAGTATGCCGCTGCAGACGAACTGGAACCTCCTGCATAGAAAGCAGTGGTATACCCATACTCAGACCCTCCATGTTTCTGGAGATTTCATGTAAAATTTGGGCATCATCATCGTCGCCGCCTTCCACACCCTCTACTAGTGCGCCAACCCTGGTTAGCTGCAGTCCTCGCCGTGCATAGCGAGGGGCTCCAACTGGCCGGGCAGGTGCCACATCTGTGTCAAGCGAACAAAAGCTTCATGTCAAAACATAATTTTCACCCTATTTCAACAAAAAAATTACATAAAAATTCAAAAGATAAAAAACAAAATACTTCTTTGAAAAACATTGGTCATTTCCTTCTTACCATCGAGCCCCCACTGGGTGCCAGGGGGCAGGACCAACTTCGGATCACCTGTGAAGTTCATCCGTGCATAGGGATAATCCTCGATCATGACTATCTGGGCATCTAGCCAATCAAAAATCCCATCATCAAAGCAGTGACGGACGAGACCCTCTCCAGTCCACGGAAGCAAAGTGGCCCACTGAGCCTGCCTCAGCTCGCATGAACCCAATGGTGCTATAGCGATCCTGGGCCTCATCAGTGGTATCCACTCCAGTATGAAAGAAACAATCAGTGTACCATACCCAAACTCTCTTTGAGTATGGGTCTTGCATGTAGTGAGCTCTGCTCAGACCCGACGGACAACCCCGTCACACCAGTCAAAAACCTGAGGCTACATATAGTCCAAGGCTAGGAGCATCTGGGCCTTGGTGGCCACATGCTGACTCTTGGCACCTGCCAAGCGAACAATCATCCATAAAATAGACCGCAATGGTCTCAAAGTCACCTGTGCAATAGGTATCCAGTTACTCACAGCCTGAGTGCCACGTACACAGTGCGCATGGATCAGATCAGTAGTGGAATGAGGGTCAGCTCTGGACCCCGTCAAATTGGGCCTCGCCCCACGACATGATAAGCCGGTCAAAAATTACACATCATACTTTTTGATTGCGAGCTCATTGCCCCCAATCTGAAAGACATGATGCCGCTCGTCCCACTGCTAGATCAGCCACCTCAGGAGGTCCTCTTGACCCCTCATCAGTTCTAAATCGTCATACTTGAGCAATCCGCACCTCCGGAGAGCCACCAAGCTTGCCGCATCCGTTAACATCTCTCGTTCTTCCCGCTCATGTTCTCTCTCTCGCCAGATACTCATGATTAACAGCTGAACACCTGCAAATGCAACATTTTCAACTGATCAAATCTTGTTGGGACCCCTTCAAAACGAAAAAATTGAGTTGTTAGAAAACATGGTCTACCTAACGCGGGCACTAGTACAAAATAGAGCGTGATAACGCAGATTCCCTTGACGGGTTGTGCGCTTAACGCGGATGTTGTATTCCTGACCCACGTTAGGCACAAATATTTTTCTAGGGCCTCAAATTTTTCTAATTTTGAACCAGCAAAAACTAACAAAAAGACAATTAAATGATAGCAGGAGGTTCCTTCTCTTACCTGGATCTCGCAGAAAGGAAAACTGTTGCCTGGATCGACCGTAATCGTCAGCTGAAGTTTTCACCCCTTTTCACCCCAGAGCTTCTTCACAGCACTCAAAACAGTGAAAATGAAAGTCTTTCGACCTTCTTATAGCAAATTCTGGGGCATGACTCTCTTAAGCTAGTCGGCAAAGTCTGATTTCTTGCTGTGTATGTGTCGCAACTCTCAAGATTTGGTACTGATGTTCTAATAGGGAATCAAGATTTATGAGCAGACATACTCATGTTTTATCAATAATTCTTTTTACGGTATTTTTCTTGCTCATTAATCCGAAAAACCTCGAGTTTACTCCTTCGGACTCGTTAAACTTACACGAAGTTGATATCGAGCGTTCTTTTTGTATGGTATTTTCTTGCTCGTTAATCCGAAAAACCTAGAGTTCTCTTCTCTAGACTCGTTAAAGCTATGGAGAAGCACTGAGCTTTCTTTTAAGGAATCTTTTTCTCGCTCATAAAACTAAAAAAATCCCGAGTCGCCTTTATCAGACTCGTTAAAACTACCTCGATAGAGAACAAGGAGCCATTCTTTTCCTCTTTTTCAAAGCTCTTTAAACAGAAAAAGTAACCGAGTTTTCTCCGCGTGACTCGTTAAAATTTCACGGAGAGTACCGATTTTTTCTTTGTTGGACTCGTTAAAATTTCACAAAGAGTATTGAGTTTACTTCATCTCCTCGTACTCATAACAAAATGAGGTAGACGTCCATCGAACACAGATTTCTCAATTTTCAGGATTTGATGGACTAACTTATGGAAAATGAACTGTTTCGGGCTTACTATTACCCCTTTGTCGTGCCCGGTTATCAAGACATGACAAAGGTACCCCAATGGAGTCGTCTTTTACAACATTTTTCAGACTCTCTAAACATGAAAAATTCATCGAGTTTACTCATCTGGACTCATTAAACCTAATCAGATGGGGCACAAAGTTGTCTTTCCTGACATTTTTCAGACTCTCTAAACATGAAAAATTCACCGAGTTTACTCATATGGACTCGTTAAACCTAATCAGATGGGGCACAGAGTTGTCTTTCCTGACATTTTCCAAACTCTCTAAACATGAAAAATTCACCGAGTTTACTCGTCTAGACTCGCTAAACTTAATCAGACGGGGAAAAAATTTGGACAAAATGGATACTACCTCTGTTACACTTGCAAAAAGGTCAATTTGGTAGAAAAATTCTTGAACATGGCACTTCCCAGAAAACTCTTTCGCAGTTAGCCAAACCCTACCATCCATGAGTATTAGCCTTCATTTTCCAGTGTCCCTACACCGGTAAAATCCTAACACACTCTTTGGTGTTCATCACGCTTCAGCTGCCTAGTACCCTGCTAGAGTGCCTTCTATTGTTCAAGCAAATCTCGTTATCTACTGCTCCTGTTATCAACCAAACCACTCATTATGCCAGAAATTATTTGCCGTCTGACGTTCCCATTTACTCTTCCGTATCTCAAATCATAAACAAAATCAGTTGGTTTCTGTTTTGTGTTGACTGATGTAGGACGCCTCAGTGCCTACCTTTCAATAGATCACTTCCTATCGACTCCAACATCTTATTTAGGAAGTTGATCCAGAAACCCATCAGTACCTAGATACTTGTAGACATCAGTGGCAGGTAGTCTTGTGTTTAATCAGGGGTCTTCATCATTGGCTCCTGGTCGAATGATTCTACGAATGTTCGACTTCAACTAATTTTATTCACACTCGCTAGATTGTACTGGGCATCTTAGGGACCATCATCATTATCGGTGGCCACCTTCGCGTCTGTTAACAATTTTCATTATTGACTGGTAATCAGATGATTTCTCACATGTTTGACGACAACTCCTTCATTCACATGTTGAGAAATATGCAGTTTAAGTGAATCGGCGGTCAAGACCTTGGGGCAAAGGCTACATCATTAAAGTTGTGTTTCCTTCCCCAAGCTGTGATATTGTTTATGGAGACAGCTTCTTCACTCTAATCCTGTTATGACAGACACTTCCACATTGTGCCTATTGGTGGACAGATTCTTCATATCTCTACTCTAGAGAAATCATGTTGTTTAAGCTACTGAGCATGGGATATGCTCGACTCTAGGAAAATACTATATTTTTTGAAGTATGTTGTTGTTTCAGGTTTTCCTCAGTCTTTCAATCTCTCTATCTCTACACAAATTGTAAAGTATTTCGGCCATCGTCTTCGTCTCTGACCTCACACTTTAGCGGGCATTTGTTACAGGTCAAAATACCTCCTCATCAGCTCAGATGAGAAGACAAATATGGAAGGAATACAAAGACCTAAATTAAACCTATTTCCGCCAGGGTAATGCCTTTCTGGAATAGTACAAGAGCGTTATAACACATTCAATCAGTGAATGAGCCGCGTTAGTGGCTAGGGCAACGCTCTGCTTGCACTAAAGGGAAGCGTTACCCGTGTTTTAATTTTGAATCGGGAAAAGCCCGCGGAGAATGATTTGAATCTCCGACTTTCCCTCACAAGAGGATCAGTTCATAAAAGAAACTGGAACACACCATTTCATTATTGGTCATTGCCATAAGAATACTAAACTCCAAAGGATGCAAAAGCATAGAGATCAAGGAAATATATAAGTTTTTTCCATTCCAAACTAGTGGAAAGAGAAAGGCAACAATGGCTTTCTCCCTCTCCTATAAGAAGGAGCTGAAGGCTCTTAATTGAAGGTCGAAGGATTGCTGAAGGTTTTGCATACTTGTGGAATAGAGAATAGTGTGAAGGCCAAGAGTCAAAGAGGTTCCTAGAGAGCTTGTTTACTTAGACTTCTTCTCTTGAGAGATAAGAGAGATTGGGAGACTGAGGAGGGCTTGGTACAACCGACGGTTGTAATCCTCCTTCTTTCAAATTAATAGAACTGTGTTCATTTTTTCCATTCAATGCTTAATGTTTTCATTATTGTTTGAACATTTACATAGTATAATATGAACATGCTCATGCCATCTTTGTGAACAGCATAGCTAATCTTACTGTCTGCCTCGGGCACCGGAAAGCCCTGAGAGGGATATTCGAAAACCAACCACCCAAGAATTTTACCCTATAGAAAATAGAGAAATATATCTGATAATATTATTATAATACTCAATGAGGTACAAAAATAGATATCTAATCTTGTTTATACAGATCCAAGAAAACCCGGCAAGGGTTTCTTGACAGAAAAGATATACAAGAGAAAGATGTTGCAAATCTGTGGCTGAATAATGTTGTATGGCTGAAGCTCTACAATAGATGGCTTAACATGCAAATAAATGGCTATATATTATCCCTCTATCTTTCCCAAAGAAAGGTTGATCCTCCTCTTGGGAAACTAGCTCCTCAAAATGGGGTTTTAACCCCTTCCACTACACACCTTAAGAAATAACGCAATTTTCTAAAGGGACTGTGTTTTTTCTGAAGGTAGGTGCTTGGCCCAACACCAGGTAGTGGAAAATTCAGATCAGAAGCCTCCTCTTAGATTTATCAAGAAATATATCCAAGAAAGAGTAGGGAATCCCCGCCCGGGAAAACCCTTGCACTAAGTAGTGCAGAAACTTAGCTAAAAAACCAAGTATGCAAAAAGTCTAAGTAGACCACATGAAAATATAATCTCCAATATGTACATTTTCTTACCATATCCTTCATTATATAATTGATGAGCTTCCTAACCAAATCTGCCACCCACTATGAGGTTGCTTCCATGCAAATGGTCCTCCACAAAAACTGCGTTGTCCATCAAGATGGTGCAATGTATCTAGATAGCTTTGTTGACTTGGTCAATCTTGACTAATTCATGCCTGTCCCTTTTCACACTCAAGGTGCCTTCATTTTATCTAGCTGGATTGATCTCTATTCACATTGAGTTGGCTTTATTTAGAATCCACTTCTTTGAGAATAAATCATGTTGACTTGGTCAAACTTGACCTTGTTCACACATGTGGATGCTTGAGTTGGTTATTTCAAGATCTCCTTTCAAATTAGGAAGGATTTTTATTCATACTTGAGCAAATTAGGAGCCTCTTTGCTCAATTATTCATGCATCTAGATTTCAAAAGAAAAATCAATATTCCTACTAGCTAAAGCTAAATTAGGAATATTACAGTCTCCCCTCCCAAATTTTTCTTGTCCTCGGGCAACTGCAAGGGTGCTACAAAATCTCCCCTCTTCTTCTTGTGGCCCTTTCATCTGATAGTCTCCTCCATTGCTTCAGAATTTCTGCAAAAATTCCATCTCCCAATGGCTCCTCCCAAGTGTGCAAGTTGGCCTTTGGTGAATAAACCCAATGGCTCTCATCATGAAAAAATGGAAGGTTTTTATGGAAACCTTCTTGCTAATTCATGGCCTCCTCAAGATAGAAGTGATGACAATCATGGGGAATTTCATCATCAATGAAGGTCTACCTCCTCCATGCTATCATCCAAATAAAATGAATCACCTTCCATCTTGGTAATTCATAGAAAATCTCCTCCCAATTGCTCATGAGAGGCATGCCCCAAGTGCTCCAACCAAACATATGGTCCACATCATAAAGAAACAAGTGATATGCAATGGTGGCCATATAGTTTCTCATGCTCCCCTTGGAACATGTAGTGCAGAAAAATTAGGGAGTCTCTTCCCCCAAAGACACACCCAACAAATCTGTCTCTCCTCCAACCATGTTCCCAACAAAAATAAGAACATATTTAGCATGTGGGATCATAAGTAATATCATGCTAGCTGCCATATACAATAATGGAGAAGGACAATTGTCCCTCATGTGCAACCAGCGCAGTTTTCCTCCTAACTGCCATAGAGTATGATATGATAAGCATTCTCCCCAACACTTGTTTTCTGCCCCATCCTTCTTTCATGCTTGGAGAAGGTGTATGATGGTTGGTTTTGATGAATCACAACATGAGGAGTACATCATCTCTCCAATATCTCCCCAATAATGGCCAACATCACCATTTTTCATGGCCCAAAGTGGCTTATGAAGCTCATCAGAAAAATTGCCCCCTCTTGAAGCCAAGACCTGCACATGAGTGTTAAGAAAATTCAAGTATATAATAAATACATCATGAGATTTAGCAATACAATGTTTATCATACACTTGTTTAAAATTAGCAAGTTAGCTCATGGATGAGCTCCCTCTCATACTCAATAAATAAGGAGGTGATAATGATAACTCTTCCCAAGAGCTATGCTCCTCCTCAACCAGCAAATGGTCCATGCACTTACTCATATGAGAGTGCATCTCCTCTCTGAAATTTTGCCTCATGAATCCATCTAAGATAGTAAGACATGTTTTAATGAAACTAGTGGGATTTGAAAGCAAGACCTCATAGGTTGTGTTAAGTAGTTTTTTCTTGAGCTTGGAATCTTTAGTTAAGTCAATCTGATCATGAACATAAATGATTCCATTAACTACTTTATACTTTCCATCCATTTCTTTCCCATCAAGAACCTTACATGTGAATCGGTCCTTAGAATTTTCCATCAAGAGTTGGGACTCCCAATAAGGCTCTAGGCTTCCCAACATTGACAACGTTGTAGAAATATGAAATGATGCATTTGTCATATGATGGCTATCCTCCTTGACATGCTTGATGTCAAAGTCACATGTTAGAGTATTCCCAAATTTCTTTTGCTACCTTTCTTGCAGCTGATCTTGAGACAATATTGAAGTTTAGGAAAGTCACCCTCCACTTGAAAGGTTCTCTTTCTCAAAAGCTTCCACAATTTTTCTCCTGCATACAAAATTGAATTTTTTTTTTTTTTATGTTCAGAAATCTCCATTATATATTGGAGTATCCTTTTTTGTCCCAAAGATATGGAGTAGCCTTTTGATACTATGCTCATACCAGCACAAATTTCTGAATCTATTCCCTCCAACGCAAATAGATGAATGGAAGAAAACAAGGTCAATTTCAAAAATTTGCCTAGCCTTCCATCAATGGTTCTCAGCGCTATAGTGGCTGGAGTCTAAGGTTCCCTCTTTAAACAAATAGGTTTTTTTTGCATATAGTTGGGAGAACACTTTATTTTTCCTCCAATCAGGAAGTCTTCCAGCTGAAATGCCTCCTTGAAGAGAGGCATCAAGGCATAGAGTAGGATGTGAATGTAGGTGGACAGATTTGCCCCTACCTTTGTTGCATGGGTCCTCCTGCCTTCTTTTTCTTTCAAACTCTGAAATAGAGAAGGGTACATTCTCTCCATCTTGTGATTCCATTTCTCCTCTTTTCCTCCTCCTATCTTGAAGATCTCATCATTTGGCAATGAAGGTACATGTTGCTCATGTGTTATGCCAAGAGCTTTATGTGTGAGACCTTTTGGAACTCCTTGCAAGAGTGCAAGAGTTTATTTCTTTGGAGAAAGTTCTCCATCCTCTTCTTCATGAGGTTTTTGAGGTGCCCTTGTTATGACTGTGTTATCTTCTCCTGCCTCCCCTTTCTCTTCTTCACTAATTGAAGTTGCCTTACCTCCAAAAAGAGACCTTAGATCTTGGTCCTCTTTTGAAGAAGGAATCTTCATGTCTTCCTTTTGAGAAGAAAGCCCTTCATATAAAGGAGATCTTGCCCTTAGAAAAGTATCAAACAAGATCACCTCCTCTTCATTGGTTTTCAGAAATGGACTTGGATAGATAGATCCTCCCAACTCATGCAAAAGTTTTGTTTGATGTGGTTTGATAGTTGCAATAGAAGATGTTTCACATTAAATATCATCAAACCTCTCTACTAATATTTTAATGAACTTTGCATAAGTAGATTTATTTTCATTCTTTAAGGAAAATGATTCAAAAAACCACCAAGAATAGCCCTTACCCTCAAAATGCAGTGTTGCTACTTTGATGGCCTCAAATTCTGAAACTCGATGTTGTTGCACAAAGGAGTATAGCTCCTTCACCCAAGCCCTAGCTGGACATAGAGGTGATCCATAAAAAGTGGATAGAAACAATCTACCCTCACCCTATTTATTGTTCCTTGTTCTCTTTTCCTCCTTCATTTGGCAAAACCCTTGGAAGTTCAAGTGTTCTTTGAACTCCTCGGATTGATCTTCATATTCTTGCAAATAATCACCAAGAGTATCTCTCTTTGGCACATCTCCTTTCTTCCTCTTCATGAAGAAATTGCTGATAGTATGTGGTATATCTGATGATATGTCTGAGTTATCATATCCATAAGATGAGGATTTGGAATCTTCCTCCTGTATAGATCTTGCTGAGGGATTTTCAGATTTCTCCCTGCTCATTTCTTTGATGCCCTTGCTTCCACCTTGTAGATTTGGAGAAAGAAGTTTTGATAACCTCATTTCTCCAGAAAAAAAGGGTTTTCTCTTATTTATTATACAAATCTCCTCCTCCCCATGATAATACTCCATGATTCTTGAAGCTCACAAGCTAAGCCAAGATTGTTGCTCCGATACCACTGTAATATTCCAAATATGGAATTTTCTACAACAATAAGAATACCTTAAGGTATTCCAAAGTTGGAGAACAGAAAGTAATAAAATAATGTAGTTTTTTTTAACACATATCCATCATAATAACAATCACAGAAACAAACTATGCCTTTATACAATTCACCAAGTCCGGAAAAGCAGCTATTTTTGCCTCAAAAATGTTATTTTCTGAATATTGAGTTAAAGCAGTGGAAAGTAACGGTTGTTTCCCTTAAAACAGACAATATAGGACATGAATGAAAAATATTTTTAGAAACAAATGCCTTTAGGTTAGTTAAACAGGCCTCCCATGCTCAAGACAGCTAAAAATTGCCAAAACCCCAAGACTACAAAATGTTGGAGCTGCTGCATGAGAGAATACGCAGTATAAATAGAGGTTAAATAAAAATTTAGAGAAATATATCTGATAATATTATTAGAATACTCAATGGGGTACAAAAACAGATATCTAATATCGTTTATATAGATCCAAGAAGACCTAGCAAGGGTTTCTTGACAGAAAAGATATACAAGAGAAAGTTGTTGCAAATATGTGGCTGAATAACGCTGTATGGATGAATATATAAAATAGATGGCTAAAAATGGAAATAAATGGCTGTATATTCTCCCTCTAGCTTTCCCAAAGAAAGGCTGATCCTCCTCTTAGGAAACTAGCTCCTCAAAATGGGGTTTTAACCCCTTCCACTGCACACCTTAAGAAATAATGCAGTTTTCTGAAGGGAATGAATTTTTTTTGAAGGTAGGTGCTTGGTCCAATGCCAAGTAGTGGAAAATTAATATCAGAAACCTCCTCTTATATTTCTCAAGCAAGATCTCTAAGAAAGAGTAGGGAATCCCTGCCCGGGCAAACCCTTGCACTAAGCAGTGCAACAACTTAGCTAAACAACCAATTGTGTAGAAAGTATAAGCAGACCACATGAAAATATAATCTCCAATAATTCCATTTTCTTTCCATCTCCTTCATTATATAATTGATGAGCTTCCTCACCAAGGGTCCCACCCACTATGAGGTTGCTTCCATGCAAAGGCTCCTCCACAAAAACTGTTTTTTCCATCAAGATAGTGCAATGTATCTAGACAAATTTGTTGACTTGGTCAACCTTGACTGATTCTTCATCCCCTATCCCTTGTTGGGTGAAAATATTGTCATTTAATTCTATTGTAGTACTTTCCCAACTATTTAATTTGTCAATCCGAGGTTCGTAGGCTTATGAGGCACATGCACTATATATGCAGGACCGAAGTGGAACTAATCTAATCTAAATTACTGAAATCAAATTAATCTAGGAAGGCATTGAAACACTAACTAGGAAAGCAGGAAATTAATCTAGAAAAGCATTGAAACACTAACTAGGAAAGCAGGAAATTAATCTAGAAAAGCATTGAAACACTAACTAGGAAAGGAGGAAATTGCATAAGAAAAAAAACAATACAACATGTGAAGAGTTGAACGACAAACAACATATGTGAGCTCACAACAATAAATCCATCTCAAATTACATTACAAGAATCAAATGACAAATCATCAAAGCGTAACAATAAAAGAATATGAATCAAAGCTAAGAATCCCCTTCTCCTGATTACAAGACCATCTCTCAAAACTCAAAAAAAAAAAAAAAAACTTATGAATTGAAGAGAGAGAACTCTCTTATATACATGAAGAAGATACCCATCTCATAATGACAGATTTTCTACTCTCTCAACCACTCTCAACTACTTTCCCATTATTACAAGATATGATCCCTTCAAATCCTCCACACATCTCTCACATATCTTGGATAAGATATGCCAACCAAATCTTCCATGATCTTCTCCTTAGGAATAGGCTTGAATAATTATCTCCTTAAAATGGTGGAGGAGATATTTGAGAAGTCTCTTGGAATTAATCCTTCACATATCTCCTACACATTACAAAGCTCACATATTCTTGAGATATATATATAAACATGTATATTTTCTAATATTTAATCATAAATTCACTTATAATACAAAAATGAATAAAGTGGAAAATAAGAAGGTGAAACCCAAATGTATTTATGAAAATTATATGATGAAATATTAATGGGATGATGAAATGTAAGGGATAGTGAAGGGAAAGGTGGATGAAAATACGACATTTCTGAGTCCCAACATCCCCCCCAACTAAACTTGTTGCATGTCCTCATGAAACCATGCATGTATCTCTTCAAGAAAGTTTGGCATATGAACTTTGGCTTTGCATGATGATGTATTTTTAATAATGAATGTTCCAGGATATGTGAAAAGACATGAGTAACAACTTACATTTTCTTATGGTTGATTCTTGTGTGACAACCATGAATACAAAGAATGTTGGTTCTTGTGTTAACAACATTCATTTCATTTTCTATTCTCTTGCTGCAATAATAATGTTGGTTCTTGTGTTAACAACATTCATTTCGTTTTTTGTTCTCTTGCTACAATAATAATGTAAACACTCACTGGAAATCATAAGCTGTCAATGTGCATAAGAAAATATCACTGTGCATAAGAAAGCCCTTTTGTAATATTCATGAACCATGCCAATATGTATATCAATGTGTATGAAGAAAAGTGCAACAAAGTATCATTGGAAAAGAAATGTTGGTGAATGGTAAATGAGATAAAAAAAAATGGAGTGATAGTGGTGGAAAAATGGAATCATGGTTAGTGAATATGTAGTGAATATAGTTCGCACCCCCCCCCCCCCCAAACTGAATTGGTTGCATGTCCTCATGCAACTTGGCATGGGTCATGAAAGGAAATGGAGCATGGTGAAGGAATTTTCCAAAATATTCAAGTCAGCATATAAGAAATCACATGATTAAAGATTAGAAAACAATATACCTCCACTTACCAAAGAATGATGAACTATGCAATAGGAATGTAGCTACTACTGCTGCTAGATCATGAAAACGTGACTCGTGTTGTAGCTGCAACTGCTGTAACTGCTAGATTAGAGAATATGTGACTGTGGCTGTTAGAACATGGAAGGTTTTACTGCAGCAGGATCATGAAAATGTAACTGTGAATGCTGATGTTGTTGTAACTAGATCATGGGAAATGAAGGACTCTGAACTGTTGATGCTGAATCATGGAAAATATAAAGGCTAAAAGTGGAACTGTGGTACTCTCATAGATCAGAATTCATGCTGCTGTAACTGCTGAGGGGGTCATGAAAAAGTGTATAGTCTTCACCTGCTACAAAACTTGATGGTACAAGTCTAATCATACGAAGGAATGTGTCGGTTTCGAGCATGAAGAGAAATCATTAGATTACCAGCCATTGATGAATGCCGTTAACCAATGCAAGGCAAACTCACCATTTATGTCAATGAGTGCCAAGGTACCTAAGTAAATCTTGTGAAATGCAAATAGAGGGGTTGACATTGAGCCATTTGCAAGATCTGACAATCAAGGGACATTGATGTATTCCCATGATTGTCAGCGAGAGAACTTGCCATTAAGGCATGAAAGTCTCAAGGTACCCAAAAGGAACTCTATTCTATATCCTAGATAAGGTAGTGAGGTTGATGGGGTAAGACTTGTTGAAAGGTGGGCCTTAAGGAATACCACATCAGTCAATGCGAGTTTGTACAAAGAGATTTGGTAGGACTATAAATGGAAAGAACTCACAGGCAAGCAGTGTGGATCAACATGGCGAGGAAAACAAGGTGATGTAATCATGGAAAGGGAATAAGTTTTATTCAGAAAGCAAACTAGAAGGAAAAATAAATAAATTGAAAAGGATAAAGGAATGTATGCGATTCAGAAAAATAGGCGTGCATGAAGTCGTGAAGGATACGACAATGGAAAATGGGCTTCAACACCAAGATTGTCAATCAGCTTTGAAGGAGAAATGTTAAAGTGTCACAGCATGGATAATGGAAAAAGTGGAAATGTTGGTGTATCAGTATGGTCGCTGTGTAACAGCAAACATCAAGAGGCACAAAAAAGTTTCTGGATAACAGCAAACGTCATGATGTTTATGATGAGTTACAGCTCCTTCAAGCTATTTATGAAAGCATGTTTCTCAAAAAGTTCTGTGATCTTTGAAAATCACTCTAGCAGAAAAATGTGTTCATTTCTGAAACTTGAAAAAACTTAGTACAAATCCTGTATGAAAAATTCGTGAGAGCATTGTAAAACGTAAGATGCGAGAATAAGTACAAATGTGAGCAAAAGAAAGAAAGTGTGTGTTAACCTATCACCCGTGCTAGTTTCATCATTGATGGTTGTCAAAGTGACTTCAAGAAAAAAAATTAGTGTTAAGCGTAAAAACATACGTTTTCAGGAATTTATTGAAAGGTCCATTTGAAATTTTCATGGTTTTATAATTGTTATGGTTTTTTTTTTTTTTTTAATGTTGATAATACACACCAAAAGAAAAGGAAAAAAGAAAAAAAGAAGAAGGAAAAATCAAAGTCAGATCTCCATTCCTTAGCATGCTTTGCAAAGTATAGCAATACTGTCTTAGAAAATCTTCAGTTTCTTGTTGATTCATGTCACTAAAGTTCTGAAAGTTAAATAGGTTTCTTAGATGCACTGTTAAATTCATTCAAGCAATTGGAAGTTGGGCAGAGTATGATTCACATCGATTTGCTGCAATAATCTCACTTACTTCTCTGCAAGATTGGACCTATACATCGTCAGATATAGTGGAATATTCAAATCATTCAATTGTAGCGTTCCTAAGTATCCAGTAACAATCATCAAGCAAACGATCCTGGCATCATGAACATTAGTGTAATGAAGCAGTGTATAAAATGGAGATAGTGAGCATGAAAAACAATTAGCTTCTGGCATAAAATCCAGCATAGACATAAAGCTCGTGGGCCAATTTCCAGTTTCGTTTTGATACAAAATCCTTTGTAGGCTCACCCATCTCTCTGTGGGTGCTAGTCAGGCATGCTCACCTCTAGGCATAAATCCTGAAAGCAAATGTTATAAGACAAGATATATCAAAATAAGAATGCATACATGGCGACTCAGCACCCCGGAAGGTATAAGCAATTTCAACGCATCCCCGAAATATTAATTACAAAATTTTGATAACCTCTACGGGGGTGACAGTGGGCATAGCGAGTGCCTTATCAAGCAAAAGCAACATCTTGGGTTGTCGGTAACTCATGCTAAAAATAGGAGACCGATAAAATCATGATTCTTCTAGGATCGTCGCAGCCTCGGCCCAGGAAAAAGGCACTTGCTCTAATTATACGATGCAACCACTGCACAGGAAGAAAATTCAGCTAATTAACCACCATTTTCTGATCAGAACAACCGGTATAAAGTTAGCTATATATAAAAATTGTCGTTTTAAGAGAATTGCCAGTAAAGATGTCAATTGTTTAGCAGCACGAATGAAAGTCAATTAACCACTTGAATGCATTTTCAAAGTATTCCACTTCACACGTATTCCATGAGTGGCAGTGCAAATGCATATATCAAAAAAAAAAAACACACATTACCTCAAATGCATCGCCTGAAACAAAATTAACATTATTATCAGTGCGTTGAAGCACCCGTCGAAAAGGTAGCAGAGGTGCGCCCTCCAGAGGAGAGATATGCGTGAGATAGATAGAATGGCATTTATTTATAGCAGTAGATGGAATACAATTGTAAACAATGCTTTGTTTCATCTTGGTGTGAAGTGTTACACATATCCATGGGCCCATGCATGATTTTCATTCCCAATGATCTGTTTACACACTTCTTTGTTCATATCATATCAGGCTATGATGACAGATCTCAAAAGGGAAACTAGGTTTAGGTATGGTTTTATGATGAGGTGGATTTTCTATTGAAGGGCACGGGTTGTACATGTCGTATTTCCATAGGCCTTTGACTAAGGCACATATACATAGATAGCACTCGAGACTAAGGACTGAGACCAAGAATTATGCAGAGAATTACGAAGCGGTTGATTACGCAGGAGATTGTACATTAATTATAGAGAAAATGACTAAACAAACATTTAAAAGGGGCAAACGAATTCATTCGTATGATGGTTCTCAGCATGTTATCATTTGCAAACTAAGATCCCTGGATAACTTCATGTATAGCTCTCTGTATGCCAGTGGATTTCCTGAACTCTACAATATGCAAACACAATGCCACTTCAAACACCTCTACCACCACCAATAGATGCCTATTCCCATTCGACATCGGATCGATATGGAGTAACGTAAGCTTTCCATTCATGTTCTGGACTCGAAATCCCATTCCTATGACTGTTTCTTCGATTCTGGGAATAATATCTATGGCGGGATACATAAACGTAAACTTCGTTTTTCTTTCAGCAACATCCTCTTCTTCGAAAAACCCAGACTGATCCAAGATCTGTGACATCGCTATCAAATGAAAAGCATTCACCAGAACTAGCGCAGTTTCCTCCGTCAGCCGGTGATTCTTCGTAGTTGTAGCGATGACATTATCCCAATCCTCCTCCTCCACAAGCTTCGTCGGGGAGTATCCTTGCTTAAACCACTCAATAAAGTATGCCGACGGACAGAAAATTTAGGAAGGCCAATCCATAAAAAATAGTTATATGACAGTGATACTGATGGGATTTCGTTCCTATTATCTCGAGATGCTAAAGATAATGTAACAACCCATGGATTTTGGCCCATATTTCTCAATCAACATCCGCATAGTATCCTAGTTTTTGTTATGAAACCCAAATTCAACATAAGAATTAATCACAGGAGAAAAATCCCAGCTTTCAAAATATGCAAACAAAGAAATAAGAATTATTTTTTACTTTATTTCACTTTCATTTGTTTTTTTCTTTTCGTTTTGGTTTGTTGTCGCTAGTTGCATGTTTATGAAACATTAGGCGAAGAGATGGCATCGCTACGGCTCATCCATAAATGAATAGATGGAGACAGAAACTTGAAAGTCCAACGAAACTCACAGTTCTTTTATTGGCCCCAAGTAAAACGATGAACCTGGGAAATTTCAGATTTAATTTTTTTTGCAGGTTTTATCAAGTATTTTTCTTGCGAGTGCAAATGGAGAAAAAAATAAATTTTGAGTGTGATAAAATCGATTAGGCATATTGCAAAACATGAATTTATTTATTCCTAAAATTAGTCTAAATCACCCCTATTTTCTGATACTTGCGATCGCACTAAGCATGGGGGAGAGCATACTTATTCTAGGTAAAAGAAAAACTGAAAATGAAAGCAAAAACTGAAAATAAAAGCCTACCTACTCTATACTAATTAGAATTTAAAAATTAGTTACGTGTAATTAAACATCCAATGAAGCCACTCACGTAGCAGTAACAACAATATATTCAGTAGCAATTTTTCAAATGAAAAATGAAAATATTCGAGAGTGAATGAGTCTAGTTGTTGTAACTGCAAATCAACTAAATAAAAATACAAATACAAATCTAATCGAGTACTTACCTGGAACCATTGTTCGATAAGGCTTCGATAGGCACAATTTCTCTCACTTAGATCATGTTGTAACTCCTCTTCTTCTTCCCCGATCTCCTGTTCGAATGATTGTTTGCCATTAGATATGCAAGATTCTTTAGATGTTGAATCTTCGTTTGTTTCTTGGGGAGTAGTTGAACCTTTAATTCTTGTCAAGATCTCCTCTTCCAAGGAAGAGGAGATCCAGACTTCTGCTAGGATCTAAGTGAGTAGTTCCAAGCTGAAACTCATTGTTAAACCATGTTGATAAAGGGATTCTTACTGCACCCAAAACTTAAATCTAAAAAGCTTAAATGAAAATAAACCACTTGCGTAAATAAAATCACTCAACACTCCTTTAATTAAATCTGATCTAACATTCTAAAAACATAGTGCTAATAATTTTCTGAGTTTTTAATCCTTTTACAAGGTTTTAGTTCACAAAAACTCTTTCAAATCAGCACACTAAAAATTAAAAACAAAGTTCACAGAGATAATCTTGAATTCAATACTCAATTAAACCCTATTACAAGGACTGCTCATTAATTTAGTAATTGAATTCTTCAATTATAACCATGAACCATGAAATAAAAAAAAATGATGAATGAATTCATAAACACAACTTAGTCAAAATCTAAAAAAAAACCTCTTCACAGTTGTGGAAATCAAACACACTTGCAAAAATTGAAATTCACACTTTGCATAAATATAAATACACCCTACATGCCCTGACCCATATGAGGATGAGCCTGTTACAGTATCTCGAACGCGATGCGTAGGTTGTTCCCCATGTCTTACCGCCTTGACACCTCGGAGTTAGGAACATGTCTAAACACACTTGCATGAAAAATAAACTAAACTTCAATCCATTGTGCCTCCCCGGAAATGACGCCAAAATGTTGGGTGAAAATATTGTCATTTAATTCTGTTGTAGTACTTTCCCAACTATTTAATTTGTCAATCCGAGGTTCGTAGGCTTACAAGGCACATGCACTATATATGCAGGACCGAAGTGGAACTAATCTAATCTAAATTACTGAAATCAAATTAATCTAGGAAGGCATTGAAACACTAACTAGGAAAGTAGGAAATTAATCTAGAAAAGCATTGAAACACTAACTAGGAAAGCAGGAAATTCTGAAAAGCATTGAAACACTAACTAGGAAAGAAGGAAATTGCATAAGGGAAAAGCAATACAACATGTGAAGAGTTGAATGACAAAAAACATATGTGAGCTCACAAAAATAAAGCTATCTCAAATTACATTACAAGAATTAAATGACAAATCATGAAAGTGTAACAATAAAATAATATGAATCAAAGCTAAGAATCCCCTTCTTCTAATTACAAGAATATCTCTCAAAACTCCAAAAACTTACGAAAATGAAGAGAGAGAACTCTCTTATATACATGAAGAAGATAACCATCTCATAATCACAAATTCACAATTCTCTCAACCACTCTCAACTACTTTCCCATTATTACAAGATACAATCCCTTCAAATCCTCCACACATCTCTCACATATCTTGGATAAGATATGCCAACCAAATCCTCCATGATCTTCTCCTTAGGAATATGCTTGAATAATTATCTCCTTAAAATGGTGGAGGAGATATTTGAGAAGTCTCTTGGAATTAATCCTTTACATATCTCCTACACATTACAAAGCTCACACATTTTTGAGATATATATATATATATAAACATGTATATTTTCTAATATTTAATCATAAATTCACTTATAATACAAAAATGAATAAAGTGGAAAATAAGAAGGTGAAACCAAAATGTATTTATGAAAATGGTATGATGAAAGGTTAATGGGATGATGAAATGTAAGGGATAGTGAAGGGAAAGGTGGATGAAAATACGACATTTCTAAGTCCCAACATCCCTTTTCACACTCAAGGTGCTTTCATTTTATCTAGTTGGATTGATCTTTATTCACATTGAGTTGGATTTATTTAGAATCCACTTCTTTGAGAATAAATCATGTTGACTTGGTCAAACTTGACCTTGTTCACACATGTGGATGCTTGAGTTGTGTTAGGGTCCCGTGATTTGGCCGACAAGTGGTGAAATAGTGATCTGGGACATCAAACAACTTTGAGCCAAGGACCTAGCCTTCACGGACTCAAGGAGCTCTCTCTATTTGTGTAAGGATATTGATGTTTGCTTATTTATGATTTTCTAAGGACCAAAGAGTCTATAAGATTTTGCTAGACTATCATGTACTCAGTGTCCCACCATCTCCCGCTATGTTAGTGAGCGATGGGATAGGTCTATCGGATAGTAACCTAGAGTTCGGTAAAATAGTAAGGCCTACTAGAGGTTAGTGGAGTCGCCAGGTGGATTATCAGTTTGTTTTGAGATATACTTGTATGGTCCACCACCAATACTGTCAAAAACCAATCTAAGGGAGTGTTTTGGGGTTTTTTGAGTTTTATGTGCCTACAAGGTTTGGAAGAGTTTTCTATAATTGACTCATCATTTTGCTAAGATGGTGAAAAATCTATTTTCTACCCTTCAGACAATATCTAGATATACTAAGCTTGATTGAGACTTCAAGAGTTACTAAGGTGTACTTAGATTGTCACTAAATCAGAAGGTCCTACTGCGAGTGTCACTATGTTAGTGAGCAGTGGGATAAGTCAATCAGATAGTTTTTTCAAAAGTCTCTAAAGATGATGGAAACTCAGTTTTTTGTTACTCAGGGTCCCACCGTGATCGCCATTATGTTAGGGTGGCGATGAGGTGGCAAAATCAGATGGTATTCTAAAATTTAGC
The DNA here is from genome assembly GCA_034641835.2 of Pinus albicaulis. NCBI lineage: Eukaryota > Viridiplantae > Streptophyta > Pinopsida > Pinales > Pinaceae > Pinus > Pinus albicaulis. The sequence continues at coordinate 1,171,700,427 of CM076575.1, read as the reverse complement.
AAGGTAGTAAGGCCTACTGGAGGCTAGTGGAGTCGCCAGGTGGATTTTTAGTTGTTTTTAGGTATATGTGTATGGTCCACCACCAGTACTGACAAAAACCAATCTAAGGGAGTTTTTTTGTGGTTTTTTCTGAGTTGTATGTGCAGCCTAGGATGTAAGAGTGTTATAAACCTGATTCATCACTTTGCTAAGATGGTGAAACAGAGAGTTTACACTAAATGATTCTACAGGCTGATGGTCTGAGTTTAGGATTGAAGTACTAAAGAGTCTATAAGAGTTCGCTAGACTGTCATGTACTCAGTATGTCCCACCGTGGTCGCCATTATGTTAGGGTCCCGTGATTTGGCCAATTGGTGAGCCAAATGACGATGTAACATCAAACCAAGCTTTGGAGCCCAAGGACCTAGCCTTCCTGGACTCAGAGAGGGCTCTCTCTATTTGTGTAAAGGATATCAGCATGTTTTCTTATGGTGTTCTTATATTAGGCTAGTTATGAAGTGAGTTTTTTGATTTTTGGTTTTTAATTTTGTGAGGGATAAAACTGATCAAAGATATAAAAATGGATAACAAGAAGTCAGATCAATTGGGCTATGGGGTCAAACAGGTCAAGGAAGCTATGAGATGATGATGCAAGGTTTCTGTAGGGCCGATTTGATTCACGGTAGAAGGGATCTTTGGGCAGAATGGGGTAAATGGACATCAAGCTTGTGAAAAACGAGGGATTTCAAGTGTAATTAGTTGATAGCAGACATAAACATGTTATAGCAAGCCATTAATCATGCTAAGTGTAACTATGAGCTAGTTAATACACAGAAATCAAACATTCCAGCCATGCATAGAGGTATAAGACCCTCTAACTTCGGGAAATGGCTATCAGACTTTGGGGAAAACACACAAGACAGACTAACAACTCATAAAACTATGCCGGAACACCTAAACATAGTCTCTAAGTTATTGGGCACTTGGACAAACAAGCTTTCATAGTTTTAGGCAAAGGGCTAGATCGGGACTAGGCCTCCTTGGTTCAACAAGATGATCAACTAATCAGTCAAAGAGAAAGTTTTATGGACAGAACTATGGACAGCTTATAGGTAGGCAGGGAACACCATACGTCCTACTCAACATGCATAGAACTTGTAAATAAAACTTAGCAAACATTATCCTTAGGTTACTAAAGAGCAGTTAAGAATTCTTTAGCATAACTAAGGAAGAAGAAAACATTAAGCTATGAAGATTCAGGAATTTTGAGGTGCCTCCATGGGCATATCTCAAAACTAATCTCTACTAATCTATAGCAGCAAGAAGCATGTATTATGAATGAAAACTAGAAGACAAAAACATAGCAAGAAACACTATACCATTCTACCATGTCATGGAATCCATCACCAATCCTTCATCATTCATCAAAAGCATCCAAGAGGCAGTCCAAAAATCATAACACAAATGTATTCTTCAAAGCTCATATGACCAATGTATTAATTATTCTCTCAAGTTCAGCCTCTAATTTACAATGAAACCCATGGAATAAATAGGCTTGAGGGAGGAAAACCTCATGGAGCAACTAGCTATCCCATTGGCCAAGTCAAAATATCTAAACTTGTCCTTGAGGCTTTGCAAAGCCCAAGGCACAAAATATCCCATAAAATATCTAAAAACTGCTAAAAACGGAAATTATATTGACTTTACATCATTTACCAAGTGTAAAAATAGCTAAACGCACATTTGGGAAATGCAGATTTTTGAGGTTCAAAAATTACAAAAATACTTCATATTTATGCCTGAAAAAGGTCCCCTGACTTGCAGGAGGAAATAGGTGGCCTTCCCAATGTCAAAATGAGGCTCATGATGGCTCGTTGGAAAGCTATCTGTCTCTACTTTCCGGCGCAACTAAAACCATCTCAATCTGAGGCCTGGAAGTCATCTAAAACTATACCTGTGTGTAAAAAACTAGGAAATAGCAGACTGCTGATATGGCGGGCAGAATGTGCAAAAAGAGGGCATTTTTCGCCAATTTGAGGGGGCGAATGACCTCCAAATTCTCTGAAAATCGCTGGAGACCTGCTCATGGAATTATGGCATCCATTGGTATCATCCTCCTCCCTTGACGACTCATCAAACTGAAATGGCGAAATTATGAGTTTTCGGCCAAAAACCCAAAAAATGCCAAAAAACAAAAAGTTGCCGAAAAAGGCCCAAAATTGGCATGCATGACCCTCAAGGGTCCATAGCAACATGCTCCGAAGCTGAGGCAAAAATATCAAGGGATTTTATGCTTTTCCCTTCTTTCCGTGCTAGGCGCTTCCCCTTTACCTTCTTCAATTTCTCTTGTGCTGCCTTTAGTTTGCGCCGGGAAAACTGATTCAGCTTTTGGAAGTGGTGTGTCCTCTTCCTCTGCAGCTCTAAATCTCTGTTCACCCTCTCAAGCTTCATTTCCAAATGTTTGTTAGCTCTTTCAAGCCAAGCCTCTTTGTTTTCCTCAATTTCCTGCTCAAGGAGTGCAGTGAGAGGAAAGGCTTGGAGTTGGGCTTGCTCTTCTGCTCTCTGCCTCTCCAAGGCTCTTTTAAGCCCGATGGTCCTAGGCCTCTTCCCCCTAGGTTGGTCTTCCTCCTCTTCATCATCAAACTCACCAATGAGCTCTTCAATTCTTGCTTGCGCCTTAGCTTCCTCTTTCTTATACTTAATCGCTCGTGCCTCATGAACAGCTGTGTGCACATTCATTTGTTTGTTTTCAATCTCCAAGAAGTGGTTGAAATTCCTTGCCCTTTGAAGATCTTCCTCTAATGCCTCAATTTTCCCCTCCTTATGGATTAAGAGATTTTCAAGGAGGCGGGCCTCATTGTCACTGTCATCGCTTTGGATAGGGATGACAGCCAATTCACTTCCATGCTTCGTACTTTCCCCAACTTTGCTTTTACCTTTGAAAGCCAATCTGGCGCTTTTCCTCCTTGGCATACTAGAAGGTGTCTTTTTGGGCAATTTCCTCTTTCTAGGAACAATCTTCATCACTGTTAGGGTGGCAGCTTTAGTCCCTCTTTTCCTTGCTGTGCCGAGCTTTGTTACTTTGAGAGGAGGATGCACAACTAATTTACCTTTAACATCTACCTGAACTTGCTGCTCTTCTTGAGGCTGATGGATATCTTCTTCTGGCTGTTCACTTGGCTGCCCCTATTCACCAACCTAAGTTTGTTGCTCTTCATCAATGTCTTGTCCAATTTGTGGCTCAGGAGGTAACTCAACCTCCTGCCTAACATGTTGTTCTTCATCATCTGACCACTGCTGTTCCTCAACATCTAACTGCTGCTTTCCCTCAACATCTAACTGCTGCTGTCCCTCATCATGGACCCGCTGCTGTCCCTCATCCTCTATCTGCTGCTGTCCCTTATCCCTTTCTTCTTGCTGTTGTTCACTGCCCTCTCCTTCCTCCTGTTGACTTGGATGTCCAGTAGTCATTCTGAGCCTTCTAGGTGTAGGCCTACTAGACAAAGGCACTGGGCGATGGACAGGTTGAGTAGGAGAAATATGGGCAGGAGGAACAGTGGCAAAATCTGGATGGCTGATGAATAAATCCCATGAAACCTCTTTCTTCTCTAGCTGGTGTAGGAAGATAATCTTGATCAAAGAATGATGAAAAAGAGAAGGGATTTGCTGAGGGGGGGCCTTCTTTTGGACAGTAGATGCCATTTTCTCTATGCTTTTGAACAAAAAGTAAGGGAGGTTTAGTTTCCTGCTTCTAGTAAAGTGCATCAATAAACGGACATGATAGGCATAAATTCGATTAAACCTCCCTTCACAAGTGAAATATTTCATGATGACTTTCATAAGCGGAGCATAGCTGTCAAGGAGATATGAAAAAGGGAAGATAACAGTGACAGCCTCTCTATGTTCAGGCTTGATGAAAGGTTTGTAATCCTCTAAGTCAAGATGAGCTTGTTTAAACCATTTTTCGCCATGATACGGGATCTTGGTGGCTTTGGACACATACCTTGGAGAAATTTTGAAATCAAGATCCGCCACTTGGAAGTGTTTTTCTTTGAATCTCAGGGCGCACAAGTGTGTTAATGGCGAAAAACTCTTGACTTCTTCTATCTTCTGGCAAAAATCAAGGCAGCCTACTTCATGGAAGTTGAAAAGTACATATGGATGAGCATTAATCTCTTCTGTAGAGATGGGCTCATATCTTTTATGTGGCCCCCTCCTGCTGTCTTGCCTTGGAGGCATTTTGACCTGAATATGCTTTGGAAGAGGCGCACTGCCTTCACTGTGTGTAAAATGCTCTGCTGGAGTCAAACTGTGTCAATATGCTTCTTGGACAGATAAACAATGTGATTTGGATGGATTGCAACAATGTTTCTTTGAATACAAAACCTCTTCTCTCCTTAAAACCAGCCTTTCACCTTTGAATGTACCTCAGCCAGGCAAAATTCTCAATAGGGTACCATATGGCAAAGAGGAGACAGACTGCTGTGTAAGTTTCCTGTGCACAGTATTGAGAAATCACTTTTCCTGGTGAATTTGTTAGAGGCCAATCAACACACCTGCATCTAGATCTTCAAGGTAAAATCCAATCATCAAAAACCTGCCCTTCAGAAAGTGTCCTGTTCACCCTTAGTATATCTCTGTCAACAGATTTCTCAGTAGGAAATAATACAGTGAAAAAGAGGGGCAGACTACTAGAAAGAGTTTGCTGTGAGAAAGTGCTAAAATCACCCTGTTCTTGGAGCCTTAGATGTCAACCGATAAACATGTATCTCTGCTTCAAGGTAGAATTTCAATGATTAACAACCCTGCCTTGTATAAGTGTGCCAACTCTCAACAAATTTGCATATGTGAAATCGACCCTCAGTGTTATTAACAGTCATTGACATAATCCTGAGCCAAGATGACAGATCTTTAAAGGACTACAGAGTTTTTAGGTAGAAGCTATGTGAATTTCCTCTTTTCAAAACAATCAATGGCTCTTTATACATGTGACCCTCAAGCTTTGGTAGAAAAAGACCTTTACTCTGTAAGCATATCCATTCATCAATACGAGCTGGAAAATCAAAAGGCAACAAGTGTCAAGTATAGTGAATGCTGTCCCTTTGTGAGAGATGTGAGCAACCTTCCTCCGGAGCTTCAAACTATGATTTTCTGCTTGACCAAGACCCCTTTTCTAACTAAGCTTCACTGTTCTCTTATATGTATGTCACTCTTTTAAACAAAAACAGGCTCATAAAATTTAACCCTGGTGTGAGCATACGGTTGAATTCACTGTTTATGTAACAATGGTGACATAATTGAAACAAGCTCCATGGTTTTAATAAGGGCTGTAGCAGTTCATTTCTTCCCCACAATCCAAGCTCCTGTTTAATATGTAAACATTGTTCTTGGTAGAAAAACAAAACAATCTGCCTTATCTGAAAGTTAACTTGTGTCAAAATAAGCCTGAAAAACAAAACAGTAAAGCTTGAAAAACTCCTGAATAAATGGCCCTTTCTGTAGTTTATAGTTTTAACCCCTGCTCCTTGATTGCTTTGAAGGTGTAGGACCCTTGGTCCTTTGACTAATGGAGGTGAAACAAGCTGCTCTTAGCTTCAATACCAACCTTTTCCTGCAGGTGCCCCAAATACCATAACTAACATCTTATCACAGTTTTATACTTCGAAATATCACATAACCTAATGACAGATATGTTGATATAGCAGAAGAAACGAGGTCAAGCCATTCTCTTGATTTTGACCCTCACTTTGCTGGGCATCCTCTTAACATATATGTTGATATAAACCAGGTCAATCTCGACAACTTGTCTCACACCATAGCTAAACAAACAGGGTTTTTAAAACTTTATGTCACTTAGCAATTGGTTTCAAGAAGTGAGAATGCATATGAGAATACCTTGAGAATATAATGGAGGGGCTCACTGACGCGTTTAGTTCGGATCCGAGGCGTTGAATGGCTTAAAAAGGTCAAAGAATGTGAGCGACGTGCTGATGCCTTGGAGTGCCGCGCCAAAAAAGTTGTCGGGTCGGGCAGTCGGGCGCCGTGTACAGGCGCGTCGCGTGATTGTACAGGCGTGTCGCGCGTACACGGGCTGCCTGTGTAAAATCGCCTCCAGGCGCGTCGCGCGGTTTTCCAGGCCCGTCGCGCGATCGCTCAACCCTGAAAATGTGTGCAGAATACTAAGGCTTGCTCCGGTCTTCTTTGCTGTGGTGCTGAGAACATGGAGGAAAATTTACTTGTGATTTTGAAAGTGCACATTCCCCCTCGACTTTGCCCTTATATCGTTTCAAAATCTGCAACGGTCACTTCTGTTTTTAAATGAAAAATGAAATTGTTTGGTTGGCCTTTGTAAGGCGTTTAAAGCCCTTTTGATCCTTTTACCAACAACCTTGGTGTATTTGCAAAACTGGATTCATAATCTGTGCACGTATTTGAAGGTTTTCTATGCTTTTAGACCGTTTATTCATGGACCAACCCCTTTATGAAAACAAAAATAGCTTAAAAGCCAGAACTCTGTTTTATGCATAGTTGTTCAAAGGGTGATTTTTTGCCAGTTTTGTCCCTTGGGTGACATTTTAACACCGAATTTTCAAACTTTGAAAAATAGCTCCACAACCTTCATATCATCTCGGTTTAATGAATACTGGAAACTTGTTTTGTTTCAAACTATCCATAACACTGACTGTCCATGAAAATAACTTCTTTGCCTATACATAAACTGGTATACTTATTCACCATGTCCATCCTGGGAATTAAACCTGAAATGCCTCCCATCACTTGTGATGTATATTATGAAAGGAGGAAATCATGAAGCAAGAAGAACAGGTCTCTTGGAAACAATTATCATTTTGCTTTGACCAGTGCATTGACCTTTTTGTAATAGAACCATTCTATAGCTCAACTTTGTCACTGTTTTACCTTCTTGGTGATAATTTAAAGAAAATCACTCAGAATGTGTCAAAGAGCATTTTGAAAATCCTTGACAACTATTTTGTCATTTAACAGGAGATGGCCTGTGTTCTTCCAATTTGTTTGATAATTGCTGCTTCCAGGTGATTTATAAGCTGTCTCCCTGGACTGTAAGCGCCATCTTTTGGTTGCATGCTTTCACACTATATTTCTCTGTTTACTCAAAAGGAGCTCCCTTAGAATTCTAGGCAGGTGACAGTGGGGTGCTGTTTAACCCTTTCCTTTAAAGAAACTGCTCCTTTTTGGTATCAATGCATGCATATTCATATTGTTTTCTGTGTAATGACTTCTATTTAATTTCTTTGTATCCTTCCACTGCACCTTCGACCAATCAGTCTTCAATCAACATCCAATGCTTTGGCCATCTGCTCATAAAAGGAGGAGGCCCATCACTTGGCAAAGTATATGAAGATTATGTGATAAGGCTGCATGACAAGGGTTTGGCTTGGATCATGAGGGTAAGCAACCAACTTTGAAAAACATCAATACTGTCACCTCTGCTTGCAATCATCACTGTGTTTTAGAAAAACCCTAGCCAAAGTGTCACTGTCCTACTGTACTGCTTTGAGGGGAACTGAGATGTCATTATTTGCTTTAGTCATCTTATGACAAATTGTTTGAAAGATAGTCTTTGTGACTATGGAGGTCAGCACTTTTTGAAAACAACCAACTTTTCCTCTGCCTGTGTGATGACATGATCTGTCAGCATCTCTTCAATTTGATTTTTGTGGGGAAAACAGGCTTCCTATGATTAGAATTGTTTTTACTCATGATATGCCTTTCTAAAGTTTAACAATTCATATGATTTGAAACTTCAAATGACCTATATCAAACCAAACTCTGTTTTCCTTTGAACTTGCATATTTAGACTCTATCCCTGTTATGATCATCACTCACATTCATAAAACCTGGAGATATTGTTTCACTGTTCAGTAAAAGGCAAACCTGGACTTTTTCAATCTTTAAAGTCAATATTGGCCAGCGCCCTCTGCTTGTAGATGAAGGAGACGCCCTAACCCTCTGCTTGTAAATGAAGGAGGTTTTGGGCCATGACAATTTACCAGTTTGCTGAGACAGTGGTGTCCTTTTCTTACTGTGATTTTCATGTTGGAAGGAGAATGCAAGGTTTTGATGAGTGGCTCTCTGTTTTGCAGACATATCTCAGGCTCATGTTACATTTAGAAGCAGCTGTTCTTCTAACTGTAGATTCAAGCATTTCCTCCTGAGATAAAATTATATTTCCTGCCTTTGTAGAAACCATAAAACACTGTGAAACACCTAATAGTCAGCTCGAGATTGGGGTTTATGAAGTGCTGAGATCTAGGGGGTGTGAGTGGCGCGACTTAGAGCTATTTGTCAATTTCATTTGCAAAGTGGGAGGTCAGTCATGGTAGGTCTGTAGTAGATGGAGGCTTTTTGGCTTTTTGATGATTTCCAAGGGTAAAATGCCTTAAAGCGCCACTTACTAACATAGGGGATACTTTTGAAACAGATTTGGATTTGCCTTTTAAAGCTGATGGGCAGACCAGGATGGCTGAAGCTAGATAGGATAGGGATAATGAGGTTTTGATTTTGACATGGGTGGACTGAAAAGTAGAAAGGTGAAAAAAGTTTTAGGAGGGTTTTCTAGATGACATATTGACATAAGGAAATCAGTTTCTAGAAAACTTAGCTGTAGATATAGTCATCACTAACATGTAAAAAATACTGATGGCTAACAAGTTGGTTATTTCAAGATCCCCTTTCACATTAGGAAGGATTTTTATTCATACTTCAGAAAATTAGGAGCCTCCTTGCTCAATTATTCATGCATCTAGATTTCAAAAGAAAAATTAATATTCCTATTAGCTAAAGCTAAATTAGGAATATTACAGGAGCAGCCTCCTATCCTTGGTGTACCAGTTCTTGATTCGATCTTCGGCTGGGCACTCCATGTGCTAGAAAATCCATTTGAATTTGGCCCATTTGTAATGTGCGGGGATGATTCTTTCAGGATCATATGTCTGGTGTGATATAGGTGGAAAATGAAAACCCCGGGTTTCCTCAGCCTCTACTTATACTTCTCTAAAATCTCTAACCATGTAGGCATTGATAGTAAGTGGGAGAGTCGGCCATGGTTTTTTCTTACCCTTCGTGAGAACCTTGGAAAACCCGCTCGTCATCTGGTAACATACTTCTTGCAAGAGAAATTTATCAGTGATGAACTGAGGTAGCACGTGGGGCGCCTTGTACGACCCGAAGACCCTGATGAAAGTACTATCTGTAATGGGAAACTAGTTGGCCACTTTGGTTATTGTCTCCATGGCTCGCCTGGACATGCATAGGGCATCCTTTCCAAACAACTTTCCGTAGAGGACAGGGATGAAGTTGTGTGAGATTGACTCTATGTCTTGTTTGTACCTGGAGGCCTAGAACACCTATAACGCCTTATGGATTGGCCTACCATGCTCCACATCCTAGTTGTGCACCCATCCTTCAAAATGATACCTTGCGCATACTGCGTCCAAAAGGTAAGAAGCCATATAAAACTCAGATGTACATCCTTCATCTGGTGCTTGTGCCACATCAATGTTTGACTTGAGGGCTGCTATTATCAAGCTAGCCTAGTTAAAAATGGTACCATATGTAGTGACAGTGTACATGAGGGGGATCCAAGCACCATTGAACATAGTGGCATCTAGTCAGCCATAAATCTTGTACAACATTGCTGCCTCTAGCTTGTAAAATTTCCTTAAACCCTCAGTCTTATATTCTTGGTCTTTCTTAAACCTAAAATTTTCGGGGTCCTCCTGCCACCCCTTCAAAGTTTTGGCTATGGTACTACATGAGTGGATGCCCAATCAGTGTTGAAGGTCTGTTCTTTGGGGGGGGGGGGGGTGCGGGAGGGAGTGAATAGTATACTTCCACATCTTTCCCCCTTAGGTTAGCGAATTTTTTCCCTGAGTGATCACGGATAACCCACATCCCGGAGTTGACCTTTTGAAGGATCCATTCAATAATCTCTGCACATGAAAATTTAGGTGTATGGGCACCTACGTAGTGGAGTTTAGACCTCCTGACCTAGACGTACAACTGTCGATCTGGAAGATCTTTTGGGAACTTAGGCTTTGTGAATTGTTGATATACCTGGCACCAACACATATTATCCCCTTTTCCGAGCACACACGCAGTGTCTCCATAGATAGGGAGAGGGGAAGGAGGCATTTCTTCTTCTGAGATTTCAATTTCAGGACTCTTGTTTCTCTTTCGAACTCTTGGGGGCCCCATATTGCTTGATGCCAAAGAGATGGACACACATTCAAGCTCAGCTTCGATGTCCCCTAGCATATTCACGAAACAGTCCCACAATAAAATGAATGTCATAATTATAAATATTTAGGTTGTTTCTACCTTTGCTAACTATTTTCCAAGGAAATGGATAAATCTGTGACTTATGACCATGCGACCAGGTCTCCCGGTATCTAGGTCATTCCGGTTCACTCTTTCAAGGGAAACGCGACTTGGAGACTTAGCGACTTGTGACTAGGTCATTGGGTCGCTAGGTCGCATCGGTGTGAATTCTCAAAGAAACGCGACTTGGCGACTTGGAGATCTACAAATAGGTCTTTCGGTCGTTAGGTAGTGGGGTCACGACGTGAGCTAATGTTAGATGGTGAGCGACTTCATGACTTCACAACTCAGCGACCAGGTTGCGGGGTCACCTAGTCACAGGGTCGTGGGGTTGCACTAGGGCTTTCTTAAGGGTTACGCAGTGATTAAGGCTTTCAGGGGGGGAGAGGTGGAATAATTCACATATGAATGATAAAGAACACATCTGGGCCTTGATGTTTTCCCTAGGCGAGTTAGGAAAGTCATTTGAGACCATCATTGGAGAAGAGTGGCTTCAGAGAAAAAAGAACAGAAGGTATATGTCATGAGGAAGAAAGGTAAATCCTGCATAGGGCTGTCAGGCAGCTTGAATGGGGTCAAGGTAGAGATAAATAGGCTAGGGGCAAGGGTAGGATTGGAAAAAATTAGTCAAAAAGGAAAAAACAGGAGGATTAGGCAACTTACATGGGAAAAACGTGCTCCAATTGGCTTGTCAGAGGCATTACTCGCTCTGTTATGTAGGTCGAATGCGACCTGTGCGACCCTTCTATTTATAAAGGGTTTGCACGTGCGGTCAATTAATGAGGGTCACAAGTCACAAATTAAAGTTGGTTGAGGGTTCGTGCGACCTTACGACCTTGCGACTTCACGACCTGTAGGTCGTAGAGTAGCCAGGTCGCATAACTGTCACAATTCTTATGTTTTAGATAAATATGCGACCTTGCGACCTGGGGGTCGCAGGGTCACGAGGTCAAAAATTTTGGATTTAATGAGATTTGTGACTCAGTGACTGGCAGTTAAAAATATATATTAAGATCAGACTCCATCTTTATTGAAAGATTTGGGGTTCAAGAATTTTAGAAGGGGCCAAATTTTGGAGGGTGTTGTAGCTGCTACAACAAATGGTGATTCACTAGTAGGACCTAGGATCTCTACCAATGCTTCATCTTGAGGGGGGCAGGGGGGCTTAGCAGGTTGTTCCTTTCACCTCATGGGTCCCACTACTTTCCTCCTTGGACCGTGTGTGTTTTCTTCACCTGTTTGAATAGCTCAGGGTGTTAGTTCATCATTCTTTCATTTCTGTAGACGAGACGGAAAGGGTTGGAGCAACTTCAAATATTTCTGGGATCTGATATAGTTGTTTTTTCCTTGTTGTCTTGCTCTACTGCTAGAAAACCTAGAGGTCCTGATGGAGTCACAGACGTTTCTCCGCTGCCAACGAGTCTGGTCAGTACCCCAATGGAGTCATCGCATTACCTCTCTGTGCAGGAATCCTTTCTCAATTCTTTACCCTTTATTTTATGTGCTAATAACACTTATTTGAATGTGCTCAAGGCACTTATTTTGACTGTGATCTAGGCACTTATTTGAAGGTGGCAAGTATTTCCTAGGCAGATGATGGATCCTGACTTATTTTTCTTGCAAGAGAGGTTTCTCCTGGTCTATACAAGGACCTCTGAGTTTTTCTCGGATATCCATTCGTCATCTGAGGATTACCCTGTTCCCTTTTCATCTAGTGACTGACTTCACTGAAGATTTCTCTTATACAACAGTCCCTTGAGCCAGCATACTAGGTGAACTAACTATGCTTGGTGTTAGTCATCAGTAATTTTTTCCTTCTTAGATGACTAAATGTTCTCCCGAGATTTCTAGAAACAAAGTTCTTGAACATTGTGAGTTCTAGAAATCTCACTGCCTTCATCATCCTTAAAGATAAATTTTCACTCTTTCATCTTTCCACCATGTCTAGCATTGCTTACCAGTCCCAGAAAAACAATTAGTAGCTTATGTCACTCTTCCTGTATATATACTTTTAACCTTGACCCAAATCCTCTGTTTTGTTTTGCCTAAAAAACCCCCATTGCTACTTAAACCCACTAAACAAATAGCCTTGTTGTGTCTCCCAAAGTACTATCAAACACTGATAGTCTCAAAAAATCTCTGTAGAATCTTTAGATAATTCAAGTACATTGGATTTCAGATATTTAATACATCAATCTATCCTAAACTCCGTCTTGCACTTGATAAGCTTAATTTCTAGGTCTCAATCCAAAAAACCAAATCCAAGAAGGCCTCCACTAGTTCACCTAGGGTTTTCACAAAGTCATAGGATGGATTTGGTGCCCCACAAAATCTGTTCTTCCTATATGAAGAAAATACATTCAAATAAGGGGACAAGTCATTTTGTCCTAGATTCACCAAAGAGATCATTGAAGGAAGGATTTTTAGCCTAAAGCATGAATCTTGCAAGGGGACAGCTGCCCTTTGCTCACATTTCTGCAAGAGGGTCAAAAAGCCATCAGATTAGAAATGAGGTAAGATAAAAGAGAAAACCATCATAAGAATACCATTCATAGCAAGAAGAAAGAAAAAATCATATGTTTCGTGAAAATCAAGGTTTTTAACAGTTTTGACCAAGCAAGGAATAAGTCCTAGGGTTATAAAGGCAAAGGCCTCCTCTACTCCTTCAAGTGCACATTGAAGGACTTTAGGAATGATTAGTGAGTTTTATGACGTTTCTGAGAACTTAAAAGACAACACTATATACTTTTTCCTAAGCAGCCCTAAAACCTAATAGTTTTGGAAAGTTGACAAAACTAGTCAAAGAATGATAAGAAGCCTCCTTCATCACAACAGATGGCTTCAAAGGGTTTCAAGCAGCCCTCTAAGATTTGGTAGAGAGACATTGACTCCAAATCATCAAAGTTTAAAATCAGATAGCTAAAGGGATCTAAGAAGGTAGACCCAAACACCAGTACTCCACTAAACCAAAGGAGGGGTGATGATGAAGGGTATCAACAGAAGAGACAATCGTCAAAACAAGAAATTGTGTAGGCACCTGCAAGAACAGAAGTGACCAGAAAAAGCACAAAAATGGCTTAAACAGCTCACCTCCTTCACCAAAATACATCATCTGCAAACTAGGAATAGATATGTAGCTGGTTTGAGGGTAGTAAGGTCTCCAAAATGTATTCTTTGTCAACGTATATTCTGCAAAAGGTAGGTGAGCCATAAAAGGACATTTCTATAGGACTGTCAAGATAAACTACCTACAGGAAAATTGATGAAGGAAAATAGGCCAAGTGTTTTCTCACAATGGTTGCCCATACAAAGACTAAAAAGAGGCTATTGATGCTTGTTACTAGAGTTTTCATCCTAGAAGATTATTCACTATTTTTAAAGAGAAAACAGGACAAAAGGTAAATCCTAGGAAGATATGTCAAAGGATCACAACAATCTATTTCTTGCAAGTGTCAAATTGTCATAAAGAGTTTTTCATTGTTCAAAATGGTTTGTAAGCACTTGTTTAAACTTGATAAAGGTTTTGTTAGCACAAGGGAGACATCTAGGGGCTTCTTGCAAAGAACAGAAACATGTTATGCCAAAAATGCCACCTACATAGCTAAAAGGCCATAAAGCACAATGAGAGAAAGTAAGGAAGATGAACCTTATAAAAATGAATTTTGGGCATCAAAATTGTTTTTCAAAGAGGAATATGAAGTCTCTTCGATATTTTCTACACCTCATTTACCCCTGCCAAAAAAAGAAGCAAACCATTGGAAAGGACTTTTGAAGGTTTCTGTGAAAATTTGAAAATTTTTTGGGAGCTACGCAACTGGCCCTCGGCACTACGCACAGAGGCACATGGTGTCCAGTGCTACGCACCTGGGCAGGCACTGCGCACAGGCCTAGAATGGACTGACTTCCCACCTACATGCCAATGCTGCTCTCTGATAGGCCTGACAGCCCGACCTGACCTGAACGAACAGTCGGGCAAGCGAGACGCACAAACAGCCTATCACCCAACTTGCTCAAAAAGGCCAAAAAACTCAAATTTCTTGCCTCCAAAGCTACAACCTTTAGTCAGAAAAGGTTGATAATTCTCTTCCTCACCTTGCAAAAAATCTCTTCTTAAATAAGGAGAAAATTCAAGACTCAAAATGACCAAACCCTAATCTCCATGAAAGATCAATTTGTTAAACTCCTAGGATAGGATTTTCCAACTTGAGAGGTTATCATAGGTTGTAAATCTAAGTTTGCAGAAAAAGAAGCTAATACTAAACTACACATTTCATAATGCCTTCACCATCAACACCAAATTGTGGCTTTGGAGAATCAGACGTTTATGAGCAAATAAACATATCTAATTTTGCAGAAAGGAAACTAACACTAAACTACACATTTCATCATGCAGCCCCTCACCATCAGTCCAGCTGTGGCTTTCGGAGGTAGCTGAAGACACTATGAGTAGCTTAATATGTCTAATTTTAACTACTGAATCAGATAAACAAAACCGAAATGCACAAAACAAAACTGAAGTTAAACAAATGCTATGAAAAGGAAACTAGCAGCAGAATAATGTTAGTCTCATATCATTAGCCAAAATACTATGAAAATGCCCGGGCTGTCTACCTAAAACCCGCACAAGAAAACTGATCAGTGATTTAACAATTATAAAAACATGAAAGACAGGAATGCAATGGAAATTATAGAAATGTATGAACAGAAATGAAACAACTATGAAATATGAACATGTAATGGATTATGATACAATGAAAAGAAATGAAATGAAATATATATACATTAATACACAGAACCTCGGCTGAGCAGGGGCCCTCTACACAGCTTTGGTACGATCCTCAAACACGAATTAAGTTGAAAACAAAGTCTTTTCACATTAAAAAGCAGTTCATTACAGACTGGTAGTATTACGGCTCAAGGCAGCGTAATCACTACAAAGCTAACATAACAGAGTACGCACATCAACTATCAACTAACAACTCCACCACTAACTCTACGTGCGTATGCAAACGCTCTATATAAAGTAATAAACTGTAACTGTCTCCTGAAGTTTATGATAGCAGCCAGCACGTAGACCACTAAGGCCACGGATATAGGAGTATGGCCATGTTGGAAAACGGATCTATGGAAGGTGGGCGCTTGAATTCAACTCCAGAACTTTGCACAGATGTCAATTAACCTCCGCAAGCTTGGAAACGGCCGTATGGATATTTATATGCCACGAAACAGAGTCCAGCCGACATAGAACTCCATAGTTGACTTCCACGTGGATGGCTTTGACCGCGGCTTTCTTTGACGAATTTACTTGAACCAATAGGACACGAACCATGTCCTCGTCATTCCTAGCGTGCCCATGTGGCTCGTTTCCTTCGTAGACGCCTGTAGCATAGATTTCCACAAAATAGCTGCGGAAAGTTGCAGCAGCTGCGGAAAGTGGCAAGTTTACGCAGCTGTATGAACAAAATCTAAATCAAATAGAAAACACAAAAACATAATTAAAAACCATGTTAGATACCCTTTTGCACATGATATTGACAATTTTGGAGGTTTAGGTGAGTGAAAAAGATATGGAAAAGTGTATGGAAAAGAGGCAAATTCCGGACTCAACATACCCCCACTGTGAAGGTGTTGCATGTCCTCATGCAACCAAAATTTTGATACTCTTTGTTCAATTCATGTGCCTTGATACTTCAGCCAGCACATCTAACCCCCTTCTCTTCTTCTTTGGTACTGCCATCATTCTGGGTTTCTTCATTAAGCACCCGAATTTGATATTCACAAGTGCTCTGCTCAATTTTTGGCATTTCCTTTTTAGCTTCTTATTCTTCTTTTGCCAAATACCCAAATGTAACATATTATTGTCATGGATAATCTTGTCCAGTTTGCCTTGCTCTTTGAGTGTTTCATTTTCATTTTTGATATGCCGATTCAAAAGCTCAAGCTCAAAAATCTCCTGTTTTAATGACTGAACCAAATCATCCTGCAATGTATGAGGCTGAATAGAAGAGGTACTTGGGCCCGTGGCTGCCTTCTCCAAGGATTCTATATAGTCATACACCTCCTGCTGTTTGGGGTCTACTTCCGGTGTCTTTTTCATTGGGCTGTCCTCAAAGTGCTGCAAGGGAGAATTATGTTCAAAATTTGGCTGAGGAGAACTTTCATCAATATTTTGCTGAGAATAAGATGGAGTACGCTCATTGTCTGATTGGGAGTGAAAGGAGTCAGGTTCACTAACTGACTGAAATGGACTATGATCAGTTGGAGACTGTTCAGATGTCTCCTCACCCAAATCAATGAAATGAGGACCTTTAATTTGTGTTTTTCTCAGTTTTCCCTTAAGCCTGCTGCTTCTCCTCACATGCTATGGTACACTACCCTTTTGTTCTTGTTTTCCTGTTTTTGCCTTCTTGGATAGAGATGACTGTCTTTGAAGAAAAATTAATCTTTCAGATAGAATTTGGTGATCTTCTTCTTCAGAAGAAGAAGTTTTATGGACAGCCTCAATAATTTCTTTCCCTTTTGGTATTGTTGGCTTTTTAGCTTTAATTTCCTTCTTCTTCCTTTTTACCAATCTCTCTTCCCTATCAGTTTTCTTCATAGTAGTAGTAGAAGTATCTTGGATTTCATCTACTGTTCTTTTCCTTCTACTTCTTTTTGCTGTGCTAGCTGCGGGAATTTCCTGTGTAGGAGCAACTTGGGTTTCAACATTTATTTTCTTTCTTCTACTCTTTCTAATTGGATTACCTTCAGGAATTTCCTGAGGTTCTTCAAAGAATTTTCTAACTAGGAATTGTTCCCATGTATCTTTTCTTTCCTTTAGCTCCTTTTCAATCAGAATTTTTATAAGCCCATGGTGATATAAATGAGGCTCTACATCTCCTAGGTGTTTTTTCACAGTGACAGCCATTTTCTTCAAGCTATTGAATAGGAAATAAGGAAGATTGAGAGTTTGGTTTTCAAGAAAATTCATCAATATCCTAGTATGATACATGTACATAGAGCCAAAACGGCCTTCACATGTGATAAATTTCTGAACAATGAGTAGTAAAGTGGCCCATTCATCTTTTATTGCATGCACAGGGATTCCTCTTTTGAAAACAGTGATATCCATACCTTGATTTCGGAGGATTATTCTCCATGCCTCATCACCGATACTTTTATTTTTGAACCAACGTTCTCCTTCCTGAAGAAGGTCTGTGGCTGCTGCTATTGATGCTTCATTAACCAAAAACTTGAGGTCTCCCACTTCTGCTTCCGAGCCATCAAATGATCTTGCAAACGCTTTGGTAACTTCTCTGTGGTAACCCCTGAATTTCTGAATAAAACGCAACCATTTAGCTTTCCTCAACATCTCTTTTGCTTGTGGAAATCCCTCTATAAACTTCGGTCCTTCCGGCTCTGCCCTTAATAATTTTCCCATTTTACTTCTTTGTGCTTCACAGGCTTGCCTCTGTGAGGGTTTAAGTGGAAATGGAACGATGGAATACACAGAGTCTAGCACAATACTGTGGGGATGTTATCACAAAACGGAAATGAGCATAAGACTGTGGGTGGATATACGGGAATGAGAGTGAGCAAAAGGAACGGAATGGAGTGAAACAGGGAGTGAGAATGAGTAGCGTGGGGTTTTGTAAACACGACAGAGACACGACAAAGAGGTTAACAAAGTATAATGCATTCGGCCGCGTTTTGAATTTTGGTGGCTGTGTCATAAATATGAACACGTTTCAATCAATGATTATGAAGTTATGCGGCTTATAAGAGTCCTTTGTCAATTCAAATACGTATCATTATCTACGGTGGGATATTTGAACATGAGTGAGAGTCGGAATTTCAATGATGAAACCGTTTGTGAATAAATGCAAGAGGATAACATAGAGATCGTGGAAGGTTACGGGACTGTCAATATAATCATTGCGCGTTATGGGTAGAGCTCATAGTTTAAAATTACATAAAAATGTGTTTTTCGACACTATTTGAAATAAACTTTATTCATACCTTTGGAATCCTTGCTTTTGCCCTTGGTCTTCAACTGATTGATCTTCATTAGTGTCTTGAATGTCCCATTGATCCTCTCCTGCATTTTATTTCATAATTTATGAAAATAACAACTAACTGTACATTCTTTTTGAAAGCAGAGTAGTAGTAGCTGCGGAATCTGCTTCTGGCTGCGGAAACTGGAGTCAGCTGCGGAAACAGATGTCAGCTGCGGAAACTGACACAGCTATTACTTGGCTGAAATAGAAATGAACAAGTGACAAATGACCAGGTGGAAATGGTCATAAAAAGATTTTTATTGATGGAATGGATGGAATGAAGTGGAATGAAGTGAAATGAAATGAAATGAAATGAAATGAAGTGGAATGAAATGGAGTGAGTGGTGAGATGAAATGAAATGAAAGACATATTTTTTTCGGAAAATATAGAGTGTCAGGTGTCCCTGATTTTCACCCCATATTTTCTGTATAAGACTGCCAATCAATGATTGGTTTTCAGGCTTATACCATTTTTTTTTTTTTTAACTTGAAAAATAAAGAAATGTGATAGGGACAACTTTCCACTAAATTTCTTTGACGTTAACTTTCTTACAAATTGACAAAATCTTCTAGAGAGTATTTATGATAAATTTTCTAACTAAGTAACATTTATTTATAGATATTTGAAAACCAACAATGAGCCTGATTTACAAATGTATTGTTAAAGATTCACAATCTCAGAACAAGCCATAATGAGTTTCGAAATTTCCCTTGAAAATATTGGAATCAGAGCCAGCAGAGCCAACAACAATGCCCAATCTCCTTCTTGAAACTTTCTTGATACTATTGCATGGTTTATTTTTGATATTAACTAGATCACTTTTGGGACTATTTTGTTCCATCTGTATCTTGTTTGGTCAACTCCTGCCTCCTCCATTCTATGCTTTTGAGCTTCTCATAAGTCCATTCCCAACTGAACTGCTATCTTGAAGGTCTTGACTTGGAACTCAATGGGGAACAAGACTTCTTTCCCATAAACAAGTTCATAGGGAGAATGTCCTGTTGTATTCCTCCATGTAGTTCTGTAGGCCCACAAGGCTTCGGGAAGCCTTTCTGCCCAATCTCTTCTATGTAGATGAATAGTTTTGGTGATGATACTTTCAAGAACTTTGTTTGTGGACTCCACTTGACCATTTGCTTGTGGATGGTAAGGAGTAGATCTTCTGTGCTTGATTTTGTATTTTTCCATCAACTTCTCCACCAAATTGGATGTGAATTGGCTCCCCTGATCTGTCACAATTTCTCTTGGAACACCAAAGCGAGTAAAAATATCCTCATAAAGAAAATGAACAACTTAATTTTCAGTAGCAGATACTAATGCTTTGGCTTCTACCCATTTAGTAACATAATCAGTACAAACCAATATATACTTCTTTTGCTTAGATGGTGGATTAATAGGTCCAATGAAATCTAAAGCCCATTTTTCAAAGGGTTCAATGAGTACCTGTGTTTGCAATGGCATTTCATTTGAAAGGGTAGGTTTCCCTACTCTTTGGCATCTATCACACCTTTTGACATATTGTTTTGCATCTTTGAAGAGGGAAGGCCAATAATATCCTAAAGAGAGGATTTTATAGGCCGTCCTTTTGTCTGGAAAGTGTCCGCCGCATGGTTCATCATGACATGCCTTAAGAATATCAGGCATTTCATCTTCCCTGACACATCTTCTGATCACAAGATCTGGCCCTGTTTTAAACAATTCGTTAGAACTCCATGAATATCTTGAACTCTCCTGAATAATTTTTCGTTTTTCTCTTGGAAATAAATGTGAAGGTAGTTTCCCTGTAACCAAATAGTTAGCAATATCTGCATACCAAGGGGTCTTAATAGTTACTGCAAACAAATATTCATCATGAAACTTATCTTCTACAGGAGAATCTTCTTTAGTATTTTGAATTCTAGACAAGAAATCAGCTACTGTATTCTGTTTTCCTGGTCTATCCAACACAGTAATATTGAATTCTTGCAAAAGTAAAAGCCATCTTGTCACTCTTCCATTAGTAACAGGTTTGTTCATTAAATATCTAATTGCAGAATGGTTAGTATGAATAAAAGTTTCATAGCCTGTTATGTAATGTCTAAACTTATTAATTGCATGAACAACAGCTAAAAAGTCTTTTTCAGTCACAGTATAGTTCAACTCTGTGGGAGTCAAATTTTTACTGGTATAATAAATGGCATAAGGAACTAAATCTTTTTGACCCAACACAACTCCTAGAGCTGTATCTGAAGCATCCGTAGAAATATGGAAAGGGAGTTTCCAATTTGGTCCTCTCAAGATAGGTGCTTCAGATATTCTTGCTTTCAAAGTTTCAAAGGCTGATTGACAATCAGGATCCCATTTAAATTCACAGTCTTTTGTAAGCAATTTGAAGAGTGGAGATGCTATTTTAGTGAAGTTTTCTATAAATCTTCTATAGTAACCAATAAATCCTAGAAAAATTCTAACATCTCTTTGACAATTTGGAATAGGCAACTTGGAGATGACTTCAACTTTTGATCTATCAACCTTAATCCCATCTCCTAAAATATGATGTCCCAAAACAATCCCTTCAGTAAACATCATAAAGCATTTTTCATGGCTTAATGAAAGGTTTGTTTCTTTACATCTTATAAGAACTTTTTCCAATTTTTCTAATGCCTCTTCAAATGAATTACCATAAACTGTAAAATCATCCATATAAACCTCTACACAATCATGGATTAGATCAGAAAAAATTCCTAGTACTGCTCTTTGGAATGTTGCTGGTGCATTACATAACCCAAAAGGAAGCACTCGGTAGGCAAAAGTTCCTCATGGACAAGTAAATGTGGTCTTATCTTGATCTTCAGGTGCTACCTGAATTTGATTATAGCCACTAAAACCATCCAAAAATGAAAAGTACTTTTTACCTGCTAATGTATCTAATACCTGATCAATAAAAGGCAAAGGAAAGTGATCCTTTAAAGTTGCTTTGTTCAACTCCCTATAATCAATGCATACTCTCCATTTACCATTTTTTTTAGGTACTATAACCAAAGGAGAAACCCATCGGCTATCTGAAATTGGATAAATGAAGTTTACATTGAGAAGTTTTTGGAGCTCTTCTTTCACTATCTCCCTAAGATTTGGATCCATCCTTCTTTGAGGTTGTCTGATTGGTCTACTGTTTTCCTCAATATAGATATGATGGATGCAAGTCTTAGGATCAATACCCTTCATGTCAGTATACTCCCATGCAAATGCAGTAGAATGTTTTTGCAAGATTCTGGTTAGTTCTTCTTGTTGTGACTTCTCCAGATGTTTATTAATATTCAATGTCTTTTCTGAAAAAATCTCAAAAGCAGAATTACCAAACTCTTCCATAGAGTAGAGAGACATTTGTCTTGATGATAAATATTCTATGTCAGATTCCAACTGAAATTGTGTGGGGTCATATTCTGAAGTTATCTCAAAATTTTCTAATGTGTTCAGAATTTGACTATCCTCACTAATTTCAGAAATGGTAAAGACAAGTTGTATAGTGTTCTCATCATCGACCCATTCATTGTCTCCTATTTCTGTAATTGCTCTTGCGGGAGGATACAAATTGAATTTCTTTGTCGAATTACCATTAGAAATGTGCATGTCTCCAGATCTACAACTAATAAAAGCATCAGCTGTGGCCAGCCAAGGTCTTCCTAAGATAATTGGATGTCCTCCTAGATTATTCTTGGGAGTCAAAATCATAAAGTCTACTGGATATTCCCAAGAATCTAAGGAGACCGAAATATCTTCTAATACACCATCTGGTTTAATAACCGATCGATCTGCAAGTTGCAATAAAGTAGGTGTAAAAAGAAGGTTAGGAAGTTTTAACTGTTCCATAGTCTGTCTACTCATAATGTTGATAGCAACCCCTAAGTCAATCAATGTATTTGGAATTTCTATCCCATTTATATGTGTCTTAACAATTGGACTTCCTGGATCTACATATTTCTGCATGGCAATTTTTCCCATCATAATGTCTGCAATCTTTCCTACCAGGTGGATTCTTCTTGTGTCCTTTAGCTTTCTTCCTGGTCTTTTGAAACTCAACTCCTTTATGGTTTTTGCTAGAATAGGAATTTCTCCAATGGCTTGTAGCAATGGAATCTTGATACAAACATTCTTCAATTCATCTAGAAAGTCATAGTTAGGCAACAAGATTTGTTTTTCCACCCCCTTATCAATTTGTAGTCTTTCCTGAAAAGGAGGTGTAGATGAAGATACAGGTTGCTCAACTATAGGAGTTGTGGATGTTAGCTTTTCTTTTTCTTTTTGAATTTTTGAATTTTGAAGAGATTCTTCCTCAGAACCCTTATTGACTTGAAGAGAGTCCTCCTCATAGGTATCTTGCTCTTGAATGTCTATAGAAGGTTTTTCTAAAACTCTACCAGATCTGAGTTGTACATCGTTGAGAGGAACAATCATATAGGTAGGAAATTGTTGTCCTTCTACCATATAAGTAGTTTGAGGATTCTTATTGTTAGGATTTGGCAATGGCCGAGCTGGAAGTTGATTTGTCTTCTGTTGGTATGGGAGCATGAGTTGAGGATTTGTATTTTGTTGAGAAGGTTGTTGTTGTGGAAATGGCAATGAAAGTTGTTGTAGATTTTGGCTTGGAAATTGTGGAGCTTGTTGATTTTGAAAAGATGGAGGATATTGATAAAATTGAGCAAATCTCCCATAAGGATTTTGCATCCCTTGTACCCATGGCTGATATGGATTTTGATGTTGGAGCCAAGGTTGTTGCCAAGGATTCCAATTTGGTGGGTTTTGAAGATTCATAGGGTTGTTAAACCCTTGAGTTTGTTGTCCCTGCCAAGGTCTTCTTGCAACAAAACAGAGAGATTCTACTGAATTTGGGTCTTCTTGAAAAACAGCTTTGAGTCCAGGAATTGAAGGAAAATCCTTGATCTCATGATTCTCTAAGCAAATCATACATGTTTCTACAACTTTTGCATCCAAGGGACATTCCCTTAAAGCATGTTTCTTCCTACATTTCGGACAAAAGATGGCTAAAGCATCTGTTTCTGCTTTCTGCTTGTTTTGGATTTTAAGGGTGTCTAGTTGTTCACTAAGACTCCCTAAGATATCAGTTTTAAACTCATCAAGCATATTACCAATCTCTACCCTACTTACTGATTCAGTTGCAGATTTGTTAGCCCTAATAAGAGAAGAATCCCTAGGCCCTTTTCCAGTTTTAGATTTTCCCCTTGAGAGATGAATACATAGTTCTGTTATATCATGAAATGGAAGTTGAGAGATGTCTCCTTTCCCCATCATGTTTAAAATGTCTATCCATTCATCTCTAATGGCTTTTAATAGGAGGGCTTTCAAGGTTTCGTTATCTAAGTTGCTCATCTTTGCTCTTTTCAAGTTGTATTGAAATCTTTGAATTAAGTCTTCCAAATTTTCATCTTCTTTTTGCATCATTTTGAATACCTCATCCTTGTGATTGGTGGGCATACAATAGTCCAAGTATCTATCCAAAAATGTTTGTTTCATATCATTCCAAGTCCTAATAGATTGAGTGGATAATCCCATGAACCATTTCAAAGCAGCTCCCTTCAATGTTGAAGGAAACAGTTTAAGTTTTTGAGAGTCTTCCATATAGTCATAAGTTCGGCACACAACTTCAAACTCAAACAGAAATGTTTCAGGATCCTCACTTCGCAATCCATAAAAGTTAGGGAGAACAGATGGTGAGATATTTTTCATTGTTGCATGAGTTTCTTCATCAACTATAGGGAATCCAAGCAAATTGTCCCTATTTCTACCATCATTTCCTTCACCATTGTTATCTTCATTATCTCCTCCTCTTCTACCTCCACCTCTATTTATTACTTCCTCTGCCATGATAGTTTCTTTAGAGTCCTTATAGTCCTCTAGTTCTTCTACCAAGGAAGGATGAGAGAAAGTTTCTTTGTTTTCTAAGTGGGTTTTAGTAGGTGGTATAGGAGAATCCTCTAATTCAGTTGTTCCTTGACTTCCAAAAATCTTAAGGCTAGGGGTAGATGGTGAATCTGGTCTATGCCTTGAAGAAGATGGAGTTGTGAAAATCGAACTCTTGGCTTTAGCTATAAACCTTCCCCTAGAATCTCTTGCTCTATGCATGTCATTTTTTATTTTTTTATTTTTAAAAAGTTGGGCTAATAATTCTCTTTCTGATCTTCTAGATCACACTAGGTGCAAGAAGAGAGCATACTTAAGAAATTACTAAACCAATAACTCTCTTTTCTGATCCTCCAGATCACACTAGGTGCAAGAGGAGAGCATAATTCAAGAAGTTATCAAGTTTTCCCTTCTTTTATGATTTTATGTTTTTTTTTTTAAGAAATTGGCTACCTAGTTACACTTCCCCGGCAACGGCGCCAAAATGTTTGGTCAATTTAGTATGTCCTAAATTGCTGCATTTAATTGTCAATCCGGGAATTGTAAGCTGATGAAGTGCGGCGCACTATATGTGCAAGATAACCTCTTTCTTAACTTTTTGTCGTTTTTGGTCTTTCTAAGGTGAAATGGAAATTCTAAAGTGAAAAAAACAAGCTTGGTTATATTTGTTCAAGGAAGTGATATCCCCTATAATGATTTACCAATCTTAAAACTTTAAAAGCAAATTGAAATTACAATGACAAAACTTAAAAGAAAGTAAAAGTGTACTACTGAAATGAAAAGGTGCTGCTAATCTAATGAATCAAAACAAGAAACTAGTGAATATGAAAACTAAACTATTCTTGCTGCCAACTGAACACAAAAGAGAAACTACGCTTATGAAATTGCAAATTGCAATGAAATAAATCTAAATCGCATTACATCAATTCATTTTCTCGACCATCATTAGACCAAATTTATGACTTACTTTAAGTAATCATAAAATAAATTTGTGAAATCGATATTTAATTCGCAAAGTAAACTAATACTAAACCATACACACATGATTCAATCCCTCGCCATCAGTCCAGCTGTGGCTTTCGGAGGCAACTGAAGATGTCATACATGATTTAATACATCTAAGTTTGCAGAAAAGAAACTAATACTAAACTACACATTTCATAATGCAGCCCCTCACCATCAGTCCAGCTGTGGCTTTCGGAGGTAACTGAAGACGCTATGAGCAGATTAATATATCTAATTTTGCAGAAAAGAAACTAATACTAAACTACACATTTCATCATGCAGTCCCTCACCATCAGTCCAGCTGTGGCTTTCGGAGGCAACTGAAGACACTATGAGCAGCTTAATATATTTAAATTTAACTACTGAATCAGATAAACAAAACTGAAATGTACAAAGCAAGACTAAAGTTAAACAAATGCTATGAAAAGGAAACTAGCAGCAGAATAATGTTAGTCTCATATCATTAGCCAAAATACTATGAAAATGCCCGGGCTGTCTACTTAAAACCTGCACAAGAAAACTGATCAGTGATTTAACAATCATAAAAACATGAAAGACAAGAATGCAATGGAAATTATAGAAATGTATGAACAGAAATGAAACAACTATGAAATATGAATATGTAATGGATTATGATACAATGACTTTTTAAAGAAATGAAATGAAATATATATACATTAATACACAGAACCTCGGCTGAGCAGGGGCCCTCTACACAGCTTTGGTACGATCCTCAAACACGAATTAAGTTGAAAACAGAGTCTTTTCACATTAAAAAGCAGTTCATTACAGACTGGTAGTATTACAGCTCAAGGCAGCGTAATCACTACAAAGCTAACATAACAGAGTACGCACATCAACTATCAACTAACAACTCAACAACTAACTTTACGTGCGTATGCAAACGCTTTATATAAAGCAATAAACTGTAACTGTCTCCTAAAGTTTATGATAGCAGCCAGCACGTAGACCACTAAGGCCACGGATATAGGAGTATGGCCATGTTGGAAAACGGATCTATGGAAGGTGGGTGCTTGAATTCAACTCCAGAACTTTGCACAGATGTCAATTAACCTCCGCAAGCTTAGAAACTGCCGTATGGATGTTTATATGCCACGAAACAGAGTCCAGCCGACATGAAACTCCATAGTTGACTTCCACGTGGATGGCTTTGACCGCGGCTTCCTTTGACGAATTTACTTGAACCAATAGGACACGAACCATGTCCTCGTCATTCCTAGCCTACCCATGTGGCTCGTTTCCTTCGTAGACACCTGTAGCATAGATATCCACAAAATAGCTGCAAGACCAAGAGGGTAATAAAGAAGAATATGAACATGACAACCAACAAGAAGGTTCACATGACAAAAATGAGGAAAATTACTTTTACATGACAATAAGCATAATAATGGTGTAGAAAGTGATGACATGACTGAAGATGATGAAGAAATAGAATATCAAGAAAAGACAGATGATGAGGTTGGGACTGATTTTGAAGAGGCAAGCAGGGACAAAGACAGTGACACTGATAAGACATTCAATAAGAAAGGAAGATAAAGGGATAATCATGACTATCATAACACTATTCAGATTCTTAATCACAAAGGAAAATCAAAGGTACAATACATGAAATGACAAAGGAGAAGACATCAATGAAGGGCAGGGCCAAAGTGAAACAGATACAGAGGCTGATGATCAACTCCAAAACCAAGGAAATAGCACTAAATATAGCAATATAAAAGGCAAATGGATGGTGAAGACAAATAAGAAGGTGGTTTTCATGCTAAGAAAGGTAATAGTGAGAGAAGTACAACAAGTAACTCAAAAAGAAGAACAAAGTGAAAATGAAGAAATCATTAAAGAGGCATTGAAATTTGAGCACTTAAATAAAGTAAATACAAAGAAAAAATTAGAGATATAACTCAATATTTTTCATAGGATTATCTAAACCCTTGAAGGACCTCTCCACCAAGTTTGAGGCAAATTGGACAACTTTTGGTTTTTTCCAAATTTTTACCCCTAGGAGCGCATCACCATAGGCGTTACGCACAAAATTGGTGCATCCTCAGCCCTCACATTTTTCATTTTTTGACTTCTCACATCACCAACAGTCTTCTCACCATTTTTTAGATCATTTGGAGCATTTTTACCCCCTCAAAAGGTCACAAAACGTCAAAATTTTGACCTGTCTGCCTCATTTTCAGACCAGGCGCTGCACACAGAGCAGTGTTGGGAGATTTAATTTTTGGATAGGAAAATTGCATTCACTCAGCACAAATAAAACACTTCTGGAAATTAGACTCACCAAGCTTTCCAATGGTCCATCACGAGGCCAAATCGATTGTCAGGAAGGGGTCCAAAAATCAGCTGCAAAAGATCCCATTTTCTGCTAAAGTGGCGCTATGCACAGAGGCTTCCTATTGTGTTTTGAACCAAAAGTAAAAAAAACACAATGATTTATTGCAAATAGATATTTTTGAGTTTGTTGAGGTAAATTAAGCTAGAATTAGGTGCAAATAGTTATTTTAGCATTTATTTCTAGGAAATATTATGTGCCTTGTGCCTTGCATGGTCTCTTTTCCATAAATGATATTCATGACTATATTTGACATTTTCCTACCACATGTAGGGTTTTAGTCCTCATTTTCTCCATAAATAGAGCATGAGGCCCCTATGTATTTTGTTGGCATTTGATGAGCTTGAGGAGAAATATACATGGTTTCATGAGCTTGGAGAAGAAATTGGTTTTTTGTAGTGGATGAATGGCTTGTTTGCTTGGATGATGGAGAAGCTTGTTTGCAGGATTCCATAGCTCGGTGAATGGTGATGTTTTCATAATTTGTATATTTTTTCCTTTTTTATCATTATTTTCATGTTTCTTAGCTGCTATTAAACATAAAAGTATAGGTTGAGACATGTTCTTTGAGGCACCTCAGTACTCCTGTTTTTTATAGCCTTTATGTTTTCTCTTTTGGCCATCTTAGGGAATTCTTTACTGCTCCTTAGGTCCATAAAAAATTGTTTTTGTTTCATGCATGGTTATTATGTTAGCTTACAAGTAAGATTTATGGTATGCCCTGCTTATTTGAAGTTCTCAAAACCCTATCTTGAAGCATTTCTGTGTAATATTAATTGATTAGGTTAAGATAAAGAGGTGTCGTTCGATCTTGCCCTTTTTCCATGCTTGTAAACTTGTTTCAGAGTTCCCAATAGCTTGAAATATGATTTTTAGGAGTTCCCTCTTCATAAATTAAGTTATTTGTTTAAATCTTTTATGTTTTCCCAAAATCTGAAGGTGAATTTATAAAGTTAAGAGTTCTAATGCTTCTATGTTTCACTGGAATGTTTATCTTATATGTTTATCAGTTTGATTATTGTTCATAGAGATCAATGGTTTGCCATACCTCATGAGTTATTATTTAGACTATATATGTGTAAGACCTCTTAGTTTTTTCCCAACTTAATGTTCATTACACTATAATACATCACTTTAAGGATCCATTCACCTTGCTAAATTAGCCGTTAAATACACTTTGTTTCATCATTTAGACACTCTTGAATTTCACTTGAATCCATGGCCCAATGGCTCTGACATCCTCTCACTCCTCTTCTTATATTTGACCATCTTACCCATCCAAAACAATAAAAAACTTTACACCTAATAAATAGCCTAAAATCAAAACCCTAGA
This sequence comes from Pinus albicaulis, assembly GCA_034641835.2. Classification (NCBI taxonomy): domain Eukaryota; kingdom Viridiplantae; phylum Streptophyta; class Pinopsida; order Pinales; family Pinaceae; genus Pinus; species Pinus albicaulis. Next base: position 1,171,671,463 of record CM076575.1, on the reverse strand, counting down.
GAAAAAATAACACATCCTTTGCATCGAATAGAGAGATCCCTCTCTGAGTGCAGGAAGGCCAGGTCCTCATGCTCCAAAGCTTGGTTCCGCATTACCCTATCATTTGGCCTGCTAATCTACCAAATCATGGGACCCTAAAATTCTGGCGATCACGATGGGACTTCTGAGTGTATAGTTCCTTGAATACCTCTTAAAAAATCCTTAGACCATCTTTTTGACTTAGAAAACGAGTGAATCTACCACCTCATCACCACACTAACATTTCTGGGATCAGGGTGGGACCTTCTGAGTATATAGTTGCTTAGCAAACCCCTATAGACTCAATTGAACTTTCTATTGAGCTTAGAAAATTGACTGATAGTATCTGGTGGCTCATCTACTACCTCATCACCACACTAACACAATGATGATCATGATGGACCTTATGAGTTAGTGACAAACTAAGTTACCCTTAGAACTTCATATACCCTCATTAAAATCATTTAGAACACACACTATCAGCCAAAAAGTAGACTCTATTTTCTTTATCATCCTAGAAAAATGATGACTCAGTTATAGGACACTCTCAAAAACTTTAAGAGACTCAGAAAACCCCAAAAATCCCTTAGATTGGTTTTTATTACTTATTTATGGTGGACCATAATACATTTTACCTTCAAAAAGGCTAAAAATTTCCACCTGGCGACTCTTCTAAGCCTCTAGTAGGCGTATTACTCCATTAGCACTCATTTGACTTCCTAGAGTTATTTCACACCAATCCTAAGAAGTTTATGAACCAATTCATATAATATAGAAATACCAAGCATTAAGAGAGGTCAACCTTAGAAAACAGTTCTAAAATATTTCAGCCTCTTTGAATTTTGAAAATTGAAATCTGGCTTCACATAGGATCAATACCAGATCTCATCCAAACCCAAACCCTCCCAACATATTTGATGACCCACAAAGGATTTTGTGGCAAACTTCTAGATCTAGAAACTTAACCAGTGTTATGACCATCCATAGAACAAGCTCTGTGCCTGAAAATCTCACATCTTTGCAAGATCCCCAGTTTGACTTGCACCATACTAGGAACCTCTTCAGAAACAAGTCTTAAACTGATACTGAGAAAACTGAACTTGAGCCCTTAGATTTGCACCAGGGTTTGAGTAGAGAATCTTCTCCTTCCACACCACCTGACTTTCAGCTTCACCATCACTTCAATTATTTCCATACCAAATCTACTCAAAACCAGTTTGTTAGTCCAAGTACTTCTACCACACCCATCCATACCACCATTTTGCAAACCACTCCACTTCATCCTACACCTCCTATCACAAACCCACCTCTTGCAAATCCTCAAGATCCCATCATGGCACCTTGGTATGCACCTTTGGTCTGACCCCAACCCCTAGTTCCTTTTCCTAATGACTATCAATCTAAGATCCCTCATTTCACCGGGGTTGAATCCATCACTACTCAACAACATGTAGATAAAATCAATGATGCTTTTGATTACATGGAGATAGAGGAAGAAACTCTTAAGATGAAAATATTTGCACAAAGCCTAGGAGGAGAGGCCAAAAAATGGTTTAAAGCATTAACTCATAATTCAATACATGACCTCCCTTCCGTCTATCAAACTTTTATAAAAAAATGGGAAATAAAAAAAAACCCCTCCAAATCCTGTCTAAATATAAAAACCTTAAAAGGAATGTAGGGGAGAGTGTGAAAGACTATTGCACCAGGTTTAATAGTGTTTACAACTCCCTCCCACCTCACATGAAACCTCCATTAGGCCTAGCACTAGTAAAATTCCCTAAAGGTTTTGATCCTGACATCACTTTCCAATTATGAGAAAGAGACTCTAAAACCTTAGAAGAAATGAAAAAGGAAGCTATTAGTGCAGATTTAAACCAAATTGAAAAGAGAGCTAGGTTGAAATCAGAAAGGAGGGTAACCTACAAGGATGAAACCATGCCCTCAACCTCCTCTGCTAATACCAAAGTAGACAGCTTAATAAGGACTGTGGAGAGAATGATAGAAAATATAAACTTAAATGAGAGGGCCCCTCCTAGGGAAAACCAAGTAAATTCCCAAAATCGAAACAGAACTCAAAACTTCAGAAGAGATACCCCTCAAATCAAACAAAGGGAAAATGACCAACAAATAAGACCTCCCTTTCAATAAAATTGTGTAGATGAAGATGAAGGATAAATTATAGGACTCGAAGAAATCCATATAAATTTAATAGGTTCTGATAATGAAGAGGATGTTTTTCTCACTGAAGAAGAACAATGTTTCTTCTCTTCAGATCAAACTGACAGAAAATATGAGGAATATGAAGACTACTGCTTTGGGTTTGAAAAATCCATCATGGAAATCCATAAACAATATGACGTTAGGAGCAAAAAGTACCTAGATTCAACCAAGAAAGACCAAATAGAGGTTGTTGTCTGGAAAGTACCTGAAAACACCCCTAAGAAAATAGCAGAAAATGTCAACACTATAGTTAAAAAAGCTGAAGCAAACAAAGGGAATATTAGCCAGCCAAACAATGATCTTAGCTACCCAAGTACCTTAACCAGTGACCCTAGGAAAACCATTCTGACTAAAACTCCAAATCAAGATCAACTAATCAGGAATGTAGAGAATATCATGGTTGATAAAGCTGATGTTAATATGTCCAAAATGTTAGTGCCTTTTAGTTTTGAATGAGATATTTCCAAATTTAAGTTAAATATGCCCCTCATTGAACTAGTTACTCAACCCATATATAGATCTCAGATGTTGAAAGTACTAAACATAGGCAATGATGTTGACACTTTACACTTGGCTGATGACACACCTGAGTTGTTATTTGGACCCAAAATAGAAGGAAAGTATTAGGAAGGAGCCATTCCACCTTTCTATATCAGCTGAAACATACATGAAAAAATCTTACATAATGCCATGCTAGATTCTGGTGCCTGTCACAATCTCATGCCCAAAGTTGTGATGGAGAGATTAGGCATAGAAATAACTAAACCTTACAAAGACCTATACTCCTTCGATTCTAGTAGGGTCAAATGTTTGGGCCTCATCAAGGACCTTTGTGTTAACCTAGCACAAGTGCCTGCAAAGAATCTAGTCATGGACATAGTAGTGGTGTATATTCCTCTGAAGTATGGCATGCTCTTATCTAGATCTTGGGGAGCCAAGATTTAGGGAAACCTTCAACTAGATATGTCCTATGAAAGCATCCATGTTTTCAACTAGACAAGAATATTATATTTAGAATCACATATGAAATATATGGTTAGCAATCAAGATAGACCAAACAACACTCCTCTCTATTCTATTCATTAAGATCTTGATTGTTTCATTCGATATAATGAGGAAGAAAATGTTGAGTAGGTATATGAATTTGAAACACATCAAGACACACTACAACAGCCAAATCAATCTTTACATAGAGAACTCAATATTCATACCTTTAGAAATCTTGAACAAACACATCATGACAAAATCAAACTTGACTCTCTACAGACTAATAATGAATCCTCAAAACCAATGGTTAGTTTGACATATGGATCAAGTTGCTCAAAGGGAGGGAAAAAATCAGAAACCCAACCCTTCCCTTTTACCTATTGCAAAATTCTAAGATGCCCTCATAAGAAAACAATCCTAGGTGATCCTAAACAAAGAAATCTGATGTTCTTACCTTATCTGGACACCTCATTATCAGAGAGTCTTGTTCCTCCTGAAAAGTTGTTGACCCTCTCTAATGTGTCCATCAATCCTAAAGCGATGTCTGTTGAAACTGATATAGAGGGATACAATATAGGCAGTATAAGAAGACCCAAGGTGATTAACTTATCCAAAAACTTGCCATTACACACAAAAATCAAATACTTGAGGTTATGCAAGAAATTTCAATATGATCTTGTTTATAGAAGTAAAAGTTCAAAACCTGATGACATAGACATTGTTCCAAAGCGACCTCTTTCCGAGAAGAACTATGAAACCTTTGGAGAAATCCTATTACTAACTAAGAAAACCAAAGGATGTAGACTGTGTATGGATTTTAGACACTTAGGAAAACCCTCCATGGAATACAAACACCCTTTTCCCAAGATAAGTTACCCTATGCCAAAAACATAAATTTCTAAAAAAGTGACTTTGATTGGTAGTGTTTTAGGTTTTCATGAGATGATACCACTTCAAATCAATCAACACATAGACATTTTCAAATTTCCTTGGGATGACTACATGCTTGACCAATTTTTTCCTAGAATAAGGAAAGCTAAAGACACCTTCCAAGAGGCTACAACTCCTATTACCAACTTTTTCACTATGATTTACATTGATGACTCTGTCATTAGTTTAGGAGCTGATGAAGATGGCCTTTTTCACCTAGACAGTGTCTTTCACAAAAACAAGGTTTGGGAACAAAACTCAAAGAGGGAATGCAAAGGAGAAATTGGAATATTTGAAAATTCTTGGCAGAAATCTTGCACCATGCCCCCAAAAATAGATAGTCATGTTCCTTATCTAGAAGAACTGAATGAAAAAGGGTTGGTAGATGATCCCGGGGAAGACAGGGTAATCAAATACCATGACCATCTAGAGTCTTAGTTAGATTTTCTCATTCATTATACATATCATTGTTTTATGAAATGATATTGAGAGAAATCACAAAAAAATATTTAAAAAAAAATGGAAAAGAGGGCAGGTTTGAAAAGAGGTAAAGCCCCATACCCAAAAACTGGAATTGATGAATGTGTGTAAGTCTAAATACCACTACTAGTGCTTAAAGGATTCTTATTTCATTCATCTAGCCTAATCATGGCTTAAGCATGTTTTAAATTTATTTGTTGATAAGTTAGTGAAATATAATGAGTCAAACTGTTCAAGCTTGACTTGTCAAAATATAGATTAGGTAGAAAGATACTGGTTCCACATGCCTCAAAAGAACCAAAGAGAAAAATAGGGATGAGTAACAAACAATGTATCCTAGCCCTGGTTTTTCTAGTCTTTTTTTGTACAAAAATAACATTTGTGTGCCACTTGTTTTTATGCCACAAACCCATGGTAATTCAGATTGTCTAATCCTGATTTAGCCATGTTTTCAATTTCATGTTTGTAGCCTAGTGAATAAATCCTGTCAAACAGTTTAACCTTGACAGTTTAATAGTATAGTTAGAGAATCAAAGGAGTTCATTAGCCTAATATGAGCTCCAGGAAGACATAAGGTAGAAGTAGGGAGTTTATTTTGCTTTCAAAAAACAAAAAGATGTCAAGGTTGCTAGTCCAAATGCACTAGAAGAAGAAAAAATGTTACGCAAATAGGTTGGATAGGTAGAGATGGATTTAAGCTAATCATGTCTTTCATATTTTTGAGATCATAAGCTTTGAGAAAGAATCAAGAAGATAAATAGGTAAAATATGCCCAACGGATGAGGTAGTGGTCTTCATGAAGCCAGAAATCTGAAGTTTTGGACACCTCCTGAAAAGGAGCTTCCCTCCCCAAGTGGAGCCACCGTTAGTCATCAGTAATTTTTTCCTGCATAGATGACAAAATGTTTTCCCTAGATTTCTACAAAAAAAATTATTTAACATTGTGAGTTCTAGAAATCTCACTACCCTCATTATCCTTAAAGATAATTTTTCACTATTTCATCTTTCCACCATGTCTAGCATTTCTTACCAGTCCCAAAAAAACCATTAGTAGCTTATGTCACTCTTCCTGCCTGTATGCTTTCACCTATGGCCCAAATCCTCTATCTTGTTTTTCCTAAAAACCCCCCACTGCTACTTAAACCCACCAAACAAACAGCCTTGTTGTGTCTCCCAAAGTACTCTCAAACACTGATAGTCTCAAAATATCTCTGTAGGCTCTTTAGATAAATCAAGTGCATGAGATTTCAGATATTTAATACATCAGTCTATCCTAAAAACTCTATCTTGCACTTGATAAGCCTAAGTTCTAGATCTCAGTCCAAAAACCAAGTCTGAGAAGGCCTTCACTAGATCAGCTAGGGTTTTCAAAAATTCATAGGATGGATTTGGTGCCCTATAAACTCTGTTTTTACTATATGAAGAAAATACATTCAAAGAAGGGGACAAGTCAGTTTATCCTAGATTCACCAAAGAGATCATTCAAGGAAGGTTTTTAGCCTAAAGCATGAATCTTGCAAGGGGACAACTTCCCTTTGCTCACATTTCTGCAAGAGGGTCAACAAGCCATCAGATTAGCAATGAGGTAAGGTAAAAGATAAAATCATCATAAGAAGACCATTCATAGCAAGAAGAAAGCAACAAGCATATGTTTGATGAGAATCATGGATTGAAACAATGTTTACCAAACAAGGAATCAGTCTTAGGATTACAAAGGCAAAGGCCTTCTCTACTCCTTCAAGTGCACATTTAAGGACTTTAGGAATGATTAGTGAGTTTTGTGAAGTTTTTGAAAACTTAGAAGACAACATTGTTTACTTTTTCCTAAGCAGCCCTAAAACCTAAGAGTTTGGCAAGATGGACAAACATGGTCACATGGTGGAAAAGAAGTCTCCTTCATCACAAAAAATGGTTTCAAAAGGTTTCCAAACTACCTTATAGGGTTTGGCAAAAGGAATTAACTCCACTATAAAAAAGGATGGATGATGATAAAAAGTACAAGCAAAAGGTTCAAATATATCAGTTCAAGGGTTTGATTTCTCAAAACAACAGTCAGTAGTAGTTTCAAATTATCAAAGAGAGAAAGCATAAGTTAACATTACCCCAGATGGTGATTATGATAAGCACAAGTTCATTTTTAATAAATTCAATTGTCCAAGTTCAATAGAGACAGTAATCAAAGGAAGAAATTGAGTAAAGCACCTCTAAGAACATAAGTGGCTAGCAAAAGCACAAAACTGGTTTAGACACCTCACCTCCTTCACTAACATACAACATCTGCAAACTAGGAATAGACATGTAGCTAGTTTGAGGGCAGTAAGGCCTCCAAAATGTCTTCTTTATCAAGGTATATTTTTCAAAATATAGGTGAGTCATAAACTGACATTTCTGCAGGATTGTCAAAATGGCTACCTACAAGAAAATTGATAAAGATGAGCAGACCAAATGTCTTTCATAATGATGGACCACATGGAAACTAAAAGGAATATTGATGCTTTATGCTACATTGCTCATAATAAGATGTTTTTTCACTATTTTAGAGACAAAACCTGACAAAATATCAGTAAAGGAGATATTGTCAAAGTTTCACAGAATCTAATATTTTACAAGTGTTAAATATCATAAAGGGGTTCACTGTTCAAAATGGTTTGAAGACACTTTTTTTTTGGTTGAAAGATTTTGTAAGCATGAGGGAGACATCATGACACCCCTGCAAAAAGAAGCAAGCCCTTGGAAAGGATTTTTTGTAGGTTTCTATACCAAGTTTGAAAAAAAATTTGCGCTGCGCACCTAGTCCTTGGTGCTACACACAGAGGAGGTGGTCATAGTATTATTTAAAACTGCGCTGTGCACCTAGAGCCCGACGCTATGCACCTGGGCGGGCACTACGTACAAGCTCAAAAATAAGCCCGACTGCCCACCTTGGACCTGGCACTGCACTCTGACTAGCCCAATAGGCCCTCCTCCGACCCGAGCTGACCGGTGTTGTGCTCTAACAGGCTGACCCGACCTGAATGTACTGTCAGGAAGGCGCTACGCACAAACATCCTATCACCTAATTTTCTCAAAAAGGTCCAAAAACTGAAATTTCTTGCATCCAAAGCTACAACTTCATACAAAAAACAGTTAATAACTCTCTTCCTCACCTTGTAAGTAATATTTTCATAAACAAGGAAGACATTCAAAACTCAAAATGACGAAACCCTGATCTCCATGAAATATCAATTTGTTAAAATCCTAGGATAGGGTTTTCCAACTTGAGAGGTTATCATAGGTTGTAAAGACATTCATGAATAGAAAAATTTCTTCCAAACTCTGGAGCCCTCCTTGACTGTTTCATCTTACCCCTATTTTCCAAAGTTTTCCCTCACATCACTCAGTTTCCATCCCTAAACCTAAACACCCTCACCAAGCTAAAAATCCTCTTTTGCTAGGTCAGTTACCATATCTAAACAAGAAATCAGTAGGTTAGAGACAAATTTAAAAGGAATAACAAGGAGATGACAACAACAGTAAGGAGAAAGAGGATGATGAGGGAAGTGATGAAAATAGTGGGGCAGGAACAGAATGTGATGAATAAGACCAATAGGGTAATAAAGAAGTAGATGAACATGGCATCCAACAAGAAGGTTCACATGAAAACCATGACGAAAAGTACTTGTACATGAAAATAAGCATAATAATCGTGCATGCAGTGATGACATGACTGAAGATGATGAAGAAATAGAATATCAAGACTAGACAGATGAGGAGGCTGGGACTGATTTTGAAGAGGCAGGCAGGGACAAAGATAGTGACACTAATAATACATTCAATAAGCAAGGCAGCTAAAGGGATAATCATGAATATCATAACACTAGTCAGATTCTTAATCACAAAGGAAAATCAAAGGGATATTATAGGAAATTACAAAGGAGAAGACATCAATGAAGGATAGGGCCAAAGTGAAACAGATAAAGAGGATGATGATTAACTCCAAAACCAAGGCAACAACATTAAAGATAGCAAGATAAAAGGAAAATGGATGGTGAAGACAAATAATAAGGTGGTTTTGATGCTAAGAAATGGAATAGTGAGATAAGTACAACAAGTAACTCAAAAAGAAGAACAAAGTGAAAATGAAGAAATTAGTAAACAGGCATTGAAATTTGAGCACTTAAATAAAGTAAAGGCCAAGAAAAGCTTGGATATATAACTCAAATTTTTTTATAGGCTTATCTAAACCTTTTAAGGACCTCTCCACAAAGTTTTAGGCAAATTGGACAACTTTTGTTTTTTTCCAAATTTTGACCCCTAGGAGCACAACACCCTAGGTGCTATGCACAAAATTGGTGCATCCTCGGCTCTCAAAGTTTTCATTTTTGGAATTCTCACATCACTAACAGTCTGCTCACCAATTTTCAGATCATTTGGAGCTTTTTTAACCCCTCAAAAGGTCAAAATACATCAAAACTTTGACCTTTCTGCCTCATTTTAGACTAGGCGCCGCGCACAAAGCAGTGTTGGGAGATTTAATTTTTGGACAGGAAAATTGTATCCAATCAACACAAATCAAACATTTCTAGAAATTAGACTCACCAAGCTTTCCAATGAGGCATCATGGAGCCAAATCTGGTGTTGGGACTAGGTCCAAAAATCAACTGCAAGAGACCCCCTTTTCTGTTGAAGTGGCGCTACACACAGAGGCTGCCTAGTGTGTTTTGGGCCAAAAGTCAACAAAACACACTCATTTATTGAAAATATATATTTTTGAGTTTCTTGAGGAAAATTAAGCTAGAATTAGGTACAAATAGTTATTTTAGCATTTATTTCTTGGGATATTATGTGCCTTGGGCCTTGCATGGTATCTTGCCCATAAATGATATTTATGACTATATTTGACATTCTGCTACCACATTTAGGGTTTTAGTCCTCATTTTCTCCATAAATAGAGCACGAGGCCCCTATGTATTTTGTTGGAATTTTGTGAGCTTTAAGAGAAATATACATGGTTTCATGAGCTTGGAGAAGAAATTGGTTTTGTGAAGTGGATGAATGGCTTGTTTGCTTGGATGATGGAGAAGCCTGTGTGCAGGATTCCAAAGCTTGGTGAATGGTGATGTTTTCCTAATTTTTCTATTGTTTCCTTTGTTACCATTATGTTTCATGTTTCTTAGCTTCTATTAAACATAAAATTATAGGTTGAGACATGTTCTTTGAGGCACCTCAGTCCTCCTGTTTGTTATAGCCTTTATGTTTTCTCTTTTGGCCATCTTAAGGAATTTTTTACTACTCCTTAGGTGCATCAAAAATTGTTTTTTTTTCATGCATTGTTATTATTTTAGCTTACAAATAAGATTTATGGTATGACCTTCTTATTTGAATTTCTCAAAACCCTATCTTGAAGCCTTTCTGTGGAATATTGATTGATTAGGTTAAGATAAAGAGGTGTCGTTCGATCTTGACCTTTGTCCATGCTTGTAAACTTGTTTCAGAGTTTCCAATAGCTTGACATATGATGTTCAGGAGTTGCCTCTTCATAAATTAAGTTATTTGTTTAAATCTTGTATGTTTTCCCAAAATCTGAAGGTGAATTTCTAAAATTAGGAGTTCTAATGCTTCTATGTTTCACTGGAATGTTTATCTCATATGTTTATCAGTTTGAGTATTGTTCATAGAGATCAATGGTTTTCCCTACCTCATGACTTATACTTCAAACTATATATGTGTAAGACCTCTTAGTTTCTTCCCAACTTAATGTTCATTACACCATCATACATCACTTTAAGGATCCATTCACCTTGCTAAATCGGTCCTGAAACACACTCTATTTCATAATTTAGACACTCTTGAATTTCACTTGACTCCATGTCCCAATGGATTTGACATCCTCTCACTCCTCTTATTACATTTGACCATCTCACCCATCCAAAACAATAAAACACCCTACACCTAATAACTTGCCTAAAATAAAAAACCTAGAGAAAATAGAGCACATCCTTTGCACCCAATAGAGAGATCCCTCTCTGAGTCTAGGAAAGCTAGGTCCTCATGCTCCAAAGCTTGGTTCCATGTTACCCTGTCATTTGGCCTGCCAATCTAAAAAATCACGGGACCCTAACAGAATATAAGGGTAACTGATATTCCATAGGAACACCGGATTGATGTCTTCATAGAGAATTTAAAGGATAACATCCAACATGAGGTTCACCTTTCGGAATCTGATTCATTGCAGAAGGAATTCAGGTTCGCAAGAAAATTGAAAGTAAAATTATGACGACAAGGAAGCCTACTACTCACATCTATAAAGATGGAAGTGTCAATACTCGTAGTCTTCCACCACCTATAAGGTTGATACCACAACAATTGGATGAAAAAAGAGAAAAATAAATTTTCTGCAGTTGGGATAGAAAATACACTAAAGTTCATAAGTGTGTTGAGAATAAATTATTTTACATAGATTGTGAAGAGGAGGAAGAAAATGGTAAATAAACTTGAAAATAAGAGGATATACACCAGGAACCAACCCTTAAGAAAGAATAAATGAGTCTGACCATATCATGTAATGAATTGGTAGGAATTACCACTCCTCAGACTCTCAAGATAGAAGGACATATCAAGAAGAAAAATGTAATAGTTTCTATTGATTTGGGTAGTACCCATAATCTTATTCATTGTAAGGTATCCAAGGAATTGAGTTGCTTCCTATACTCAACACCAAAGTGTCAAGTGATGGTTGCAAATGGAGTAACTATAAATTTTTCTAGAAAGTTCCATAACCATGGGGGAATATGTATTGAATAGCCCAATGCTTTCCATTCCAATGGGAGGTGTTGATGTTGTACTAGGAGTAAAGTGATTACATATTTGGGCACGATAGCTTTTAATTTTCAAGAAATTCTCTTGAAACTATTTTCCAAAGTAAAGGAATTTTAATTACAGGGTATCGCAGGGAAGCTGGATAAAATAATAAGCTCTAATGCCATGAAAAAGCTTCTAAAGAAAGAACAATGAGGTGTTATTGTGCAATTATGCTCACTAGAATTTCGAACATCAAAAGCATCTATATCTATAGATCTCCAAAAAGTTTTAGAGAATCATTCCAAGTTTTTTGAAACTCCCAAAGGACTGGCAACTATTTGTGATCATGGTCATGCTATTCATTTGATTCAAGGAATTTTTCCTGCAAACATCAGGCCTTACAGATATCCTTCTGTTCAAAAGAGATAAATTTAACGTATCATTGCAAAAATGTTAGAGGCTGGTATAATTCAACCTAGTCGAATTTATTTCTTTGCTCCAATATTATTGGTGCACGAGAAGGATGGATCATGGTGCATGTGTTTGGATTGTAGGGGGCTCAATAAGCTCACTATTAAATATAAATTTTCCATTCCTGTTATTGATGAATTATTGGATGAATTACGTGGAAACATTTATTTTACCAAGATGGATCTTCGTTTAGGATGTCATCAAACTAGAAGGAAGAATGAATATATTCCAAAAACAACATTTTGAATTCATGAGGGTCATTATGATTTTTTTCTCATGAATTTTGGCCTCACCAATGCACCTTCTACATTTCAAGGGTTGATGAATTCCATTTTCAAACCCTTAGAAAATTTTTGTTAGTATTTTTTGATAATATACTAATCTACAATAGGACTTGGAAGGATCATGTTCAACATGATGACAGTGTGTTCAAACTATTGGAGGAGAGACGGTTATAAGAAAAAATCTCCAAATGTTTCTTTGGATTACAAGAGGTGGAATATCTGAGTCATATTGTATCTCAGGAGGGTGTTAAGGTAGACCCTAAAAAAATTAAATCCATTAAGGAATGGAAAGTCCACACAACCATAAAGCAGTTACAAGGATTTCTCGGGTTAACAGGGTATTATCGCAAGTTTGTTAAGAATTGTTGGAGAATAACAACACCTCTAACAACATTATTGAAAAAAGATGCATTTTCATGGACTCCTAAAGCAACTAAGGCCTTTGAACATCTTAAAGAGGAAATGTGCCAAGCACCTCTCTTTGCTATGCCAGACTTCGCAAAATCCTTTATTATGGAATGTGATGCCTTAGGAAATGGAATTGGTGTTTTTTTAATGCAATAAGGAAGACACATTTCTTTTTAAAGACACCCAATCGAAGGAAATTATTGATATAAAGCAATTTATGAGAATCAAATGTTGGCAATACTATATGCACTAAAGAAACAAGGACCTTACCTACTGGAAAGACACTTCAAGGTAAAAAATAATCATGATAGCCTTAAATAATTTTTGGAACAAAGAAAATCTTCAGAAGAGCAGAAAATATGGGTCACAAAGAAGTTTCATTATGACTTTGAAATCATCTACCAAAAAAGGAAGCTAAATGTTGTTGCAGATGCAGTCTAAATAAAATATGAGGAGGTGGATGCATTTCTTTGTGCCATTTCTATTATCCAACCAGATTGAATAATCGAAGTGAGGGAGGAGTGGAAGAATGGCGAAGAAGTATGGAAACCAATTCAAAAGTTGTAGCAAGATCCCAGTACACCCAATACATTTAGTTGGAAACATGATTCCTTATGGCACAAATATGGCTTATATCTTTGTAAGAATTCACAAATAAAACAAGCTATTCTTTTGGAATTGCACACCTCTCCCTTAGGAGGAAACTTGGTGTTACACCAATTTTTGGTCATCTAACCTATTACTATTAGATGGACCAAAGTACACCATGTAAGACCAATTTTACCCTTGTAAAATTTCTTTCTCTATCAAAAATAACTTAGTAATCCTTAATTTATTAAGTTGTTTATGGTCTAAATAGAAAAACCCACAAGGAATAATTGAAAAAACCCTTATTTGTTTGATTTTACTGAAGGGACAATTAGTTAAACAATAGTTTAATTAATATTCCTGGTCATATTTAACCCAAAACAGGAAAATTAATTAGATAAATCATTATTTAGCTTATTATTTTCTAGGAATAATTATTTAAAACATTATTTAAATAATATTCCTTGTTAAATTTGACTAAATCATTTATAAATAATTGAATAAATAATTATTTATTTAATTACTACTCAACCACATTCTCAAAATCATAAAAAATTTATTTATTTATTTATTATTTACAAATAAAGGGATTTGAGAAAATTCAAATTCTTTTTCCCTCCAACAAATATAATAAAATATTCCATAAAATTTGGATCTAGATTTAGTTAATAATATTTTAACTATGCACCAATATCTAGACTAACTGAATATTTTGTTATAAATAGAAGGGGTTTTCCATTAATTCACTACCTTTGATTGCCTAAAAATCACTCTGGATCTATACTTTTGGTCTGACTTTCGTCCTCCATCATTGTCATATTTTTCTACCATTTTTCTTGTGAGCTCCCTTTAAATTCCATTTTTGTGTCCGTTTTCTACACCGTCAAGAGAGAGATATCTTGGATCTGAAGCACTGCGGACATACAAGAACCCATCCCATTGAGGGGGGCTGGTAACATCTTTCTATGTTCCCTTCCCAAGTGTCATAAATAAAAAATTCTTTAAAAATATTCTTGTCTTGTCTATTGGATGCATGGAGTAACTCTTTCTTTTATTTGTTGTTTAATGTATTTAATTGCATAGATATAGATTTTGTAGCATTTATATTGGTCAAATAATTGCAGATCTAAAGAAATTGATAGCCATATTTGATGTTAGAGGTATTTTTTTATGCAAGGCTAAAGTGAGATTTTTTTTTTCCGTATGCTTGCGATTAGAATTCACACTAACAACTGGCGACTTCAAAAGGGTTTATAATTATGAATGCTGTCATTTTTCAGATCCTTGCATGACCAGCTACTTCAAACCCTATGGTTTTTCTTCAGCTTCTTTTTTTTCTTTTCATGATGTTGTTTTTAACCTTTAAAACCCTTAAACATTAAAAATTCTAACTTTCGTGTGTTTTTGGGCATACTACGTAGGTGACAGGTATCAACCGCAGCTAAGACGACACTTTTTTATGAATCTTGCTCCCAGGAGTCTCGGAAGTGACGGTCTAACTTTTTGGGCCAAAAACTTCGACCTCAACCTTTAGGATGCAAAAAACAGCCTCAAACCTGGGACCTCCGCTGAAAACAGGTTAGAAATTACGACCCGTACTTTTTACGGGAATTTTTCTATGATTTTTCTCAGTTTTTATGGGCTACTGTTCAGGGTTATTTGACCTCCATCTTCACTTGTCTTGTAACTGTACTTTCTCTATTTTACTCATTGAAGTAGGAACCAAGCCCCCTATCACTTCAGTACGCTTCCACCTTTTTAGGAGGAGTTTAACTAAAGCAGGACGTCTGAGATTTCAGTGTGTTCACCCATTTTTCAGATCTGATCCTATGCCTTGAGATCCATTTCAAATTGGTTATTCATCCATCCAAAAAACCTCTTTTAAGTTTTTTTTTTCCTCCTCTAGGGTCCCCTCCGTTTCCCTTTAGGTTCTAGCCTTTTGGCCATGTCATTTGCAACACTTTTCCCTCTGGTTTTTTGTTGTTTTTGTTTTTGCACCTATTTCCAGTTGATCTAACCTTTATATCCTTGTCCTTCATGACTTTAGATCCATTGGCCATTTTTTGTGTTTTGACTATATTTTTCCCACCCATAGACTAGTTTTTGGGAAGCCTGCCTCCTTGGGTTTAAATTGATGCATCATTAGCTATTTATTTTCTGTCATATTTCAGTTTACTTTACTATTATTTTTAGTTTTATTTACATTTATACAACACATTTTTTATTTTTTCTCTACACACGTCTGGGTTTAAAATTAAAATTAACACACTTATCACATAAACGCACACCCTAAGTGAAGAGCATCTGGTTTACACCACAAGGCCAAGACTATAACATTGTAATAAGTTGATCCTGCACCTCTCTGCCCTTGTTTTGACATTGTAATCATTTTATTCTACACCTCCTTTCCATTGTTCGTCTCTCTTCCTTCTGTGATCCATGTCTACTTTTCCATCACTGCTTCCCCAAGGCGTTTATCCTGGAGACTTCTTGGCCTTCATCCTTAGTTTTCGGTAGGAAGACTTACTCCTCCAGGTAGGGATCGAGTTTGTCTTGCACCGAGTCCCCATTATGACTATGCTTCTAGTTTAGCGAGTTCCCCTTCTAGTTCTATCCCTGGTTCTCCTCCTGTCACCTTCACCATGTCTGGTTGAGGACCTAATGTTGGTGGTAGCCCTAGCCCTAATGCTAGGAATACTACTAGTGGGACCGCAATAGGAATTATCTTGGCTACTCCCTTGCTCCCTTATATGGAAGGTCTCAGTCTTCCTGATTTCAACCAGTTGATCAATGATCCCATACACGATGACCCTGGTTGGCCTGCTATGCCAACTAAGCTCCCTTCTGACGTCCTCAAGTTTGAAGGTATTGCTGGAGAAGATCTTACAAACCATTTTTGATATTTCTACATGTGATGTTTGTCTAACTCCATCACCGATGACTCTCTCTGTATTCGGTTGTTCCAATGTATGCTTATTGGAGAAGTTTCTAAGTGGTATGTTGACCAGGCCTCCTCCTCTCATACTAATTTTGTGACTATTCCCAGGGATTTTCTGTCTTACTTCTAGCTTCCCCTTCATAATGACACTGTTACCGAACTTTTGAACTCGAGTCCCTACCTTCGAAGACTGTGTCTACATGGGCTGGTTTCTCATATCCCTTTTTCCTGCTATTGGAAAAGATGTCGCATATGATTTCCCTTAGAATGAAGAAGTCACCCTCCAGATTGCATTGAAATATGACCTAATCTACCCATAGTCTGGCTATGTTTATATCATCTTACCTGATCTCCCTAGACCCGGTGGTGCCAACGCACTAGGGCCATCCCATTCCACTGAAAGTATCATTGGAGCCCTTTCTCATCTGTACACTCATCCTCCCATGGGTTATGGTTTCCCTCAGGGAGATACCAACTCCTCCAGTAATTTTCTTCTTCCCAGTAGCATGTATCCAAGATATGGCATGCCTCCTCCTTTAACCAACTTGTTTACCACAATGTTTCCCAACCTCCTTATTATCCATATCCACAACCTAGTGCTCCATCTCCTCCAACATTAGCACCTCAGCCTCCCTTTCCTTATCAACCCTCGCAACAACAGCCACCACCTCCCAGGGGCAGGTATATGTACAACAGGGTGTGCCTAATCCTCCTAGTTCCAAAAATAAGAGGAAAGGAAATAAAAACCAATCTTCCCCAGGTAATCTAAGACCCAATCCACAAGGGAATGCACCTAACACTGCTAACCAGCAACAAGACACTTAGCTCAAGTAGGAAAGGCTTGTTTTCACGAAAAAAAACCTTATTCTTGTTGACGTGTCTATGGTCACTACACCCACAATTGTCCTCTTTTACCCCAGATGCGGCAGATGTTGGAAGCTCAAGCAACATCCCGAGGACAGCAAGACTCCCCTTCGATTCCTCCCCATGCTGCACCTATCCAGCCGGTTGTGTTTTCCAATATTTTCCCCCAGCAAGGATTCATGGCTACCCAATGCCCTAAAGGTCAGGCGGCCACTCAACCTCCTCCATCTGGTACCTCAAATTACCATATTCTCATGATGAACTCTGACCAACCCATTACCATTGACCTCAACCTTCAAAATCGGTCCCGTTAGTACAACAAACCTCCCGCTATGTCTTCCCTCGAGCCCCCTTCTTCAGCTTTCATAGAACCTCTTTCGACAACCAATGGTCCTTTACTAATCCCTCAGCCTAAGGCAGAGATTCATACCAAGATCCCCAAGGGACCATTATGCTGAAACACTGCTTCTGGTAAATATTCCCATTGGTATAGTATAGTAGATGATTTGGCTTAATCCCCTGCTACCATCTCAATGCTCGAACTCCTCCAGTCACGCCTTTCACAATTAAAATCTCTACTGACTAGCATGGGTTTTGTGTATCCTTCATATGATCGTTTGATCATCTTCAATGTTGACCGGTTAGAGCATCCCCTCGTTCTTGCTTCCTCGCCTTCCAAGTCCCTGTCAAGATCCAGATTGCCAACGTCTCTCGTTGTATCATTGACAAGGGGGTATCCACCAGTGTGATGTCCCCTTCGGTTTGGAAGCAACTCGGATCTACATAGTTTTCCCCTTACACTATCACCCTCCGAGTGTGGGATGGCCACTCTTCCCATCCCATAGGCCTGTCCCGCAATTGTCCCATTACTCTTGCAGGCAAGACTATTTTTTTTGATGTAGAAGTCATTGATGCCCCCCTTAGATTACAACATTCTATTGGCCCATAGCTACACTTATGCAATGTCTATTGTCCCATCTATGGTTCACCATCAGATGTTATTTCCTCACAATGGGAAGATTGTCACCATTGACAAGTTGACATATTATGAACCGAAGTCTCAGACCTCCCCTGAGTCCATCATCTCATCAGTGGCAAATAAAAAATTAGTCGAAACTTTGACGAGTGTTTCACCTGGAGTATAAAAAGACTCCTCTTTTCTTGATTCATTCCCTGGTCTTGACCATCCTGTATCTTATCCCAGCTTGTCGAACGTTTTCATGATGTAATCATCTCGGTCCGACATCAAATGGACTAGTTCGACTAGTCAGCAACCCTGCCCTCCGCAACTTGCTCCTAGAACCTCGACTCAGCCTTAAGGACACCCTCCTCCTAGCCCCTCATCTACAACTAGAATCCATGAGCCTATATACCCTCCTGGCATGGTTCCTCCTAGCATTAACCATCTCAGAGCTGGCCCGCCTGACCATTACCGCTCCGGTCAGATACCATTTCTAGCTCCCCCTCTTGGAGTATTTTAGGTACTTGTTATGGACACCTTATCTCTTCCTAACATGACCCTAGAGATCCCAGTCTATTACATTGATCCCCCAACCACTATCCCGCCTATTCAGCCCAAACCTTATACTGCTTTGATCCCGATTCAACCGGTCCTCGTGACCCCTCCCTTTGCTTCCGTGCCTCAGCCACCTCAATAGGAACCTACTCCTATTGTGAATGTTTCGGGTGAGGGGGGAAAGGCTTGCAAGAAGGCACCTAAAGACAAGGCCGCCCTGATGAACCCTTCTCCTCCTTAGACTCAAAACCGTACCCCCCTATGTGCTTTGTGTGATTTTGTTAGTCATGCCACCCATCATTGTCCTGGATTGCCTCATATCAATCCCATGGTGAATGTCGCATTCCATGAGTCTACTATCCCTGAAGCCTCTGTTCCTTCCTCGACTGTAGCCAAGAACCCCAATACTATTCACACCAAACAATCCTATGCATTTTTTTGTCTCCATGGCCATTATACTTACCTCTGTCCCTGCCTCAAAGAGTACTGCTCCTCTTTCGAAGCGGTTGGCCAGTTCAAGGCCAAGTGCAATGAGCCCACTGCTCCATTATTTGCACATTTTGCTCCAATAGAACTAGAGGACACATTCACTCCCATTTACATTCACCCTCTCGATGTCTAAATGATGAATCCATCGACCACTATCCACTACCTGTCATCATCTATGAGATCCTCGGTGGAAGACCCCCTTGGGACTTCCACTTTTGTTTCACCTGACCTCCCTTCAGAAATCACCTTGGGCTCAACATTAGTGGATATTTCATCAACTTCTTCTTCCATCACCCTCCGTGATGATATGCATGTGAACCTTTCTTCTCGTGAGATGAGTTAGGTAGCTTCACTGCACCACGTGGTATTTCTTCCACCAGTCACCCCATCTTATATTTTGATGATGAAATTATGGAGGTAGTCACCACCCCTGACTTAATCTATCCCCCCTTACATCAAACCCATGCATTCGAACCACATACACCTTGTGGCCATTACATTGACACCCAATGTTTGTGTAAGGGGGCACCCATATTTGAAAGTCTAGGAGAAGTAATTCTCCATAACTCTCCTAGTGTATCTGGTCATGTCGATTCTAGTACCATTATTCTTCCCCATTTAGAAGAACCTATAGAGTCCCATATCACTTCATATCACTCTAGGGGTGATACTCATCATCATTCCTTCATCTTACATTAGAAACCCAGTCCCCTAGACATTTTTGTTGACCAACCTGTGTGTTTTATAGGTGAGCACGAGTTCATTATATATAAATCCACTATTTGGGATAGTGAAACCATGTATGCCAACCCAGAAACTTAGTCCATTTGCTTCATATATGTAGTACCAAAAGAGATTGGTAATCATCCATTCCCTTTCTCGAACTACATAACCATAATGAAAATAAATGGCACAACACGTCATAAAAATGTGTTTAAATTCCCCTTTTGTAAATACATTTTTGCATGAACATAACATGCTTCGGCGCACCTATGGCCCTCAACCATAAAATTGCAAGCTCTCAGCCAAAAACACCACTGAAACCCCCTTTCTTTGATAGGATACACTTTTTAGGTCATTTCCTGGGAAAGGTCATAGTTTTTTTGTCTAGTACCTGCTACCCAGGTCATAGAACAGACCCTAAAAAGTGCAACCTGGCCTATTCATGAGCTCTGGGTGCCTAAAATGAAATTTTTATCCCCTTAATTGGAAGAGTATGGTTATGCCTCTTACTTTCAACTGATGGATCTTAATTCCAACGATTGGTTTTTCCACTATGATTGTCGTAAGATTTAGGGCCTTTTCTCCTCTCTACATTCACCATGGCTACACTTTCAAATGAATGATTTTGGAGGGAAAATGCCTTATTCAAACAGAAACCATGGATTTTTCTTTCACTAGTTGTGGCGAAACCATACCTCAGTTTGAAAAACCATTAGTACCATTGGAAATCTCTCACCGAGCTCTCAAATGGGTATCGTTTATTTTTTTCTGACTTGATACTTCACCCAGATACATTTTTTCCAAGAAGGGTCAGTTTACCACTCCTCAAAATCGAATTTCGTCACTTGCAACACTTATACTTGAGCCACCACTTTTCCTTCAGACTTGTCCATTCTTGTGTCGATTTTTGTCATGAGTACCCATCTTGTACTCTTTATTTTATGGTCCCGACAGGGCTTGTTCTATGTGGTAGCATGATCGAGTCACCCTTGTTAGAGCATCCGAGTTGAGTCATCACCGCATCCATGGAGTCTATCCCGAGTCCCTTCGTATCCTTATATAGTCCTTAATCCTTCATTTCTTTGCTACTCTCTCATGTCACACATTTTTCCATTCAGTCATATTGTCCCCTATCCCCTCTAGTATTGTGTCAGTTGCTACCAAGGTCATCCATACCCTTTATGCTCTAACAAGGGAAGTCATCAGCTCGCTACTCAGTACGCCCATTCAATCATTATCCCTAGTGGCAGGCTATTAGTAACTCTACTGCTATCTCTCGTTCCTTAGTTTATGATCCCTTATTGCCTCGCCTATGGTGGACCTCCTTCTATCGACATCAGCTTATTCATTCTAGAAGACAGGTCTAGAGGGTGGTGTACCTTGGGTCCAGCTTCCACTCTTTTTCGGTGCCTCGAATCAGGTAAAGGGACCCTCTATTTCCCTTTGACTTGATTATTTCTTAGCTCCAACTCCTCATAGCATGATCAATATTTGTATACTCGATGGTTCAGCAAAGCAACAGATTGTATCAGTGATTTCCCGAGTGTGTGTCAGATGTTCCAGAACTCGTGAGGGGGTGGAACTTCAGGTAGCCCACCACATGCCTGGATGACCTCTCTACTACAACCTTTGATGCAACTCCATATATTTGATGGTTCCGGCCTCAACCACTTACAATGTCTTTTAGTTTGCATATATCATTCATATTTTCAGAGCCCTTTCATGTTTTATAGGTCCTTTTTGGTTGTACTTATGTCTCATGTACTCAGATATTATTGTACAAGTGTTGGTTGTTGTCCCAGGCACAGTATGTTTGTGGGATCCATTATCATGTTTTTATTTGGCCCATGTTTATGCCAGAATTCACTATATATTTCAGTCCCTTTTTTACTGGACTCATTATTCTTTCTACTTTTTTATCGCGGCGGGGCATAGGTGTGCCTCCCCCCACCTCATGTAGAAATGTACTCACTCATAAAAGAGACTTGTCACACCTGTAATTTTCACCCCCTCAGGGTCTTGTCCTCTCGTGCTTTAGTATACCTTACATTCTCTCTCTCTGACTTCGCCTTTGGTGTCTAGTGATTGAGTTCTTACAGCATACTTCGGTCATACGACTTGCTCCTAATGCTCTCATGCTGGGGGTCAAATGTTACACAAATTTTTGGTCATCTAACTTGTTACTATTAGATGGACCAAAGTACACCATGTAAGACCAATTTTACCCTTGTAAAATTACTTTCACTATTAAAAATAACTCAATAATTCTTAATTTATTAAGTTGTTTATGGTCTAAAAAAGAAACCCCACGAGGAATAATTGAATAAATACTTCTTTGTTTGATTTTCCTCAAGGGATATTTACTTAAACAAAAACTTTATTAATATTCACGGTCATATTTAACACAAAATAGGAAAATTAATTAGATAAATGATTATTTATCTTATTATTTTCTAATAACAATTATTTAAAACATTATTTAAATAATATTCCTTGTTAAATTTGACTAAATAATCTATAAATAATTGAATAAATCATTATTTATTTAATTATTACTCAAACACATTCTTAAAATAATAAATAAATAATTTATTTATTTATTATTTACAAATAAATGGATCTGACCAAATTCAAATTATTTTTCCCTCCAACAAATATAATAAAATATTCCATAAAATTTTGATCTAGATTTGGTTAATAATATTTTAATTATGCACCAATATCTAGACTAATTCAATATTTTGTTATAAATAGAAGGGGTTTTCCATTCATTCACTACCTTTTTTTGCCTAAAGACAACTGTGGATCTATACTTTTGGTCTGACTTTGATCCTCCATCATTGTCATATTTTGCTACCATTTTACTTGTGAGCTCCCTTTGAGTTCCATTTTTGTCTGGGTTTTCTACACCATCAAGAAAGAGAGATCTTAGATCTGAAGCACTGAGGACATACAAGAACCCATCCCATTGAGGGGGAATAGTAACATCTTTATATGTTCCCTTCCTAGGTGTCATAAATACAAATTTTTTTAAAAATATTCTTGTCTTGTCTATTGCATGCATCGATAAACTCTTGCTTTTATTTGTTGTTTAATGTCTTTAACTGCATAGATCTAGATTTTGTAACGTTTTTCTTGGTCAACTAACTGCAGATCTAAAGAAATTGACATCCATATTTGATGTTAGGGCTATTTTTTGTGCATAGCTAAAGTGAGATTTTTTTCGTACGCTTGCAATTAGAGTTCACACTAACACTCGGGATTTTTAAAAACTTACCACAGGGTGAAGAATGATTTTTTTTTTTGGGATGGCCTTAAATATGATATTCAAAATTTTGTGGTAGAATTTTTGGTTTTCCAGCAAAATAAAGTTGAGACAATTAAGACCCTAGGTCGACTATAACCTTTATCCATTCCAAGTCAATATTCTGCAGAGGTTTCAATGGATTTTATCACAGGTTTACCTAAGTCCAAAGGAAAGAGTGTCATCATGGTTGTAGTTGATTGAATTACCAAGTATGCACACTTTTGTGCATTATCTCACCC
Source organism: Pinus albicaulis (assembly GCA_034641835.2). Lineage (NCBI taxonomy): Eukaryota > Viridiplantae > Streptophyta > Pinopsida > Pinales > Pinaceae > Pinus > Pinus albicaulis. Next base: position 1,171,648,218 of record CM076575.1, on the reverse strand, counting down.
ATTTAAATCAATTACAGTCGGTACTACATTTATGGAAAAAATTCAAAAGCTACATGGAAACCAAAATTTTATTGTAAGAGAGACAGATCCCATTTTCACTATAAATTTTTGGATGGAATTATTTTCTTGTTTGGGTACTCAACTAGCTCATAGCTCATCTTATCATCCTCAATATGATGGGAAAAATGAGATAGTCAACAAATGTTTGGAAGGATATCTTCGTTGTTTTGTATCTGACAAAAAAACACAATGGGTCGAGTGGTTACTTATTACTGAATGGTGGTATAACACTTCCTTCCATACTACATTAAAACCCAATTTATGGCACTTTATGGATATCATCCACCATCCATCACATCATATTTAAGAGAAAATTCTAAGGTTGAAGTAGTGGAAGATCACATAGAGCATCAAAAAAAATTTCTCCAACTCTAAAAGGATAGCCTATATTTGTCACAAAATCGAATGAAATAATAGACAAATCAACATCGCAGTGAGAGAAGTTTTAACGTAGGAGACTGAGTATTTTTACGGCTACAACCATACAAAAAATGTCCCTCAAGAAATCTAAGAAGGATAATAAATTATTTCCAAAGTACTATGGTCCTTACAAGGTGTTGGAATAGATTGTTGCTATGGAATACATATTGGAGCTTTCTTCTTCTTCTCGAGTGCACCCAATTATCCATGTTTCATGCTTAAAGAATGTTATAGGTGACAAACTTCCAGTTCAAACAATATTTCTAGAACATGATTAGGAAGTAAAAATCATATTGGAACCTAAAGCAGTCACGGAAACAAGAACTCGATAGCTACGAAATCTATCAATTTTAGAGTATCTCATCAAGTGGAAGAACTTACACATTGGAGATTCCACATTGGAGAAACATCTATAACTACTCAATCGTTGAGGACAACACATTTTTGAATGATAGAGGCATGTTAGGTCCCAATATTACTATTGTAGTCCCTTATTGTTGTTAGTGAGGCCCCCTTATTGTTATTTTTGTACCCTTGTAGTCCCCATATTGTTATTATTTTTCCCCATAAAAGCCCACTATTGTTATTGTTCTGCTCGTACATTATTATTGTTAGGTCAGCTAGGATTATATTGTGACCCCATGGAATTCTATATATAGAAAGGATGTTTTATCATTTGTATCATACAAGAATTGTTCATTTATGTAATATAAATGAGGTATCCCCATCGAAGTCGCTTATTTCTAAGGCGTTGATCTCTCTTTTCCTCTATTTTTGGAGTTGGCTTCATAACTATCGCCTTCAGTCCTACTTTCCACCATTATTGGACACATCATACATGGAAAAAAAATTCACACCAACAGAGCTAAATGTTGACTGTATGGAACATTCCACAACTGATCAGATCATGGACAAGCATATCAAGAACACTCGTACAAATAATATCCAACCATATCGGGTTATCAAAGCTGGCCAACTACTGCACCAAGGAAAGTGGCTCACGAGGGACCAAGTTTAGTAGAAGTTTCCTCATCTCATGGAGGAACTCAACGCAATGGGAAAATTTTCTTCCTAAGCGGGGGGAACTAATCCAGGTGGATTTGGTGGCCACCCACATATTCCACTTGATTCCAAACCATTGTTTCTATTAATTTTTCAGTTCCTTAATTGTAGCACAATTTACTATTTTTGGCAGTTTTTCGGTTCCTAAACTTATGATACTATTTTAACGCCCTAAAAGAATTTTTTTTGGGAAAAATGGTACTAAAGTGAGACTTAAACTACTATTAATCACTTGAAAGTTGTAGTCCTTGGATATATATTTCTAGAGAGGTATTGTGTGTGTCAAATAGAGATCTTATGCCAAATATATGACCCCGAGAAGTTGATGTACCAATTTACCCAAACGAGGCCCATAGTTTTGGCACTTCATCCCCTAGGGTTAGGTTTCTAGATGTTTATGGTTTCAAATTGTTTCTCAATAATAGATAGGCCTTCGAGCCTCATTGTAACACAATTTAGAGGTATGTAGTTGCCACATATTTTCTTAGAGATAAGATACCATCACCCAAGCCAGTTTATTTCAATTATGTCTGTAAGATTATTTTAGATATTTTATATTAATGAAATGAAGTATATTTTCTGCTGAATCTCTATGTTTATTTTTGTTTCTATATTTTATTGCGTTCCTGCATAATTCTAGATTAGCTTTTACATGCACTACTTTCTATGCCTTGACGCGTGGAAAAGACCTGATCAGATTGTTATTTCACAAGGAAAATATGTCATGAAGATATTGGAGAGATTTTGAATGACCAAATGCAATTTCTATCCCACACCAATGGAAATTAATTTCAATAATTTATGGGTATAAATTGTAGGATATGATTTGATGAATCGATTTGATTATAGATAGTTGATTAGGGCTCTAACGTTCTTTATGAACACCCATCTAGATATATGCTCTGTAGTGAACATGTTGATTCAATTCATGACTGAGCCTCTCCATGCACATTGAATTGCTGCCAAGCACATATTGAGTTGTTTTCATTGGATGATCACCCTTGGTTTGAGATATCTTACTTGAGATTTTCGACTTCATGGATATACCGATGTTGATTAGGAAGGAAACATTGTCGAAAAAAAGAGTTTGTTTGGATGTTGTTTTAGCCTTGGATATGCCATGATATCTTGGATGAGAAAGAAGAAGAATTTTGTAGCACTAAGTACCGTCAATTATGAATACATTTCCACTGGCATGCCTAGATAAGAATTTGTATGTTTGAGGAGGGTATTTGGAGAGCTATTTGAGCAGGTCCTAGAAACTAGAATTATATATTGTGACAACAAGAGTGGGATATGTCTAGTAGAGAATCCTGTATTTCATGATGAGTCCAAGCACATAGAAATGTGATATAATTTAATTGGAGACATGGTGTAGAGGGGATCCGTTAAACTCCAACACATATCCAAATATTACCAGATTGTAGATATTATCACCAAGGCTTTGCCAAAATTGAAGTTCTTGGCCTTTAGAGAGAATTTTGGACTGATCGATGTGACCCCTCCTCATAAGGTGCATTTCCGATCAAGAACATTGATAATAGTTGTTCCCGTTTGGTTGAGCTCCCTAAGGTGGTAATTGAGCATTGATAATAGTTGTTCCCATTTGGTTGAGCGCCCTAAGGTGGTAATTGAGAATTGAGGGATCCTAGTGTAGAGGGATCTCTGTAAAATAGGGTATCACCCATATATGTTACAAATAGTGTGGAAAATATTCCCCCTATCTTGGCTGAGAGTGGCTATGTAGAGGAAAGAGACACCGATAGAGGTTGTTCTGATTTGTGAGAAGAGACCGAAAGATTTTGTGCAGTATAAGAAGGCCGAGAGCTGAATGTACATTGTTGAGAGTAGAGGGACGAGAGTAGTATGATTATTTGGTTTGGAAAAAGTCTTGTGTGGGCTATGTGATGAGTGGTTGTAGTTGAGTAGAATAGTGGGTTGTTGTAGAGTGAGAAGAGTGAGTAGAAGATAGAGAATGATGCGTGGGACAAGGGCTAAAGAGCACAAAGCTAATATTAGGCAGAGTGGATGCCATGTACAGTGAAACATTAGTTTCCGTATTTAGTGTGGGTTTCAACTTACATACAAGAAGTTGGTACTTCCATCTCTAGTGGGTTTCTGAGAGGGCTTGGTGGTTGGTGCCTCCTGTAAGTTGGTGCTTGCATAGATCCAAGGAGCTTCAAGTTGGCAGTTGCAAAAAATCCATGAAGTTGATTCTTTAGATGGTGCTTTTGGTAGGTTGATAAGGTGTATGTTAAAGAAGGGACTTGGTGCTTCCTGCTAGTGGGCACTAGAAAACAATAAAAGGGATTTCATGCTTCCTATGAGAGGTGGCTCACAAACATATTGATGTAATAAATTAGGTGCTCTTATTGTACATCAATAACAACAACAATATTTGGTTTTTTTCCCCAAAAAGGGTCTCCATGTAAAACCTTCACGTCTCATGTGTATGTTTCACATGGTGTGTGCTTGTATGTTGATTTCATATTGCTGCCACATGATACGTTGTTGCTTATATGGATGGTTGAAAAGTTTGAATAATAAAAATAAATTGGTATAAAAGTTAGAATTAACATTAATACTGATTGACCCCCCCTGGGTATTAAAATTGTTTCCAACAATTCGGATCAGGGCTAAGGTTAATCGCTATAAGGTAGATCAAGGGGAAACAATGGCTTATTGATTTTGGATAATAGCAGAAGGAGTTCCATTTCTAAATGGATCAGAATATGAGTTATCGAATATCAGAATCAAATCCTACCTGATGATAGTCAATGAAGACATTTGGCTATCTAGTATATATCGAGAGAACAATGAGTTCAATACATAAGACAAGGAAATCATCATGAAAGTGTTGTCCAAGCCAAATGGTGATAAAGTGAGGTATTTTGAGTCAGGAAAGGAAATACTAGATAGATTGCAATGTTTGTATGGAGGATAAAGGTACACAGCTAAATAGGAGGTCGAACAATCTTCTCAAGCAGCGAACCTAAATATGTGAAGGCTACTAATGATGAGAAGAAGAGAAGGAAAAAGAAGAAGAAGGAATCCCAAAGGAAAGATGCTCAAAAAATTGAACATATTTCTTTGTGTGAGAAAACTGTTGATCTTCACTCCAAGGATGGTAAATAAGAATACCTAGATGAGAGGTCGTGTGACTCTAAAGGTAAGCTGTTGTTTGTGATAGTTTTAAATAGGTATGTCATTTAGCCACTAGATGTACATATTCTTCTTTTGAAGATAAATATAGTCATACATCTAGTTGTTGTAAAGAGAGACCTATATTTGTAGCATTAGAAAATGAAATTACCTTAGAGGAAGAAGAGAGATCTCTGGTGTACTCTTCTGTAGGAGAAAATATCAATACTCCTAGTAGTGATGAAGAAGGGAAATATGTTAGACTAGTGGAAGATTCCATGGTCACAAATATTGTGTTAGATCTATATGGTAGTTCAGCCGCTACCATTGATAGCGAAGAAAAGGATCTAGATGAAAGGATCTATTTGAGGAAGAAGTTGATATTTTCTCTAAAAGAGATCAATGATGTATTAAAAGAAAATATTAAGAAAAAGAAGTAGTTGCATGAGTGTGAGTTTTAGAACAGGAAGTTAAGTAAAACAATAGTTGATCTTAATGCTCAATAAGAAGGCATCGATAAACTGAATGGGATTTTGGCTAATAGAGTAAATGGTCGAGAAGGTTACTGTGAGTGTTAGTATGAATCTTAATTCCAAGCGTACAAAAAAATACCACTTTATTTGTGCATAACAAATAGCCCTAATAGTAGAAATGACTGCTAATATCTTCAGATCTGCAGTTAGGTGATCAAGATAAATGCTGCAAAAATCTAGATCTATGCATTAGAAGACATTAAACAATAGAAAAAACAAGATTTACTCCATGCATCCAATAGAAAAGACAAGAATATATCAAATGAATTTTGTATTAATGGCACCTGGGAGGAAAACACAAGAGGGTGTTCCCAGTTCTCCTGAATGGGATGGGTTCTTGTAAGTCCTCAGCACTTCAGATTTGCAATTCCTCTCTCTTGATGGTGTAGAAAACCCAGAAAAAAATGGAAAAATATGGCTATGATGGTGGATCAATAGCCAGACCAAAAGTTTAGATCTAGTGGGATCTTTAGGCAACAAGAGGTGGTAAATGAATGGGAAAACCCTTCTATTTATAACAAAATATTGAGTTAGTCTAGATATTGGTGCATAGTTAAAATATTATTAACTAAATAAAGATCAAACTTTTGTGGAATATTTTATTATATTTGTTGGAGGGAAAAGGAATTTGACTTGGGTTAAATCCCTTTATTTATAAATAATAAATAAATAAATGATTTATTTATCATTTTAAGGATGTGGTTGAGTAATAATAAAAAATAAATGATTTATTTATCTTTTTAAGGATATGGTTGAGTAATAATCAAATACATAATGATTTATTTAATTATTTAAGGGAGATTCAGTCATACTTAACACAGAATATTATTTAAATAAGGTTTAAATAATTATTCTTAGAAAATAATAAGATAAATAATGATTTATCTAATTAATTTCCTTGTTTTGGGTTAAATATAACCAGGAATATTAATTAAAATATTTTTTAACTGATTATTCCTTGAGGAAAATGAAACAAATATAGAGTTATTTAATATTTCCTCATGCGGTTTCCTATTTAGACCATAATCAACTTAATAAAGGTGGTTTACTAAGTTATTTTTCATAGTGAATGCGATTTTACTTAGGGTAAAATTGGTCTTACATGCTGTACTTGTGTCCATCTAATAACAATGGGTTAGATGACCAAAAAATGGTGTAACAGATTTCCCCCCAGCATGCAAAAATTAAGAGCTAATCGTATGACTCAAGTACATTGTAAGAATTCAATCGCTAGACATCGAAGGGGAAGTCAAAGAGAGAGGAGTGTAAGGTAGACCAAAGTGTTGAAAGAAATAGACCCTGAGGAGGAGAGACTTGCAGGTGCGACAAGTCTCTTTGATGAGTGAGTACCTACTATAGGCAGCGGGGGAGGCATACCTATGCACATCGAGGCAATAGTACAAACGATAAGGTGTCCAGAAAACCATGGGACGAAATAATATAGGATACACTGGCATAAACATGAGCCAGATAAATAACATGATAATGAATCCCACATACAGGTTGTGCCTGGGATAACAGCCATGACTTTGTACAATAATACCTGAGTACATGAGATATGAATACAACCCAGATGCCCCTGTAACTAGGAAAGGGCTCTAAAAATCTGACTGATATATGCAAACAAGAAGGCGCTGCAAGCGGCTAACGCCATCATCATCAAATCTATGGATCTGCATCGAAGGATGAAGTGAAGATTTCATTCGGGTATGTGGGGGGCTACCAGAAGGGCCACCTCCTCATGAGGGTTGAGACAACTCACACACAGCTGGGAATCACTGATATCAGCTGCTGCATCACTAATCCATCAAGTATATGAATCTCGATCATGCTAAAAGGAGATGGAGCTGAGAAACAATCAAGTAAAAGGGAAATACGGGGTCCCTTTTCCTGATCTGGGGCACCGAACAAGAGTGGAAGTTGGAAGAAAGGTACACCTCCCTCTAGACCTATCTTCTAGAATGAATGAGTTTATGTTGACAGAAGGAGGTCTGCCATAGGTGAGGCAGTAACGGATCCTCAACTAAGGCACGAGAGAAAATAGTAGAGCGACTAACAAGATGACACCAATTATCATGATGAAATGGGGGTTACTAAGTAGCAAACAGACGACTTCCCTTGTTAGAGCATAAAGGGCATGGTTTACTTGGCAGGGACTAACATGATATCATGAGGAATAGGGGACAGTGGAACTGAAGGCCATGGGGTGCGACACAAGAGAGGGACCAAGCAATGAAGGATGGAGGACTATAGTTGGATGCAAAGGGACACGAGATAGACTCCATGACTGCAATGATGACTCAACTCGGATGCTCTAAACAAGGGTGACTCGATGGTGCTGCCACATGGAAAAGGTCCAATGGATATCATAAAAACATGAGTATAAGATGGTAACTCACGACAAAATTTGACACGAGCGTGGACAAGTATGGAGGCAAAGTGGTGCCGTCGGTACGAGTGTTGCAAGTGAAGAAGTTCGATTTTGAGGAGGATTGAAGTGATGCTTCATGGAAAAAATGTGTCCTGGTGAAGTATCAAATCACTAAAAACTAATAGATACCCATTTGAGGGCTTTCCCACAGTTAGACGCTTCATCAAACTGAGCTACAGTTTGACTGCAATAGGCGAAAGAAAAATCAGAGGTTTTATTTTAATAAGGAATTTTCCCTCCCAATTCACTCATTCGTAGGTGGAGCTATGGTGAATGTAGTGAGGAGTGAAGCCCATAAATCTTGTGGTGATTGTAGTAGACAAACTGTGTTGGAATTGAGATCAGTCAGTTGTAGGTAAGAGGCCTAATCCTACTCTTTCATTTCAGTGGATTGAAAGTTCAATTTAGGTACCCAGAGCTCATGAACAACCCAGGTCGCACTTTTTGGGGTCTGTTTCGTGACCTGGGTAGCAGTTCCTTGGCATAAAACTGCGACCTGTCCCAGGAAATGACTTGAACAATGCGACCTGTCAGAGAAAAGGGAGTTTCAGTGTTGTTTTTGGCTGAGATTTGGGATTTTTATGGTTAAGGGGCATAGGTGCCCCCAGGCATGTTATGGACATGCCAAAATGTGTTTAGAAAAAGGGAAATATAAACACATTTTAATGATGTGGTGTGCCATTTGTTTGCAGTTTGAGAAAGGAAATAGATGATTACCAATCTCTTTTGGTAGTACATATGTGAATCAAATGGAATTTAAGTTTCCGGGTTGGCATACATGGTGTTACTATCCCAAAGAGAAGATTTGGAGATAATGAACTGATGTTCTCCCAGAGAACCCATAGGCTGGTCAACCACAATGTCTATGAGACTAAGTTGTTGATACAATATGAAGGAATGATGAGGGGTATCATCCCTAGAGTGATTTGAAGTGATATGGGATTCTAGAGGTTCTTCTAAATGTGGAAGAATAATGAGACTAGAGTCGAAACAACTAGATTCACTAGGAGAGTTGTGGAGAATTGCTTCTCCTAGTCTCTCAAATATGGGTGCCCCCTTACCCAAACATTGGGTGTCAATGTAATTGCCACAAGGTGCATGTGGTTCGAATGCATGAGTTCAATGTAAGGGGGGATAGATAAAGTCAGGGGTGGTGGCTGCTTCCATAATGTTGTCATTGTAATTGAAGATGGGGTGAATGATGGAAGAAATACCACTTGACATGGCGAAGCTACCTGACTCATCATCATGAGAAGAGAAGTTCATATGCACATCGTCACAAGTGGTGACAAAAGAATAATCAGATAAAGGATCTACCGATGTTGAGCCCAGGGTGATCGCTGAAGGGATGTCAAGCGAAACATCGGGGGAAGTCTCAAAGGGGAATTCTACCGAGGGTCTCATGGATGATGATAGGTAGAAAATGGCAGGAGAAGGCTCCATCATCTCGAAATCAGGAGGGGGAATGTCAATGGGAGAATTCATTTCCTCTGGTTTTGCGAAAACAAAATGGACAAATAAGGGAGCAGTCGACTCATTGCGCTTGGCCTCAAATTGGAAAACCACTTCCAAAGAGGAGCAGTACTCTTCAAGGCAGGGACAGAGGTGAGTATAGTGGCCATGGAAATCACAAAAAGCACGAGGGTGATTTGTGTGCAAAGACTTGAGTTTCAGGACTAAATCCAGTATAGTGACATATACCTTTGGGATATCAGACTCCGGAAACGTCTCATTGACCATGGAATTAAGGTGACGCAACTCCGGACAAGTATGGGTGGTGTGGCCAATGACATCATAGAAAGCACACTAGATGGTACGCTTTGGATGCCAGAAAGGGGCAGGGTTTGTTGGGGCAACCTTTTGCTTTGATGCCCCCTTGTGAGCTTTTCCCTTCTTACGCAAAGCAGTCGAAATGGGAGGTGGTTACTATTGAGGTGAATGAGGCACTGTTTCAATGGGAGAATTCATAGGGACCGGTTGGACCAGGGTCAATTAAATATGAGGTTTGGGTTGACCAGGCAGGGTAGCAGTTGGAGGCTCTAGGTACCAGATGAGAATCCCAACGGTTAGGTTAGGAAGAGAGAGGGTGGCCATAACAGGTACTCTGTACACTCCTTGTGGGGGAGCTAGGAAAGGTATCTGACCAGAGGGGTAATGACCATGCAAGATGGCTCCAAGATGGTTAATGGCTGGAGGAACTATTCCAGGAGGGTAAAGGGGGTCATGAGTACCAGCTGAAGGTGAAGGGCCAGGAGAAGAAGGTTCAGAATGTTGATCAGAGGACATCATGAGAATTTGGTAATCGGGGAACCAGATGGAAGAGGCTGAGTGGCCACCTGACCTTCAGGTGGTTGTGTAGCCACAAATGCCTGTTGTGCATCCACCCGCTCCTAAGGGGGTGGTGACTGCTATTGCGGGGGATGAGAAGGCGAGCGAGGCAGAGGTGCTGATGCTGGAGGAGCTGGAGCACCAAGCTGTGGATACGGATAATAAAGGGCTTGGGTAACAGTGTGGTAAACATGAGGTTGGGCCAAAGGAGGAGGCATGTCGTATCCTAGAGACATGCTACCAGGAGGGGGAAAAGTGCGGGAGGTGCTGCCCCCCCCCAGGAAAACCATAACCCATGGGAGGTTGAGCGTATGGATGAGAGAGAGGTCCAATGATACTGTCGGTGGCATGAGGTGCCCCCTATGCGTTGGCACCATTGGGTCTGGGGAGATCAGGTAGAACAGTATAAACATAACCCGTCTGAGCATAGATCAGATCATATTTTAACACCATTTGGAGGGCAGCTTCTTTAGTTTGAGGAAAATTCGATGCGACATCTTTCACGATAGGAGGCAAGAGAGTTCTAAGGAACCAGTCCATGTAGACAGGGTCTTCGAAGGTAGGGGATTGACATAGGCTCTTTCTTCTCTGCCATTCATAGACATGATCGGATAGGCGGGTCACAGATGATTGATGGAAAGAAGTCAAAATTTTGATACCAGTGTCATAACGAAGGGGAAGCAGGAAGTAAGATAAAAAATCCTGGGAAAGAGTTACAAAGGTGGTATGAGAGGAAGTGGCCTTATCAACATACCACTTAGAAGCTTCACCTGTAAGCATTTGTTGGAACAACCGAAGACGGACAGAGTCATCGGTGATGGATTTAGATGAATACCACATGTGGAAATATTGAACATGATTTGAAGGATATTCTCTAGCAAGGCCTTCAAACTTTGGGATGTTGGAAGGGAGCTTTGTTGGCATAGAAGGAAAACTAGCGTCATGGTGTATAGGGTCATTTATCAATCGGTCCAAATCGAGGAGGCTGAGGCTTGCGATGAAGGGGAGCAAGGGTGCAACTGGGGTAGCGTCTGTTGCGGTCACACTAGTGGTATTCCCAGCTTGAGGGCCAGGGTTACCGTTGTTAGTATGAATCTTCATTCGATGCGTATGAAAAAATACCACTTTAGCTGCACATAACCAACTTCCCTAACAGCAGAAATGACTAATAATATCTTCATATCTGTAGTTAGATGATCAAGACAAATGCTGCAAAAATCTATATCTATGCATTAGAATACATTAAACAATAGAAAAATAAGATTTACTCCATAGATCCAATAGACAAGACAAGAATATATCCAATGAAATTTTTATTAATGGCACCTAGGAGGAAAACACAAGAGGTTGTTCCCTGCTCTCCTCAATGGGATGGGTTCTTGTAAGTACTCAACACTTCAGATTTAGAATTCCTCTCTCTTGATGGTGTAGAAAACCTAGACAAAAATGGAAAAATATGTCTATGATAGTGGATCAATAGCCAGATCAAGAGTTGAGATCCAGAGTGATCTTTAGGCAAAAAAAGGTGATAAATGAATGGGAAAACCCTTCTACTTATAACAAAATATTGAGTTAGTCTAGATATTGGTGCATAGTTAAAATATTATTAACCAAATCAAGATCCAACTTTTATGGAATATTTTATTATATTTGTTGGAGGGAAAAGGAATTTGACTTGAGTCAAATCCCCTTATTTGTAAATAATAAATAAATAAATGGTTTATTTATTATTTTAACAATATGGTTGTATAATAACCAAATAAATAATGATTTATTTAATTATTTAAGGGAGATTTAGTCATATTATCAAAGAGTATTATTTAAATAATGTTTAAATAATTATTCTTAGAAAATAATAAGATAAATAATGATTTATCGAATTAATTTCCTTGTTTTGGGTTAAATATAACCAGGAATATTAATTAAACTGTTGTTTATCTAATTATTCCTTGAGGAAAATCAAACAAATATGGATTTACTTAATGTTTCCCCATGGGGTTTCCTGTTTAGACCATAAACAACTTAATAAAGGTGATTTACTAAGTTATTTTCATAGTGAAAGAAATTTTACTTGGAGTAAAATTGGTCTTACATGGTGTAATTGGGTCGATCTAATGATCATAGGTTAGATGACCAAAAAATTGTGTAATAGATTGCCCCCCAGCGTGCGAGCGTTAGGAGCTAATCGTATGACCAAAGTACGTTGTAAGAACTCAATCACTAGACATCGAAGGGGAAGTCAAAGAGAGAGGATTGTAAGGTAGACCAAAGTGCTGAAAGAACCATGCCCTGAGGAGGTGACTTGCAGGTGCGACAAGTCTTTTCGATAAGTGAGTACCTGCTATAGGAGGTGGGGGAGGCATATGTATGATCGTTGAGGCAATAGTAAAAAAAATAAGGCGTCTGGGAAACCACGAGACGACATAATGCTAGCATAAACATGAGCCAGATAAACAAAATGATAATGAATCCCACATACATATTGTACCTGGGATAACAACTAGGACTTGTGCAACAATATCTGAGTACATGAGATATAAATACAACCCACATGCCCTTGAAAATAGGAAAGGGGTCTGAAAATCTAACTGATACATGCAAAAAAAAGGTGCTGCAAGCGGCTGAGGCTGACATCACAAATGTATGGAGCTGCATCAATGGCTGTAATGAAGAGGTCATCTATGTATGTGTGGGGCTACCTATAGGGCCACCCCCTCATGAGGGCTGAAACATCTCACACACACCCAGGAATCACTGATGTCAGCTGCTACATCACTGGAATATCAAGTATAGGTATCTCAATCATGCTGAAAAGGAGCTAGAGCTGAGAAACAATCAAGTTAAAGGGCTATAAGGAGTCCCTTTTCCTGATCCGAGGCACCAAACAAGAGTGGAAGCTGGAATAAAGGTATAGCGCCCTCTAGACCTGTCTTCTGGAATGAATGAGCTGATGTCGACAGAAGGAGGTTTTCCATAGGTGAGGCAATAAGGGATCCTCAACTAAGGCTCGAGAGAAAATAGTAGAGTGACTGAGAGACTGACACCAATGATGATGATGAAATGGGGGGAAATGAGTAGCGAATGGACGAATTCCCTTGTTAGAGAATAAGAAACATGGATGACCTGACAGCGACTGACACAATATCATGGGGGATAGGGGACAGTGGGACTGAAGGCCATAATGAGCGAAATGAGAGAGGGACCAAGTAATGAAGGATGGAGGACTATATCGGGGTGTGAAGGGACTCGGGATAGACTCCATGAAAGAAATGATGACTCAACTCGAATGCTCTAAATAAGGGTGACTCAATGGTGCTGCCACATAAGAAAAGGGTCCAATGGGGATCATAAAGGCATGAGTACAAGATGGCAACTCACTACGAAAGTCAACACGAGTGTGAACAAGTATGGAGGCAACATGGTGCCCCCAGTACGAGTGTTGCAAGTGAAGAAATTCGATTTTGAGGAAGGGTGAAGTGGCACTTCTTGGACAAAATGTGTCATGGTGAAGTATTAGATCAAAAAAAGCTAATAGATACCCATTTGAGGGCTTGGTGGGATTTTTATAATGTTATAGACCGTTCGTCAAACTGAGCTATGGTTTGGTCGCAGTAAGAAAAAGAAAAATCAGGGGTTTTCTTTTAATAAGGCATTTTCCTTCTAGATTCACTTATGTGTCGATGGAGCTGTAGTGAATTTCGTGAGGAGAGGAGGCCTTAAATCTTGTGGAAGTTGTAGCGGATAAATCGACTATTTGAATTTGATGTCCGACAGTTTTAGGTAATATGCTTCATCCTAATTTTCATTTTAGTGAGTTGAAAGTTTAGCTTGGGTACCCAGAGCTCATGAACAGGCCAAGTCGTACTTTCTTGGGGTCTATTCTATGACTTGGGTAGTAGGTACTGGGCAGAAAACTACTACCTGTCCCAGGGAATGACCTGGAAAGTGTGACCTGTTAGAGAAAGGGGATTTCAGTGCTTTTATGGGCTAAGATCCAGGATTTTATGGTTGAGGCGTATGGGTGCCACCAGGCATGTTATGGACATGCCAAAATGTATTTAGAAAAAGGGAAATCTAAACACATTTTAATGATGTGACGTGCCACTTGATTTCGGTATGGTTATGCAGTTTGAGAAAGGAAATAGACGATTACCAATATCTTTTGGTACTGCATATATATGAATCAAATGGACTTTAAGTTTATGGGTTGGCGTACATGGTGTTGCTGTCCCAAAGGTAGGACTTGGGGTTAACGAACTGATGTTCTCCCAAAAAGCTCATAGTTTGGTCAACCACAATGTCTATGAGACTAGGTTGTTGATAAAATATGAAGGAATGATGAGGGGTATCATCCCTATAGCGATCTTGAAGTGATATGGGACTCTAGAGGTTCTTCTAAATGTGGAAGAATAATGGGACTAGAGTCGACATGAATAGATTCACTAGGAGAGTGGTGGAGAACTGCTTCTCCTGGTCTCTCAAATATGGGTGCCCCCTTACCCAGACATTGGGTGTCAATGTAATGGCCACAAGGTGCATGTGGTTCGAATGCATGAATTCAATGTAAGGGGGGATAGATAAAATCAAGAGTAGTCACTGCTTCCATAATGTCGTCATGGGGTGACTAATGGAAGAAAGACCACCTGACGCAGCGAAGCGACCTTACTCCTCATCATGAGAGGACATGTTCGCATGCGCATCATCACAAGGGGTGATAGAAGAGTGAGTAGACAGAGGATATACCAATGTTGAGACTAGGGAGGGTGTTGAAGGGAGGTCAGGAAAAACATTAGGGGAGGTTTCATTGTGGACTTCCGACAAAGGACCCGTTATCTCAACATCATAAGGGAAAAAATTATTGGGAGCATCTGTGTCCTTGGGTGTTTCCGAAGCAAGATGCAAAAGTAAGGGAGTGGGTGACACATTTTTCTCGGCCTCGAATTGGCGTAAGGATTCTAAAGAGGAACGATACTCTTTGAGGCGAGGACAAAGGTGAGTGTAGTGACCATGGAAATCACACAAAGCGCAAGGGTGATTTGTGCACAATGGTTTGAGTTTCAGGATTGAATCGGGTATATTGACATATACCTCCGGGATATCAGATTCCAGAAATGGTTCATTGACCATGGACTTGAGGCGAGGCAATTCTGGACAAGTATGGGTGGCGTGGCCAACAAAATCACATAAAGTAGACTGGATGGTATTATTTGGAGGCCGAAAAGGGGTAGGGTTTGTCAGGGTAGCCTTGTCCTTTGATGCCACCTTGCGAGCTTTTCCCTTCTTACCTGAAGTGGTCGCAACGGGAGGTGGTTCCTGTTGAGGTGAATGAGGCACTGTTGCAGCAGGAGAAGTCATACGGATCGGCTGAAACAGGGTCAAAGTGAGATAAGGTTTAGGTTGACCAGGATGGGTAGCGGTTGGAGGATTGAGGTACCATATGGGAATCCCAAGGGTCAGGTTAGGAAGAGAGAGGGTGGCCATAACAGGTACTATGTACACTTCTGGTGGGGGGGCGAGGAACGATATCTGACCAGAGGGGTAATGAATAGGCGAGACATCACTAGGATGGTTGAGGCCGCGAGGAACCATCCCAAGAGGGTAAAGGGGGTCAAGAGTACCAACTGAAGCTGAAGGGCCAGGAGAGGAAGGTTCAGAAGGCTGATCAGAGGACATCATGAAAATCTGGTAATCGAGGGAACTAGATGGAAGAGATTGAGTGGCCACCTGTCCTTTGAGTGGTTGGGTAGCCACAAATCCTTGTTGAGGGAAAGGATTATTAAGCACAGCTGGCTGACTAGGTGTAGGACTAGGAGGAACGGAAGGGATGGCTTGTTGTCCTCTCAATGTTGCTTGAGATTACCATAGCTGTCGCATTTGTGGCAGAAGAGGACAATCATGCGTATAATCACCATAAACACCACAACAAGAATATGGCTTGTTCATACGAAGAGGCCTATCCTGCTTGGGCTGACTAATGTTAGGAGCATTACCTTGATTAGGTCCAGGATTACCAGAGGCAGCTTGATTTTGATTACCTTTCCTTTTCCTTTTTGAGGGAGGGGGATTAGTCGTGCCCTGTTGTGCATACATCTGCCCCAGAGGGGGTGGTGGTTGCTGTTGCGGGGGTTGAGAAGGCAAGGGAGGAGGATGTGCTAATGTTGTAGGAGCTGGAGCACCAGGTTATGGATACGAATAATAAGGAGGTTGGGTAGCAGTGTGGTAAACAGGAGGTTGGGAAAAAGGAGGAGGCATGCCGTATCCTAGATACGTGCTACCAGCAGGGGGAAAAGTTCCGGAGGAGATGGCTCCTCCCTGAGAGAAACCATAGTCCATGGGAGGTTGAGCATATGGATTAAACAGAGCTCCAATGATACCGTTGATGGTATGAGATGCCCCCATTGCGTTGGCACCACGAAGTCTAGGAAGATCAGGTAGGATGGTATAAACATAACCCGACTGAGCATAGATCATGTCATATTTTAACACAATTTGGAGAGAGGCTTCTTAGGTTTTAGGAAAGTGTGATGCGATGTCTTTCCCGATAGGTGGAAAGAGAGTCCTAAGGAACTAGTCCATGTAGGCACGGTCTTCGAAAGTAGGGGCTCGACATAGGCTCCTCATTCTCTGCCATTCCTGAACATGTTCGAATAGGCTGGTCTCAGATGATTCAGGGAAATAGGTCAAGAGATTAGTACCAGTGTCATAGTGAAGGGGAAGCTGGAAATAAGACAAAAAATCCCGGGCCAGATCATAATGGTGGTATGAGAGGAAGGGGCCTGATCAACATACCACTTAGAAGCTTCACCTGTAAGCGTTCGTTGGAACAACCACATGTGGAAAGATCGAATATGATTTGAAGGATCTTCTCCAGCAAGACCTTCAAACTTTGGGATGTCTGAAGGGAGCTTTATTGGCATAGCAGGATACTTAGCCTCATGGTGTATAGGGTCGTTTATCAACTGGTCGAAGTCAGGGAGGCTGAGGCCTACCATGAAATGGAGCAAGGATGCAGCCAGGGTAGTGTCCGTTGCAGTCCCACTAGAAGTATTCCCAGTGGGAGGGCTGGGGTTACCACCAATATCAGGTCCTGCACCAGACATGGTGAAGGTGATAGGGGGAGAACCGAAGGCAGAACGAGAATAAGAACCCATAGGACCAAAAGAAGAGTTAGAGTGTGGACTTGGTTGAGGACTAACTTGAATCGTATGCGGAGGAGTAAGTCTCCTTACCAAAAACTGAGGATGAAGGCCAGGAAGTCTCTGGGATGAACTCCTTGGTGGAGCAATGGTGACGACAGAAAGAGGACAGAAAGGAAAAAGAGACCGATAAGGCCAAGAGGTGCATGATCAACTGATTACAATGTCGAAACAAGGGCAGAGAGGATCAGGATCAATTGATTTCAATTTTTTAGAGTATTTGCTTGGCACTTTTAACCAAGCCCTTTTTCTCTTAGGGTGTGTGTGTAAAAGTGTGTAAATTTTAATTTTTAAACCTAGACATTTGCAGAGAAAAGAAAAAGTGTTGTTGTATATCTATAAATAAACTTGCAAATGACAGTATATAGGTGTGCAAAAATAGAAAATAAACAACTAATAATGCAATAATCGAAACCCAAGGAGGTGGGCCTCTGAACAACTAGTCTATAGGTGAGTGAAAAAACTAAAAAAAAAAACACTAAAACAACCAATAGATCTAAGGTTAGAAGGGACAAGGATCTAAAGGACAAAATCTACTGGAAAGTGGTGCAGAAACAACAACAAATTAGAGGAAGAATTGCTGTAAAAAGAGGTGGCGAAAATCTATCTCCAGGAGGGAAGCAGAGTGCACCCTGAAGGGAAAAAAAAAGCTAAATAAGGATATTTGGATGCATAACAAGTCGATCTGAAGTGGATCTGAAGGTGAGGTATCAGATCTGAAAAAATGGCTAAAGACTCTGAAATGTCAGACGACCTGCAACAGCAAACTCTTCCACAAAAAGTGGAGGGTACTGAAGCCCTAGGGGGCTAGGTTCCCACTTATTTGAGTGAAATAGAACAAGTACAGGTCCAAAATGGGCTGATACGAAGGTCAGAAATCCCTGAACAAAGGCTCAAACAAACCCATAAAAATTTCAGAAAAATCCCTGCAAAAAGTCCAGGTCGCAGTTTCTGACCCGTTTTCTGCAGAGGTCACACTTTTTGGGTAGTAAAGTGCGCCCTAGAGGTCTAAGTCATAGGTTTTGGGCTGAAAAGTGTGACCTACACTTCTGGCACTCTCGGCGGAAGATTTCAGAAAAAAATTTCCATCTCAGTTGCTGTTGATGTCTGTGACATGCACAATAGGTCCGAAAACACACGAAAGTCAAAATTTTTATCGTTTTAGGGTTTTATGGGTTAAAAAACACCATCAAGAAAAGGAAAAAAAAGGGGTGAAGAGAAATCCTAGGGTTTGAAGCAGCTGGATATGCAAGGATCAGAAAAACGACAACGGTCATAATTGTAAACCCGTGTGGAGTCGCCAATTGTTAGTATGAATCTTGATTCGATTCGTACGAAAAAAGAACATTATAGCTGCGCATAACAAACAACCCTAACAGCAGAAATGACTGCTAATATCTTCAGATATATAGTTATATGATCAAGACAAATGCTGCAAAAATCTAGATCTATGCATTAGAAGACATTAAACAGTAGAAAAATAGATTTACTCCATAGATCCAATAGACAAGAGAAGAATATATCCAATGAATTTTTTATTAATGGCACCTGGGAGGAAAACACAAGAGGGTGTTCCCTGTTCTCCTCAATGGGATGGGTTCTTGTAAGTCCTTAGCACTTCAGATTTAGAATTCCTCTCTCTTAATGGTGTAGAAAACCCAGAGAAAAATTGAAAAATATGGCTATGATAGTGGATCAATAGCCATACCAAGAGTTGAGATCAAGAGTGTTCTTCAGGCAACAAAAGGTGACAAATGAACGGGAAAACCCTTCTATTTATAACAAAATATTGAGTTAGTCTAGATATTGGTGAATAATTAAAATATTATTAATCAAATGAAGATCCAACTTTTATGGAATATTTTATTATATTTGTTGGAAGGAAAAGGAATTTGACTTGAGTCAAATCCCCTTATTTGTAAATAATATATAAATAAATGATCTATTTATCATTTTAAGGATGTGATTAAGTAATAATAAATAAATAAATGATTTATTTATCATTTTAAGGATATGGTTAAAAAATAATAAATAAATGAATGATTTATTTATCATTTTAAGGATATGGTTGTGTAATAACCAAATAAATAATGATTTATTTAACTATTTAAGGGGAATTTAGTCATATTTAACAAAGAATATTATTTAAGTAATGTTTAAATAATTATTCTTAGAAAATAATAAGATAAATAATGATTTATCTAATTAATTTCCTTGTTTTGGGTTAAATATAACCAAGAATATTAATTAAATTGTTGTTTAACTAGTTATTCCTTGAGGAAAATCAAACAAATATGGATTTACTTAATGTTTCCCCATGGGGTTTCCTGTTTAGACAATAAAAAACTTAATAAAGGTGATTTACTAAGTTATTTTCATAGTGAAATCAATTTTACTTAGAGTGAAATCAATTTTACTTGGAGTAAAATCAATTTTACTTAGAGTAAAATTGGTCTTACATGGTGTACTTGGGTCCATCTAATGATCATAGGTTAGATGACCAAAAAATGGTGTAACAACCACCACTAGTAGGTCCTGCACCAGACATGGTGAAGGTGTCAGGGGGAGAACCGAAGGGGGAATGACAAGGAGAACCCAAAGGACCAGAAGAAGAGTCAGTGTGCAGACTCAGTAGACGACTAATTCGACCCCTACGTGGAGGAGAAAGTCATCCTACCGGACACTGAGGATGAAGGCAAATAATTCTCCAGGATAAACACCTTGGTGGTGCAATGGTGATGACACAAACATGGAACAAAGGAAAAATGAGGCCAACAAGGGCAGGGAGGTGCAAGATCAACCGATTATAATGTCGAAACAAGGGCAGAGAGGTGCAAGATCAATTGATTTCAATGTTTTAGATTCTTTTCTTGGAAGTGTTAACCAAGCCCTTTTTCTCTTAGGGTGTGTGTGTAAAAGTGTATAAATTTTAATTTTTAAACCCAGATGTTTGTAGAGAAAAATAAAAAGTGTGCTGGATATCTGCAAATAAACCTACAAATAAACAGTATATAAGCCTGTAAAAATAGAAAATAAAAAGCTAATAATGGAACGATCTAAACCCAAGGAGTTGGGTCTCTCAACAATTAGT
Source organism: Pinus albicaulis (assembly GCA_034641835.2). Taxonomy (NCBI): domain Eukaryota; kingdom Viridiplantae; phylum Streptophyta; class Pinopsida; order Pinales; family Pinaceae; genus Pinus; species Pinus albicaulis. The sequence goes on along the minus strand of CM076575.1, from coordinate 1,171,627,956 downwards.
CTATAGGTGAGCAAAAAAATAATCAAAACACACTAAAAATCCCAATATATCTAAGGTCAGGAGGGACAGGGATCTAAAGGACGAAATCAGTTGGAAAGTGGTGCAGAAAGAACAATAGATCTGAGGAAAAAGTGCTGCAAAAAGAGGTGGTGAAAGGCTATCTCTAGGAGGGAAGCGGAGTGAACCCTAGAGGAAAACCCAAACAAATATAAATGAGGTGATTTGGATGGATAATAATCCGATCTGAAGCGGATCTGAAGGTGAGGTATCAGATCTGAAAAAATGGCTGAAGACTCTGAAATTTCAGACAACCTGCAACAACAAAAACTCTTCCAAAAAAAGTGGAGGGTACTAAAGCGCTAGGGGGCTAGGTTCCCACTTGGTTGAGAAAAACATAACAAGTAAAAGGTCCAAAACGAGCGGAGACAGAGGTCAGACAACCCTAAACAGAGGCTCAGACAAACCCAAAAAGATTTCAGAAAAATCCCTGCAAAAAGTCTAGGTCGCAGTTTTTTACCTGTTTTCAGCAGTGGTCACACTTTTTGGGCTATAAAGTGCACCCTGAAGGTCCAGGTCGAAGGTTTGGGGCCAAAAAGTGTGACCTGCACTTTCGGCACTCTTGGCGGTAGGTTTCAAAAAAAGTTGATGTCTCAGGTGCGACTGATGTCTGTTACCTGCGCAATAGGTCCGAAAACACATGAAAGTCAGAATTTTTATTGTTTTAGGGTTTTATAGGTTAAAAAAAACATCAAGAAAAGAAAAAATAAGGGGCTAAAGAGAAATCCTAGGGTTTGAAGCAGCTGGATATGCAAGGATTAGAAAAACGACAGTGGTCGTAATCTCAAACCCATGTGGAGTCGCCAGTTGTTAGTATGAATCTTAATTCCAAGCGTATGAAAAAAGACCACTTTAGCTGCACATAACAAACAACCCTAATGGAAAAAATGACTTCTATTATCTTAAGATCTGTAGTTAGGTGATCAAGATAAATGCTGTAAAATTCTAGATCTATGCATTAGAAGACATTAAACAGTAGAAAAAACAAGATTTACTCCATGCATCCAATAGACAAGACAAGAATATATCAAATGAATATTGTGTTAATGGCACCTGGAAGGAAAGCACAAGAGGGTGTTCCCGGTTCTCCTCAATGAGATGGGTTCTTGTAAGTCCTCAACACTTCAGATTTAGAATTCTCTCTCTTGATGGTGTAGAAAACACAGACAAAAATGGAAAAATATGGCTATGATGGTGGATCAATAGCCACACCAAAAGTTTAGATCTAGTGGGATCTTTAGGCAACAAAAGGTGGTAAATGAATGGGAAAACCATTCTATTTATAACAAGATATTGAGTTAGTCTAGATATTGGTGCATAGTTAAAATATTATTAACCAAATCAAGATCCAACATTTATGGAATATTTTATTATATTTGCTGGAAGGAAAAGGAATTTGACTTGGGTTAAATCCCTTTATTTATAAATAATAAATAAACAAATGATTTATTTATCATTTTAAGGATGTGGTTGAGCAATAATAAATAAATAAATGATTTATTTATCATTTTAAGGATATGGTTGAGTAATAATCAGATAAATAATGATTTATTTAATTATTTAAGGGAGATTTAGTCATATTTAACAAAGAATATTATTTAAATAAGGTTTAAATAATTATTCTTAGAAAATAATAAGATAAATAATGATTTATCTAATTAATTTCCTTGTTTTGGGTTAAATATAGCGAGGAATATTAATTAAATTGTTGTTTAACTAATTATTCCTTGAGGAAAATCAAACAAATATAGAATTATTTAATATTTCCTCATGGGGTTTCCTGTTTAGACCATACTCAACTTAATAAAGGTTGATTACTAAGTTATTTTTCATAGTGAATGCAATTTTAGTTAGAGTAAAATTTGTCTTACGTGGTGTACTTGGGTCCATCTAATAAAAATGGGTCAGATGACCAAAAAATGGTGTAACAGTGAGAGAGAACAACATGAAGTAGTCTTGTTGAGACATGACCTAGAAAGAGAAAATGATGAGATGTCTCAATATTAGAAGCATGAGGAGAGAAAAAAAGACTTTGAATGAGATGCTTGTTAAGTAGGGATTCTCTCTTGTCTGATCAGTATTAGAAAAAATGAAGGTTTGATGAAATTTGCAAGTTAAATTTTATGTTTTTAAGCAATTAAGTAAGTTGCAATAACACATAAATTAAGAGTTTAAAGTCATTTTTGAAACATAAAACAAAGACAATAATACTATAAACAGAAATACAAGATAGCAAAATGATGAATGAGTTCAACCCTCGTGGGATACATCTCCTGGTCGAGCTTCCAATGTTGGGCCTCTTTCATTATGTTCTCAAATATGTGTTTACATGGATTTTCAGTACTCATAATGAAAAAATAATGTCTCCAGTGGCTCCCGAATAGTCAAGAACCACTAATTGGGATCTTTCTACACACAATTTTTTCAAAAATGGAAGAATTTGTGCTCCCCTAAAGATTTGCTGCTAACTGATCTACATAACACACCTCCCTACAAAGCATCCTACAATTTCCGCCATTTTCGGAATCGCTCAGTGAAATTTTCCCATGATTGACAAGATTCACGTCGAATTGGGTGAAAATTTTCGGTTATTTTAAATGCGCAATGACCCCCATGAGCAGATAGATCGGTGCCACTCGGTGCGACTATCGTCATAGGATTCAGGCCATTTAAAATGTGCGCCAACTCTTAAACTATCGTTTTGACCATGGTTGTGTTATTTCAAGCCTAGGTCGGGTTTTAATTCTGCACCAATGGAACCCGACTGATGACTATGGTGAGGTTATGTTGGACTGTGGTTAGGTTTCAAAACTCTGTGCCTAAATAGTAAAATCAACCCCAACTCAATTACCATGGTTGCAAATTGGTTGTGTTCGTATCACCATTGTTCTAACAACTAGAACTATAGTAATGTTATTATAAATGTCGAGTTTGAATGTATTGAATCTAGGTAACCTTTGGTTGAGCTATGGTTACATATAGTTGTACCGTGGCTTGGGGCCTGGGTTAACCCTACGCCCTCGGCGCCCACCTATGGTTTCGTGGGTATGGGTGGACCGGGGCCAAGGTTAACCCCACACCTAACCCCCAATGTTGTAGCACACAAAATGACAATATGGATTGTCACTTATACAGGTTAAGTAACACCGTAGGTGGAGTGGTAAGGCCCCGCACTGCCCCATGACAGGTCTTTTTTTCGACCTCGATGTGGTCCATTTGGCCCATAAAAATTTTTACTACAAATTCAGGAGGCCATGTGGAAGCTAGCCATTGGCCCACGTGGCTCTACACCATTGGTCCAGCTCAAACATTAACCAACGAATCATAAATAATGAAAAATTGACCAATAAAAGGAGGAAACTTGGCAAAATCGCATTAGCAAAATAAAGCATACTCAACTACCCAGTCACTTGCCTAGTCAGCGTACCTAACCAACCTCCAAAATTTTTAGTTGTTTAGGAGAACAATCAGAACATGATATCAAAACATGCAAAAATTATGAAAAAATATGATCATGATATGGTCGTAATGAATGATATAAAGGTGGAATATGCATGGTGAAAAATGGTCAAAATTGAGGGCCAACATCTCCCCCTTGTTGAATCTCAACCATGTCCTCATGCTTTTCTTTGATTATTTTAATTTCTGCCTTTGCATGTTGATCTCCCTATTGTTCTACATGTGGATCTTCCTCCTCATGTAGAAGCCTTTTCTTGTTTTGTTTGAAGAAATATAACAACCCACTCCATTTCCTCCGCTTTCAATTCAATTGGGGTTGCCCTTTATTTTCCTACTCAAAGGATCTTTAATTTGAGCACATCCAAGAATTAACTGAACTATTTTACATGTGAATTATGTCCATTACCATATGTTTGGAGATGTGTTTCAAAGCCTTCTTCGATGTTGAAAGAGGTTATTAATTTACTTTATTTGAGCCCTATTGGTGTCCTTATGCAACCCATAACTTTGTATTTCCATTCCACAATGCCTAATAACCAAAACCACTCTTCTTTTGTAATTCATCTATTGATAAGACATGAATCCAAAATATTTTCAAAGAAATAGTCATTCAATTCTATCAATGACAGTGAAGTTGAAGCAATTTGCACACAATGTTACAAAAAGCATTGTACAAATAACAACAATTTTTTTTTAACCACATTCTCATAAACTACAAACTCAGTTTCTTTGAAAATTTTCAAAAATATTTGTACGACTCCATTGCTTCTCTTCACCAAAAATTTGAAATACCCTCATCACTGATTATGAGAAAAACACAAATTGGTTGTAGGTGAAATTTCTTGATTTATTCAAAGATACAAATCGGTTTAACTTAAACTTTACCGTATCTATTGACACCACAATGATTCATCCCCCTACTAAATTTCATGATAATATGATGCATGTAATTCAAGAAAATGGGAAATAATTGCACGTGATGATGGTTGATTTCTGGAAAAATAAATTTCTTTTGGCTTGAAATTTTTTGGGTTTATTCATCTTATATCAATGCATATTCCCTCAAAATTTTGCATCAAATAAAAGTAATGAGAAATTTTTGAAAATGCAACTATTATCTTACCAATACTTTGCAATATATTCTCAAAAATTCTGAACTACAATGTTGATTTGTTGGACTGATATGTAAATTTCGACCACTATTGAATACCCACGAGGATGAGGTGGAATCCTGGGCTCAAAATTTATGAAACTATCATGCAATACAGTTAAACCATATTCAATTATAAAATCCACTCTATCCTTAACAAATTTATCAAGTACAACCAATGAAGCATGTAACAAAAAAAAAAAAAACAACAATCATAACTGAAAGAATTTGTTGTATCCCCTTTCTGCCCCTTACTAAATTCAATAGGATGAACTCCATTAGTTGCAATCTGATCAAATTCATTACTTGTATTTTGAACATCATCATTGCATCTCTTATGTAAGTGATCGGTACTTATCTTACTCAAATCAATACGACGAAGTTCATTGGTTGTAATTGAATCAATATCTTTAACTTGATCAAATTGATTACTTGTATTTTGACATCATTGTCACATATTTTATGTAGGTCATTGACAATTCCTGCATTATTAGAAATGCCAAAAAGTCTTTCACTTGTTTTTAGGTCATCATCTCCATTCTTCATCACATCTTCTACCATGCTTATAAGAGCCTATATGTAGGAGTTTTATCCACCAACAATGATAGGAAAGTGTTTCTAAGAGATGATTGAATCAATAATAGGAATAGTTGTGTCACATAAATTCGTTGATGTGATGTTGACTTTGGAACTCAGTGTACGGAGAAGATGATGAATTACTCCCTTTCTTTCCTCGCCTCGCACTTTGTTGGTTAGGATGTCAAAACCTATGTAGACTTCCATGCAATGAACATTTAGGATCTCGGTATGGAAGTGATGAGCCAAATCAATCCCAAGATGCGATTTTCTGAACCCCATGGCTCCCATTATGACCACTACCTTGTGATTTTTCTTGGTGTTGGGCGATTTAGATAAATGGTCTTACGGAAAACCCAAATTCATATCCCCTTTTTAAATACTTTTTTTCTATACATATATTTTTCTTAACGAATTATTTTTAATTCAATTCTCCTAATAGGATCAGGAAGAATAGGGAGAGATAAGGGGGTGCGAATTGAATGGGTAAGATCATGGATCCAATGACGTGGAGGGAAAAAGAGAGGGACAAGACCAATATTACACTTGGAATTTGATTTTGAACCAACGCTGCCACCAAATAGTTGTTAACTCTAACTTTAAACCGCACTACCACCAGACATCTACTAACTTGAACTTTGATTACTCTTCCCCAAATATTTTCTAACTTGTATTTTGAATTTCATGTTTCCAGAAAATATATAATTAGACTTTTATTACGCTGCCACCAATGGTCTTGAGCTATCATGTCACCTTAAATCTGGAGTTCATGCTGCGATAACTTAGTCTCATGATTTCACCAACAAAAATAAATTGTCTCTATTTAATTCCCAACTAAACTCAAACTTGTAATCTCCACACAATTCACAAGATATGTTTGGAGACTTAAACTTTAAATTTGTGGAGTTGTGTTTGTGAAAACTGAGTGTTTTCTCTGACTTTCGTCAACATATTCTTAGTATTAAAATCCGCACATACCCTGGACTTTTAACAACTCATTCCTTAATCAATTTTATCAGTCTCAATTCAAAAATTATTTCTAATTCTATGGGTTGTGTTTCCTACCTGAGCCATGGCGTTATGCATTTGAGCTTTCATTCTGTTTTTTTCTCTCTATGTGAAGACACTAGTACTGAATATTGCTTCTCTGTGTAGGTGTTGAATGTTGAACTTTTCACCAGTTTTTATGTTTGTGCAACATTTTGAAATTTTAGATGTCACCTCTAACACTCGTCTCATTATTTTTTAGCGTTTTCATAACCACTCAATCTCATCGATATCAAAAATTGATTTCTTTATTATGTTCTTTGGTGTATGAAATTTTCTTATGATTTTTTTCACTATATGCACCCTTATTTCATTCATATGCCTTTTCAAAAGTGTCTTTCAATTAAAATGTATGAATTTGATTTATCTGCACTCTCCATTTCATGCATATATTTTTGTAGAGGTTAAAACATAAGGATTTGATTTATATGTGCCCTTCTTTCACCTTGCATACATTTCCTTTGATTTATATGTTCCATTTTAAGGTCATTACAAGACCTATCATAGAGTAAAATTTTTCACTTTAGACCATGTGAATGCATCATTGAAACCATAGTATTATAACTCCATCTTTCTTCCTATCTTTATGACACTAAACCATGTTGCCTTGTTTTGCAGAGAAGATTTGTAGGAAAACAAACATGACTGGAATAGATAGTAGGGTATAATTTTTTATGAAAAGAGAGATAGAGTAAGAGTTTTATGAACATAGAGAGATTTTGGTATGATCAGTGGATTAAGGGCTTACACCCTTATGGACCAAGATTTAATTAGTCTCCTAATTTAAGAATTTCTTTCAAAATAAAAAGGCATTATTTTTTTTTGGGTAAGTTATAGTACTTCCTTTGATTGATTCTTTGGAAAAGGTTGGCTCCTAATAATGAACTCATTGATGAAATTGATTGGTTTTTATTTGTGAACAAGTCCTTCCTGACAGTTCTTTGTATACACGTCCCTTCTGACAGAATTTACATGTTGATTCTTAGGTCCTTCTAAGAAATAGTCCTTGACTCATATATGTTTAGGTCTCTTTGTGACTTTGATTCTTATCATGTTCAGGTCCCTTTTTGATGTGATGTTGCTCAGATTCATGTTCCTTTGTAACGTGTGTTGATGTTGAATTTTTCAGCTCCCTTGCATTCTAAGTCGTTTGCATATACATTTAAGCAATATGCTGAGTTTCTCTTTCATTTTGAGTTGGTCAGCTTTTAAAAACAAATGCACTTGTTTTATTTTTCCTTCCCCCTTGCTTATTGTGAGACATGTCCTGAATTGTGTAAATTGGAGGATAGAACATCCTAGCTTAGTGCCAATCTGAAACATAAATTCAATTAAAAGACACAATTTTTTTTTAAATGAATTCATATTAGCCAAGTAATTTGATTTTCCAATATTAATTCATATTCGTATTGTGCAAGAAATATGGATTTTCATAGCCAAGTCTCTTTAATATTTTTTATCCTTTTCTCTATTTTTTATTTTTATTTTTAGAAGGAACTGAGAGGATGGAGTAGAGAAAAATGGAAAGTGTATGGATGTAAGATAGGTTGAAGTCATGATCTAGTAGTAGATGGATAGTTATATATATAATAGGTCTCTACTTCAACATGCATCATTGTGAAGCTTAACATACAATATGGATGATGGATCGCATCATGAACAATATAGATTATGAAATGATTCTTTGGAAATGGATGTTATTTGTAATGGTATAAAACTTGAATTCTTCTTCTAATGATTAGCATCATGTATTTTGCCTCGATATCCATTCATCTTGTATGATTTTTGGTGTTGCTGGTCAAAAACTACAACTCAGCATCAAGAGTTTTGAGTTTCATTTGATGAACTCAACATCAAGTGAATTATCACTTTGATTTGACTTGAACATTTGTATTTAACATTCTGAAATATAAATTTTTAAATATTCACTTTCAAAAGTCCTTTTTTCATGGATTTCACCCCTTAAATCTTCCCAAGACCTACAAAAACATAGAACTTGTCTCCAATATAATATTAGATGAGGGTAAAGATGCGAGGTGGGTTACACTTTCATGAGAAAGACACTTGGAAATTTAACCTTCCCAAAAGTTTGGCCTAACTTTTTCTGTTGTTTTTCAAACTTATTCTGTGGTTAACATTGATGACATGAGTAACTAGATTTTTGTTCGGAGATAGAAAACTGACATTAAAATTTCAGCCAAAATTTTTCTTATAAATATAGCGACCCTTAGACCAATTTTTTTTTCAACAATTTCAGTTTAATAAGACCATTGTGTGACTTTTCAAGAGCTGTGGTAGGTGATTTTGTTTGGTGTTTATGTTTATTAGTTTCTTTTTTTATTTGTTTCGTTTCTAATTTTGTTATTTTGGCATTGTTTTTTGTAGTCTTCCTCATCTCCTTGGCATCCTCGTCTGCTCATCCTCGGTCTGCATCCGCGTCTGCTCATCCTCGGCTTTGCATCCTTGTCTGCTCATCCTCAGCTCTGCATCCTCGTTTGCCCTTGGCTCTGTGTCCTTGTCTTCTCATCCTCGGCTCTGCATTCTCGTATGTTTGTCCTCAACTCTCTCTCCTTTTCCTCGGCACAACATGCTTGTCCTTCCATTTTTCCAGGTAAGGATATGATCGATTTTTTTTCCTTTGTTTAATTTTGTAGTTGCTGATTTTGAATTTTTTCTATAATTGAAAAATTGTAATTTTTTTCTTTATAAAAAAATTTTCTTCGGGTCAAGATTCACGTTTTTTTTTTTTTTTTTTTTAAATTTAAATTTCATTTACATTTCTGATAAGAATTTTTTGATATTTAAGATTCGCGGAATACACACTTTATCTATATAAATCCCATATTTAAAGGATTTAAAACTAGTCAACTTGTTAAATCCTCATAACATGTTATAATGATACTGTATTACCTATATTTTAATAAGCAAGTGATAAGAGTAAATTTGTTTTTCATAAGAAAGTGATAAGAGTAAAAAATTACTGTAATCTAAGTAAGAGCTATAAGTGAATAGAGCATAATGGTATATGTAAGAGTTGACATAATAGACATACCAACTCTATTCATAGGGCTTGTACGAGATATCACACCTTATACCAATCATTTGCTAGCTATGGTTATAGTATGAGCTTTAGACCTGGTACTATTTGGGAATCACTGCTATTAATCCATAATGATAATGTGTTTATCAATTTATACATGTAACTCTCTCAGACTTTGGGGTTGGGTATCACTAGCTCGAAAGAGATTGATTCTTTATCCTCAATTTAAAGATGATGACCATCAGTTTGTAGGAACGAGTTTTTGTTTCATTGTGCTTAGTTTCAGGTACATATGTATCCCTTTTGTCTACGTTTGGGATTTATTAAGGTCTTGCACTTACTTAATTGATGGTGCTTAGGGGGTAAAACTAGAGAAAGCATTGGGATCAGATTAAACTACTGACTAGACCTTGAATTAACTGACCTAGAGAAGAAAAGGTTGCTTTAGGTGCCACCCAAATTTCATTGCAGAAGCAAGGTTGGTCACCGAATACATGTTTTATCTGTATATATCCCATATTTAACGACTTTGAAATTTTTAGAAAAAAAAAATTATGTAGTGTATGTATTATTATGGAATTTGGATGGGTGAAAAAGAGAGCAAGAAACATTGCAGAGTTGAAGGTAGTTTGTGCATTTTGGGAGAATAGAGGTATTGGAAATTGAAATATAAAAAAGCAACAATGGCTAAAGCCTACTTGCAACTTCCTTTGTGCTTTATTCAAAAATATAGAATTTGTTGGGCACAATTATTTTCCATGAAAATATATTCCTATGTAGAATTATTAATCTACTAATTTTTTACAATTGCTAGAAGTTTTTCTCACAATGCAATTTGGGTATCTAAAATTTTTCATTGTTTGCAATAGGTGCTCAGATGGATTATAAAAGAGATAGTTGTACTTTTTCATTTATTTTGAGATTTTACCTATAGGTAGATTTTCCAGCTGATATACTCATTCTACATGATGTAGTTCCTAAGATTAATTAGAGTTAGACAAATAAATTTGTTTGAAAATGAATTTTGAGATAGGCAAAGAAATGTGTTTGAATTTGAATGTATAGTGAATTTTGAATCACATAGAAATTTGAATTTTAATGTGCAGTGAATTTTGAGTAACACAAAGCTAAAAATAATTTCTGATTGATTGACTATATACACTTGGAATATTCTTTGAACCATGGATTGTAAATAAGCACATATATATGGACAAGTTATAGTAAAAAAGACGACAGTGTGGACACGTTATAAGGTTTCTAACTTAGAGTTAGAATACTCACAGAAATTCATTAGCTACAATTTTGGAAAATTACAGTGCTTTTAATAAAGAAAATCTTAATAATCCTTAACAATACTATCTTCTTTCTAGGACTGCTTAAACATACTAGTTAGGACCAGAGAAAAGAAGCAACAATTCCCAATACATACTATACACTTCAAACTGCAAAAATTAAACATACTAGTTAGGACCAAGGAAAAGAAGCAACAATTCCCAATATATGCTACACACTTTCTAAATCGAAAAAAAACCACTTTTGCAAGTGCCAGCTAGCATTTACATTCCCAAACCAACTTGAAAATATGACATTTTTTGTCGGAAGGAAAATACAACTTTCATAAACTCATCAATTTGAAATAGGCCACCTAAGAAATCATTAAGACACCAAACTTCCTACCACAACCATCCCAATTTCTTTGCATATATTTTTTCCCATTATAATCTTAAGTAGCCTACATAGTGCATACAACAACGAGATATTACCACACAAATATTTAAAAAAACTTAATCAAGTCATGTTTATACATTGGATTATTAAAATACAAATTGAAATCTACGGAGTTAAAGGAGGCTTGCAACAATAGAACGTGAGTAAAAAAAAATTACTGGATGAATTTAAGAAAAATAAAAACATACAGGTTATAACCGAATTTGCTACTTTTGAATATTAATTGCATATGTGATTAGAAGAATGAGGAACTTTATAATTTCTAAATATTGACATATCTAATGTAAACAAGTAGTTTTTTACACAAAAATCTTGATCACAGTTACCCAACACTCTTGAATAAGGATGGATTACCTTGCCAACTCTTTTACTTACGATATTTCACCTTTGTCCATTTTCAAAACCCTCTATAGAATTCAATGTCTGTCATCCCTTTCATTTATGTTTGATATTGATGGATGGAGGAAGAGATCAGCTTAGCCCACATTGCGTCCTCCTTTTTCCTCCATGTAAATAATGAAAACATAAATTTCCAATTTGGAACTCTTACCATCCATCCTAAGATCCTTCTTATAGCGTACCTCCCTGACCTGTTGCTATGAACTAAGGAGGGTTAATGAACAAGTTTTAGTTAAGTACTTGAGAGTAAGGAATCTAATCACAATGTACAATTTAGAATAATCAATTATCTACTTATAGAGGGTATAATGATAAATACCTTTTGATGAAGGATATATGCACCTTTCTGATAAGCATTTCATGCTATATATTTAATCGACATTTTAATGTAAATAACTTTAAAGAATCTCATGGCATCAACCAAATAACTTATATTGATACAACAAATAGACAACTTCAAGGCTAAATCCAATCAGTAAAATTATCTTAAGGTTGCTGATGAAAATATTTTTATTTTCTCAGAAGATTCAACATTTTAATGCATTGTGTGGAAACTATGATTTTGATTGAATTTCACTCGTAGAGAATAAATATTGCAGAATTTGAACTTAGATATTTCGCTCAATGTTTTTTATATTTTTTACTCTGGTCCATAAATTTAATAAACAATTTTTTTCATATGTACTAATGTATGATAATGTTAAGAAAATAAAAAAGTAATAAAGTAAAATTAAATTACAAAGAGAGGTTTCCATGCTGCCCTTGCATGCTTCCCAGTCATTAAAAGTAGTGATGAATGTTGATCACAGACCTTTTAAATAAACATTTATTTATTTTCTTGAATCATATATCGCTCAGAGTATTTTCTTTCTTTCATTTTCTATGTTCATTAAGTTTGTTCCATTTATTCCCTCTTTTTATATGTTTTCTGGTTTTTGTGACATTTGATGTTTTCCTTGTCAAGTCATGCATGCTATAATGCACATTTTTTGTTAAGGTAAATTATGTGCACTGTTTACATATTTTTAATGTATTTGTTTGTGGTTGTTCTCCATGTTGATGTTATGGATGTTTAAATAGATGATATGGTCTTTTAAATAAACATTTATTTATTTTTTGGAATATTATACCAGTAAAAGTATTTTTTTTCTTTCATTTTCTGTGTTCAGTAGGTACCTCTCCTCCATTTATTCTCTCTTGTGATGTGATTTATGTTTTTTGTGACATTTCATGTTATACTTGTCCTGGAATGCATGCTATAATGCACAGTTTTAGTTAAGGTAAATTACGTGCACTGTTTGCATAATCTGAATGTATTTATTTGCGGGAGTTCTACATGTTGATGATATGGCCTTTTAAATAAATATTTATTTATTTTCTGGAATATTATACTGCTCAGAGTATTTATTTTCTTTCATTTTCTGTGTTCATTAGGTATGTATGCTCCATTTATTCCCTCTTGTGATATGATTTATGTTTTTTGTGTCAGTTTATGTTATCCTTGTTGTGGCATGCATGCTACAATGCACATTTATCGTTAAGGTAAATTACCCGCAATTTTTGCATAATCTGAATGTATTTTTTTGTGAGAGTTCTACATGTTGATGATATGGCCTTTTAAATAACTATTTATATATTTTATGGAATTCTATACCGCTTAGAGTATTTTTTTTCTTTCATTTTCTGTGTTTAGGGATGATTTTTCTTCTGAAACTCTATTCTCTTCTTTACTTGGGTACAATGTCCAAGAAACAACTTTTTTGTCACAAGTTTTCTTGCATTTTTTGGACTTCCCAAATTTCTCTTCTTTTTGAAGGAGCTTTAAAAATATTTATTATTTCGCAGGATATATGGAAGAAACAAGAACCTCTTCTAAAGTATTCAACAGTGGTATTCTTAAGACGCTTGATACTACTAGGAATGTCACACAAAATGTTTAACAAGATGAATTTTGTAGGCCCTACTTAGGTCTGTTCATACTGCTACAATAGACTTATATGACATAAATTTTCTTTGGGTTTCTTGTTCAATGTTCAATGTGTAAGAGATTGAACATTGATATCACCACAAAATGTTCTTTGGGTTGCTTTCTTTATCTTGATTTCATTTAAACTTCATAAATAGGTCAGATTTCATTGATGTGATTGGTTCTTCTACTTATATGACTGGTTCATACATTAGTGCCCTATAATGTGCTCCAAATATTGCATATTTAATGTCACGATCCTTGATATAATTTATATTAAAGAAAACAATGATTTTCATATCTACATTTACATGCTTCGGAGGTCATCCACAAAATATTTTTCAGGTTCATTTTATCCTTCGTTTCTTAAGTCTATAATCATGGTGTGCATTACAACTATTGGTATATATGGTTGATGATGCTTTAATATATGATGTTGATATGTGTTACTATGCTAAAGTATTTCTTATATATATGTTGAATGAATTTCCTTCATGTATTATATTCAGTCTCATACAAGTGTGTTCATTTATGCACTGAATAATCCCCTATTGAGGAGAAGAGAGAACACATACTTAGATTTAAATTGTATAATCCCCTATTTAGAAAAATAAATAACACATACTTATATTTGAATTGTATAATCCCATATTTAGGAAAATAAAGAAAACCTACTTATATTTGAATTGTATAATCACTTATATTTGAATTGTATAATCACCTATTTAGGAAAAGAAAGAACACATACTTAGATTTGAATTGTACATGGAGGAGATAATAAAAGTACTTGCTCCTCTTATCACAATATACCTTCCATAAAAAATATAACAAAAAATTGAACTTAAATGCAAAATAAATGTGCTTAATTTCCTCTGATAACAAATTCCATCGAGAATGTTGTTATGACTCCATATCTTATGAATTCTTATCTTACCACCCATGGTTGACTAGCACAACAATTTTATGTTTAAAATCTCAAATTCCATGCAATCATTAGGAACATGTATGATTATCATTATTCAAGAAACATTTTTGGTGCCCATCACAATGGTGGGTAACATGTGAATCTTTCTTGTGCTCCCTCTGGGATTGCTTGAGAATCCTAGAATTTCATCATGAAATGAGGTGATTCCAATTTAAGTTTGTATTCCAATGTAATCACCTCAAAATTGTATCTAAATTATGGCCCCTTCCCTTATTCTTCATCATCATGCAGAGAAAAAATAAACATCAAATATTGGGTACATGTAGATTGTGGCCTCTTTCAATGTTGGATCACAAGCCAATTCCAGAACCTGCTAGTAAAAAAAATGATATCTCACAACCCAATCTAAGAGCCTGCTAGTAAAAAAAAAATTCAGTCCTTTGATTATTTGGGATACCATAAAATTTATCTATCTAAATGAAGAGTCCTTTGATTAGTTGGCTACCATAAAAAATTTCTATGTCATTATAAACAACATTGTTGAAATGAATATATCCATCAACCTTTACGCCAACCTCTAGTTACATTCACATTTTAGGATAAATACAAGATATATTAATAAGTAGTGAATTTATGGTTAACAAATTTTCTATGTATTCTCTTGTTTAGTTGAAACACCTCAACCCTTAAAGAGTTTCCATCTCCAAAATCATTAGAATTATCAATTTATATCTCCAACAACAAAGTCATTACTAATCTATAGTCACCATTCAATAATTGACCAAAATCATCAATCGAGTTTCATTTCCCTATGGATCATGTAACTATCATAAAAGGGAGAATCCTTAAAATAAACAACCTATGATTTGGGATGACTACATGTCAACTACCATTCAAAAAATTCAACATTTTTTACATCTTTACATGAAGATATCCCTAATCTTCTTGGTTTTCATGTCACTATTTTTTTTTGGATAGAAAGCATCAGAATATGGTCTAAAATTAAGATGCATTTAAACCACACAAACACTCTACATATGAATATGGTTTTACCACACAATTACTCTTTATATTCATTTGAAAAATGTTTAAATCCTCAATAATATAATCCAAAACTTTACATTTAGCTTCCTTGGCAAAAAAACCACGATGTTCAAAAATATTGTGGGGTTGCACTTGCCATAGATATGTTGCAATTATTTACTTCAATATATCCCTCATATTCTTAGTTTTCAGGTCACTATTTTTTTGGATAGAAAGCATGAGAATATGGTAATGGGTTTACCCACAAGCACTCTAAATATTCATTTGAAATCTATGTTTATTCTCAATAATATAATAAAAAATTACTTTTCAATTAAATGCCATACACCTCTAAAATTACTTTTCGGTTACACGTCATACACCTCATAGGGGTCCACTATCACTTCACCAATCATAATGGATAGGATGTGTTCTCATTTTAATTTTTATAAACTGTTATAAAACTTGTAGCTAAATGTAAGGGATGGTCCTAGTGTTTTTGGAACCATGTACATGTCATTTCTCCCATAAACTAAGGCATTTACAATAAATGAATTTAATAATTTATTGATTTTTGTTTTCAGGGATCAGAAATCCCACTAAACATCGTTGAAAATAGAGATTATGCATAGATGTTTTCTTTTTATCCCAATCCAGGGAAAGCAATGATTACATATGTGTTATGCAATATTGTGACAAAAAAATTCCTCCAAACGAAAATGGATATACCTGGAAGAACAACAAACAATGAATCATATTATATTGCATTGATATAAGGCTTGGGAAGTATGGATTTAATGGAATTGCAGTTTTCACCAATTCTGAACTTCTGTGCAACTAGATGAAAGGCATGTACCATGTTAAGAAGGAGAGGCTAAAAAAACTACATGGAAAAGAAAAAAATATTGTTAGAGAATTTCAATCATTTAGTATAAGACATTTAGTGAATGTTAATAGGATTTCTAGGGATCTATTGAATGGGACAATGCTAATTCAAGATTTTTGTTTCAAATATGAATTAGGGTTAAGAAGCTTCTCTCCATCAAAATTTATTGATGGAAATTGTAAGATATATGTGATATGTGTGTGTTTTTTAGTTTTAAATGTGTCATTTTTAATGACCATGTGTTTTTTTCAACTATATACCAAGTGTGCCCCAACTATGTAAAAACAACTTGGTTAACTTCATGTTTTAGAAAATTTTGTATTTAATTTTCAAAATGTGCACCCACTATGTCAAAACAACTTGGTGAACTTCATGCTTTAGAAAATCTTGTGTTTGGTTTTCAAAATGTGCACGACCTAAAAAAAAATTTCAGTTTAAATAGTCAAGTAAGTTTCACACATCAATTTTTGCTTCAAGTTTTGTGTTTCACATTTGTGTTCAAGTTTTTCTCCAACATTTGTGTAAATTACATCAAATTTTTGAATTCCTTTTAAATATTTTTAAATAGTAATTTTAAAAATAATTGTAAATGAATGAGGTAATTTTTTAGACATCATGTATCTATGTATCTGTATATATCCATATATATGATGGATGATCATTTTCCACCTAATTCTTCGAGGCGAACATCAATAGAGTCTCATGCATCTATGAGAGAGGGGGATCATGGATCGGGGGATGTTAATCATATTCATGGTATTTATATTAAATGTGCAAGTTTTTAAATGATATTTGAATATAATATTATGCACATACATGTGTATACATGTAAGTAATTGATTTTTTTTTTTAATTTTGTGAGTTAAATTAATTTTTAATAAATTTCATATTTTTAGGAGTTTAGAGGAATTTTTTTTTTTATGAAGCTTCACTCTTATTGTGTGAGGGTGGTTGTGGTGGTATGCATTACCCTCGTGGCCAATCAATAGGTGGTGGAAAATCGCGTGAGCGTTGTGGTACACATTCTCCTGGTGGCCAATCAATGGGTGGTTATGCTGGTTCTCAACCATATCCAATTGGGCATAATGGTGCTCAACCATCTGGAGGTGGAAATTAATATCAATTTTATTATCATGATTATTATTTTGTTAAATTATTTATATAATTTTTTTTATGTTAAAAAAAAATTTCTACATTTGTTCACATGTTTTTTATTTATACATAATTTATATATTGATGTAGGGGGTGAGAATGTTGCTCGAAAAAGACATAGCCTAAATCACGTAATTCGAAAAGAACATTTTGCACCAACCAAAAATTATTCATCTAAAATTATGGATTATTTACCTTGGGAAAAAAATCCAACAATGCACATTATAAAAGTGCAAAAGTCTTTATTGAAAATTGAGGAAAGGTATTGAGTATTTGAAGCTCCCTGTAGAGAGTCGAGAAAGATTAGTAGTAGTTACGCACTCTCTAAACACACTTGTAGACGTTTACAAAAACCTTGGGCCAAGCACCAATACCTTTGTAGAAATGATGAGGAAAATAAGGGAAGAAATAATGGGTCTCGATACATGGGTCAATGTCAAAAAGAGAGTTACAAAACAAATGTAAAAATCCATGTTTAATTTCAAAGAAGGGCCGAAAAGAAAGATGTTGAAGGTGCAATATCTCAAGCAACCTAACATAGCTTGTTATTTGAATAATAGGCACCAGTTGTAGCCTATGGAAAACTACCATGTAATGACAAGTTTCCTGTTGATTTTGTAAAATTATTTTATGCAGAATTATTTTTGGGAATGAAACCTAATTATGATGACCTTCCTTGGAAAGGTCGATTATGTGACCATAAGGGCACTAAGCATGATATTTAGTTGCCTATCCCTAAGCCACCTTTGGTAAGCTGGTCTACTCGTGTGGAAATGTTTTGGCCAGGGATGGATGCTAGTTCTCAAATTAGTCGAGAAGAAAGGGATGCCATTGTAGACGATGTTCATACTAGACTTGGTGGAATTGATATTGGTCTGAATTGATAAAGAGAATAAGATAATGCACGTGATAATTTTTTATATAATACAAATGAGGAGACAAAAAACATGAATATTGAAGATCTTAGAAGATATGCAAAGCATTATCGCAATGGTTGGCATGACTTAATTCTTCATGAGGAAGAGGGCGTGGGATCGATATGTGTTAATGGTTAGGATGGATATTTCAATGTAGTTTGTAATATATATATGTGTGTGTGTGTGTGTGTGTGTGTGTGTGTGTGTGTATGTGTGTGTGTGATTGTGTGTGTGTTATTCTAACATAAATGTATCACATTCTCACCATTTGCAATTTACATGCATGATGAATGAAATTTTGATAATATCACAGTCCAAGGGTCAGGTTCTGGAGATGATATTTTTGGAAATGTTAGTGTTTCTTAAGAGTTCATGACATTGATGTAGGATTATTATTCTATTATTATATCGACCTATCATGAGGTGTATATTTTTAGAAGAAATAATTATATGTACACATGTATATAATCAAATGTTAACAGATTCCACTTACATCTCGTATTTTCAAAATGGAGCCACCATCTTCTTCCATGTTAGCAGATGTGCCAAACAATCCATTGTCACAAGTATTCATTTTTCTATTATGTTTCAAATTATAAATTGAAGTGCAAGTTTCATTAAAAATTGACATATATCTTTAGTTATTTTACAGTTCTAAAATATTTCAATTTTAATTTTGTGGAGATGATTTCTGTTCTCCAAGAAATTTAGTGATGGAGCCTATGACGGGGATAGGAACATCCAAACAATTTGAAGAAGTTGTATACATTTTTTTTTTTAATAAATTTCATTAGTTTATGCTTTTTAATTTGTAAAATTTTAAAACTTTAATATATATATATATATATATATATATATATATATTGTACATTTTATCCAGGAGGATGCATCGATGTAGGACCAACACGGGACAACAGAGGGAGAACTACATGAGGTATTGCATGCCATTTTAATTTTAATACATACAGAAATTTCTTTTACATGTATATATATGCAATTACACATGTTGTTCAGGTTCCCCATTCTTCAGATGAGAGCACAAGGAGGCTGCTAGAAAATACATTTCTGCGAAATTCTTTATATTGATGCACAATATTTTATTTATTCTAGTTTTTTTATAGTACATGTTATATTTACTTTTCTATAACTTGATGCATGTGCAAAACTTTACTTTCAACAATATTGTTATATCTATTACACATGTGTTATAATTACTTTTATTGAATGATATAAAATTTGGACATATTTTACATTTTGGATAGTTACATTACATTTACTTTTATTAAATGATTTTAAATATTGGATAGTTGTTACATTTTGCATGTGATCAAATGTTTTTATAACTTTTTAGTTCATATATGATAAGGTTATGTTTTGTTCAACTTGTTGTTTTGTGAAGTTTGTTATTTAAAATGAATCTAGACTGAAATTGAAAATTACAAAACACATGTGGTACATTATGCATTTAAAATGTGAATGTTATAATTTGGTGTAGATGTCTATTAAAACTGATATTTAGGTACATTTTTCATGATCATGTGTCATTTATAAAAATCATAGATTATTTTACATATTTAAGTTCATGAATATCTAACAATGATTGAAGTACATTTTCATTTAGTTGTTACATTTTTCATTTGATCACGTGTCCATATAATTTTTTAACTTAGATGATAAGATTATATTTTTTTTAACTTGTTGTTTTGTCAAATTTTTTATTTAAAATGAATCTAGTTTGAAATTGCAATTTACAAAATAGATGTGATACATTATGCATTTGAAAATGTGAATGTTATATAATTAGGTGTAAATGTCTATTAAAGGTGATATTTAAGTACATTTTTCGTGATCATGTGTCATTTAAAACAATCATAGATCATTTTACATATTTATGTTCATGAATATGTAACAATGATTGAAGTACATTTGCATTTAGTTTTTACATTTTGCATGTGATCACATGTTGGTATAATTTGATAACTTTGACGATAATATTATGTTTTGTTTAACTTGTTGTTTTGTCAGGTTCGTTATTTAACATGAATATAGATTGAAATTTCAAATTAGAAAACACACGTGGTACATTATGCATTTGAAAATGTGAATGCTATATAATTAGGTTTAGATGTTTATTAAATGTGATATTTAGGTACATTTTGCAAGATCGTGTGTCATTTAAAACAATCATAGATGGTTTTACATATTTCAGTTGATGAATATGTAACAATGATTGAAGTACATTTTCATTTAGTTATTACATTTTGCATGTGATCACATGTTGGTATAATTGTTTACCTTAGATGATAATATTACATTTTTTTTTTACTTTTTGTTTTGTCAAGTTTGTTATTTGAAATGAATCTAGATTGAAATTGCAAATTACAAAACACATGTGGTACACTATGAATTTGAAAATGTGAATGTTATAATTAGGTGTAGATTTCTATTAAAGGTGATATTTAGGTACATTTGGCAAGATTATGTGTCATTTAAAACAATCATAGATGGTTTTACATATTTAAGTTCATGAATATGTAACAACATGATTGAATTACATTTGCATTTAGTTGTTACATTTCGCATGTGATCACATGTTGGTATAATTTGTTAACTTAGATGATAAGGTTATGTTTTTTTTTAACTTGTTTTGTCAAGTTTGTTATTTAAAATGAATCTAGATTGAAATGAAAAATTACAAAACACGTGTGGTACAATATGGATTTGAAAATGTGAATGTTATAATTAGGTGTATATGTCTATTAAAGGTGATATTTATGTACATTTTTCATGATCATGTGTCATTTAAAAAAACCATAGATGGTTTTACATATTTAAGTTCATGAATATGTAACAATGATTGAAGTACATTTGCATTTAGTTGTTAAATTTTGCAGGAAATCACATGTTTTTATAGTGTGATCTATCTAAATAAATCATAAAATTTTAAAATTGCATTAAAAAATATGGTATACAAGATTAAATTGATTAATGTAGATAGAAAGGATACTATGGATCTCAGTTGATATAGTTAACTTTTAATATCTATAAAACTGGAAATTACAAAACGTGGTACACATTTTCTGTTTGAATGAATCTTATAATTTTCTTTATATGTCTAAAAAAATCATAAATTAAAATTTCATTATCAAATATGATATAGATACATACATTTTGCAGTGATGAGATAAAATTAACTAACATGTATTAATAATTTCATTCATGTATGAAATCGTTTAGGATGAGAGAATGTACATATATGTACATATAAATTACTTGTTGTGTGCAAGAAAACACAATATCAATAGAATAAAATCCTCAATATACTTGTACATAACAGAGAATATAAATATAAATAAATCTATCTGAATAAGTTTATTAAGAATGAAAAACTTTAGAGTGAACAAAAAGGAAGGTTAAAAATTTGTACTTGAACTGTATGTTCTCAAATATGAATCCAAGGACAATAAATTCTTGGGAAGTTCAATAAAAAAAATTCTAATGGAATTCCATCCTCAATTATCTGCTCATGGTCAGTGTTTGACATTTTCCATTTCTTAGCTTTGAATTTTTTCTTTGATTGAACTTCTATGAACTTTATGCATGTTGGATAGACCAAGTGACTATATTGACAACTTATGACATTAGGTTGATAGTATTGAAAGTAAAACATACTCTCACATTGATGAGTTTGTTGGAAAAAATAACCTTTCAGTATAATAGACCCTCTTTCATATATAAACCCATTATCATCATAGATTTCAAATAATTTCATCTTTCATTCAATGCACTACATGAAATAATACCTAACATTTTCTAGGTTGTTGGTGGGTGTAACTACAAAAAAAGCATCTCCTACACAATAAAACAAGTGTACATAAATTTAGATCATAATTAAGATGGAAAATTAACTTTGAAATTAACATGTGTAATTTATTTTATTATCTACTTCTAGATCTCTATCATTTGAAAGAAATTGATATGTTAACTTCTCTAACAAGATAGAAAATCGATCACCTTGAGATGATACTATAGTCTCCTCTGATTGTATCTCTTCAAAGTTTTCAACTGACATTTTCCACTTTGTATTTAGTTATGTATGTTGCCAAACTTTTAAATACATATTGTTTTCACAAACATCATTGGATTCTGTGTCCTAATTGCAAAGAGGAAAAAAACAGGAATATTTTATTTTATCAAATGAAAACACATTTTAGTAGTCCTTTGTTTTAATTGAATGTAATTTTTGAGTCCCTTTTATTGTTCCAACATCATTTTAAATTGATCTATCTACATCTTGGACCCCAATATGTCAAAAAAACCTATATGGAAAATTCCAAAAAGAATATAAATATGTTATTTAAAATACAATTTATATATGATCAAAGATAATCATTGTGACAAATAATGTTTAAAATTAGAAAATTAATAAAAATTAGATCATATATTAAATTTCTCTCTCTCTCTCTCTCTCTCTCTCTCTCTCTCTCTCTCTCTATATATATATATATATATATATATATATATATATATATATATATATATATATATATATATATATATATTCAAGTTAATTTGATTATATGTACACGTACCTTTGTACTTCCCTTGATGGGTTAGTCTGATGGCTTATTCCAACGATGCACCATTGAACAACTTGTTCAGTTGAGACGAGTCAGTCTACAGAGTGTTCCATTTGATATCTTCGAAGCACTAGTTTTATACATGCCCCTGCACCATCATGATCTCCTTTTCCATGACCAGTCTCAAATAAATTCCAAATGTGTTTAATGCGGGTTTTCATATGAAATGACACAACCAAAAGAATGATCGTGAAGTGATGCAGCCGTAGCTACAAATTAAGCTATAATCATGGACTCATGGGTTAGGACCCACATAACTTCTTATATACAGTGGAGTTAAATTTAAAACCCGATTTAACTTCGTAAGTTAAAAACATACATAAACGATTTATATAAACATCGGATTTAAATAACATATAAAGAATATAAAATAGTCCCAGAACCAATAAAATACGTGAGATTGTAACTGGAGGGTCCCACTGTATCGATAACCAATCAAAACACATTGCAGCTTCTTTCCCACAAATTTTGATCCTTTATCAAATACACTAAACACTAAATATCACAAAGTGTGCTATTATGTCACGATGACCCATGGTTGTTCCTTCTCGCATTGCATCCTTCTTTCTCCCCGCATCGCATCGCAACCCGTTTAAATTTTCGTGCAAACTCTTAACGTTATCCATTATAATCTGCGAAATGCACGATCGTAGTCCAACGTCCACTATTGATCTGTTGCATGATCCAATGGCTCGCGCAACTTCCACTTCCTACCACTTCACATTGCGAGTTAAAAACTTTAACTTGTGAAATCCTTGACTCTTACACTATTCGATCGCAGATGCGAATATTTGCCCTTCCAACACGCATCCACACCTCCTCAACTCCCCTTAACCGTCCATCTATTATCCTTAATCTGCAATCTAATATCATCCATCCACTCACCTTCTCATGGATCTTCTTGCTTCTTTTGTCCCCTCTGATCTCCACCATCGAACCTTAAAATTTTGAATATGCAATTCAATCCATGCCATCGATTCCTCTCTTAGAATTCTTCTACGTAAATTCATCCTCAATCAATTTCTCCTCTTTCAGAATCACTGCTATGCATTACTGATTCCTCCGCATTACTCCTCTACTATCATTCTGAGTCTATTTTCATTTCTTCGACGTTGTCTCTCCATAACTTGTCTATACAAAGTTCCTACAAAATTCATCTTCTCGCTTAGCCTTATTGCACCTGCAATCTGATTAGAGTTCTTCGTCTCTCATCCCTTGGTCTCTGCCCCAACTTTTCCTGTGCGAAGTTCACAGGGACTTCTTCCTCACACTCGATGTGTCTAAGAATTAACAGAGATGCAATATGCATATATCATAATACATGAAAGAAATATTTTAATTTTGACAGGGAAAATAAAATGCACAGGTTGAAACAGAGAGCCCGACCACAGTCCAAAACACTTTGATTTTATTTATAAAGAAAATAAACAGAACCAAGTCCTGGGATGGCTGGTTTTTACATTTGTTCCTACTCTCCGCTCAACCCTTTCTTACACCTATTTTCCTCTCATTCTCTCTTTCTCTCTTTGGAAGTCATAACCCCAAAATGGTGAATTTGGTTTTGTTTTATACCTTTCCCCAAAATCCCCATATGGTTGAGAAATTTTTATTTAGTTTTAGAACATTTTATTCAACTAACCACCTAAATAACCCTAATCTAACTATTCTTTTAACCTACAAATTACAATGGTTGTGTTAGCCCAAATTAACCTTAAACAAAAATACTTTAAAAATAAAAATCTTCAAATTGTTCGGACTGCTAGTCCTCTTCCCAAGCCACAACGTTTGACCAGCTTGTCACATTGCTGACTCTACCTTGATGCTCCTACATCAGACACCTGAGGTCAAAGAATTCACGACCTCTTGTTCATGTGTCTTCAATGCTTGAATCTTCTAGGATTCCAAACTCTGTTTTGTTGTTATCCATAAGTTGCATTGTGATCAATATTCTTCACCTGCAATCCTCTAGTATTTCATACTTTGCACTATAGTACTCCACTGCCTCTATCTTCATTATTCTTCACTCTCCAAAAAATTCCACAATGGATTGATTTCTTCATTTTGTTGCAAATATTCTTAGCTATTTTTCATAAACTCCCATAGTTCATCAATGGTTCCTTGCAATGCAATCTTCTACTAGAATCAAATCTTATTTCCAGTCCTCTGCCAACATATTGTACTACACTATGTCCCAGATATTTCTGAAAATATTACTCCAGACATTACTACCACACAACTTCCTGAATATCTTTGAAGATATCTCCCTCTACAATATCGAATTGTTGCTCCTGATCTTCAAGTTTACTTTCAAAATGTAAATTTTTTTCCAATTTCCTCACTGCACTAACATATTCACTCACACTTCTCTGTATTATAGCAAATATAACATAGTTTAGTAAACTAGTAACTTATTCTGTCTCAACCAAAACCTGAGACATTCTTCCATCAATGATTGTAATCCATTCCTCATACTCAAATTATTCCAGCAACCGCTTCAACAATTAACTTTCTAGTTGATCCTTCTCAAGCGCATCATCACTGTGATGTCCATCAATTCCAACACATCCTTCTTCCTCTTCCTTGACAACATTCAATATACTAACTCTGGTAGTCAATTATACTTCATTCATTTCAAGGACTGATTTTTCTTCAACATGTGACATATTTGTCTCACCTTCAGTCTCATTGTTATCTTCCTCTTTCTCGCAAGTCCGATTTCTCTGTGACACTCACTCTTCATTCCTTATCAGAATAGAATTCTGATTTTCCATCTCCATGAAAACTTCAATTGACTTTCCTAGAGTCTCCTTTTGCTCATTTACGAAAACCAACTTCTCCTTGTTCTCATCAATAGTAGGTTCCTCCACATAAGAAAAAAAGTTCTCATCCTTGCTATGGACACATCCTCCATTCTGAGCTCTTCCTTCATTGAGTAAGGAATCTGTGAACTCCTTCTGCTCCAATAATTCATCCTTGTCTTCATTTGAAATCCATTCATCATCATTCTTAACTTTTCAACTTTTATCCTCATTAAACATAGTGTCAAAAAGTTGGTTGTGTCCTGCAAAACCTGCAATAACATATAAATTGTCAGTTTTAAAACCACAAGACTTGATGGTATTCCTTGATGCTTCAGTCATCAAGTGCTCCCGTTTCTATGAATATTTTGCATGACTCAAAAATCTTCAATTGACCCCATCTTAGCTTCCTCAAGAATTTCATTTGAATGCTTGATATCTTCCTCCACTTCTTCTTGCTTTTGACTATCAACATGAGCCAAAATTTCTCTTCTTTCATCCCTTGCAGCATGCTGAAAATCAATACCTTCTCTCAACTGTGTATGATCTTTCATATGAGACCTAACTATCTCTTCTTCCTTTAGCACATAATTCAGATTCTAACTCTTCGCTTTCTTATTTTATGTCAAGATCAAAAAATTGTCTTTATTCACTCCTTTCACCTACAAACATACACAAGATATCTATTTTTAAAACATTGAGACATCTTGGGCTCACTTGAAGTTTCATTATTCAAGTCTTCTCCTTGATACTCACTTGCCTTAAGCATCTCATCCTCCCACTCAGCATTCATCAGTTGCTCCTTCACTGTCTTCTATAGCTTATGCCACCTCATCTTTCTTCTCATGAGGAAACCACATATTTTTTCTTCCTTCTCCTTCTGTAATAGCTCCATCATGACTCTTTTCTTCTGTAGAAGCCAATCATACCTTTGGTGTTCCATACTGCCTTGTATGAATTCTCTCAACACTTCTAGTTGTACTTTTATATCAGCTAATTCTCTATCAAGTTTATTCTTACTTGATATTTCATAATCTCCCTTAGAAAGTTTACCATGAATATCAGTAGCCATAGTATTATTTTCTTTATGAAATCCTTCTTGTTCATTATGGACTACAAACAATCCATATTTACAAGCTCGCTCCATCAACCTATCTATAGAAACCACGCCAAGCTTTTTCGTTCTTAGTCTTCTACTGGCATCTCTAGTGACTTCTCTCTCCTGATGTGACTCCTCCTTGATCCTTTCAGATAACCATGAGTGGTCATCTCTTCTTATTCCCTCTACGCAATCATTATGATCCACCTTGTGAGCTGCAAAAAACCTCTTTCATCTTTGAAACAAGTGTATTATGTGTCTCCAATTCATATGCAAGAACTTTCTTTTCATACTCTGTTGCTCTGAGTAATGTTTCTTCTTCTTGAGAATTCAACCTATGCTCCATCTTCATCTGTGGCCCATGCCATTTCAATATATTCCTCGTAAATCATCAACACCTCTGGTCTTCTTCACTCCTCCATAGCAACTCCATCAATAGATCAATATGGGTTCTCATCTCAGATATTTCTCTCTTATATTCTTCATTATTCATCTGCTTCCATATGCCATTTGTCTTGGCATCTTCCTTCTTCACTTTGTGTTTGCCTCCTGAACCTCTGCTATGAATTTTAATAGTCATCTTCTTGAGTTATTTCACCCTCTATGAGACGCACTAGCCTTTGAGTAACAACCCCTCCTGCTACAACTTACCTCACCAAACTTCCTCTCTTCTTGGTCTTTTTGCAAGCACTGGTTCTCAATCTAGAACTCTCCTTGATCACTCCTCTATGATCCTTCTAGGCTTACCCTCACAACTCATATACACTTGAGAACATCAATTTCCTCTTATATTTCAACCTGATTTGAAACATTAGGTTCTGACCACACTTCTCTTTCCTCATATAAAACCATTTCTAGCTTCCTTCATAACTGCCCTTAAAGGCTATAATATTCTCGCTGAGATTTTTTCACTCCTGCAGCTACCTCTATTAAAATTTGATGCTCCTCTTTTGAGTGTGAGCATTTACTTGTTAGTTCAAAAATAAAACTAAAACAAAACATTTTTACCTTATTTTATGTGCTACTACTACATTCATGTTGTTGTGTCTCTTATGCTTTTTCATAAGCCTTTAGTCCATAGTCTTACCTCTTAAGGTTCGCTTGATTAGAATAAATGAGAAATATTTCTCAACTTTTCTTAGTTCAAATTCCTTGACACTACCTCTCAAAGTTTGTTGCTATGATACCAATTGATGCAATCATAGCTGCAAATTAAACTATAATCATGGAATGGTGGGTTAGGACCCACATAACTTATTATACATAGCGGAATTAGATTTAAAACCCAATCCAACTTCATAAGTTAAAAGCATACATACGCGCGTGAGATAAACATTAGATTTAATTAACATATAGAGACTATACAATAGTCCCAGACCTAATCAAATACATTGCTTTCTGACCAGAGGGTCCTGCCGTATCGATGACCAATCACAACACGTCGTAGTTTCTTGCCCGCAATTTTTGATCGTTTACCGAACACGCTAAACACTAAATAACACGAGGTGCGCTATTTCTTCAAGCCAACATGTCGTTGTTCCTTGTTGCATTTTGTCCTTACTTCTCCCCGCATCGCATTGCAACCTGTTTAAGTCTTCGTATGAACTCTTAACGTGATCCATTATAATCTGCAAAATGCGAAATCGTGGTCCAATGTCCACTGTTGATTTGTCGCATGATCCAATGGCCTGCACAAATTCCCCTTCATACCACTTTGCATCGCGAGTTAAAAACATTAACTTGTGAAATCCTTGACTCTTACACTATTCAATCGCAATGCAAAACTGTGCCCTGCCAACACACGTCCACACTTCCTCAACTACCTTAACCGTCCATATATTATCCTGAAATCTACGACCTAATGGCATCCATCCATTCAACTTCTCACATCTCTTTTGACCTCTTCTATCCCCTCTGCTCTATGTCATCGATCCTTAAAATTTTGAATATTAAATTCAATCCATAACATCGATTCCTCTCTTAGAATTCTTCTAAGTAATTTTGTCCTCAATCTATTTCTCCTCTTTCATCCTCGCTTCTATGCATTATTGATTCCACCACATTACTCCTCTGCTATGCTTTGGAGTCTGTTTGCATTTATTCAACGATGTCTCTCCATAACTTGTCTATAAAAAGTTCCCGAAAGCTTATTCTTCTCACTCAGCCTTGTTGCACCTGTAATCTGATTAGAGTTCTTCGTCTCTCATCCCTTGGTCTCTGCCCTAACCTTTCCTGTGTGAAGTTCACAGGGAATTCATCCTCACACTCAATATGTGTAAGCATTAAAAAAAATACAATACACGCATATCATAATACATCAATTCAATCTTTTAATTTCGACAGGGAAAATAAAATCCACGGGTTGAAACAGAGAGCCCAACCACAATCCAAAATACTTGGAATTTATTTATAAAGAAAATACAAAGAACCAAGCCTTGGGATGGCTGGTTTGTATATATTGTCCTACTATCTGCTTAACCCTTTCTTACAGCTATTTCCCTCTCGTTCTCTCTTTCCCTCTCTGGAAGGAAAAACCCCAAAATGGTGGATTCGGTTATGTTTTATGCCTTTCCCCAAAATCCCCAAATGGTTGACAAACTGTTATTCAGTTTTAGAATAGTTTATTCAACTAAATTCCTTATTAACCCTAATCTAACTATTGTTTTAACCTTTAGATACAATGGTTTTGTTAGCCCAAATTAACTTTAAACAAAAATAATTTTAAAATAAAAATATTCAAATTATTAGGACTCCTAGTCCTCTTCCAAATCCAGAACATGTGACCAGCTTGTCACATTACTGACTCTGCCTTGATTCTCCTGCATCATGAAGATTTGAATTGACATGTGCATCCATCTAACCATATCCAATGTTCATTGAATTTTATTCCACCACTTTTCAATGAGTCATAAATCTTATCAAAATAATTTTGTACAAAATGTGTATCATGTGTACGATCATCACTAATCTAAAAGCGATATTCTTTAATAAGATGTTGATTTTCACCGGTGCTTTTTATATGATCAACACTTTGTTCAAAATGTCTATACAGAATATGGGAAATCATAGAGACTTGGTTAGAATGATAGTATTCACTGTGTATTTCATTTTGTTCAGCAAATGTGTAATTCTCTGCAAAATCAACTATTGACAAAATCGTCCCTGGTGGAAAATTTTCATGGGTTTTTTTGAATTTCAAGTCCTTCCATCAATATATATGGAAAGACTTGGTGTATTTATAAATTTTTTCCTCAAACTTCTTCAAAAAATATATCACAAAAATTTCTTCTTCTTTTAAATCAATCCTTTTGGTACTTGTAGTACTACTTGAACCAATCGATGTATGAATATGTTTATATATATTCCATTTCACTGTTATGTTGGAAAATGATTGATCATTTATATCAACATGATATTTGTTGTAAAATAAAGTCAAATTTCCACAATGATAACTTTTTTTACCACCAAAACATTTTTTTTGATAAAATAATTCATGAATTTCTCTTGCACATAGAATTTGGGTCATGAAATCATGGATAGTGGAAGGAGTAGGTGAATTTTTCCAAAATGTTTTACCAAAATTAAGAAATGTGTCGTAATATAACTAAAATTCCACATGATAATGACAACAACAAGTGTCGCGTACGGTGATAGGTTTAACATTCCATGGTTTATTTGTGCAAAAGCACTGATTAAGACATTAATTCCATGAGTCTATTTTATGAACTTATTGAACAAATCTATCTGAGTGGTGTCCAGGATATGTTTTTCATGTCCTTCATACTGTTTTCGTGTTATTCTTCGTCGCATCACACCCCTTGATTTTGGTGAAACACATGAATTTTTCATCCAATATTCATATATTATATTTTTAAAATCTTCTACAACTCTATCTTTGTATGGTTTCCTACAAATAACTATCCAAAAAGCGAGTTCATCATTTACATCTATTTGCAATCAAAATTTCTGATTTTTGTGCAATGTTTTTCGTGAGGTCTCTAATGCTTCTGCAATCTATTTGACCAAACGATTTTCTTTAGTACTTGATGAAACCATTGTCATTTGTATTGCTCTATATGCATCTAGATCACTTTTCTTTCTAGATCTTCGAGTTTATTTTATATCACCATTTATATTTTGTATCACATTTTCCTTCATATTTTAATCTTTCATTGCTTTTTGAATACCCAATAGAGTCGTAGCTTATTTTAATTTATTTTATCTTAAGATTCTTCTCAAAATGTGGGCTTTAAATTCCACAATTTCATCTTTTAATAACATATCAATAATGTGCTTAACGCGATATCATGTAACATGGTGAGATTTTTTATCTTCATATGTGTCAGTGTCAACATTTTCTAACATCTCATCATCGATATTGTTTTCATCTGTATATATAAGAATTAAATGTACAAAATGGTTTAAATATTCAATAAATAATTAAATTAAAAATAGAGTTTGAATGAAATTTAAAAATTAATAAATATGTGTAATTTCAATAATACAGCTGACATATATATACATACCTGATGATTCAATTTCTTCACTTGAATTTCTTTCAACATCTTCAAAACCATCTTTAGTCATTGGTTTAACATTATATTTTTCACTTGGTATTTAAATATTTTCTATCTTATCATCTATGTTATGAGGAATATCTCTCTCTGTTTACATTTAAAAATAATTTTCAAATTAGTTCATCAAATTAGTTTCACAGTACAAGCTAGTTAAATTTTTAATATGATTTATAATATTT
This sequence comes from Pinus albicaulis, assembly GCA_034641835.2. NCBI lineage: Eukaryota > Viridiplantae > Streptophyta > Pinopsida > Pinales > Pinaceae > Pinus > Pinus albicaulis. The sequence goes on along the minus strand of CM076575.1, from coordinate 1,171,596,338 downwards.
ACATTTACATACTTGTTTCAACTTCTAGTTGAGGTTGATTTTCCCTTTCAATATTTGAGCATTCTTCTTCCCTTTTTTTTGTGATATTCTCTCCCATATTCTGTACGATCACCAAGGCTTCTTGTTCGATCATATTTCCTCTTGCAATTTCTTTGATTTCCCGTGATCATTAAGTATGAAGCTCCAAAAATTCCCTTCAAAATCCTGCAAAAAAAACTCGCTATCAAAATTTAGAAAAAAAATCCCTTTAAAAATTCATCACAAAAACTTTACCTTAAAAACAAAATAAATTTCAAAATCTAGCACAAAAGACTTACTTCAACCCAAAACACTTACTCTAAAAAAAAATCACTTTAAAAAGTCCACTAAAAAAATGTCATTTAAAAATGAAGCTCAAAACGTTTCCTTCGCAAAAATAAGTGACTTTAAAATTTTTAACAAAAACTCATTTATAAAAAACATCACTAAAGACATAATTCCAAAACCAATCGCTTTAAAAATTCTACCCAAAAGACTTACTTCAGCCCAAAACACTTACTTTAAAAATTCCACCGAAAAATTATGTTTGTAAATGAAGCTCAAAACATTTCCTTCAAAATCCTGCAAAAGAAAAACCACTTTAAAAATTTAGACAAAAGCTCATTTTAAAAAATCATCACAAATGAGTTACCTGAGTCCAAAAGACTTAGTCTAATAAAAATCCCGCTAATAAAATGTCCTTTGAAAATTCAGCCAAAAAAATTTCCTTTCAAAATTTAGCCGAAAAAATTTCTTTTGAAAATTCAACCCAAATAATTTCCTTTGAAAATTTAGCCCAAAAAGTCTCCTTTGAAAATTCAGCCCAAAAAAATTCCTTTGAAAATTTAGACCAAAAAATCTACTTTGAAAATTTAGCCCAAAATATTTAGTATGAAATTTCAGCTTAAATGAAAAAATGTGCAAAAATAATGATCCGGTTCTCATTTATATAGAGTTTGTGAAATGTGTTTTTTGGAGGGGCTTCATCGATTTTTTTTTCTAGCTGACAAAATGAGCAACCAAAAGTTTGGTCGAACTATTACAAAATTTTGGCCGAATTAAAACATTTACAGCTACGCTATAGCTCGGCTCTGAACACATTTATTCAACTTTGGAATGGCTAAACTGCATCGAATTATAGGAATTAACTTTCACAATCAAGACTAGCATTTTAAAAATTCAATCTACTTTCAGCAGATATTACTTTTATGGAATTCCATAGATATTTACTAATTTTAATTAATTTTCTAATAAAATGGGTGCAAATTTTTTTTGCAGGTCATTATGATTTAGTGAAATCAAAATTATATATCTCCCAAAATACATTGTAAAAAAAATAAAATATTTATGGTGCATTACATTGCTCCGTCGTGTGTAGTGGGTAGTTTTTAGATTTTTAGTTTATAACTAATATGTTGAGAAACTTGATACCGAATGGAACAAATTAAAAATCTGTAGTTTTTTTCATATTGGTTCAGTTCAAAAAATTATAGTAATTATGATATGAATTAGCTGGTCTCATAAATATAACTATACCGAAGTAGAGTATGTCTAGATTGGTGCAACACATTGTTTTTCTCAAAAACACCAAGTTAACAAAGAATACACTGACGCTGAACAACATGAATTTTTATGAATCTCTTGATTGTTAAAGAACACACAGTCAAAGAATTGCTAAGTTGACATATGAAATGTGAATAAATAAATTCCAAAAAATAAGTAATAGAAAGCTAATAAAATTTCTCACAAGTTTTATTTTATTGTAAAATAAAATTCTAAATAGAGAAATTGTTTTCGCTTGCAAAAATGTGAAGAACTTCTAAAACTGATATTTTTTTCTCAAAAGAGGGAAAAAAGTGTAAACCAACTTCACATTTTCACATTATAGAGGAAGAGAGTTCTACAGTCTCTCTTATTCCAATAAACAATGAAATAAATGTATGGAAAGAAAGTCCAAGGAATGGTGGCCAACCTAGACCTCCTAGCCAAACAATGTTACCGATGAAATAGGTAACCGCACTGTTACCTATTTTTTTTTGGTAGCATAAAAAGCACCCGATTTTGAAAAGTGGTGATGCAGAATCACCCCCTTTTTTTTTGTGCACATTTTTGACACTATTATTTTTATTTATGAAGTATGAATATTTGTTTTAAAATGTTAGTGATTTTCATGGTAATTTTGAAACGTATTGATGTAACATCAAACTTTTTTTTTTTGGACCGGTGATTTTCATGGTAATTTTGAAACGTATTGATGTAGCATCAACCTTTTTTTTTTTTAGAGTGGTGATTTTCATGTTGGTAATAAAACACAAAACTTACATAAAAATATATATATAAAAACAATAAAAAAACCAATAAAAATGTAAAAAAAAAACAAAATTAACTCATAAAAATAAAAAATTTAAACAAAAATAAATAAATAAACAAAAATATTCGAAAATTATATCAAAAGAAATGACAAATTTTGAAAAAAAAAACACATAATTTAAAGAAAAAAACAAAAATTAACCAAAAAAAATGAAAAAAAAAACATCAAAAACATTTTTTTCTAAGATATTAAAAAAAACCATATAATTAAAAAAGAAAAATTAAAATAGAAAATTTAAAAATAATTTAAATCACAAAATTAAAATTTAGATAAAAAAAAATAAAATACAAAAAAGAAAAAATTCAATTTAAAAATTTAAATTAAAAAAATAATAATAATAAGAAAAAAAAATATAAATTTTAAAATTAACAAAAAAGAAAATTAAAATTGAAAAAGAAAACTAAAATAAAAGAATTAAAATAATGCCCACGTGGCGTAGAGCAGTCGGTGATGGGGTGTACTCTTAAGGCACTCCGCTCTGCAAGGTCACCGGTTCGAAACCCGTGGGTGGGATAGGAGGAGAAAAAATGGGAATATTAGGATTAGTCTAAACTAGAAAAAAAAAAAAGAATTAAAATAATAATAATAAAAACTATCATTAAAAAACAAAAAAAATCAAAAAATCCATGTGCAAATAATTAAAAAACAAATATTCATAAATTTATTGTTTTTTTTAAATGAAAAAATTTATAAATTTTAAAAATGAAAAACTAAATAAACTAAAAGATTAAAAAAAAAAATTAAATTAAATTAAAATTTAATAAATTTAATAAATAAATTTTAAATTTTAAAAAATAATTAATCTAAAATATTAAATTCGAAAAAAAATAAAAAAATAAAAAAATTAAAACAAATTAAATTTAAAATAAAAAATTTGAATTGACAAAAAAAAATTTAAATTTTTTGAATTTAAAAAAAAAATTTCAAAAAAATCAAATTCAAAAAAAAAATATTAAAAATTAAAAAAAAATTAAAAAAAAAAAATTGATCGTGGTGGTGCCGCCAATCGACCTCCCGCCCAGGTGGCGGCGGAGGTCGGCCGCTTGGCGGGCAGGGAGGCTACATGCAGCCCCACACCTGCCCAGCAACCGGCCTCCGCCGCCACCTGGGCGGGAGGCTGATTCTGGGAATCGCCCTCCCGCCCAGGTGGCGGTGGAGACTGGTCGTTGAGTGGGCGGGGAGGCTGCATGCAGCCTCCCCCCCTGCCCAGCGGCCGGCATCCGCCACCACCTGAGCGGGAGGTCAATTGGCGGCGCTACCACAATCAAAAAATTCTTTTTTATTTTTTTTATTTTTTTTTTAAATTCAAAAAATTTAAATTTTTTTTATTTTTAATTTAATTTTATATTTGAAATTTAATTTGTTTTAATTTTTTTTTCCTAAATTTTGTAATTTTTCTTTTATTCAATTGATTTTTTTTATAAATTTTTTCATATTTTTTTTTATTATTAAATTTTATGTTTAGTTTTTTCTTTTAATTTTCTAAAATTTAATAAATTTTGTATTTTTTTTAATAATTTATTTGAATTTAATATTTTTTTTTAATTTTTTAATTTTTTATTATTATTTTTTTAAATACATAAAAAATTTATATATTTTTTTTATTTCAATTAAAATTGTGTATTTAAAATTAGATTTTTTTTTAATTAAACTTAATATTTTCAAATTAATTTGTTTTTTATTTTACTTTTTATTTAACATATTTTTTTAATTTATTTTTTTTCAATTTTTCATTTTCAATTGATTTTTAAAGTTTTTTAACTTTTTATTTTAACAATGTTTTTTTTTTCTTTATATTTAATTTTTTTTTTCAAAATTTATTTGTTTATTCAATTATTTATTAAAATTTAATATTTTTCTTTTTTAAATTTAATTTCTTATTTAAATATTAACATTTTTTTTTTAATTTAATAAAATCTAATATATATATATATATATATATATATATATATATATATATATATATATATATATATAATTTAAGTTTTATATATATATATATATATATATATATATATATATTTTTAATTTAAGTTCATATATATTTTTTTTATTTTTATAATTTAAATTTAATATATTTTTTTAAACCTATTTGTTTTTTTAATATATATTTCTTTAAATTTAATATTTTTATTGTGTTTTTTTTTCATCTTTTATTTTTTATTAATTTTTCATTTTTTAACTTGTAATTTCAATAATGTTTTTTTTTTTTTTTTCTTAAGTTTTAAATTTATTAAAATTTAATATATTTCTTTAAATTAATATTTTATTTTATTTTTGATTTTTTTTTAAAATTTAATAAACATTTTCTTTTTCTTTTTTAAATTTAATTTCTATATTTTATTTTTTATAATTTCTTTCTTTTTTTAACTTGTTTTTTTTTAATTTAATATTTTTATTTTGTTTTTATTTTTTTTATTTTTTTTCTATTTATTTTGAAATTTTAATCTTTAAATTTTTATTTTTATTTTGTCTGAAATTTTATGTTTTTTTAATGTTTTAATTAAAATTTTTATTTTGTTTTTATTTTTATTTTTTTATTCCTCTATATTTTTAAATTTTAAGCTTTAAAATATTTTTATTTTTCAAATTTATTTTTTTCTTAAATTTTACATCTTTTTTAATGTTTGAATTTTAAAAATTAAAAAATGTTATTTCTATTTTTAAAAATGTCAAAAATATGACACAATTTCTTTTTTTTGTTATTCCAGCATCAACTGGTTTTGTTTCGATGGTGTTTTTTCAATCCTTTTTTCAAGAAACAATTTTGTTTTTAGCATAATTTTATAAAATGTTGAAATTAGACCTTCAAAAAAAACCAAGTGCGTTTTGGAATACACTTTTTTTGTTTTTGGGGTGTTTTTTCATGTTTTTTGAATCTTTTTGGGCTAGAGTTCCCGTTTTGTGGTCAGATTACCTATTTCATCAGTAACAGTGTTGCCATATTTTGTTGAAAAAATATTCATTTTATGTCAGATTAGAGTGATTCAAAATCCAAGTTGAAGTAAATTCATATGGTGAATTCTAGCATAAACAAGTTTTGAAAATGGTTTAAAATGATATGCTAAAAATTATCATAAGTATCATGTTTGATAGAGATTCTTCTAAATGTTTGACTAGACCAACAATCACTATTTGGAGTGTAACGTTTTCCTTAAAGATTGGATATATGTGATTCCACATGGAGATTAAATTATATTTATTTTTTTCTATTCAATATAAGCATATTTTTAAAATCCTTCGGTTTGATATCACAAAATTTCTGATGAACACACCTAGGAGGCAGAGTTTCACTATGCTGATTTTAAGACATGGAGTCACCAAATGTGGCATACCGTTTTCATTTGACTTGAAAATGGGAAATTTTTTTTTTTTTGGTGAACTATACTTGAATTTATAACTCCCATATAAACAGGTTTTGAAAATAATATGATTTGATATGTGAAATATGCCAATGAAAATTCAAGACCTAAAATTCTCACCATGCAGATTTTTCGACAAGAATTTAGTATCTTAAGCATAAATTTTTAATATGATGTCATATTGAAGTGAATCAAATTAATTTGGAAACTATATTCCAAGGTATATCTTCCCTATATAAATCGTGTAAAAATGTTTTCATTCGATCCCTCAAACCAATGTTGTACTAAATCTGTCCTCAAAAATTCTCTTGAGATATATTGTTTATTTTGATCCTATCCTTTTGATTTGTGATCGAAATTGAAAAATTCAAATTCGGTTTAAAAAATAGATTTCAAGAGATATCTTTTTTAAAGACATGATTTCAAAATGATCCTATATGGTTACTCAAAATAGGATTTTTCTTAGTGCATTTTTCCATAAAATCAATCCAAATGAGTGTTGAACAATGATTTAAAAAAAAATTCATGAGGGTTTCAACAAAAACTCTTATTGTGAACTCATTCTACCTATTTATTTATTTATAATATTATATCCTATTCTATTGTAGAAAAATAAGTTATTCTCTCAAGTGTAAGATAATTTCCAATGCATCCATTTCCGTAACAATATCATAAGTAGAATCACATCCAAGTTTGAAAAATATATTTTAATGAGTTCTTGGATATGAAAATTTATCTTATTATAAATATTTGATGATAAGGAATGTTGAAAAACGGAGTGGTGTTGTGGCCTACTGACTAGTTGAAACCAAACTTGAGTATGATCTTCAAATCTTTGATTCTCGTCAATTATCAAAGCACAAAGTTCTTCTTGTGGAACTTGTTCAAAATCGTGAATGCACAAGTGATCTTGTATTACATATGTTAGATATTTTTTCAAATTTTAGCTATATTGTTTGAACTCCATCCCATGTAATCCATAAATCACTGATATCCTTACAAAGATAACTAGAAGAAGCTTGTAGGTTCTCTTATTGTGGATTCTCTTTGTAATGTTCCAAAATTTTCATGAATTTAATTGCAACATTAATTTTTCTCATATCATCTAGGAGGTGAATAAAATAGGTGAGGAGACCCATGAATAGGAATAAAATCCCACATAGTGTGAAAGGGATCGATGGAGCAGCTTTGTTTTGCACCTTCCAGTGTAAAAAGGAGCAAATGCATGAGGACAAGGTCAAGTTTGACCAAGTCAACAGTGTTGCCTAAGAGGGTGTGACTTGCTTGGGAATACAACGCAGTTTGAGAGGGAGAAAGATTCCTTGTGGAAGAAACCCTAATGTGTGGGGTCCACGGAAAAGATACATTCACTTGCATAAAAGGAGGAAGAGGCAGCCATAGTGAGACATCTTTGAGTATATTGATTTTGATCTAGAAGACTATTTGCAGTCTCTGGTTGTTCAGCTGAGTTGCAGTACTGTTTAGCATGAGGGATTCATGTTTAGGATTTCCTATCCTTCTTGAGAGGCCTCTTGAAGGATTTCACATCATTTCTCCACATCTTGGCTCAAGGCCAAAGCCACTTCCTTCAGTGACTGCGTTATTTTTGTTGAAGTATAAGGTATTTTCACTGGGTGTTGCAGTGGAGGGTTCCACAACACCATTCCTTGGCTCATCTTTTAGAGGAGGGAGCTCCTATTCCTTGGGAAGGTTAGTGAGGGAGGTTTTAGAGCCGATTTCACATATTTGGCACCAGGCCAAGCATCTTCTATATCCTACAGCGTAGTCCAGATCCTTGACTAGGTTATTTCTGAGCACATTTGTAGTGGGGACTTGCTCCACTATTTTGGAGCTTGAGATCTTCAGGGATTGGATCAACCTTTCACCTAAGAGATCCATTGGATGAGATATGTTCATAATATGCAGCATCATTATCTATATTCATTCATTTATATTTTCTGAGTTGCAGCTTCTGCCCAGCAACTCCAGCATTACTGCAGATTTTCCATTTCTACATGTATTGCAGCCAATCCTCTTAAGGATTGTTGTATTGTTATTTTTAGGGGTTAGAGCTTTCTCCACCACATTTCTTGAGCTCATATTGCCATATAATTGTATTATATATTTTTATGCTGTAGTGTCTCATATAAACTACGCTGATATAGCCTTGAGTAAACCCTGTGTAGCAGTGTTCTTCCATTTCTCATACATGTTCTGTTGAGGCTTTCATTGCCTAGCTTGAGTGACTGATTACTGAAGGATTTGTACTCTCTATTTACTACTATATTATAAATTTGTTGGCTATTCATATCTTCATGTGTTCTGGGTTATAAAATAACGTTTTTATTCCATTACATGTGCTTACATTTGCTGCAGTCCCTTCATCGGGCATTTTTACAAGGTAACTAGGTGTGGGAGACCTGTTTAACCCACCTAGAGGGATTTCTTTGGAGCCTCCTCTTGGATTTTGGACTTAGATACTTAGATCTAAGGGATTCAGGTCCTGATTTCAATTTCTATAGCAGCCATTCCTGCAAAATGCGTTTTCCAGTCATGCCTTGCTAACATATCCCATTTTGGGATATTAAAGTGGTATCAAAGCTTCAATATTGGCTCAGCCTGTGGAACTCAACCATGCATATATCCATAGAAGGAGAGATAAACATAAATAAGACTCCATTATGTAGAGGGAAAAGGGAAGATAGACTTACAAAGCTTCCTCCAAAATCTATACAGTGGTATCAAAGCATAGTCTTGGCTCAGCATGTGAGTCTCAGCCAGAAAGATCAGAAGATTGAAGAGGATGGCTTTTATCGCATCATATTTCAGATCCATGAAGAACCTCCCCAAGGAGGATAAGAAAATAGAAGAGGAAGAACCTTGCACTTCCTATTCTCATAAAAAAGGAGACAGAGAAATAAGAAAGAAAAAGACTCCATTTTCTGAAGGAGAAAAAGGGGATAAGCTTACAAAGCTTCTTCCTAAATCTGTACATAATATTCATGAAGACTTCAGGAAGATAAGGAAGGAGATGCATGAATAATCTCTGCAAGATTTTGAATCTAAAGAAAACTCTATATTGTCATATGAGAAGTGTGAGCAAGCAGCCACACACTCTAACACATAGCGCAGTCACATGCCTAGGATTATCAGAAGAGAGGTGGAAGAAGGAGAAGAAGTTGCTAGGAGGAGAAATCTTAGTGATTTCCTGGAAGAGTATGAGTCTCAAACTCAGAAATTCCAAGATTATCTCAAATTTTCAGAGTTTTGCAAGCACAAGGTGAAGGAAAGAGAGCAGCAGGATAGATTTCTTCTATCTACCTTTGAAGGTTCACCTACATCTTCAGCCAAAATTTTGGGTGGAGGAGTTAAATACCTTCTTGCAGCAGCACCAAATTCTTGAAGATAAAGCCATTAGAGTTGCAGCACTACATTTGAGAGGTAAGGCTTATGCCTGGTGGATCTTTGAATCTGTTTCTTTGAAAAATGTAAACAATGCATCTTATGTAAGTCTCACTAGGGCCTTAGTGAAAATATTTGATAGGAGGATTCATGAGACACACATGGTGGAGGTAAAAAAGGGTACTAAAAAAAAACCCTTGCATGAAAACGAAATTCCACTTCAGAAAACCGTGGAGGAGGCTGAAAACTTGCACCATACTTTTCCAGAAGAGAGACTTTCAACTCATACCTTTGAGCAAGGAAGTATGTAGATCTCTTTTTCAAAAAGGGATCCAATCATTGGGAGGTTTCCCATTCATGTTGCAGATATTGAGGGAAACAACGTTGTCTCATCTAGACATTATCTATTTCCTCATGCAGAGGAAGGAGGAGCTCTTGCTCGAAGTAGAGCGATTCTTGCATCTTTGCAAGGAAGTCCCCAGGATCTCATGTGTGGAGATCAAGGCACAACTCATGTGCCATTGTTGAGGAGGTGTGGAACCATGGAGACACAAGGAGGAGGTAGGGAGAAGAACGGGCATCATGAGATGGGGAGTACACACCCCTATCCATTTATGGAGGTTGTTACACCTAGGAGGGAGACTGGATTGTGCAGTGAGAGAATGGGCATATTTGTCCATTCATATATGCAGTCATCTCTTGATGATGATGTCTCATTTCCTGGAGACATTTCACTGTGGGAACCACTGGATTAGCCAAGGAGGATGGATGCTTCACATGTTGAGGCACCACTTATTGATTTCAGAAGGGTGGAGACCTTGGGAAAGTTGGGTACAGTGCTGAGAGTCTTGGGTGGACTCAAGCAGGAGAGAGGCACTCTCTCAACATCATTTTTACCCAGTCACATTTCAGATTCTTCATTGTGGCAGAAGAAGTAGGGGAAGGATAGAAGCCTTCCAATTTGCATCTTTGACATGGGAGATGTCAATGAAAATGGAAGCCATATGACAGGTGTTCTTCATGGTAGACCATCAGCACTGTCACTATGGAGGATAGATCCATATTGGAGCTCCCATCTGTTGGTGGAGTATTCCAAGGATATTCATGCTTGTAAGATATTGGATGGCCAATTGCATGAGGAGGATTATTCAGTCAGAGATGGGGTCATCTTCTATCATTGTAGGATCTTCTTCTCTGGAGCTTCCAAGCTCAAGGAAATTTTTCTACAAGTAGCTCATGAGGATTTCGTTTTTATTCCCACTTGTTATATGAGAGCATACCACACCATCATGGAGGGGTATTTTTGGAGGGGTTTTGAGGAGGAGATATATCAGCATATGAGGAGATGCATAGATCATATGGAGATGGGGGAGTTAGAACAACCACCGCTTCCCTCTTTGAGGATGAGAGCAGACTCATTTATGAGTCACTCCCTTTGTATGAGCAGAACATATGGTAAGGGTGTTGATTGTTTACATGATTATTTATATGATGTATGCATATATCCCTTAACCATATATGTGCAGGATGTTGCTCCAAGGAGGAGAATTATCTCTTTTGAGATTTATGGTCTACTTGAGGCCATAAGCATGATTGATGGCCATTCCCTAGGAGGACTTGGGGAAGAGGTATATTATGGAGGACATGTTCATTTCACACCAAGTATCCTTCACTTCCTCCATACTTATCAGGAGATTGGAGCAGTAGGAAAGTGGTTGAAAAGCCACTCATTTTATCAGTCTCTATGGCAGTTGAGGGTCAAGCTACGTTAGTTGCACTTGAGGGACCATTGTCCCTCTCACTTGTTACACATGGCAGCAAGTATGATTATCATTTTTTCTCCTTATGATTTTATTGTCTCTATCTTATGAGGAGCATGTTGGGGAGAGAGACACATTAGGTGGGTGTGTCCCTTGGGAGAGAAGATCTCCACATTTTTTGCACTACATGTTCTAAGGGGAGCATGGGAGATGGTATGGCCACTAGAGCAACACATTTTTTTTCCTATGAGGTGAGCCATATGATGGATGTGATGCCATATGATGGTGATTTCCAACTCATTATATATGGGGATATTTGGGCCAACATGATTTGCAGCATTGGAGGAGAGATCTTTGGAGATCTAGTTCTCATATTGCTACTTGAGGGCAACCTTATTATAGCCTAGGATCAGTAGACACTCTACACTTACCTTTAGCGGAGATGAGGAAAACGTGGGGTAGACTATTTTGTCTACCATGTGCAAATTTTCATCCCACCTACTTTGTCGGAGCCAAAGGTGGATGATATTTTTCAGGAGTTGCATAGTTGGGAGGTGACTCATTTTTCATGGATAATAGCTTGGAGATGGAGGATCCATATGGGAGAGATATTTCCCATTAGATTCCAGATCCCATTCGTCAAAGGGACCTCTAGACATCACTTTGCTATCCTCTTGAGTATTTCACCTTTACATGATGATGGCTTAATAACTGACTTGCATGCTAAGGAGGAACAATTTGGAGGCTTGATTGATGAGATAGCATCACTTCAGTTGGAGGAGATCATCATACATGGATGCTACAGGGAGAGGAGGATAAAATAACTCAGTATATCCTTGCACTTTCTTGAGGACAAACAATCTTTGAGCGGGGAGGACTGTAATGTTCCAAATTTTTCATGAAGTTAATTGGAACATTAATTTTTCTCTTATCACCTAGGAGGTGAATAAAATGGGTGAGGAGACCCATGAGTAGGAATAAAATCCCTCATAGTGTGAAAGGGATAAATGGAGTATCTTTATTTTGCACCTTCCAGTGTGAAAAGGGGCAAATGCATGAGGACAAGGTCAATTTTGACCAAGTGAATAGTGCTCCCTCATAGGGTGTGACTTGCTTGGGAAGACAACGCAATTTGAGAGGGAGAAATATTCCTTGTGGAAGAAACCCTAATGTGTGGGGTCTAGGGAAAAGAAACATTCACTTGCATAAAAGAATGAAGAGGCAGCCATAGTGAGACATCTTTGAGTATATTGATTTTGGTCTAGAAGACTATTTGCAGTCTCCGGTTGTTCAGCTGAGTTGTAGTGTTGTTTAGCATGAGGGATTCTTGTTTACGGTTTCCTCTCCTTCTTAAGTGGCCTCTTGAATGATTACACTTCATTTCTCCACATCTTGGCTCAAGGCCAAAGCCACTTCCTTCAGTCACTGCGTTATTTTTGCTGAAGTATAACGTAGTGTTGCTGGGTGTTGCAGTGGGGGGTTCCACAACACCATTCCTTGGCTCATATCTCATAGGAGGGAGCTCCTATTCCTTGGGAAGGTTATTGAGGGAGGTTTCAGAGCTGATTTCACATATTTGGCACCAGGACAAGAATCTTCTATCTCCTACAGTGTAGTCCAGCTCCTTGACTGCATTATTTCTGAGCACATTTGTAGTGGGGACTCGCTCCACTATTTTGGAGGGTGATATCTTCAGGGATTGGATCAGCCTTTCACTTGAGAGATCCATTGGATGAAATATATTCATCATATGCATCATCATCAGCTATCTTCATCCATTTCTATTTTCTGAGTTGCAACTGCTGCCCAGCAACTCCGGCATTTCTGCAGATTTGTCATTTGTACATGTATTGCAGTCAATCCTCTTAAGGATTGTTGTATTTCTATTTTTAGGGGTTGAGAGCTTTCTCCCACACATTTCTTGAGCTAATATTTTCATATCTTTGTATTATCTATTATTATGTTGCAGTGTCTCATATAAATTGAGACTGATATAGCCTTGAGTAAATCCTCTGTAGCAGTGTTCTTCCATTTCTCATACATGTTCTGTTGAGGCTTTCATTGCCTAGCTTGAGTGACTGATTCTTCAAGGATTTGTACTCTCTCTTTACTGATATATTATAAATTTTTTGGCCATTCAGATCTTCATGTGTTCTGGGTTATAAAATAATGTTGTTATTCCATTACATGTGCTTACATTTGCTGCAGTCCCTTCATCGGGCATTTTTACAAGGTAACTAGGTGTGGGAGACCTGTTTAACCCACCTAGAGGGATTTATTTGGAACCTCCTCTTGTATTTTGGACTTAGATACTCATATCTAAGGGATTCAGGTCCTGGTTTCAATTCCTGTAGCAGCCATTCTTGGAAAATTCATTTTCCAGTCATGTCTTGCTAACAGATCCCATTTTGGGATATTACACTCTTCATGGATGCTTTGTTCCTCTTCTATCTTTTGAAATGAAGATTCATCGCTAGTGACCATTATAAATTTTGGAATTTAATTGTTTGAAAATATCCTTGTGGTGGCATACCCTCCTTCTCTAAATAGCTTCTTTAACATCATGTTTTGTAGATCTTGTTTTGAAAATGGATTTTGTAGTCAGTGAGTGTATTTTTAGTGGTTGGGGGGTTTATTTTAGAGATCTAACTTTATAATTTTTATGTATAAGCATGAATAACCATAATGAAAATTGTTCTTGTTTTTTTATGTTTTTATGTTTTTTTTTTTTTTTTTTCTATATGTTTTCTAGAAAATCTTCCTAACTAGTTCTATCTAATTTTGCTTCCCCATCAATAGTGCGAAAAATGTCACTCTAATTATGGAGGTGAATTAGAGAATTTCTTTTAATTATCAATCTGGGTTGGTAAAATTAGAAGCACACAAAGGTATATGGATCTTAAATTAAGCTAGTGTATGAAGTAATTGTTTAGATGCAAATAATGGAAATGCATATTACAAATATCAATTAGTGAAAAGAAGACATTAAAATTATAATCTAGAAGCAAGGGTGCAATGAGTCTTTTTTTAGCTTAGCCAACAAGGAATATGCTCTAACTTAGATTCCTTGGTTGTCCTTCCTAATTATCCCTATTCCAACAATATCAATTCCACCATAAGGCATAACACAATTAAATCTAGAAAGAAATAACGATCAAATGTGTAAACGCAATTTTTTGTTCAATTCTTAATCCATAAGGAAGAGGATCTAACTTAGATACCTTAGTGGGCCTTCCCTACTTGAACCAATTACTGAAAAAAAAAAAACATCAATGAATTTACTTAGAAAATATTCACAATAAATTGTAAAGGAAATGTTCAACAATCTAAGATATTCACAATTATGCACAAAAATACAATTCAATTTACTTATCTTAGAATGGGGGCCCTCCACCCTTTTCTTGGCACACTTGAATATTATTAGCTAGTTTAGATCAGCAATCACATCTGAGAGAAATAAAATCAAGAAGTAGAAGGCAACTTCTTCAAATTATATTCAGAAATAGAGAAGTCTCAATAATCATAATACATTTCCACAGTTGTTGAATAGTTGTGCTTAAATATGGTAAAGGTATAAAAATATCAACTAAAATAGTTGTAACAACAGGTAAGAGTCCTAATCCACCTAATAGGTCAAACTCATCCCTTTTTTTGCACAAAATATGGGAAGATTCCACAAAATCACAAGAATGCCCCTTAAATCAGGGAATTTTCTAAGTGACTCGTCAAGTTTGACCAGATTTGACCGAGCATGTTCTGACTCATTTGGAGTGTGCCAATAGGAGTCTTCCCATCCTTGGTTCCTTTACTTATTAAATCTAAGTTATTTTTTTTTCCTAGGTGTCCTGCACATAGGACTTCAATGGAGCTATTACGAGAAATTCAGTTTCTTCCAAAAGAAAATTTGATATCCAATTTTTACTAAAAATTCCAAAACTTAAAAGACATAATTATTTTACCTTAATGTGAAAAAATATGCCAAAATATGAAAAATATGATCATGATATGGTGGTAATGGATGATAGAAAGGTGGAATATGCATGGTGAAAAATGGTCAAAATTGAGGGCCAACATTACGGTTGGGGTTAACACTGCGGCCTCAGTGCCCACCTGTAGTATCATGGGAATGGGTGGACTGGGGGCTAGGGGTTAACCCCAGCCTCGATCCCAAACATTCTAATGCATAAAATTTAAATATGGATTTCCTCCTATATAGGTTATGTAGCACTGTAGGTAGAGTGGTAATACCTCGCACTGCCCCACAACAGGTCTTGTGTTTGACCCCGGTGCTATCCATTCGGCGCATAAATTTTTTTACTACATAGTTAGGATGCCACATTGCATCCAACCATTAGCCCACATGGCCACATGGATCTCTATCATTGGTCCAACTCAAACATTAACCAAACATTCATCAATCACGAAAATTAAACCAATCAAAGGAGGACACTTGGCGAGATTTTATTTGACAAAGAAAACACAATCAAATGTCGATTCACCTACCTAGTCAGCATACAAAGTACCATGTCATTGTACCTGACCAACCTAGAAAATTTTTATTTTTTTAGGAAAATGATCAGTATACGATACCAGTAACATACGATATCTATTTTGAGAGATTCGAGATACGTTATATAGAGGTCGACAAGATCTTGATTTTGGAACTAGTTTAGAGCATGTTTGAAAATTTTTAATTTTGAGAACTTTACTTATCCCTTGGATCATCATCAAAGCTATTTTTGGTTTCAAATAGAAACCAAGCTTCAAGAAGGAAAATGTTGGAAGGTCAATCACCCATGTAAGAGTAGTTGTAAATTCGAAAAACAACAAAAGAAAAGAATTTGTTTGAAAACAACATGCAAAATGAAATCATCAACAAAAGGAAAATAAAAGGAAGTAGAATAACGGTAAGAAACAACAATGAGGAGAGCCCAAAACGAGAGCTAAGAAGCAACAAGAAGGAATGCGAGGCTACAATGCAAAATTCCATGGAAGTTATATGAAAAACCAAGAGAGGTCCTTTCTCCCTCAAGGAAAAATCCATGAAGGTAAAGTTTTCTTTAGTCCTAAAAAGTAGTTTTATTGGTATTGTATTTGTTGCAATAATTTTGGACATAAAGCCATGGAATGTAGATCGCTTGCAAGGAAACAAGATGCGTTGGGTAAAATTAAGCCAAGAATGCACAAAGAGGCCTGGAAAATTTGTTTTGGCAGCAGTAGAGGTTTTAACAAGATTTCTGGAATATATGGTGATTTTTTCACCCTAGTCTTAAGCCATATTAAATGCTACAAATGTTGAAAATATTGGCATAAGGAAGCAGACTACAGGCATGAGAATCTGAAGCATGCATCTCAGATGATATAGAAAAAAGAAGAAAGTCAGAAATTAAGGATGAAAATAAATAGATGAGTAGGGGAATCCAATTATGTCTTCAACGCTCTGAATAAAGAGGACTTGTTGAATAAAGGAAGGAGACTGTCCTCTCTAGTCTCCTCTTGCAATCAGTGCAAAGAAGAAGTGAAGAATTGAAGCAAAAACCTAGTAAATCTATTCCTGCAACAAAAAAGAAAAAAAAGGAAACAATAGGATTTGGGTGAAGAAAGAGGTGTGTCCGATAGCCATGCGAAGCCGAGAGAAAGCCCAAACATGGGAAAATAAGAGGCTAGATGATAATTTCTCTGTCAGGTCCCGACCAAAGAACATTTCGATGAAGGAGGATGATTTTCTCAGAGGAGTATATCCTCTGTTTTCCTTCATTAAAGGAATATAATGACCTCAAAGATATTTCGAATAAGTCAGATGCATATAGTAAAAAGTGATTAGAGAGGTGCATTTGAAATTTGTAGGTATGGTTGAGTCCCCTTACTCAATAAAGTATTGTGTGTTTTTGTTTCAAATGTATCAACATTGAAAATGAGAGGAGAAGTAGGGGAGTACAAAAAAAAAATATTTTGTGAAAATAATTTGAGATGCAACATAAGTGTGGAATGAAAATAATCTCATAGTTAATTCAGGTCCACAAGATCAATCCCGACACAAAAGAAAGGGGGAAGTGCAGGAGATGAGAGCACATTGACTCAGGAGGAGTTTCTTTAGTAAGAAATAGTTGGCAATGATCATCAGCCCTAGGAAGAAATATTTCTCAAGAAGTGAAAGGTTTTCATATTTTAGGTCCTTATATTACTAGTATAATCCCTTATTGATGTTAGTGTAACCCCCATTTTGTTATTGCTATACCCCTGTAACCCCCATATTTTTATTATTGTGCCCTTACATTATTATTGTTAGGTCAGCTAGGATTACATTGTGTCCACATGGAATCCTATATATAGAGAGGAGGTTTTGTCATTTTTATCATCCAATAATTGTTCATTCATGTAATGTATTTGAGGTCTCCCCCTCGAAGCAGCATATTTCTAAGGAGTTGATATCTCTTTTCTTCTCTTTTTGGAGCTGGTTTCACAACATTTGGTATGAGAGCTTTGGATTCTAGGGTTTCGTTGCCCCAAACATGTACTCATGTAATTTTCGCTATAAATGTTTTTATATGAAGGTTTAGAAGATAAAATGTTTAGAGTACAGATCCAAAATCCCGAGGAATATCGTCCCAAAATTTTAGAGCTTGGTTCGCAATATTTTCAGAGATATGATCTGTGGAAGTTAGGTATTTTTGCAGACTCCTGAATTTAACCTAAACAGGTCATCGTGACATTTTCTCTATAACTATTTTTCTAAAAGATGAAATTTTTAGGGAGTGAAGCCAACATCAGGAGGCAAATCATCGAAAAATTTCAGAGCTTGGTTCACAACAGTTTTGGAGATATGGTCTATGGAAGCTAGGTATGTTTCAGGCTCCCGAATTTCATTGAAAACAAGTGATCGTGGGAACATATTCATAACTCTCTCTCTGAGCATCAGATTGGAATTCTGTAAAAAGTGGCTGAAAGAAAATGGAGTTTTTTTTTATATGTATCAATTTCAGAGCCGAAGGAGGAAACAGTGACACGTGGTAGGCCGTACAAATTTGCTCTACTGAACCAGTCGATAATTAGGTCATCATAGGAGTTTGGGCATAACTTTCACTTCAAGAATCCAAATCGGGTCAGACCTGTGGAATTTGAAAGACAATTCATAGGGCTACTTCAGGGCCAAATTTCAGATATTGAAGATCTGAAATTACATAAATAATTTAGTTCCAATATTGATCTCCTCAAAATCAAGAAAAATGTGTGTATTTTTTTTTTCAAATTGCATAAGTCTTGTTTGAAAAATCATTTATAGGTGATTCCAAAGGCCTATTGAGCATAGATATCAGTATTGGGTTCTAAAATGCCTCCTAAAAATAATTCAACACCCATTAAGCCTTCATAAGGCTCTACTATGACTCATGAAGACGAGGAAATGCAACATGAGATATCAAAATTCCATGAGCAAGTGCACCAAATTTCGCTATCGCAAAGAGCAACAAAAAAGGAAATGGAAGTTTTGAAGAAAGGCATGGAAACTAAGATGGATGGTTTGAAGAAAGGCGTGGAAGCTAAGATGAATGGTTTGGAAGCTAATATGGATGGCATGGAAGTTGGCATGGAAGCTAAGATGGATGACATGGAAGCTAAGATCTATGAAAAAATGGAAAACATGAAGAATGATCTTAAAGTAGACATCGAAGGTTTGGCAAATTTGATACAAGGAATGTTTCCTGATGGTGAAAAGATTGTAGAGGAAACTGATGATGAGAAAAAAGTAAATTTTAATCGTGATTTCATAAACTCTAATGTTGGATTAAAGAACCAGCATATTCCAAAGATGGTTATGAGGAATTTTGATGGCAAGGATCCCATAACATGGATACTACATATTGAGCAATATTTTGATCTCAATAATGTGCAAAACACACAAAAGGTACGGATTGCAACTTTACATCTAGAAAAAAATACATTTGTATGGTATCGATGGCTTTTCTCCCATAAAAAAATTGTCACTTGGTCAATTTTTATAGACAAAATGATAGCACATTATAAGGATACAAAGAGAAACACCTTCTTTAGCCAATTGATCAATCTAAAAAAAAAGGGTTTAGTGTCGGAGCACATTGAGGACTTCCAAAAATAGAATATAAGGGTAACTGATATTCTAGAGGAACATATAATTGATGTCTTCATAGGGACTTTAAAGTATAACATCCAACATGAAGTTCGTGTTTGGGATCAGATTCATTAGAGAAGGCATTCAGGTTGGCAACAAAAATTGAATGTATAATTATGGCGACAAGGAATCCTACCACTCACATCTATAAAGATGGAAATGTTGCTACTCCTAAACTTCCACAACCTACAAGGTTGACACCACAACAATTGGAAGAAAAAAGAGCAAAAGGGCTTTGCTACAGTTCTGATAGAAAATACACTAAAGGTCATAAGTGTGTTGAGAATAAATTATTTTACATAGATTGTGAAGAGGAGAAATAAAATGAAAAAGAAACTTCAAAATAAGAGGATATACACTAGGAAGCAACCCTAAAAGAAGAAGAAATGAGTCTGACCATATCATGTAATGCATTGACAAGAATTACCACTCCTCAAACTCTCAATATAGAAGGGAATATCAAGAAGAAAAAGGTAATAGTGTTGATTTATTCGGGTAGTACCTATAATTTTATTCATTGTAAGGTAGCCAAGGAATTGAAATGTTTCCTATACCCAGCACCAGAATGTCAAGTGATGGTTGTAAATGGAGGAAATAAAAATTTCTCTGGAAAATGCCATAATATCAAGCTATCCATGGGGGAATATGTATTGAATAATCTAATTATTTCCATCCCAATGGGAGGTGTTGATGTCCTAGTAGGAGTACAATGGTTACAATCTTTGGGGATGATAGCTTTTAATTTTCAAGAACTATTTTTGAAATTTTTTCATAAGGAAAGGAAATCGAATTACGGGGTATCACAGGGAAGCCAAGAAAGATAATAAACTCTAATGTCATGATAAAGCTTCTGAAGAAATAACAACGAGGCATAATTGCACAATTATGCTCACTAGAAGTTCCAACATCAAAATCATCTATTTCTCCAGATCTCTAATGAGTCTTGGATAATCATTCCAATGTGTTTGATACTCCCAAAGGAATCCCACCTATTCGTGATCATGATCATGCTATTCATTTGATTCTAGGAAGTGTTCCTCCAAACATCCAACCTTACAAATATCCTTATGTCCAAAAGAGTGAAATTGAACGTATGATTGCAGAAATGTTAGAGGCTGGTATAATTCAACCTAGTCAAAGTTCTTTCTCTACTCTAGTAGTATTGGTGCACAAGAAGGATGGATCATGGCGCATGTGTCCGGATTATAGGGAGCTCAATAAGCTCACTATTAAAGATAAATTTCCCATTCCTGTGATTGATTAATTATTGGATGAATTACATGGAGCAATTTATTTTACCAAGTTGGATCTTCGTTCAGGATATCATCAAATTAGAATGAAGACTGAAGATATTCCAAAAACAGCATTTCGAACTCATGAGGGTCATGCCTTTTGGCCTTACCAATGCACCTTCTACATTTCAAGGGTTGATGAATTCCATTTTCAAACCCTTCCTTAGAAAATTTGTGCTAGTATTTTTTTATGATATACTAATCTACAGCAGGTCTTGGAAGGATCATGTTCAACATGTTAACAGGGTGCTCAAACTATTGTAGGAGAAACAATTATATGCAAAAACATCCAAATGTTTCTTTGGAGTACAAGAGGTGGAATATCTGGGTCATATTGTATCTCACGAGGGTGTTAAGGTAGACTCTAACAAAATTAAAGCCATTAAGGAATGGAAAGTCCCCACAACCATAAAGCAGTTGCGAGGATTTCTTGGGTTAACAAGGTATTATCGCAAGTTTGTTAAGAATTATGGGAGAATAGCAGCACCTCTAACAACACTATTGAAGAAAGATGCATTTTCATGGACTCCTGAAGCAACTAAGGCCTTTGAACATCTTAAAGAGGCAATGTGCCTAGCACCAGTCTTAGCTACACTAGACTTCACAAAAACCTTTTTTGTGGAATGTGATGCCTCGGGAAATGGAATTGGTGTTGTTTCAATGCAAGAAGGAAGACCCATTTCTTTTGAAAGTCGTTCAATCAAAGGAAAGTATTTACAAAAGGCTATTTATGAGAAGGAAATGTTGGCAATACTACATGCACTAAATAAATGGAGACCTTACCTAATGGGAAGACACTTCAAGGTAAAAACTGATCATGATAGTCTTAAACACTTTTTGGAACAAAGACTATCTTCAGAAGAGCAACAAAAGTGGGTCACAAAGATGTTGGGTTATGACTTTGAAATAATCTACAAAAAAGGAAAGCTTAATGTTGTTGCAGATGCACTCTCAAGAAAGAATGAAGAGGTGGAAGCATTGCTTTGTGCCATTTCTATTATCCAACCGGATTGGATAACCGAAGCAAGAGATGAATGGAAGAAGGACAAATATGTATGGACACTCATTCAAAAGTTGCAGCAAGATCTTAGTACATCTGATACATTTAGTTGGAAAAATGATTCCTTATGGTACAAAGATCACTTATATCTTTGTAAGAATTCCCAACTAAAACAAAAGATTCTTCTGGAATTGCACACTTCTCCTTTAGGATGACACTCGGGATTTTTAAAAACTTACCACAGGGTGAAGAAAGAATTTTTTTGGGATGGCCTTAAATCTTATATTCAAAAGTTTGTGGCGGAATGTTTGGTTTGCCAGTAGAATAAAGTGGAAACAATTAAGACCCCGGGACTTCTACAACCTTTATCCATTCCAAGTCAACGTTGGGAGGAGATTTCAATGGATTTTATCACAGGTTTACCTAAGTCCGAAGGAAAGAGTGTCATCATGCTGGTAGTTGATAGACTTACCAAGTATGCACACTTTTGTGCATTATCTCATCCATTTAAAGCAAGTACAGTTGCTACTACATTTATGGACAGAATTCAAAAGCTACATGGAAACCCAAGAGTTATTGTGAGCGACAGAGATCCCATTTTTACTGGAAATTTTTGGACGGAGTTATTTTCTTGTTTGGGTACTCAATTAGCTCATAGCTCATCTTATCATCCTCAATCCGATGATCAAACTGAGATAGTAAATAAATGTTTGGAAGGATATCTTCGTTGTTTTGTATCTGATAAACAAACACAATGGGTCAAGTGGTTACCTCTCGCTGAATGGTGGTATAACACTTCCTTCCATACTGCAGCAAAAATGACCTCATTTATGGCACTTTATGGATATCATCCACCTTCCATCACATCTTCTTTAAGGGAAAATTCTAGGGTTCAAGCAGTGGAGGATCACATCGAGCATCAACAAGAAGTTCTCCAACTCTTAAAGGATAACCTAAATTTGGCACAAAATCAAATGAAACAACAGGTAGATCAACATCGCAGTGAGAGAAGTTTTGATGTAGGAGATTGGGTATTTTTACGGCTACAACCATACAAACAAATGTCCCTCAAGCAAGCTAAGAAGGATAATAAATTATCACCAAAGTACTATGCTCCTTACAAGGTGTTGCAAAAGATTGGTTCTATGGCATACAAATTGGAGCTTCCTGCTTCTTCGCGAGTACATCCAGTTTTCCATGTTTCATGCTTAAAAAGGTTATTTGGGACAAAATTCCGGTTCAAGCAATATTGCCGAACTTGATGAGGGAAAAGGAAAAACCATATTGGAACTTCCATAGCGATCTGAGAAAAAAAAATGGCGGCTACGAAATCGATCGAATTTCGATATCTCATCGAATGGAAAGACACCCCTTTGAAAGATTCTACATGGGAGGATGAGAATTTTATACAAAAGCACCTGGAGCTACTCAAGCTTTGAGGACAACTCTTTTTTGAAGGAGAGGAGCATGTTAGGTCCTTATGTTACTAGTATAGTCCGTTATTGTTGTTAGTGTAACCCCCTTATTGTTATTATTGTACCCCTGTAACCCCCATATTGTTATTATTGTGCCCTTACATTATTATTGTTAGGTAGGCTAGGATTACATTGTGGCCCCATGGACTCCTATATATAGAGAGGAGGTTTTTTCATTTGTATCATCCAAGAATTGTTCATTCATGTGATGTATTGGAGGTTGCCCGCTCGAAGTGGCTTATTTCTAAGGTGTTGATATCTCTTTTCTTCTCTTTTTGGAGCTGGCTTCACAACAACATATTGGGTGAAATACCCTTATTTAATATAAGTTGTGAGTTTTATTATTCCTAGAAGTCTTTTGTTCATGAAACACAATTGGTACAATATTTTCATGTCCCTTAACCTTCATTTGATATCACTATGTAAATTGATGGTTTGGGTTCATATGGAGTATCCTTTTATGCAACTGAGCATTTATTTCTGAAGGGAAGCATTATAGTTTTCCTGGTATAGTATCCAATGTCTTTCATTTTCTTTTGGTGAAATTGGTATATTGTAAGTAGTAGTCCATGTTTGAAGTAGCATGATCACAAGGGGAGCAGTGTTGTTTTATGTAGATTCTTGGTCGATGTGGTCATAGAGGATGAAGAAACAACTACAATGGTGAAGAGAAATTTTAAATGCATCACTAATAATTGGTATTTGCAGTAGAAACAATATCATGAGTAGTTAAACTGGTATCAATTTCATTTAATTGATACAAAAGATGCATTAGCAAGAGAGTCCTCACCCAACAACCATAAGGTGTCAATAACTGGAGGAATTCAAACCAGAGGCAGTATATGGTCAGGGGGAGCATATCACATATGTCTAGTTTATAGAGAAACAACAACAATTGGTCCTTCAAGAGATGTTAACAGAGTAGAATGCACATCAACGGCTAGAGCCTTGTCATTAGCAGTCAATGGTTACATGGGGGAGAAGAAGCAGCTTGTAGCCCTTTTCCATTGATGTCAAAGGGAGAGATAATTATTGGATAAGTTGTTATGGCCCATGGAGAGGAGACATTAGAGGAAATTTTAGCCTAAAATTTCCCATGAAATTTTCACGTAATTTCCAAGTCATAATATGTAAACCAATAAGAATGCTTTAAACTAAAAATAGGAACATGTAAATATTTTGGAGGGAAAAGAATAAAAACTACTTTTTTAATTGTATTTTTGGCTTATCTCATTATAGGTTTACTCAAATTTCATGTGTAGATAGTCCTTGGATGCGAAATTAAATTTAGCATCCAATTCCTATGGATCATGTATACTTTTGAGAGGACGCACTTTGATAAAAAATTAAGATACATTAAAAATGTGTTCAACATGCTGTCTACACTTGAAATTTGAGTTAATCTATAAGTAGATAAGACAAAACTACAGTTAAAAAAGTATTTTTCTTGTTTTCCCTCCAAAATTAATAACTCTTATTTTATTATTTTAACTACTATTTTATTATTTTCCCTTAGGAGGCCACTATTAGGTTGAAATTTTCTCTAATGGAATTCCATTGGTGGCTCAAGAAAGAGATGTGTGGAAAAATCATGAGGATTGGACATCAAAGAAAAGAAGTGATGAGGTTGAAGTGTTGCCATTAATGCCAAAGGGGGAGATTTTTGGAAAGTTAGAATTGTATGAATGGCTATTGGCTGCAAGTGTGTTGATGTTGATGTCAAAAATTATGCTAGGAAATGTGATGGGAAGTTTTCATTGTCTAATACTTGACAAGAGTGTTGGCATTTATGTCAACTAGATTAGCATGAATGTTTGTGGGAGTAGATGTTGGCTTTGATGTTCCCTAGGCTATATGTGATATTAATTGGTCTATACTTGCTATGCTTGATGTGTCAAGTTCAGGGGGAGTCCTATGCGTGTTGTAGTCTTTAGTAGAGAATCACCATAGAAGAAAGCTTAGTGTAGTAGCCATAAAATGATGACTATGGTTGTTGGGAGTCCCATGGTTGCTGCAGTCTATGGTAGAGAATCATCATAGTAGGAGGCTTATTCGACAATCCATAAAATTATGATTATGGTGGTTGGGAGTCTAGAATTCCACGCAAAATAAGAAGAGTTGAGTAAATAATGGAGGAGAGTTTGTAGCCATTTTTCAGGTAGAAAATGGGCTCGAAGACTTCATTAGACCTTCTCCACTACAAATTTCTTTGAAATATATTTCGAAAGGTATGTGGAAGTCTTCAAAAGGCCTCTTAAATCACGAGTTATTCCCAGTCAAATTTTGGTGAGTTAATCGATGTTAGCAGAGTTAAAAGGTGATCAAAGGAAGGAATATCGGGAGCTCAAAAATTTGTAACCTCAATGAAATTATTTCTTGAGAAAAATTCTAATCCAAGAACAAGGAAGGAACAGGCGAGGACCTCAATGATTTATTTCCTCAAAATTTTATTTAAGAGAGACCCGAAAGGAGAAAACTGACTATCGGGGTATGATTATCAGAACATTGGATATCAAAGAAGGATCAAAACATCGGAACCCGATATCAGAAGGACTGGAATGGAGCATATAAAAATATCATGGTAGGTTGGAACCTCAGAATTTAGAGACCATTGGAACCTTAGAATCTCGTAAGATATTAAGAATTAATTCTTTTAAAAGGTCTGATACAGGGAGCTCCCAATAGTTTTGGCATTTGGTCATTGTCGAGGGTTGCGGGGAGAATAAATTTCAAAGAAATCCTTGATTATTAGAAAAAGACACTGAGGTTGTGAGGAATAAGAAATAACAAAAGAAATCTCTTGCAAAATAAACAACCATGGATCCTTTCAGTCTCCTCGTGAAGGACACATGGCAATAGGTGATTTTCCCTCAGGAGATAACAACGCAGATAAAGTCAAAATAATGTGGGAGTATCGAGGAGACATGGGAGTCAGATTTGACATTTCGGGTGGCCTAATAGGGAAAATCTAGGTGGCACATGTCACCACTAAGTAGACACCACGTGGATATCGTGAAACTAGCAAGACATCATCTCAGAGGTTAAATATCGAATGTCAGAGGCATCATAACTCCGTTATAAAATCATTTTGAAAATTTATGATGAAAATGGTTCTCATGTGTTGGTGCTCAATCGAAGAAAATAATAGAAGCAAAGGCATAGATGGAGGCTTATCACCTAAGTGCTATGGAGTATTTTGGAGGTAGTAAAAATCGTAGCTCTCTTATAATTCTGTTTCAAATAAATTACCATACATGGAGCTTCTGATGTTGAGTGTATCTTGGTCATGGGGACCCAAAATAATGAACTACATAGAGCAACGCTAGCACCTAAGTGATATGGATTATATCAGAGGATGTAGATATCAGAACTCCTGTGTTAATGCATATTTTAAAAATTTATGATGTGTAGGGGCTTCTGATGATTTATTGGTGTTTGGTTGTGAAATACTAAAGAACCAACAACAAAGAGAAATACACAAGAAGATAAGGCCCCAACCAGATCCTAAAAGGCTTAGCACCTAACTATTATAGTGGTTTTCATAGGAAATGGTCATATAAGAAAAAACTATCAGGGGCTAAGACAGAAGGGGATAATAGGCCAATCGGAATATTATAATGTCGTAATTTTTTTTTAATAAAAGTTATTATGTGTGGAGATATTATACTGTAAGCATGAAGGTGTATCCGATGAATGGGTTGGAAACTAAGTAAATGTATTCAAAAGGTTGGTTTCACATGAGTAATGCTGACTGCAGAGATTGTTGGGTCAAGGAAGCAAGGATCATAATTTGAATGGTAGAGTGTTCGGCCTTTCATGAGTTAAGAAATGCCTCATTTAATTCAATGAAGGGCATAGAATCCATCTTGAATTACATTCAAGCTTAGTGAGCCATGTGTTGGATCGATGGGGTCGAGACCCAAGTTCAAATATGGTTGCGCGAACCACCAAAACCACTATTACCAGCCCTTTTGGCAATGACATGCTTGCACAGACTAATGTGTGAGCCGAGCCAATATAGGGGGATACTAGAAATAGGTTTTTGCATTCTAAAGGATAAAGGAATGTGGATTTATGGATTTAATTCCTTTATAGGGCTTCACAAAACATATCTATCAATTATACAAGCATTTTTCAACACATATGTTCAATTTACTGCTACACTGCGTGATCTTGCTTAATCATGCATAAAATAACATAAAAAATCATAAATCAGACTTCTCTATGCAATTACATATTAAAACAATTACTTAAAATAGATAAGCATAAACAAGAGTAAAGAAAAACACATCAATCAGAACTCAGATCTATCTTCAAAGTCATTTCATTAATTCCTGAGATATTTCTCGTACCTTCAATTCCACCCTGCACACTCACATGCAGGGATTTGCACACACATCTACAAACTTCTTAAGGTATCCACACACTCATATTCATGAGCCTTTCCTCTATCCCAAAAGACAGAATTTAACTCAAACAATCTTAAATCCAAATGAATTTTATCAACTTCTAGTTATTTACTGCCTATGACTTATATTTAGACTCCTTATATATACTTTGCATTTACAATACCATGGTCCAAAACCATGGGCATAGTTAAACGTTCAAAATTATTCCCATTATATTACATAATAGGGGGCATTGACTCACCCCAAAGAACCTAAGACTCAAAATGGACTCCGCGTTGCATGCTCTCCTTCTCGATCAGTAGAGTATTTCTCTACTTCTTTCTTGGAGGGGATCCAATGTCCAACATGCGCCCAACACAAAATTGTGGCTCGTTCTAACTCACAAAGCTAGTGTGTCTTTGATTTTAGCTTTGATGGCACTCAAGGAATCCTTCAATGGTGAATTGATTCGGCGCACTACTTTTCAAACTCTTTGACTTCCCCGAGCCGCGTCTCTGTAAATTTCATGGCTAAGTTCTACTTGAACCATCTTTGTGTTGTGCGCAGTGTTTTCATATTCTTTTCTTCAGTTTGGGAGAGATGGATGGCATCCACTTCCCATGGTTTCATTATTTCTATAAGTATTTTCTCATTCCCGCGCATCTCATTGATGTGCTACTATAAGAATTTACCATCATGGAGACAAGTAAGCCGCTGAAATGGTGCTAAGGTATTTGTAGTCACCTTAATTTGATTTAGTTGTTCAAAATTTTTGCACACTTCGTCCTCTATATTTTTCACCTAAGGGTCATCCTATAGTGATTCCCATACATCGAGAACTTACCCAAATACATTCACAAACTCCTATATGTGGGACTCAACCTATTATGTTTGATCATTTAGCTCACTTGCGCATTGCTCTGGGACTCCTAGAGGAGTATCAAGCTACAATTGCATAAGAAGCTTAAATATACACGTTTGTAACTTAAGGTGCACTTCGTCCAACTTGGCTTTAGAGTCCTTATCCCTGCTTGCACCCGCTTGTGCCCTTCTCGGCTAAATAATGCTCACTTGCAACCCACTCACGCTCACTTGAACAACGTTCATCTACACCTGCAAGTAGTTCAAGCCCTTTTGAACATCTAAGAGAACCTTCTTATATTTTTCTTTGATGGTACGCCATAAGTGCTCAGTGGCATGCTTTAGAGTGACTCTAATTTCTTCAAGGTCCCCTTCGGTAAGGACCATGGCTTCGGGGCTAGCGGACATATTGGACTTCACCTTCTTTCTGATGCCACCCTTCTGCAGTTGTCACCTCTTGGTCGTAAAATATGGGTCCACAATAATATCACTCTCGGTAGTCTTGTCCCCTACTGTCATGAGTTAGCTACATAGAGACTCTGCCCAGTTATAAAAAATGCCTTTGGTGCACTCCACATCCAAGGATCTGTCCAATGCATAAGCCTCTTCTCTATGACTCTTTCTCATAATATTTCAGGCTAAATTTTGTGTGGAAAAGCACACAACTCTATCATAAATGGATTTAATTGTATAAATATGGGTTCCCTTCGCTAAATTATAATATTACTTCATCTAATCAGTGAGCTATCTGTCATGAGATTTTCCCACAAAAAATTTTGCAAGGTCTGATCCGAGACACAGAAGGGTCATAATACTCATTATTAACATCACATTGATAGGGATCTTCTTCCCTAGCCACAAGCAGTCATCATTCACCAATGCTAGTAGTTGGTGCACACAAGTAGTGTTAATCACACTTCACCCAAATTATGGCATGTACAACATGTTGAGTATCCCAGCCTCCTGGATATCAGACACCCAT